>BSBN01000374.1:0-1200000 GCA_027924645.1 Cunninghamia lanceolata | reverse complement strand
TTATAAAGATTTTGTTCTCAAACTACATGTGCGATCCTACTAACTCTTTTCAATTCATTCTTCAGACTAAAATGTTCAAAGCATATAGTGAGAGAAATAAAGATTTGAAATAAATGAACTAACGTCCTTTGTATGTCTTGTAAATGATACAATCCCCTATAATACCTCCATGAAACTGACAACCAAATAATTTTTAGACATCAAATTTTCATAATTGGATAACATCAACTGGAAAACATATTGTGCAAACCAAATTGCAACATGCCCATCAATAATTAGTTTGAATAAAATAGAGTTTGAACAATAAAGTACAATTGGCAGATATTGACAAAATTAATAACATTGACAAATATTGACAAAATTAAATACAATTTGAACAATAAAATTAAATTATGTTTTTTCAGCCTTCAACCAGTGAGATGCACAACATTTTCATTACCATTGATGAATTCTATTAAGGCCATTAAGTCTAAACCTATAGTAGAATCCCCTGGTATTGCTTCATTGTTTGGTATATTATTATCATACTCATCAAGGTAACTAGTCATAGCATAGAAAATTGCATACCCCTTGCAAATCTACGATGTGTTTTCACTCGCTTTAGCGTCCATGCTTATAGCATGTTTTTAGGACCATTTCACCTAGATCTTTAGCCTAATTTTCCCTAATCACTCATATTTGCCTAAATTCATTTTAAGCATTTGTTTGATTTAATTTTATGAGAACACGTGTAAAATTTAGATGAATATTCTCAGGACACAAGCAATACACGCGGACATCTATGCACTGCATCCCAAATATTCCAAAATTTTAAACGTTGCTTCTCTAGCTCATTTTTGGAATCACGCGGAAGGTAATGCTCATGCGACAATGAAATGGTCCCTACAACATACCCGACCTTGGGAGATTCCCTCTTGGCATGCAAAAGAGAAATATTGAGAAAAGAGATCTTCTCTTAGCTCTGGACACCTCTCGAAACCCTCTCTATGAACAAGTGGTTTTCTGGAAAAAAATAAATAAATAAATAAAATAAAATAAAATAAATTGGTCTCTTTCTCACGTCTACAGAGGATTAGAACAGATTCTTGAAGAAATACAACTCTCTTGGATTGTGGATAATACCTTGAGGATTGTTGATATTGTGAGTTCTTCATGTGGGTTGTCTTCTAAAGGATTTGAAGCCATTTGTTTTGTAGTTTCAAGCCTCATGGAGTTCACAACCATCTATGTGCTCTTACAAGCTTGGTAACATTATTCTTTCATCAAGAAATGATATTGCTTTAAAAATTTTAATGCATTATTTTACAAGTATTGGCAAATATTTTTGGTGTAGACCACCACCTACTTTATTTTATGTACACTAGGGTATTTCCCCTTAGACCAGGTCAATACTTATAGATTTGTGTTATTGCTACTACTCTTACCTTCCTAAACTCACTTAGGATAAGAGCACATACACAATATTTTGTTATTCCATATGTTATGTTTCTTGGATGTTGAAAAACCAAAACGGGGATATAACTAAGGCAAATCCTTAAAATAACCCAACAAGTTTTTCTAGTTGTGTATTATGTAGATTATAGTTGGAGATCAAATGCATGAGAGTTTATTCTCTTTGCCCTTATTTCCCATCTATTTTTTCTTCGTGTTTAATACCATATTTGAGCTAGATTCTCTTTTTGGAATGTTCTTTTATTTTTCTATGTACGCTAGGTGATGTCACAGGTTCTGGTGAAGCTATATTGTATTATTTTCTTGAGTTTTATTACTGTAAGGATGACATCGTCGTGCGTAGATGTCCCTGCCATGTGCTGGCATCCGAGGCTGAGGCTTTCGTACTCTGGTATTAAGTTCTCCATTGTTTCCTTTTTCCTATTTTACTATCATCTTATTGATATTATTTCTTGATTTTTGTAGATTATTACTTTTCTATTAATCTCTACATGTCTTTCCTATTTGAATTGTTAGAACTTTTAGGAAAAGAACCCAATCAAGCCTAGTTGGGTTGTATCTACTCTTTCTGGTTGAACAGTAGCAATATAATGCTCCTGGTGGATGGTTAGGTGTTGAATGTAATTATATAGAATTGGATTCTAGTTAGATTGCATTAGTTTTTCATTTTTTATACACTACATTTTTGGAGAACCTGAACTATGTTCACTAGCATATCCCCGCTTCTCCTTCTTTGTTGCTTTTCTTGTTTGATAGAAAGTAGAATTCAACAATGTTGGATCTCTTTCTTCAAACATTTAATGCTTTTGATAAATCTTTTAGTTGTGACAATTTTGACATGCTTTATGAAGCTCTTGACGACTTTGTCCATCATGAATCTTCCTCTTTTAAATCAAAACATATCCCTTCTCCTAATATAATTAACACAATGTATGTTTACGGTTCATCACAAGAGCCTTCAAAACTGATAATTGTGGTACATCTTAGATCTAAGACATAAACAACTGATAAACCAATCATGATTGCTCAGGGTCCTTGAAACACACCCCAACTTCACGACTATGTTTCACAAGTTCCTAACTCCATAAAGTTAAATTTGACAGGGGCTCCTCGTTATCATGTGGTAGCCCACACATATAAAACTAGGTGAAACAAATAGAATCCCTTTGTCCCTATTTCCCTTCCCACTTCTTCTCCAACTCTACCTCCACCTCCCTATCTATCCCAAAAGTCCCTAATAGAGTATGATCTAGTAGAATAGCTTCAAGCTACTCCTACTAAGATCTCTCGTTGTGAACTCATTCAAACTTCTCTATAGTATCATGGTATGCTCCAAGAAGCCCAAATATCCCCATTACATCCTCTACTAGGCTGAATGATGTAGCTGCATTGCATGATTGCATTTACATAAATATTACCGATATTATCTTTCAACAATATGAGCTACCTTCCTTGGAGGTACAGAAGCAGAATGATCCCCTGCTCATTATTGAGGGAATTAATAATTTTGGAGTGAAGCATACCCTTATTGATAACGGTTTTAGTTAACGTTTGTGGGTAGACTTGTTGAACTGTATTAATATAGATACATCTTTTATATCCCCTTTGATAATGTTAGTAGACAAACATTTGGATCAATAACACTTCAATTGAATTGGGCCCAGTCACTATGCCTACTCTTGTTCATGTCATGCTTGGTGCACTGTCTTATAATATTCTTCTTGGTAGATCGTGGATCCACGCCACATGGGCACAGTCTCATCTACCTTGCATGGATCAATAAAATTCATCTTTGAAAATAAGACCTATATGGTTAAAGTTGATCTGGATCCTATGCAGTATTGTCAACATACGAAATATGTGACTCAGCCTCATACTTCCCCTACCCTTAAAAATTTAATTCCTTCATCTTTCACTAAGGATGATTCCCCATCTTCAACTCTCGCACTTGAATTTGATCATGGTGTTGACTCGTACCTTAACTTATGTCTTGGTAATGATTGGGGCTCATTAGATTTTACATCCTCCTTTGTTGGAGAGTATAAACTTGACCCCCTCATTCTGAAATTCCAAAAGAATCTTCAAATCCCACATCTACAAATAACTCTTCTACATCTAAACAAACTTCTTCCTATCCTACTAAGAATACATGTGATTACACTTTATGCATAGATTATGCCATTGACGATGATCCTCCATCTTTTAAGGAGATGCAATCTTGTTATGGCCATGGTTTTCACATTCTCTCTAGCGTAGGCTATAAAGGAAATGGATGTGGTAAATGTGAACAAGGTATGAAGATTCCTCTAGAGCCTAATCCACATGGCTCTATGTCGAGTCTTGGATACCACCGTCATTTACCCTCTGTCGCCTCTTATCAAGACTACCTAGATGTGAATATGATTTCTACCTCTTTTAGATTTTCTCTTTCTGCCTCTTCTCTATCTTGAGCTCATATCTCAAGATTTAGACTCTTCTGATTTTCCTCCCTTGGATTCTTTTTCTAATGTTGAAGCACTTGTTGAATTCCTAGAGGTATATGAGCACATGCCATTATATCATCACGGTCTGGGATTTCCCTTTTGTTTAAATTTGCAAGCATACTTTGGGGAATCTATTGCTTTGTTGGATGATATCCTCTCATCCCCTAGTAACTCTTGAGTGTATCCTTCATCGGATCTATCGAAATGTAGTACCCCTTATTGGAGATACTCTTGATGTTCTGATGGATCCTCAAGTAAAGGATAAAGTCATTAAGATTGGGAAATACTTGTCCCCCAAGGAGATACATATGCATTCCAATCTTCTTCATGAATTTATTGAGTTATTTGCTTGGTCATACGTGGATATGCTTAGTATTGACTCGAATATCATGGTCCATAACATAGTGCTATATCCCGATGCCCAACCTATAAAACAGAAAGTTTGTAAAACAAATCTTATGGTGGATTTATTGGTCAAGGTTGAGATTGAAAAGCTTTTACAAGTTGGTTTCATCCGCTTGATTGACTATTCACCTTGGCTCTCAAATATTGTGGTTGTCGCTAAACCCAACAACCACATTCGAATGTGTATCAATTTTTATGATCTTAATAAAGCATCCTTGAAGGATGATTTTCCTTTACCTAATATTGATATGATTGTTGATTCTACAGTCGGACATGCCCTGCTTTCTTTTATGGATGGATTTTTAGGTTATAATCATATTCTAATTAACCTTGAGGATCAACCTAAAACTTCTTTTACATCACCATGGAGTAATTATTGTTTTGTGGTCATGTCATCCAGACTAAAGAATTCTAGTGCAACTTACCAATGTGCTATGACCCTAATCTTTCATGATTTTATTCACAATAACTTGGAATACTATGTCGATGATATCTTGGCCAAGTTTGTCTTGTACCAAGATCATGTACATAATCTTTGTCGTATCTTCAAGCGTATGCGCAGGGCCTCTGTAATATGTGACTAAACCCTCATAAGCATGTCTTTGGGGTTGACTCAAGAAATCTTTTGGGGTTCATAGTCTCGCATCGAGGCATTGAGGTGGATACTAAAAAGACCAACGCTATTGTGAACATGCCACCCCCCTAAGAACATATCTTAGCTTTGAAGTTTGCAAGGTAAAATTTGGGTTATTTGTTGTATTATTTCACAACTTGCTAACCGAACTCTTCCATTTACACATCTTCTCAAAAAGAATGTTTATTTTGAATGGAATGTCAAGTATCAACGAGCTTTTGAGGATCTTAAGTCCTATATGGCTGATCCTCCTATTCTTATGCCAACTATTTCTAATCATATGTTTCTTCTTTATAACTCAACTTCATCTCATGCTTTAGCAATCTTATTAGCCCAACATGATGATGAAGGAAGGGAACATGTTGTATATTACATCAGTTGAACCCTACTCGATTATGAAACTCGTTACACACTATTAGAAAGGCATTGTCTTGCTCTTATTTTTGCAACGAATAAGCTTAGACATTACCTCCTCCATGTAGAGATGCATGTCATCATTAAATTTGATCCTCTTAAATATATGTTCTCTAAAATAGATCTCTCAGGTCGCCTCGCTAAATGTTTTATGTTACGGAGTTTGATCTTAAATTTGTCTCACATAAGGCAATAAAAGGACAAGTCATACTTGACCATTTGGCCAAGGCCACTTCTCCTTTTTCTATTCCTAATAAAGACTCATTCCCCGATGATCATATTTTATCCTTAGAGGATGATCAATCGTGGGACTTCTTCTTCAATGGATCTAGATGTCAAACCTACTCTAGAGCGGGTGTCATACTAGTCCCTCCTTTTGGTAAGTTGATTCCTTTCTCATTCTATCTAAATTTTCTTTGCACTAATAGTATCATTGAGTACAAAGCCCTTATTACTAGCTTGCATTTTGCGCTATCTATCAATTTCAAAAATATTCATATTCATGGTGATTCATTGTTGATTATAAAGCAGGTTGTGGGGTCCTATCAGGCTAGACAAGATAAATTGTCTTAGTATCGTGACTTAGCTTTATCACTACTTCAACAGTTTTCTTCTTTTTCTATCAATAATATTCCCAATAAGGATAATCGACATGCCGATGCAATGGCAAGTGCCGCTTCCCTTGTACCATGTGACAATTCTATGGATGACTATCATTTTATAATTCAAGTTCTTTCGTCAGTAGTTGTTGGTGATTCTACTTCACTAAATTCTTTTTTTGGTCATAATGTAGACTCAAAGGAATGGTACTCCCATATATTCACTTATTTCAGTGATGGTACCTTCCCCCCTATTTCTTCAAAAAGCACTCGAACTCACATTTGCAAGCTCATTGCATGCTATATTATTCTCTCTAATGTGATTTACCATCGATCCTACAATGGTCTTCTCTTACATTGCTTAACTAAGGTTGAAATCCCCGTTGCCCTTGATGAGGCCCATTCTGGTGCTGGTGAGGGCATTTTGGTGGACGTTCCCTAGTTTAAAAACCACTTCGAATGGGCTGCTATTGGATGAGTATGGAAGAAGATTACTCTTGTTTTGTTAAAAAGTGCCCTCAGTGTCAGCAACATAGCAACCTTATTCAAGCTCCTGCATAGGAACTACGTGCCTAAGTAGCACCTTGGTCATTCTCTATTTGGGGCTTGGATATTATTGGAAAAATCTCACCACCTTCTTCCCGAGGTCATGCTTTTATCATCACAATTACCGATTACTTCACAAAATAGGTTGACGATGTTCCACTTCAATCCACCACTGCTGAAGTCATTTGTCACTTTCTCCTAAATAACATTTTTTCTCACTTTGGGCTTCCTTTCTCCTTGGTTTTTGATAATGATACACCATTTAGGAACAAGGATGTGAAGCAGTTTGTAGAAATTTTCCATATTCAACATCGCTTCTATATGCCATATTATCCACAATCAAATGACCAAGAAGAAGCCTCTAATAAAACTATTGAGCAAATTCTTCACAAAATGATCAATAAACATGGTAAAGATTGGCACACCCAACTCTCTTATGCATTGTGAGCCTATCGCATGAGTATTCATATGGCTACTGGAACAACCTCATACAATCTTGTTTACGATGCACAATGACTATGGTGATCATAATACGCCACGCTAGTGGGTTCGTGTCTCCTCCCTGTACCAACCAGTGTAGATGCATGTCCCCTTATGGATCCCTAGGGATGGCGTGACCTAGAGCATACATCCACCTGTAACATCCACATTCTAAAAACATAGGAAAAACCAAAAATTCACCATAAAGTAAATTTACAAGGTAAAAATGAGACAGAGAAAATTTTTCTTTTATTCAACATATAGTCGAGTAACTACAATTACAAGATATCTCATTACAAATACAATCTTATTGTCTTTCTCAAGTACAATGTTTACAAAAATAAATCAATTATAAATACCTGTATCAGATAATGTTTTACTTAGTCTCAATAAACACAAGTCTCAGAGATATACTACACCCAGAAATCTGACATCTTTATGACAAGCCTCGGCATGTCTTATGCTAGAGAGAGAGAGTATCTTTCCAGTGATTTACCTCCAACCACAGACTGTCGGTCTCCCGCACTCCTTCCTAACTGGAAGTGGCCCTACCCTTCACGAGAAGTATAGACCAAGGTGACCAGTGGTAATTTGCCTTTCCGAGTACATAGTGTTGTATCTTACACAATCTCTATCTATCATACAACCCTAGATACCCTCTAGCTAAGTATGATTCCCGATAGGATGTGCAATCCAGATACAGTGAACCGACAATGCATGCAGAGACATATGCATTACTATGGCCATAGTTTCAATATAAATTGACATTCACAATGAATGTTGTCGTAATGTTCACCCACTCCAACTCGACTTGGATACTATCATATTCCTATAGTTCGACTTGGTCAACTATGTTTAACTTATGAACTCATGATGATTTCATCAATCTAGTCTTCCCGACCCAAAACATGTTTTCTTTCATTGTCTATAATCCATAGACCTAATCAACTTTCTTTCATTATGAGGACTCTCAATGCATCATTGCAATTCCCGAGGTCCATGACTTATTGTCTCATAATAGATATAGATAGATTAATTACGACTAAGATGATAACCTTACCCAGGTCAAGAAATATAGTCTAGGAATCTAATTCCCTTCTTGCAAATAAGAATAATTACTCATAGTCAGGGCACTTGACCCTTCAATCACGATCTAAATAATGATCTCAATGATTTAATATAATAGTTACCATATCTAGGTTTAAGATTTAACTGTTGAGTTTTGCCTAACTCAAACCTAGTCTTTCTGACTTAGGTAAATTCACAAGACACTGTTGTTGCTCTATTAATCATTACGGATTGACTATCCATTCTTAGGTTTCTCTCTTTGCATCTTTGCAACGTTTGAGATTTACCCCCTTGTCGACAAGTAATAGTTTAGAGAAGTTGTGATAAAATGGTATAATGAATTTAATGTTTGACTTAACCATTTAATGGTACCTCTTGCATGTTTGCAAAATCTGAGGCTCATAGCTTGTGATTCAATTCAACTTGTAACTCAACAAGGAGTTTTCCCTACCTAAGGTTAATCTTTGTTGACTAGTAACAAATCTCATTCCAACAAGATAGATATGAGCATTTACTAAAATTAGGGCTACTCACAAAATGAGTTCACCCACTTATAAACTCTATAAAACATCCTCGATACCCTCAAGGTGTTTGAATTTCCTCATGCATTAGTGCATGGCGCAAAGGTTTACTCTATTCCCGAGTTTATGGATTCATGTCCATTCACACGATGTAAAAAGGTTTTTCTATTTCA
The DNA here is from genome assembly GCA_027924645.1 of Cunninghamia lanceolata. Taxonomy (NCBI): domain Eukaryota; kingdom Viridiplantae; phylum Streptophyta; class Pinopsida; order Cupressales; family Cupressaceae; genus Cunninghamia; species Cunninghamia lanceolata. Next base: position 1,191,225 of record BSBN01000374.1, on the reverse strand, counting down.
TTGTTTATACGGATAGCATTTGTAATGCAATTCATAATCCCATAACCGTCTAAAACATTGTTTAATAATATCCACTCCTAAGTGGTCTCTAACTTAGCTATTCGGTGCCCATGTGTTTATACAACATACTCAAGCATATAATACAATTTCCCGTAAGCCCGGAATTTAAGTTTTAGACTCATAATGGTCTACAAGGTAATAGCGACACAAGAATCATCGCATGCAACTTAATTTAGACACGAAATGCGGATTTCCCACCCTTATCTTTTCATTACAAAAGTCATGATGGTTTTCGACCAAGAATAATTACTGTTACTACAACTCTACACCTCCTTCCAAATCAAATGGTTTCACATGGTTCAATGAGGTAAGAGTCGTAAAATAAGATAATACAAGACTTGGAATCTATCTCACGACACTAGAGATGATCAAACACATTTGTCGACCTCTAACTAAAGGTATAAAACCGAATAAGATACTAGCTAGTTACTTTTGTCGACATTCAATGTCTTGTCTTTAGAATCTTTATCTAATTGGGTAGAGAGGTATTTTAACACCTTGTCCTCCTCTGGTTTTTAACTCCTGACACCACAGCCAGTTACAACTACATCTCCGGCTGTCAAACAAACTAACGTCTACGTAGAAACATGCTTTAAATCTAAGGCTTTAAACTCCTACACAGCATGCACGTGGTGCAATGTGGCTTCTCACTATGAAACTGACGTTTTGAGTGAACAAAAGACAATTTTAAGTTGATAATACAGTCATATATGAACCTCTCTATACATACATCATTGCCAACCTCTTGCAGATTATATTACACCTTTTGCATCATGCATTGATCAATATAAGTGTGTATACATTTGAAGACTGAGTTCTACTATCATTATGGTTTCTTTCAGGATATACAATGTTACTGTTTCTGTGAAGACAGTCATGAGTTTGAACTCTAAGAAGGCAACAATGATACTTAAACAATGTAAACATTCTCACACAGAACTCGCAGTAAGAAGACATTATTATCGTATTCTATTCATTGTAAACATATTACACTATCATTGCAGAGTAGAGACATCAATACCGATTATAGACTGCGTAAAAGAGAGAATGGAACCTGTCGACGAAGTTTGAACGCTGCTGTGGCAAGCTTGTCCTCACCAAGCTCTCGGCGACCTTCGCAGGTTATTTTCTTACTCTCTCCACTCTCTGCACACTCCTATCCACGTCCTCCTCAGATATGACGTGCTTCCTCTAGTTTTTAAAACACTCACTACTCCTCCTACCCTCCACAGTGAAGAAGATCCAATCCTCTTTTTCTGCAGTATCTCCAATTCTAAAACCCTCTCTATTCTTCTAGTCGTGCACAGTGAAACCCCCACTGAATGGTGCCTCTCTGTGGTTTTAGTTTCTATACAACGACAACCCTGATCTCCTACCTCCCGCGCCCACTATGATGGAGTAAATGGCATTTAACTAACAGTTACACATAAATCTCAACCGTATAACCTCCTGCCGAGCTCATCGAAGAAGATGACCGGTCTTTATCTGTGGTCTCTTTTGTTTCTTAACAACAACAACACCGATGCCTTTTGCACCCTCAACGATGATGGAGTACATCACATTAAACTTGTCGTTCAACTCAATACTCAACAACACAACTTCCTACCTCTGGCGCCCACGGTGATGGAAGTTAGAGCATTCAACCCACAGTCGTCACATGCCTATTCACAAGGGGTCAACATAACTGCAGCTACCCGACTCCTCATTTGCAGCGGCCACAATCAAGACGGAGGTTTCTAAATGACAACGTGGCATAACAACTTCGTCATTCTTCCACAAGGAGACTTCTAACCTTCGACAAATGCAACCTAACATCGCTAGAGGAGTGAAACTCTCACAAGGTGATAACTAATAAATGCACAAGGTGACTCCAAGGTCGGAAAAGAGATAAAGAATCGAGACCAACTAAAGTAAGAAAGTATGGGTTTGATTTAAGATAACTCAAGTCGTAAACTTGAAACAAAAAGACATATTCGCAAAGGATGACGCCCAACATGACAGAGCTTGACGTAAAACAACTTGACTTGGCGAGAAAACCAACATCAAGCAAACTGACGAAAATACCTCCCGTTAGCCAAGTTATGACTAAAACAATTTTGAAATATCCTTCCAAATGACGACCAAAACAGTTATAGCATATATCGACTTCACATTCGACTTCTGTCGATTTTCAAAAGGGAATAAATTCACAACACATGATCAACGTGTTTTGATGGCAATCACGACGGATTGGGCGTAACGCAAAACAAGATTTTAGATTTCATTTAGCTATCACATAGCTGTGAAAAACCTCTACCCGAAGTTGTTAAAAACTCCTCTATTTATCCCAAGGTTTTTCAAATGATGTGAATGGGTCGAGTTTACCTCCCCATCACAATTCTTCATTAAAATCACGTTGACTTGACGAGTTCATCTGTTGATGTTAAACGTCGACAATATTAGCGTCATCTAACTTGATGGGAACGTCTTGACGTTTAAGAGGCGACAATAAAACCTCAAGCGACACAAGAAGAATAATGCAACAGTTTTACGGCTATGACGTTGTTTACTTCGCAAACAACTACGTCAACTCATCATCGACTTGACTAGATGATAATCAAGATATTGACTACTCGTTGAATTAGATTCAAAAGTAACTAGCAAGGCAAGACTTACCTCATACAACTCATTGGTTCACATTATCATTTAACACTCAACTTGTTTGGCAAATAGACCACTCGTATTCCAAGGTCTATATCTCTCTTCTCGAAAGATACTCTCTCTCTCTTCTCTGAGAGTCGATAACCTGTAATCCTGTTTTCACTTGTCATCAAACAATATGTAATTAGTGCATCATTATTCAATAAATTCAACTAGTAAATCAAATCTCATCATATAGATATTAAATCGACAATAACATAATCATTTCCATGATTTCATAAATGATATTCAATATAATTCCATGTCATATCCTGTCATAAGTCTATAACATCACAACATATTTACTTATGCCCAAGTAAAAAGTAAAAGTATAGCAAGTCAGAAATTGGGATGTAACACTACCCCTTTGCCACATAGCTCATTGATCTCTTCTCTATAATACATACGACTCGTCCTCATATAGGTAGCCATAGAATCCGGTACACATCCTTGAGTGTGACTATCATCTCTCCTATAAGAAGATGGAAGACAAAGGTGTCTGCGTCCCATTTCTCCATCAATGCCATGAACATTTGATCATGAAATTGCATCTATGGGATAGTATACACACACCATAATCCAATGGATCGCAAAAGCACCACCTCCTTGAGTGCTAGCATGGTTTGTTGGTCTATCAATAATGCGTAAAATGTACCACTGGTATGCTTCCCCATAGTTAGAGGATATTACAATCATCAATCATTTCATTAGTCCTTTATTAAAAATTCATCAACTTTTTAAACCTTACAAGATTTTAAAAAATATCTTAATTCTTCTAAGATGCTAGCACCATTTTTGGATGTCAACGCCCTTTTTCGATGCATGCGTCCTTTTGGGACGGTAGTGCATCCTAAGGATGCCTACATGCCCGTAGGATGTGAGTGCCTAGTTCAGACACTAGGACCCGAAAAGGGCGCTAACATTCCACGTATTTCTTTCTGGCACAAAAGTCGAGACAAAAATTAAGCAAAAAAAAATTCCTACCTCACGCATCAAGATGCCTTGCTCCACTTGTGTGCTTAATGCATCCGGTCATGGTGCTCGATACACTCATCTGGAAGGCATTTTGTCTCTCAAATTTACCCAGGTGCTAAAAATTTCTTTAATTCGTTAATTTAAATGAATAGTAAAAGAGTAAAAACCTTTTTAATATTTATAGAACTTTTTAAATTTTATGAACTTTTTCATTCAAACCTTCATAACTTGGGCATACGAACTCAAATTTTCGCACCATTTGTTGCATTGGAATCCTAGTTTTGCCGTCGTTATCCTCATAGTAACATTCGCTCTAGTGTTATTTTATTTAATAACCTTGTGAAGTGAATTTTCATCACTAACAAAAAAATTTGAGGTGGTGGATCTTACTCCTTGTTTTCGCCTCTATATTTAGCAAGCTAGCATAAACATGGGGGGCGATTATCCACCCTTATTTTTATTTTATTTTATCCTTTTTCTCATCATCATTCTCTTAGTATTTTTCAAACTAACATGTGTGTTTGATCTTGCAGGATTATTTATTTTCTAACAGGGTAATTTTCTAGGAATGTGGTACTTAACACTGTGGTGTTGCAGATCTTCAGTCTGGGGGCATCATTCTTCTGCCTGGAGAATTTTAGCATCCTCCATAGTATCTTTTTGGGTATCCTTTACATGCTTATTTACTTTCAGCATTTCATTTTTATACTTTACCTTAGCTTATCACCTAGTGTCATTAGCCCACTGAAGTGGAGGCAAAATGTAGCATAGAAAATTGCGTGCCCCTCATAATTTCACGACGCATTTTCACTCACTTTAGCATCCATGCCCGTAGAATGTTTTAAGACCATTTAACCTAGAGCCTTAGCCTAATTTTCCCTCATCACTCATATTTGCCAAAAATTATTTTAAGCAATTGTTTGTTTTAATTTTTTGCTTGAACACGTATAAAATTTAGATGAATATTCTTAGGACACAAGCGCTATGCATCGTGTTGTCGTCCTGAATATTCCAAAATTTTAAACATTGCTTCTATCGCTCTTTTTTGGAATCTCAAGAAAGGTAATTCTCACACCACAGTGAAATGATCCCTCCAACATACTCGACCCTAGGAGATTCCCTCTTGGCATACATAAAAGAAAAAGATTGAGAAAAGAGATCCTCTCTTGGCTCTAGCTTCCTCTTCAAACCCCCTCTCTATAAACAAGTGGTTTTATAGAAAAAGATTTTGGTCTCTCTCATGTCTGCAAATGATTAGAACAAATTCTTAAAGAAATACAACTCTCTTGGATCATGGATAATACGTTAAGGATTGTTGATATTGTGAGTTCTTCAGGTGGGCTAGCTTTAAGGACTTTGAAGCCATTCTTTTGTAGTTTCAAGCCTCAAGGAGTTCACGACCATCTGTGTGATCTTACAAGCTTGGTAACATTGTTCTTTCATCAAGAAATGATGTTGCTTTAAGTATTTTATTGCATTATTTTACAAGTGTTGGCAAATATTTATGGTGTAGACCACAACCTACTTGATTTTACACACACCAGGGTATTTCCCCGTGGACCAGGGAAATACTTATGGATTTGTGTTATTGCTACTGCTCTTATCTTCCTAGATGCACTTAGGATAAGAGCACCGACACAATATTATTTCATTCCATATGTTGTTTCGTGAAGGTTGGAAAACCCAAATAGGGATTTGACCAAGGCAAGTCCCTAAAACAACCAAACAAGTTTTTCTAGTTGTGTATTGTGCAGGCTGCAGCTGGAGATCAAATGCATGAGAATTTATTCTCTTTTCCCTTATTTCCCATCTATCTTTTCTTCATGTTTAATGCCATATTTAAGCATATTTTAGCTAGATTCTCTTTTTGGAATGTTCTTTTATCTTTCTGTGTATACTGGGTGATATCACTAATTCTGGTGAAGTTGTATTGTATGATTTTCTTAAGTTTTATTACTTTAAGGATGACAACGCCGTGTTCAGATGTTTCGACCATGCACTGTCCGTACTCTGACCATATCAGGTTCTCCTCCATTTCCTTTTTCCTATTTTGCTATCAGCTTATTGATATTATTTCTTGATTTCTGTAGATTATTACCTTTTTGTTCATTTCTATAGGTCTTTCCTATTTGAATTGTTAGATATTTTAGGAAAAGCACCAAATCAGGCTTAGCTGGGTTGTATCTGCTCTTTCTGGTTGGACAGTAGCAATATAATCCTCCTAGTGGATGGTTAGGTCTTGAATGTAATTATATAGAATTGGATCCTAGTTAGATTGCATTAGTTTTTCAAATTTTATACACTACACTAGCTTCACTATCTTCTTCTTCAAATGACAACATAAAATTATGCAAAATACAACACATAAAAATAGTTTTTGGCAACATTTACAAATTTAGATGCCAAATTTTGAATTTAAAATTTACCAAATACCTTTTAGCTTTTCAAAGGCACGTTCAACAATAATATGAGTTGAAGATAGTTTAAAGTTGAATGATCTTTGATTATCTATTGCAACTCCACTAAAAGGTATGATTAACCATGGTAGCAATGGATATCCACCATCACCAACCATCACTTGATTGCATTTCTCTCTCAATTAGATTAGCTTCAATTAGAATCATTGTGTTTACAATGCTCTAACGAACTCTACCTTTTTCTTGAGGAGGTACCTGAGACTGATTTTCTATGACTTCTACTTCATTAGTTTTAATTTCCTTTTCAATTATCACTTCTTCAATGATCACTTCTTCATTGTTCACTTGTGTACTCGGAACAAACTCGGGGTAATAGTCATCATTAGAGGAGAACAATTTTCACCTATGCCATGTATTGTGAAAGCATTGAAGTGAAATTTAAGAAACCATGTCAAGGAATTAGGTGGTACGTAGTTTTATCCATGGAAAATAATATTTTGTCGGTACCTACATTAAAATAACCAAATTGACAATATTGAGATGTTGAAAAGTAACTATTAATTTTTTGAATAATAACTACTAGACAAAATTTCCCCCATCAATAGGGATGGTTGGGTTAATCAGAGCCTCAAGGAGAGAAAGTTGGTATGATGGATCCCACCTGATGTAGTGTGGGCAAAGCTAAATTTTGATGGGGCCTCACGTGGTAATCTAGGGCAGGCAAGCATAGGTTGTGTCATAAGAAATGTTGATGGGAAACTTTTGGAAGTTGGTGCAAAGCGAATTGGCTTACAATCAAACAACGAAGCAGAATTTCAAGCATTGATAATGGGACTCCAGTTGGGATTGTCTTTGGAATTGAGAAGAATTCATATTGAAGGTGATTCACTAATTACCATCAATGCATTGCGATGTAAAGAGACAAAAATTGGAAGCTCAACAACATTCTAGCAAGAGTAATGGATCTATTGAAGAAGTTTCATTACAGGATCAACCACACTTATAGAGAGGGCAATAAGATTGCTGACAGATTATCCAATATTGCCTTTGACCTAGTTAAGGACCTTAAACTAAGCAATTGTGTTGAAGATTGGGTCGAGTGTCTCTCAGATTTCAAGACTCTTTTAAGAAAAGAATGGGAAGGTCTTTTAGGGCCGATCACAGTGGTAGGGGTGCCCACGTGGCCATCAGAAGAGGTGGATGTCACTAAAGCAAGGTAGGATGACAACAATAAATCATTTCATGGTAAGGATGGCAAGTCGAAGGTGAGTGTGCATTCTTTTCTCTTTGTGTAGGATGAGATTTGAGCATGGGAAGTGTAGTGGAGGGAGGAAAACCATTAATTCCCATGATGCAGTAAGGTGGCCGAAGCTGTTCGTATGTGGTGAAGAGACTTGTCATGCGTGTGGCTTACTATTTACATTTCCAATCATCAGTGTCTCAATTTCAAATCTTAAACAATTTTTAGCAGCATGGAAGCCACCTTCGTCTTCACAGGGCAAAAGAGACAAATGGCTTAGGTAAAGTTTTAGGATAAATGTTGAGAAAAGTTTATAAGGTGCAATCTCAAATTGGCCTCTATGCCATCGAGATGGTGTTGGAAAAACTTTTATGAACCAGAAGCAAAAATACAGGGTCAATGCGGATATAGTCGCCATGTTCGTGGTTCCAGTGTTGTTAAACTTGGGAGAATCTATAGACACTACCAAGGAAATGGCTAGGGCTATCATTTGATTTGAATGGCGCGAAGACTTGGAGAAAATGTTGGATGTGGTTGTGCCCAGGATTGGTTTTCGACCTGAAGGTGGTGATTGGTCGCTTATACTGCCAATTTACAATGGACCATGGGTTAAGTTCGTAGTCCCTATTGTAGGTATTTGTGAGAGTGGCAAGAGGAATGAAGTTGATTAGGGTGTCAATTTCCTCAAATTGTTGGCAGGGCCAGCCGTTGAAGAAGGCCATGACTGGGTGAACGAGGTAGAAACAGAGGAGTCATAGGAGTTTGAAGGTGAAGAAGCTGGTAGATGAGGCCGTGGTCCGTCAATACAGTTTTCGATATAGTTATATTTAGCTATAAAAAATATTGTAAATAGAGCTCGGGTAGTGAATAGTTTGATCTAGATAAGATATGTATATGAAATGTAATGAAGCTAGTTGATAATGGCAATATAAATGAATAGTCAAGATTGTTATTTTCATGGTGGCCCTCCTCAACAAGCAACCAATTTCAATTTTTATCTTATTTTATTTTAAGGGGATATGGCTCCCTAAAGCTTAACTCATACATTAAAAAACTACTAGACAAAATTTAGATAATGTGCATTCATTCTTTGCAAGCATCTAGGAATTTTCTTTCAATAGGGTTCTTATTATTCATACCTAGATAATTTTACATATATTTACTAAATACAAATACATACACAAAATCATATATTTACTAAATGAAATGTAGTTCCCTTTAACCTGCCTACTATTAATTGATATCAAGTACTAATTATGTAGATATTTGCAATCACAGTCCAACATAAGAATCTTAAATTAGTTCAAGCAAATCTTGAACAATCAATTTTAAAAGCAACCGCCAAGAGGAGAATTTATTCTGAAACTGAACAACACTAGAAATTTTATTCACAAACCAAATACCCAGGAAAATAATATTTTAAACAAATAAAATTGCAATTTCATATTACAAAAAATCACACATATTTGCAATCTTAACCTAGTACAGTAAATGTACTTTCATTAGGCAAAGTTAGAAACAAATATGTAATTGCAACCTAGTGCATAAAGCCTTAAACAAAGATAATCAAATATAGATTGGGGAATTTATTTTAAAACCGAAACATCCAAAAAAAATATTTTAAACAAGTAAATGAACTTTGATATCAAGTGAAACTACATAAATATTTGCAGTCATAGCCTAGTGCTTAACTCTTAATCAATCAATCAAAGCTCCAAAAATTTATTCTAGCACAAAATTGACATGTTAACAATCTTCTAAACAAGTGTGCACACACTTGATATAAGGCAAAATAACACACATATTTGAAGTCATAACCTTGTTAACTAGTTTCACAAAATATTAAAAAATAAGAATCACCCAAAGCTTGAAGAACTATTATAAAACTGAACATCCATAAAACAATTTCCAAAAAAGTCAACCCACTATGATAGAGGCAAAATTACACAAATGTTTACAACAATAACCTAGTAGACGAAGCCTTAAACCAAAACAACCAAAGTAGGACTGGAGAATTGATTATACAACCAAACACCCATAGAACCAATTTCTATATTCCAAAAATCTAATATTTTTATAGATCCTACGTAAAGCAAGCATAGTTTGAATAATACAACAAATCATTTTATCCTAAAGGACACGACTTACCTTGTATCATAGGAGATTCAAAGCCTAAATTTCATAACATAATCACACAGATATTTGCTATCATTCATAGTATATAAATTTTAATCACAATAATCAAACAAAGGACATAGAGTTTACTAAAAAATGAACACTCAGAAAAAACACTTCTACAAAAATAATATAAATAATCCTCCAAAAAAATAATGGAAACAATCTTCTAAACAAGTAAACATACTCTAATAGATCCTGCCTACCGTTTTTGCTTGAAAATAATCTTCTAAACAACTAAACACCCATATAAATAATCTACTCAAATTCTATACACCATTTTGGTCTAAAGCACCTTAAAAGTCATGTAATCTACTCTATTTAAAACCAAAATTGCATCTGGATATGAATAAATTTACATATATATAATGAATGATAAAGTTATGACCAATCTAAAAATAAGTGAACCATTCTAGCCATAATATTTACATATATTTAGATAAGTTACCTAGATATGAATAATTTTACATATATTTAGATAAGTTATCTAAATATGAATAATTTTACATATATTTGATGAATGATAAGTTAATATTCTAGGGAAAGGGATTTGAATTTTACATGCTTTTTATTCTATGTAAGGGTTCTATTTATGGTCAACGAATGCTCATTTCTAATTTATCTATTATATTTTGGCTGGTTTAACGAGTTGTTGTTTTAGGAGTTGCAGATCTTTGCATGTGTGTGAAGAGAGGAAGGCAGAATGGCTCCTACGAAGCCCATGAAAAATAGATAGGGGTCTTTGTCAAATCCATGCATTCAACAAACAAGCCCATGAAAAAACAAAATTTGAACACATGGGTATTGATCTATTGCTATTGGTACTCGATTTAAAACGCAAAAACAAAAAAATTTGAAAAAGATGAGAAAAAATAGAGGGGTCTTAGTCAAATTAATGCCTTAAACAAGTGGGTCCATGGAAAATTAAAATTTGAACACATGCATTAATCTGACATTGCTAGAGTTCAACTTAAGATCGTAAAGCAGTAATAATCCTCTTAAAAGAATAAGAAAAACAAACAAACACACACCAGAGAAAAGGAAAACAAACAAACTAGTTACAAATCACACTCATACATATTCAGATCCTTGTATTCACCAAACAAAATACATAAATGAAATGATTGGAATCAGATATCACATATCACATACCTTTGTATGGCTCATACAAAATATGTCTCTCACCAAACTATATCCACAGACTAGGAGCACCCATAGCTAAAATGATATCACCAATAGAAATTGCTGCGAACATTATTTGAAAGGAAAACAAAATTTTGAGTATTTGTAAAATGCTACCCCAATATTTTTTTGAAAATTTAGACAATGATAACACAATGTTAGCACAATATTGCATGAACAACTAAATTACCTCCGCACTTCTGATCACCAAGTTCCCAAATCGAGCAAGGTGAGAGCATATTGTGCTTCAGCTTACAAATTATAACATTGTGAAACAAATAAAACATTCATTTGCTATGAGCAAGCATCCACTATGGTAGGTGGGAATTCACCACTTTTCAGTGGGTGTGAAATACAAGAATGAAATCTACAAATCATCCACTTATTCAGTCTGTATTCACCACTTATCCAGTGGGTAGAAAGAAAGAAAGAAAGGTTCAATTGCTCCACACTGGCAGTTGAACCATCCAGGGGTACTTTAGTGAATTGCATAAACAAAAGCAATTACAATGTTCATAACATCACCACTCAAAAATTAGAAATATTGAACTAAACCCTAGACATAGCAACTTGGAGATTGGAAAGTCATTGTGAAATTACCCTGCACATCATTCATATTAGAGACACCATGCCGAATGTTGAGATCATGAAGTATTTATTGTTGTTCCACTGTATCTTTTTTTTAGACTGTCCTCTTCTTGGTACAGTAACCCCTGTCATGGATCATATACACCAAAATAATGAAGAACAATCAGACATAGACTACTATTTCAGCTCCATATACATTGTAATAAAGCCCAAACACTGCCTATTAACATCTGATCCAGTCATGGCTGTATTCTATAGAGACAATACTCTTGCTGTACGGCACCAGGGAAAACCAATCATAGAATATTGAAAGCACAATATCAAAGATCTTAGAACAAACTCTTATGCAATTCATCCATACTCTATAACCTTCCAAATGCATTCCAAAACAGACCCAAAACATTAAAGGTTCAATTTGAATTTCATCAACTCCTCAAATAGGGCCGTACAACCTGAAATGTATGGACACCCTCATAAAACTTCAAACTGCATTAAAACCAACACAATTCAATCTGAAAGGTGGCACCTAGTCATCTCAATTGCATTCCAATTAGTCTTTGCAACAGACATCAATGATATTTATTATTCAAATCATCCTCCAAACTGTGTAGTACGACAAGATTTGTACGGATTCCTCACTGCATTTAAATCACAGCCTAAACCCATTAAAAACTATATGAAAAGAAGCGCTAAGATCACACGAGCATCCCGAACAGTCTTTGCATCAAATACATCAATAATAATTTTATTTCATAATTGACCCAAACAACAGGGTACGGCCATAATGTATGGCCAGGCAGGAAACCATCTCAAAACTCAGAAAATTTGTTTCAACACAACTTCCAAAATCATCAAAACTTAGCATTAAAAAGTCTATCTAAAAATACAAACAAAACTTTACAAGAATCTATCAACTCTTTTTGGCTCCATGTGATTTCCTAAATGAAAACCACTATTAATCTCAAGAGGGTTTTCGTCCTCAAGAGCATTCTACAAGAGGGTTTTCGTCCTCAAGAGAATATGGAAGAACTCACATGTTCAATCCATCTGCAAACAAAATCAATTTCAAAAGCACCCCCCTTCAAAAGGAGCTCTCATTCCCCTTTTATAACTTTTTGAGAGGAATATATTATTATTTTTCTTTTAACTCTTCATATTTCTCCTCTCCAAGAGACTTTTTTGAAATAATAAAAATATATCATGTGTGAGGTCCCATTTTTAAGTGTCTATCATTTAGAACACTTAAAAACTTTTCCAATGAGCTATAACACTTAGGTATTAATTAATTATTTCACCCCTAGGAGCTTAAGTGAAAATAATAATTAAATAGCTCATTAAATCACCTAACTTTGTAGAAAATCCCAAACTTAGGCGAACTGCAAAATAAACCATACCACTGCTTTCTATGATATTTGGGATGAAGAACAATGTCATCTGGGTGACTTACTATAATTAGATGGCTCCTCTAAGAATCTTGGAGAGCAATCCAGGAGCCCGATTAGACTTCTGAAAACATCACTGTAACCCTGAACATCCATTGAACTCAATGCCATAGAAAATAATCCATTAACACAAGGGAAACCCATACAACTGATTTACAGACTGAACCACGACTACTCCAAGAACATTGGAGTCCTCCCAAACAAGTCGGATAGTCTTCGAGAGACTAAGAACAAGCATAATAGGCACAAAAATCTATGTGCCAAAAAAAGGGACATTACAGTATAGAAGATAACTACACGAATAATATTGATAAAAGATTGTGCAAGGAAAAATTGGAGGGAAATGTGAAAAAGGAGGGAAAGAAATGTATGGCACCACATGGCATTTTTCCCATTATACAATTGCTGCTTATTTCTAGCCCCTTCTTTTTTCCATAGTCTATTTTCAATTCCTACACAGTAGCTACTCCACTAAAATAAGGAAATATTCTATATTATCCTTTTCCTATAATTGTAAATTTGCATGGGGCCACTCCAACTGCTCAAATTTAAGTAGAAAACTCACTTAAGCACCCGCATAGGAACATGGGTAAACCTACATATTTTACAATTACAAAATAAGTTTTATTATTACAATACTATAAAGGCAAGTACCCACCACTATGTGACACTTATTATTAGATAGATGTATTTAAAATATCTATATTGGTTATAAAAGACTCATATATTTTGAAAAATTTTAGGCAACCCACCTCCATAAAACCATAACCTAAAGTGACCTACAAACTATAAATGGTTTTAGGGTAATGGACTGTGAAAATCGACTGTATTACCATTTAAAATTGTTGTATCCGTTTTTAAATCTACTTTCAAGTTTAGTTCTAGCTGACACATCTAGATCGGGTGTGAGGGGGCCACCTTTCCCCATTAGCTTAACTCCGCGCTTATTACAGAGTGCGCCCATTCCCTTTCCTTTTAAACTCGTTCATGCATTTCCTGGAAGTAAAATTCCATCTGTAACACCAGGGACACGAGACCCTTCTTACATAGCTGAATAGAAGTGGGATTTGTTTTTGTTGTTGAGGAAGGGCATGATGACCATGATTATGGGGATTCGCGTAGCTGCATTTGCAATCGTTTTTGTGTGCATGGTTAAATTTAGCAAGTCAGATGATACCAACAGGGTATTCAGTCCTTGCACAGACTCGTTGGTGCAGAAGAAGGATGGATTTACACTTGGTATAGCCTTTGCGGAAAAGGACTCCTTTTATGTGCAGATGCAGAGGAAGGTGGAGCTTTCGCCTTGTGATAAACGTTTGGGGTTGTCGTCCAAGACTTCTCAGGTGGCTGTGTTGAGGCCTAAGCTTGACGAAATTACGCTCCTTACCATTAACACCTCTACAGGTTCTTTCTCCCCGGTATTCTTCTTTCATCTCTCTATTAACAAGTGCAAGTCAAGCGAGAGCTTTTATCATACTCTGGTAATTTCATAAATGGATTTTTCTATACCTCGAATCCCAGATGTTCTTGCCGGAAACCTCAATTTTATGAATTTTCTAGGATTCCAGAGTCTTAAGAAAACCCATCAAGGCCATTCGATGCTATCTATGCCTTAAACCAGCTCAGTTTTGAGGAACCCAAAACAATATCATGAGAAATAAGTTACTCTGGGCGGTCAATAGGTATTTTGTTGATTCCCCTGCAATGTGATGCGGGGTAACATAGCCAGGATTTTGATGATGAGCACATTTAAGGGAAATCCCTCCATGACCCTCTGGGGCCGAAGCAGTTCATACAATAGTGTACAACCAACACTAAGATCTGAGTTTGAAGCACTTAAATTTAGGTCTGATTTTTTAAACTTGTTTTATGTTGTAATAGATCAAAATTTATGGTTTATGTTTTTTCTATTACAAAGTCAAAATCAGATTTCTCGCTGAACTATGACTTACATTAGTTGAGAGATTAAATCCTTATCTATAGATCTGAAATATTTCTGGCTTTCATTGTTTGAGAAATGCAGATTTTGAATTGGTAATTAGATCTGATTTGTTAAAAAAATTATTTAAATTTAGATATATGAATGGTTTTCTGCATCATAAATATTGACCGTGATTTTGCGTTTTGACTGCTTAATGTATTTAATTTTTTTTTTTTTTATCATATCATGGATAAATAATATATCATAAGTTAATTTTTTTTAAGCATAACAACAATATTTTTTCGTTTGTTTCAGGCCACCTTCTCTCCAGACATCCACGGATTGTGTCATCCCATTTTTGTGTTCCCACTTCTTTGAAACTGTATGAAACATTGCCATTTGCATTTGTCATCCACATCAACCTATGATATGTGGTATACATATTGCAGGGTAGCTGTATGTAGTCACGCATCTGTTTAGGTGAAAGTTTTACGGATAATAATAATAATATTAATTATTTTAATAATAATAACAATTTATGATTTTTGGCACCGACTTGCTTTTGAATCCTAGCGCCGACTTGTCTTGTCTTCTTCAAATACAAACATGTATAAGAAGGAATGGACTTTTGTTTGAAAGGCATCGAATTTTGATTTCAAACAGTTGTTTGCATTTTGGTGCAGTCACAGTAGGAGGGTTCACAAAATGAACTATCCAGACCGTGCAGCAAGAGTAAACACAACGGAAACAACTCAAAGAAATGGAACAAATGAAGATTCAGTCATTCAGTATATCATAGAATTCAAATAGAGATCGGCCGGCAACATGCGAGCTTACAATTAGGGCTCACAGGCCTGATTACATACATGCGCAAGATAAAGCTTTGAAGCTCCTTCGCTAGAAAAAATGAATAAGCTATCTATCTAGAACTTCGTAACTCAACAAATGATTTCCTAAGGATCTATTACATCAATATATATCAAGTCCGGATCGATAGATTCCTCTGCGTCGACCAAGGAAGATCACAAATTCCAAAGAAGGGATGTAACGTGTATACACGGGTAGGTCGAACCTAAATGTATAGAACACTTCTGGAAAATGAATGAAATGAAGTGCGGATCCCTTGGGAAGGTCGGCCACAAACTAAAGATCATTGAATGATGTGTCATTAGGCTTCGTAGATCGGGAAATGCTTCCGCAAGTTTCTCCTTCAGCTGGTTGTCTGTGATTATTCGGATGCTCTGTTCTGAGAACAGTCAAACTTCTGATAGCGATATCTTTCTGGTAACGAAGTGCGGATCTTTGAATTCTGGATATGATGTAGATGAATGAATGTAGATGCTAAGTCCAGCTCCACAAGGTCTGAAATGCAACTGGACCAAAATACAAAAACTGCTTCTAATTGAACTGCCTGAACTGAACTGGAAAATGAAAAGAAACAAACTGAACTGCAAACAAACTGAAATGCAAATGTTTTTGGTTGATGCAAGATTGCTCTTGAACCAGGGATGCACCTGTATCAGACATCCGAGGTTATTGAAAAAGTGAGTCCCTCACTTTGCTGGGGCTAGGGGAGAACCAAGACGGTCCACCTCAGCTTGAGAAATCCATGATGAATCTTCTTCCGGTCTACCTTTCCACTTCACAAGGTATTCCTTGTATTGTCTTCCTCTAGTGCTGCATCCAACTCTGCTGTCCAAAATGTCTTCAATCTGCTCCGGTGCTTGTTGTGGTAATTGCTTCTGGAAGTCTTCTTCCATGTTGTCACTGAACTCTGCTTCATGATACTGATATAGGTCTGCAATGTTGAAAATAGGTGAAATACCCAATGTCTCCGGTAATTCCACTTCATATGTATTTCCCGAATCAAATTTCTTGAGTATCTTACAAGGTCCAAATTTCTTCATCTTCAACTTGTTATATGTCCCAATTGGAAATCTTTCTTTTCTCAAGTACACCATCACTTCCTCTCCAACTTCAAATTCCTTATTTCTTCGCTTCTTATTTGCCTATTCCTTATACTTGCTGTTCATATCCTCCAAATGCTTCTTAACCCGATCATGCACTGTCTTCATGTGATCTGCAAATTCTTCTGCTTTTGCACTTCTCTTTTCCTTTGTATTGATATCTCTTAATTTCTGCAACTCCTTTAGGGTTTACTTCGGTAACAATCTCAAAAAGTGTTCTTTCAGTACTCCTGTTCACTGAATTATTGTATGCAAACTCTACTTGTGAAAGAATCAAATCCCAACTTCTTGTCTTCTCTCCAACCAAACATCTCAACAAATTTCCCAAACTCCTATTCACTACCTCTGTCTGCCCATCAGTCTGTGAATGAAAAGCTGAACTGAACTTCAAATCTGTCTTCATCTTCTTCCAAAGTGTCTTCCAAAAGTATCCAACAAACTTTGTGTCTCTGTCTGAAACTATACTCTTAGGTAATCCATGCAATCTTACAATCTCCTTGAAAAATAGGTCAGCTACATGCACTGCATCAGTTGTCTTCTTACAAGGTATGAAATGAGCCATTTTTGAAAATCTGTCAACTATTACAAATATTGAATCATGTCCTCTCTGTGTCTTCGGCAATCCCATTATAAATCCATGCTTATGTCTTCCCAAGGTCTCTCTGGTACTATAAAAGGTTTATACAATCCAGTATTCTGACTACTCCCTTTTGCAACTTGACAAACTCTACAACTCTGTACAAATCTCCGAACATCCTTATGTAACTGAGGCCAAAAGTAATTTTCACTCACCACAGCCACTGTCTTATCAATGCCAAAATGTCCTGCCAATTCACCACTATGCTTCTCTTTGATTAGATTATCTCTCATTGAACTTCTAGGTATGCACAACTGATTTCCTCTGAACAACATATCTTCTTGAATGAAATAGTCCAACCACTTGCTCCTATCTGTCACAACAGGTTCCTTACATGCTTTGCAAGGTTCTGCAAAATCAGTCTCCCTCATACATGTTCTTCAATTCATCAAAACCCAACACTTCAACTCTCATCTCTGTCAACAAGTTTCTTCTTCTACTCAATGCATCAACAACTTTGTTTGATTTTCCACTCCTATGCTTCAACACAAAAGTATAACTCTGCATGAACTCTACCCACCTCATATGTCTTTGATTCAACTTACCTTGACTGTTCAAATATTGCAAAGCTTGATGATATGTGTACAATTCAAACTCCTTAGGCAACAAGTAATGTCTCCACTTCTTCAAGGCTTGAATTATGGCATAGAACTCTTGGTCATAAACTGAATATCTTCCCCTTGCATCATTCAACTTCTCACTGAAATAGGTTACTGGTCTACCTTCTTGACTTAATATTGCTCCAATTGCATTATTGCTCCAATTGCATTCCCACTTGCATCACAATCTACTTGAAATACCTTATTGAAATCCGGTAATGCCAAAACAGGTTGCTCTGTCACTTTCTGCTTCAATAGTTCAAAACTTTTATCTGCTTTAGATGTCCACTTGAAATCTTTTCTGTCACCTCTCATTGTCTCTGTCATAGGGTTACAAATTGAACTGAAATTTCTGATGAACTTTCGGTAGAAACTAGCCAATCCATGAAATGATCTAACTTCTCCAATGTTCTCCGGTGTAGGCCATTCAACAATTGCTCTCACTTTCTCAGGGTCCATCTTCAATCCTTTCGCAGAAATCACAAATCTCAAATATACTAGTTCTTCATGAAACTACACTTCTTGATGTTTATTAGCAATTTCTCTTCTCTCAACCTCTGCAAAACTTGTCTAATATGCCACAAATGTTCCTCTTTTGTCTTACTGAAAATCAGAATATATCCAAGTATACAATAACAAACTTACCCAAGAATTTCTTCAAGACTTCATTCATCAACCTCATGAAAGTACTCGGTGCATTTGTCAGTTCAAAAGGCATCACTAACCACTCATACAATCCTTCATTTGTCTTAAAAGCAGTTTTCCATTTATCACCCTCTTTGATTTTGATCTGATGATATCCACTCTTCAAGTCTATCTTTGTGAAATATCTTGCTCCACTCAAACAATCCATGATATCATCCATCCTAGGTAAAGGAAATCTATACTTAACTGTAATCTTGTTTATTGCTCTCAAGTCAGTACACATTCTCCATTCTCCATCTTTCTTAGGTGCTAATACTGCAGGTACTGCACGAGGACTCAAACTTTCTTTGATCAAACCTTTTCTCAACAATTCTTGTATCTGTTTATTCAGTTCTTCATTCTCTGTTGGTGTCATCCGGTATGCTGCTTTGTTAGGCAAACTTGCTCCTAGTATAAGATCCATGTGATGACTGATACTCCTTATAGGTGGCAATCCATCAAGCACATTATCTGATATGATGTCTTCATACTCTGTCAACAACTCTCTTATCTCCTTCGGTTGTTTCTCTTCAGTCTCTTTCTTCAATGCTTCAGGCTTCTTAGGAATCAAGGCATAACACATTCTCATATCTCAAACCATCCAGAAATTTTCTTCCATCTACCAAACAGATTCTAGCATTTCCACATACCACATCTTTAGGATCATCTTCCAAAGGAATCAAAGTAATTCTTTTCCCATTTGCTGTTATAGTATATGTGTTTTTTCTCCCATCATGTATAGCTTTTCTATCATACTACCAAGGTCTACCCAACAAGATATGACATACATCCATAGGCATAATATCACACAAGACTTCATCATGATAAGATCCAATATGAAATTTCACCAAACATTGTTCACTCACCAGTACCTTATGATCATCCTGAATCCATGCTATCTAATAGGGCTTAGGGTGTTTCAATCTTTCCAACTTCAACTTAATGACTATCTCTTCTGAAACTAGGTTATTAGAACTACCACTATCAATTACAACTTTACAACACTTACCTCCGGATTTGCATCTGGTTCCGAACAAACTTTTCCTCTGCGGTGGTTCCTCATTTGTTTCTGTTTGAAATAGTGCTCTCCTCATTACCAATGATTCTCCTTTCTCTGGTTTACCAACAGAACAGGGGTCACCTAGTTCAACAAGTTCTTCTTCAACTTAGGCTGCTCTTCCAGTATTTTCTGTCCTCTTACTTGTACTACCCTGATTACATTCAAATGCTCTATGTCCTTCCCCTCCACACTTGAAACAAGTACCTCTGAATGTTCTCTTATCCAATCCTCTTCCTTCTCTTTTGTACCCTTCATTCCGGTATGAATTATAGTTGCCTCTGGGATGAAAATTTCTGTCATTTCTCCGGTAAGCATTGTTATCTCTGTCATCCTTCCTAAACGGGCTGTCAAACTTGTTCTGCTCCGGAAATGATCTATCTCCTCTGGAATAAGTTCTACCTCTCTAAAATTTACCTCTTCTTCCTCTCTGTCTTTGATCATGTCTTTTATTCAGCTTCTCTTCAACTTTTAGGGCAAACTGATATGCTTCTTCCAAAGATGTCATCCTCACCAAGCTTAGTTCCTCTAGAATGTTCAATCTTAGTCATTGATATATCTAGCCACTTTCTCCTTGTTTGCTTCGCTATGTCCTGTTCTGATGATCATCTTATGAAATTCTTCAGTGTATTCCTTCACAGATTTCTCTTTTTGTCTTAAGTTTTGCAATCTTTTCAACAGTTCCAACTCATAGTCAGCAGGTATAAATTGATTCTTCAGTTTTGTCACCATCCTATCCCATTTTGTAATTTTTTTTTTCCCTCTTCTATTTCTTTCCAATTGAACTTCCTCCCACCATATAGCAGCATGTCCTTTCAACTTTGTCTTTGCAAATTTCACCTTCTCCGCATTAGTTTTAGGACTAGAAATGTAAGCAATCAGAAAATGCAACACATAAGACAATGAACACAATGTTTACCCTAGGAAAACCCTCCTACTTGAGGGAGAAAAACCCAACAAATAATCTCTTCTTATATATCAGAATAAAAGGAGTAGAAATCTGCTTTATAGAATCAGGCCTTACACAAGGCTGAGTATATACAATGAATGGAGACACTTTTCAAATAAATATGCTTCCCCTTGAAATCTACTCTGCTGCTAAAGGAATGACAGAACTTCTGCTAGAGGTGTAAATGAAGTGATTAAATTGATGTATATATACAAATCAAGGCGCCTCTTCATATGCGTCGGCGCCTCTTCATATGCTTTGATGTCTCTTCATATGTGACTTTTCACTATTTGAATTTGGGAGAAGGATATCTCCTGCCGCTAAAACATCAACACTCCCTCTTAGCTAGGGAGGTATCCTTCCAGATATCCATGTCATGGAGTCTCTCAACATGACATCCACAATGGCTACACCCATTTGTGAAATAGTTCATCACAGAGTTTCTCAACGTGATATCGTCATGGAGTCACTCAACATGATGTCCACCATGGCTACTCCCATGTGTGGAAAGAAACATGTGCACAAGTGCCCATCACGGAGTCTCTCAACGTGATGTCGTCATGGAGTCTTAACATGACATCCACCATGGCTACTCCCATGTGTGGAAAAACACAAGTACAAAGGATTCATCACGGAGTCTCTCAATGTGATGTCATCATGGAGTCTCTCAACATGACGTCCCATCTCAGTCTCAGAAATAAACAAGGGCTCGCACCTCATATTTCTCCGTCTCAAAGAAATATACACTGCAGGGGCTTTCACCTCATATTTCTCCGTCTCAGAGAAATATACGCTACAAGGAACCTTCATGATGATGTGACTCCCTCTGAAGCTCCAAGTACTAACATCAACCTCCTGACCTCCTCATCCAAGGTTGCCTCTGTTGGTTTGTCAGACTCCTTCTGAATGTTAATTCCTCCTCTTTGAAGAAACTGATCAACTTTAGAATAAAAAACCTTCTTAATTGACTTTAGAGCTTGGCTCCTTCTGAGATGTCCCCATGGCAATTTCCGCAATAGAAACAAGTTGTGTAGACCTTAATTTGCAATCTCGAGCAAAGCATCAAGCATTGTAAAAATTATTTGATCAAAGCGCTGTGACCATGTAGAAGGTGTTAAGCAGATTGTATCTACAGCCGACAAGCACTTCTATAGTGACAAAATAGCATGATTTCTAACCTCTTCTCTTTGATCTAAACAAACCTTACGGAGAGAATGTGCAAATCTCAACCACATGTCTCCTATTTCTTGGGAGGACTTTGATGCATCCTCACCCAAGAAACTAACATTTTTGTTATCGGCTTTTGAAAGTTGTACCAGACATTTAATAGATCTAGCAATTAAATTTAATGCTTGCAGAGACCTGTCTGTCATGCCAATCCGAGATTCTGCAAAAGCACGAGCAACATCAAGGCATAACACATAGTTTGCTCGGGTCAAATGTGCACAATCAGCCATAACAAATGATAATATGCCTCAAAACCAGGCTCACAAGCATCTGGATGACAAGTAGTGATGGAAAGCAGAGATGTAACAGTGTGCCATCTCCTTGAAGATCTAATGTGCCCAGCATTTGTTTTTACAAGCTGCATAATTTCTTGAGTAATGCGTTCACAATAAACATTTGCTACCCTGGCATCTAGTTTTTAAATAAGTTGTAAGGATCTCAAGAGCTCCTCTGCAAGGTCTTCCTTGTAGGGTAGCAACCGTTGATAGATCCGTAGGAGCCCAAAGACAGCCTTTTCCACAAGCGCACAAGGCATAGTTGTTGTTTGTACAATGCTTCCAATGTAGTCATGAACACCCTGCCACAGAATCATAATTCTATCTTGATTATTTAGTGAAATAGCAATCAATAACTCAAGGCAAAAAAAAACAAGAGTGGTGTCCTTATCATCAGGTGAATTGCTCTTTTGTGGTCTTCCTGCTGCCCAGATGAGAAGTTGACTTGACTGCTTAAACAAATCTGATCAGATCTTTTCTTAGACCTGCTTTGATACCATGTTAGTTTTAGGATCAGAAATGTAAGCAATAAAAAAATGCAACACATAAGACAATGAACACAATGTTTACCCTGGGAAAACCCTCCTACTCGAGGGAGAAAAATCCAACAAATAATCTCTTCTTATATATCAAAATAAAAGGAGCAGAAATTTGCTTTATAGAATCAGGCCTTACACAAGGCTAAGTATATACAATGAATGGAGACACTTCTCAAATAAATATGCTTCCCTTTGAAATCTGCTCTGCTGCTAAAGGAATGACAGAACTTCTACTAGAGGTGTAAATGAAGTGATTGAATTGATGTATATATACAAATCAAGGCGACTCTTCATATGCGTCGGCGTCTCTTCATATGCTTTGGTGTCTCTTCATATGTGACTTTTCATTATTTGAATTTGGGAGAAAGATATCTCCCGCCGCTAAAACATCAACACTCCGGATCTTCAATTTCCTCATATTCAAAGTATTCTTCCATGTCATTTACCTAGTCAATCAATTCTTCAAGATTCAAATTACCAGTATAGTTCGGCACATCAACTCTAGGTCTCTTTCCAATCTTTGAAATAACTCGCAGCATCTTTACTTGATCTGATTCTTCTTCTTCATCACCTCCTAGGGTTTCGCCAGTTTGTTCAACGGATTGAAATTCTTCTTCCTTATCGCTTTCAACATTAGGTCTCGGTGTCAATTCTCTTCGCCTATCTTCTTCAACAACATCCAATCGAATTCGCATTGTTTTCATTATCTCCATCATTTCATCTATTCTACTAGCCATTGTTCCAACAACAACTCTCCTTGGCAGCATTCTTCCTAGGATCAAGTGTAAACTGCCTCAGGTTCGGTGATCGGGCTACAAGGTGACAACTGCCTCACAATCGGCGATCGGTTGCAACACAAGTAACCTGCTTCAATTCGGCGATCTGTCCACAGCAAGATCTTACGGAATTCCCTCGCCAACTTCGCTCAATTCGCTCCCAAAAGATTCGAACTTTTGCTCTGATACCACTTTGTGCAGTCACGGTAGGAGGGTTCACAGAATGAACTATTTGGACCGTGCAGCAAGAGTAAACACAACGGAAACAACTCAAAGAAATGGAACAAATGCAGATTCAGTCATTCAGTATATCATAGAATTCAAATAGAGATCGGCCGACAACATATGGGCTTACAATTAGGGCTCACATGCCTGATTACATACATGCGCAAGATAAAGCTTTGAAGCTCCTTCGCCAGAAAAATGAATAACCTATCTAGCTAGAACTTCGTAACTTAAAAACTGATTTCCAAAGGATCTATTACATCAATACATATCAAGTCCGAATCAATAGATTCCTCCGCGTCGGCCAAGGAAGATCACAAATTCCAAAGAAGGGATGTGTTGATGTTTGTTTTTAGACAAGTCAACAATAGAGTGAAATACAGAGTATCTGACTCTCTCTTGAGCAAAGCCTCTCGAATGCTGAACGAAGTGATCAAACAAGATGACTCCAAGGTTCCTTTTTTATGATTTTGTAAGAGATAGCTTAGTGACTAAGTATGATTATGCTGGTAAACACAAAGGGACTTACACAATTGTTCGACAAGTTGTTGATTCAATGAAGGAGAAGATAAACATTGGAATATCTAAGTACTACAACTTATGACGTATGATGTTGCGATGATGCTCTTGATCCTAATTCTAACCAAATTAATAAAAAGAACAAAAGATGAAAGGTTCAATGACACTTAATCTACTCCTAGATGCAAGGATAATTATTGCTCAAGTGAAATCCAATCAAATCTTGCTTTGCCAAGACAGACAACTACACAAGATTGATGCAATCTTCTAAGGTTTTACAAGATGTTTAAATCACTTATGCTCATGAAAGATTCAACAAACATAGGGATCAAATTGAAGTTTAGTTCTGTTCAGACTAACCATGCACTGCAATTTGCAAGCCACAAACTACAAATGGTATGAACATAGAGATTTCACCACAAACAATAACAAAGCCTTCCACCAACTAACATAAACTTAAAGGAAACTTAATCTAACTTAATGTTCGCTTGAAGAAATCCAAACCATGCAACACTTAGAAACATATATAGAGTCACCAAAACAATGAGTCTTATATTATCTCAGAGAGCTCTTGCAATAATTCCAGAGTCTTCAACTGTACAAATGAGAGCTACAAGAGCCCTTTTATAGACCTCAAAATGAATGAAGGGTCAAGATCGATCGGCCAAGCCAGCGGACCAGATCATGCCACATCACAAGTAGTTATAACAAACTCCTATTTTATTAAATGAAAGAGGCTAACTTTAGTAAATGAAGGAGGCAATGAAGGCACGCTTCCTAAGAAGATAAGGATAACATGTCATCAGCCTATGAGTAATCTCCATGTGAATATCCATCACTAGAAGCTTGACATTCAATGAATCTAGACACTATCTGCTTGACATCATCCAAAGGTACACTTGGCGCATTCTGAATGGTTCCTTCAGCTTCAAGTACATCATCTGAATAAAGGCTAAGTGTCTTTTCCCAATCGGTCATCCTTGCTTTGTTGGCGCCAAGGTGGACAGCAAGTGAAAAAATACTATCAAGCTTTTCATCAGAAACATCATCTTCTTGAAAATAGAAAGCTTGAACTTGTTCTTTCATGTTATCAAGAGTCATCTCTCCAAATGGGTTACATATCTTCATCAAAGAGGCATGTATTCCATCTTGAATCCTTTGAAGTACACTTTCTACTCTTGACATATCTGTTTCTATCTTATCTAGCAACTGTCCTTTAATGCGAAAGCCATAATACCAAGAAGAAAAGTCATATGTTTTACTTTCTTCAATCACTTCAGCATGAATCAATTCATCAACTGAAGTCTCCATCAAGCTCTTTAAGTGTGGTAGGTATTGTTCTTTGATATCTTTGAATTCAATACAAACTGTCATCAATGCAAGTACCCTCTCTTTGAGATTGGCAATCTTATTATACACTTGCATGATATCTTCCAGATGTTTATATGTAACTTCCTTTGATCTTTTCATCCAATCTTTCATCCTGTGAGATGAAGACTTTAATTCCTTTAGGTGTACAACTGTCTCAGGAGGGAGAAGAGATGGAGGTGTAGCAACTCTTTCTTGCTGATGAATAGGGTGAACTAAATGCTGAATGTACTGCTCTAAGGCTTGGCACCTTTGCTCAGTTTTGATTCTACCTTTTGTCTCTTGTCTTATAATAGCTTGAGCATTATCAATTGAATCTTGAAGTTCTTCCTCTACCTGTGCTCTTGTCAATGGACCTAAATTGATTGTATTGATGTCATAATCTTCAGGCGTTATATCTTCTATATTCTTCTCAAGCCTTGGAATTGCTACATGAACTTTCCTTACACCTGTTTCATCTTTAGTAATCTTTGAAAGAACAGTTGCGTTCTTCTTTGGTTTCTCATTAGATATGTCCAGAAGTAACTCATCAACTGGAAGAGGAGGACATTTCTTAACTTCATAATTTTCCTTGATTCTTTCTTGCAGCCACTCTGGCAATGATGAAAGATCTTGTACCTGTTGTATTTGATTTCCTTGTGCAGGCAATGACTCTTCTTCAGTTTCATCCTTGTCTTCAGTGTTAGCTTCATCAATGATCTCAGTATCATGTGGACTTGAAGGTACTTCTTCAACTGGAGTTTCTGGAGTTACATCCTCAACATGTAGCACTATGTCTTGATTCAGTGGAGTATCACCTGGCTGTCTGGAAGAAGCAGTTTCAATACTTATCCTTTTCTTCTTCTTACTGGATTCTCCTTGTGCAGATTCAAGTTGTTTCCTTTTCTTTACTTGACCCGAATCTCTTTCATCATCCTTATTCTGTGAACTTCTACCAGGTGCACTGTGTTGTTCCTGATGATCAACTTCTCCCATTTTAGTATAAGTGAGTTTTTTATCCTCATCAAGCAATGCTTGTACTTGCTCCTTTATTTGCTCTTCAGTGATAGCAATGATAGGCTTTATCAACCCTTCATCATCAACCCTTTCTCTATCAACCCAGTTGACATCATAAGGTAAGTTCCGGATCTTATCATACTCATCACCCAAAAGAGTTCTATCACCATTCAACTGATCAGGAATCCTCAATATCTTAGTATTCCTCACTAAATCCCATTTTAGCCTTGAACACTTTTGCATTCTGACATCATCATCGTCAATAGCATTAGCCCAGTGATCTTCTAGCTGCTCAACATGTTTGTAAGAAGAGTATGACTGCTTAATGGCTCCATGTGGATCAAAGTTCTCCCTTCTTGAATCATGAGGATGTAGATGATACGCTTGAAGCTCAACTTCTGAATGCTCAGCTGCTTGAAGTGATGGACAGGAGTAAAATCTGCCAAGCTAGAGAGGAAACTGAACTCCGGCTTTCTTTCTTGCCTTTTGCATCTTATGAAACTCTAGCAACTGTCTTGAAACTTCTAGCAACACCATTCTGTTAGTAGGATATCTAGGCAATCTGTATGAAAAAGATGTAAAACCTTGAATCCTGATATAAGTGAACCTGTCAAACTGGATATAGTATCTTCCATACTGCTTGATGAAGTTTCTAGCAGCACCTGTTAATCTTCTATGCGGTTCACCTCGCAACTTTCTCACTATATGCATGGCAAACGCATCATTGAACCTTTTGTAGTGATTGATGTTCTTCAAATGAAGCTGAGGATAACACTGATGTGTAAGAATCTGTTCAGGCTTTGTACCTACTTCTCCTTTAGCTGTCAATCCTCTGTAAACCACATTTCTTGCTAGGATATATACAAGATATGAAGTCATAAAGAATGACTTTGTTTCATCAAACCTCTCAAACTGTTCATCAAGTCAATGGCTTATAAGGCTAGCCCAGTCAACCATTTTATTCTTTGTAAACACATGATCAAAATAAGTATACATCCATCCTTCGAAAGTAGATGATTGAGGCCTACCTGTAACTCGATTCAGGAAGTAACTTATCTCTTGTTTAAAGTCTGCTTTATGATACTTCGGATCTTCGGAGTTATATATCTTGATTGATGAATCAGTCATCCACTTCTTTCTCACTTCTTGCATGTAGTGCTTGGAGTTGCCTTCAAAAACACTTTGAGCAGTTGTAGGACAAATGAATAATCCTTTCCGGCTTGGGATATTGAAGATCTCCTAGATGGCTTCCCTTTGCAGATAGGTGAGAACAGTCCCGTCTTTGGCTATAACCTGTCTCTTCTGTTTGTCATAATGTTGAACACATTCCAACACTAACTCAATACTAGGCAATGTAGGTGGGAAGCATGCTGCTTGAATAATCCCACTTTTCGCGATGGCCTTGATGTTTTCATTCCTTGTGATGGCGAGCAAGAAGTCTCTCACTTTATCCAAGTTGATGTGTCCCATGTTGGTGTCTTCCATGTTCTTCCACTGCGTTTCAAGCTTGGAGTCAGGTATGGTGGACTTGGCATCCATCTTAATCATCAGTTGCCTTTCCTTAGCCGTCATGCCCATTTACCTACAAGCAAGACTTAAATAAGTAACTTGAAATAATAGACTTACCCTTACAAACCTGATTTTATCCACAAAATTAAAATAAAGCTATGAAATTCTGTAAAATTGAATAAGTTAAAAGGCAGTTTTATGAAGAAAAAAGTGATTTAGAACATACCTTGTTTCAATTTTCTGGCCTAGAAAATGCAGATTTCTGTACTTTATGATAAAAATACAAAAATGACCAAAATTAGAAGTAAAATGTCAAATCAGCCCCTTTAAAATGCAGGTCTGTCAAAAAATTAACTCCTCTCTTTAAAATTTTACTTCTCTCTTGAAGAATTCACTATCTCTTTTAACAAATTCGCTGCTCCTTAGAAGAAATTCGCTGCCTCCAAGAGAAATTCACTGCCTCCAAGAGAAATTCGCTGCCTTCTAATTTGTGATGTGAATTATGAAAAATGATAAGGCAGCGCTCATATTATATAGTGATTTTGTCTTATTAAATGCTGCCGGCTGAGGGTGAGGTCGGCTTGTTTAGCACTCAATATAATTATTTTCAAAATTTGAAATTTACTTACCTTGAAAGGCGCCAAAATTGGTGAAATGCATATGCGATCTCTCTGGGCGCCAGAAGGAGGTGGTCTAAGTGGGAATTAGCGCCTAAACTCATTGTTCAATCTCTTATTCTTAAGGCGCTCAAATGGTGATCCTCTACATTAATCAAGGCTAGGTAGAGTTCAAAGTTAAGGTGGTGTCATTGGAGCACCCTGATGCTTCTTGAGTTCCTCCTTCCAAAATGCATTTAACTTCTCAATCACTCCGGAGATCCCTCTAGGCGCTCCAACTTGTCTTGATAATCACTTCCTCAAAAAGCTATCACATATAGAATTCTTGCTAGGCGCAATTTTGAGAACTTTCACTCTTAGACGCTAACTTGAATCTGCAGAGGTGGGAAAAGGCGCCTAAACTCATGACTTTACATTTGTCACCCAAGATGACTTCAAATAGCTTAGGATGATTTTTCTTCTTAAGGCGCACATTGTGGTGTGGAGAAACAGAGAGTGCGTCAAATCATTTTGAGGCGCAAATTGATGATTGATCTAGTAAAGGTTGGCGCCTTGATGCTTAGGTGTGTTCTCTTTATTCTTTTATGCATCCATCTTATTGGGAGGGTTTAAGAAGACTTCTTGATATTCATACTTCCTCATAGCAACTGATCAATAGCCCTTTAATACTAGGCGCCCATTTAGGAGGCTACAGATGTGATATGGCGCCTTCAAGTGAATGACTTCAACTTCTTGTTTGAGATGTTTTTTAAAAACTTTCCACCTTGGGCGCCCATTTAGGTGATAACAAATCATACTTCTATGAACAAGGCACTAGATCTAGTTGATAAAAACATGAATGAGCACCTAGGTTCCTTAGGAGCTAGCTCTTGGCATTTTGATGATTTCATCTTATATCTAAACTCTCAAGAGACTTCCTCGATTTTAGGCGCTAAAACTTAGGATTTCAAACTTGTTTCATTGATAGGCGCACTTTGTGGTTATTTTGAGGGTGAAAGAGCGCCTAGGCCTGACTTAATGTATTTAATGATCATAAGGCTCATTTGGATCAGGCAAAAGGCCTTCCTTGAATGACTCAAGCTCTCATCATCAAGGCACCAATATAAGGTTGTTTATAACTCTGGATGTTCAATTTAGTAAGTTAAATCAACCCTTGAAGTCAAATGGATTACCTCCTTGAAAGCGCCTAACACCATGCTTCACCATACTCCTCCATCCTTTACTAACCTTAAGGCGCCAAAATTGGTGAACCTAAAGTCTCCGGGTTGCATTCTTTAAGGATTGACCGGATAACTGACTCTAAGGTGAAGAAATCAAACTAGGGGGTCCTCATTATGATGGGGTGATGTGTGATTTGGTCACAACAGGATGTAACGTGTGTACACGGGTAGGTTGGACCTAAATGTATAGAACACTTCCGGAAAATGAATGAAATGAAGTGCGGATCCCCTGGGAAGGTTGGCCACAAACCAAAGATCATTGAATGATGTGTCATTAGGCTTCGTAGATCGGGAAATGCTTTCGCAAGTTTCTCCTTCAGTTGGTTGTCTATGATTATCCAGATGCTCTGTTATGAGAACAGTCAAACTTCTGATAGCGATATCTTTCCGGTAATGAAGTGCGTATCTCTGAATTCTGGATATGATGTAGATGAATGAATGTAGATGCTAAGTCTAGCTCCACAAGGTCTAAAATGCAACTTGACCAAAATACAGAAACTGCTTCTAATTGATTATTGAACTGCCTGAACTGAACTGGAAAATGAAAAGAAACACACTAAATTGCAAACAACTGAAATGCAAATATTTTTGGTTGATGCAAGATTGCTCTTGAACCAAGGATGCTCCTGCATCACATTTTCATCACTTGGGACGAAAACCTAAAGTGGTGACTTACCAAGTTGGACCAAATCCTAACTTTGTTGTTATATGGAGCCTAATCAAACTCGGAGGTTAAATTTTCCCCACTTTTATTGGTGTGGTTTCCTCCCAAATCATTTAACGGGGGAGTGCAGGGGGGTAGAGCCCCTCCCGCGGGGCCCGAGGGTGGAGCCCACGGTGGGGGTTTGGGGGCAGCGCTCTTGAAGCAAAAATTGCCTATTATTTTATAAGGGCGTCCGGAGTTATTTTTCTATTGGCTGACATAAAAAACCCTATTTTGTAACCGACATAAGTCTTGATAAAACGGCTAAGGGTTAGGGTTTCCGTTGAGATATGGTATTGTAGCATTTGCAACGATATTGAGTTGCAAGGGATTGTTGGTTGTAATCGGTTTGATTTGTTGGATGATAATATTAGACTCTCTGTTGGTGGATGTAGCCTGAGTTTGGGTGAACCACTTTAAAACTTGTCTCTCGCTGTTATTATTTCTGTGTATTTTCATTCCTCTATTTAATATTTATTTGCATTTAAGTGATATCTTCTACATGCAATCCCTAACAAGCTTGGTTTTCTGGAGCAAATTCTATCCAAGAGTTTGCATAGAGCATAATTTGAGTTTAATTGTGTTTTTAGGAGCTATCAGTTCTGTTCTAAGAGGTTTGCTGGCTGGAAGAATTCCCAAATCTAATTATCTTTGTTCTAGCGACTCAAGGTTGAGTGCCGTTGCGCCACGATTTGGTCAATGATTGCCATCACTCATCACTAGGTCGTGGAAGTTTGTCGCTAGGTCCAATAAGGTCTTGGTTGCTAATCCTTATTATTCCCAAACAACATAATCAAACGGGAGTCTACCAAGCACGACATCTACACCTCCAGGTCTAAGTAGGACATAGATAAAGATAAATCAGTCACCTCCCGCCAGCGATAGTCAGAGTCAACCTTCATTGTGAGTAGATCGGGTGTTTACTCAAACCAGAGGAGATAACTTTGATCAGTCATTTCAGCACAGGAATCCCATATACTCACCAGAGAGTGGAAGGCATTGACATCATAAGAGGTGCGGTTATTGAATATATATCTATACCCTGTGAACAAGAAGAATACTCAGGCCACAGGAACTATAGGATGATTCTAGGTGCCTCATAGTAATTAGTGTTGTGAGTATTGGTAATAGTCGAGGCTGAAGGCCATTATATCGTGGCACTGTATCAGGGTAACTATTGTGAACTGTGTAATTTGTCAAGAAATTTTGCAAACAACATTTAT
The DNA here is from genome assembly GCA_027924645.1 of Cunninghamia lanceolata. Taxonomy (NCBI): domain Eukaryota; kingdom Viridiplantae; phylum Streptophyta; class Pinopsida; order Cupressales; family Cupressaceae; genus Cunninghamia; species Cunninghamia lanceolata. The sequence goes on along the minus strand of BSBN01000374.1, from coordinate 1,159,456 downwards.
TTTTGTGTACACCTACCTTGCTGAATATGCAAAAGTTGATTTGTCTGAGTCTTATACTATTCATGTAATTTGTTGATGATTGAGCATAACATTGTGGAAAAGAAATTTGTTATCAGTTTACAAAGAACATCTAGGGATACTCCAGTGGTATCAAAGCCACATTTCTTGCTACCCTGTGGGACTGTGTGATGCAGATTAATGCACTTGAGTGAAAGTGAAATCAGCTACCAGCGAAGGGAAAAAAAGAAAGAGGCAACCATGAGTGGCAGAGATGAAGAGAATATGCAGGAATTCGTTAGGGGAAACAAAGAATTCCAATTTTCCATGAGAGATTCTATTGCAGAAATAGCTCGTATCCTAAGAGGGATGAATCAACAATGGAGTGCTGGCAGATCTAATCTGAATGGTGCAAAAGGGAGTAATTTAGTTAATGACAGGGTCTCAATCAACCCACCCAACAAACACATTCAGAGCCAAATTCTTACAAAGAGACGAGGCAAACCTCTTTGAGGAAAAACAACCCATACCACCGCGACAGGAGGATGAAATGGCAAGGTTTCACGTTGAATATAATACTCTAAACCCAACCATCCGTTGTGACATGTCTTTTGTTGAGTTTTATGAGATGAAAACAAGAAATGGGCATAGGAGGAGAAGGTATGAGGAGCAGCCTTGTAGGGACATACATCAACGTTTGGGAAAGATCACTATACCCACATATGATGGATTAGATAGTTATTCAGCTAGAACATGGTTGCAGAAGTTGGATACATATTTCTCTTTGAACCCCATGTTTGAAGAAGGCAGCATCAAGTTTGCTACTTTACACCTAGAGGGTGTAGCTCATGAATGGGGGTACCACGACATGGTGACACTTTGGAGGAGTTCAACCAGAGATTGACAGGGAGGTTTGGTAGGAAGGATCAAGAAATTTACTTCAAAGAGTTAGCAGAATTGAGACAAGAGGGATCGGTTGAGCATTATGTAGCGGAGTTTCAAAGGCTTTTAGTGATGGTTCCAGATGTGACGGAGAGGAGAGTTCTAGTGCTCTTCATGGAAGGTCTAGGTGATTCACTCAAGGGATTGGTGAGAGCATTAGAGCCATTTGCAGGAGGCCATCAGGAGTTATCTGAGCTTGGAGGATTCAATGGCTAAAGGTAAATTCAACCCCAAGCCATCTCCAATGGTGCAACAAAAGAAAACCTTCCAAAAGAATTTCTCTCCACTGAAGGCATTACCTTTGAGACCCTATAGGAGTGAAGATGCAAGAATGAACTTTGAAGGAAGAAATTATGTTTCTCATTTAGAGAGCCATGGGTGCCTGGGCATAGGTGTTTGGGCAAGGGACATGTGCATTTCATAGAAGTATTATCAGATGATTCAGAGACGGAAGAACCTAAGACCAAGGTTGTAGAGGATGCAAAGGAACATGAGGCAGAAGGGGGTTCTTTGGGAGGCACAGTTGCCACTCTTTCAAGAGCACCTAGTTATCATCCTTTTCGAGTTCATGGAGTATTCTAGGGTCATAAGGTGACAGTTTTGATTGATAGTGGAGCTACCCATAATTTCATTGACAAGGGTTTTGTAACTAGGATGAAGTTGAAGATGGAACTTTGAGGGGTTCAATGTGATTGTGGCCGATGGATTCACTATCCCATGTATACGGAGGATTCAACCGCTTGACATCACTTTGGGGAAACACAGAGTTCGCGATAACTTCTATGTGGTTGGCATAGGTGAGACAAATATAGTTTTGGGGGTGCAGTGGTTGTATTCACTTGGTGAGTATTCTTAGAACTATTAGACTATGGAGATGAAATTCAAATCAGACGTAAGGAGGTGGTTCTTCAAGGCTTGTCTAATGGAGCACCAAGGGTTGTTTCAACCAAGAGGATGGAGAGAGCCTTTCGCAGGGGATAGATTGGTTGGGCGACCCAATGTTTGGTTACATATAGACTTTCATGCGCAATTGAAAGGACCACCAATATAGATATTTAGCCTATTTTAGATAAGCATAGCATGGTTTTTAGTGATATTCCTCCAGGGTTGCCTCTCGATAGGGGATTCCAACATGTCATCGAGTTGGAGGAGGGAGCAAAACCGGTCAGTACCACACCTTATCGGCATACGAGGAAGTACAAGGAAGAGATTCAGAAGATGATTAAGGAACTACTTGATATGGGACATATACAACCAAGCTCTAGTCCTTTTGCTTCTTCCGTGGTGTTGGTGAAGAAGGATGGTACTATGAGGATGTGCATCGATTATAGGGCACTCAATAAGAAGACAATTAAGAACTGCTACCCAATTCCTAGGATCAATGAATTGATAGATGAGCTTCATGGTGCAATATATTTCTCCAAGATTGATTTGTGATTCGGGTACCACCAGATATACATGTGGAAGGAGGATGTTCACAAGACAACTTTCAAGTGTCACTTTGGGCATTATGAGTTTCTAGTCATGCCATTTGGGTTGATTAATGCACTAGCCACATTCTAGTCTTGCATGAACCATGTATTTAGTAAGTAGTTGAGGAGATTTCTTTTGGTTTTCTTTGATGACATATTGATCTATAGCAAGATGTGCGGGGATCATTTGAGACACATAGATTGGGTACTGGGTATACTTGAGCAACAGTCACTCTTTGCCAAGGCATCCAAATGCGAGTTTGGGATGACTGAGGTTTTGTATTTGGGGCATAAGATTAGTGCCTAGGGTGTCAGTGTAGATGAGGAGAAGATCAAGGCAATAGTGGAGTGGCCTCGACCCAAGACTTGATCACACTTGAGAGGATTTGTAGGACTTTGTAGCTATTACAAGATGTTCATCAGAGGGTTTTCACAGTTGGCTGGCCCATTGATGAATTTGACTAGGAAGAGAGCATTCACTTGAAGTGAGGAGGTGCAAAGAGCTTTGACAAGTTCAAGGAGGTAATGAGTTCATGTCCTATGTTGGCTATTCCTGATTTTTCACTTCCATTTGTATTAGAGTATGATGCTTCAGGAGAGGGCATTGGAGCGGTATTGATGCAAAACAAACACCCTATTGCATTTGAGAGTCGTAAGCTCAAGGAGTCTGAGAGGGGCTTCTCTATTTATGACAAGGAGATGTTAGCCATCATGCATGCTTTGGCTAAGTTCAGGCAGTACTTTGTTTGTAGAAGATTTGTGGTGAAGACAAACCACAACAGTTTGAGATTCTTCTTCAATCAAAGGGATTTGAATGATAGGCAGCAAAAGTGGGTAAGTAAGTTGCAGGCTTATGATTTTGACATTGAGTAAGTTAAGAGAAAGAATAATGTGGTGGTTGATGCTTTATCTAGGAGGCCTTATTTATATTCTATGATTGATATTTTTTGTTGATTGGAGAGCTTCTATATTAGTAGAGTATGCCAAGGATGCATTGGCTATTGACATCTTGGAGGGCAGGCTGCAAGATAACAATTACAAGGTGGTGGAGGAGCTCATTCTCTATAAGAACCGAGTGTACCTTGTCCTAGGATTAAAGATGAAAGAGAAGATATTGAGAGCATATCATGGCACTCCTTTGGCGGGTCATTAGGGGTACTGTAAGACACACAAACAAGTGAGATTTTTTTGGAAAGGCCTCAAGGGAGATGTTTTGAAGCATGTTAGAGAGAGTTTGACTTGCCAACAAAACAAAGTAGAAAAGACATTGCTTGCTGGTTTGTTGCATCCTTTATCCATTTCAAATCAGAAATGGGAAAGCATCTCGATGGATTTCATTGCAGGACTCCCGAAAGTGCAAGGTAAGGATTGTATCTTTGTGGTTGTGGATAGACTCATTAAGTATGCTCACTTTTTTGCTATATGTTCCAAGTATAGAGCTCCACAAATGGCTGATTTATTCTTTAGAGAGGTGTTTAGATTGCATGGGTTGCCTAGAAACATTGTGAGTGACAAAGACAACAAATTCATTAGTTTGTTTTGGCAAAAACTTTTTCGGTTGATGGGCATAGAGTTGACTCCACGCACTAGCTATCACCCTCAAATGGATGGACAAACGGAGATTGTGAATAAATGACTTGAAGGATATTTGAGGAATTATGTTACAGGGCAACAAACCACATGGATTAAGTGGCTACATCTTGGGGAGTATTGCTACAATTCCACTCATCACATGTCAATAGGTATGACCCCCTTCAAAACAGTATATGGTTATGCGGCATTATCATTTGCGGACTTGATTCTTTCGGATAGTAGAGTTCCTGGGGCTAGAGATTTGGTGCAGTACTGAGTAGAGTATGGATATTTTGAAAGTACTCAAAGAGAACTTACAATAGACTCAAAATCAACAAAAGATGTATGCTGATCGCCACCGTTTGGAGAGGACATTTGAGGTTGGAGACTTGGTTTTTTTGAGGTTGCAGCCTTATAGGCAATCTACTATCAAGGGAAGTGGTGCAAAGAAGCTTAAGCCCTGATTTTATGGGCCGTAGAAGATCACATGAAGGGTAGGGGAGGTGTCATATGAGCTGTAGTTACTAGAAAATAGCAGAATTCATAATGTTTTTCATGTGTCTTGCCTCAAGAAGGTGTTGGGACAGCATATCATTCCTTGTTTGGAGCTACCACCACTTGATGATGAAGCGAAATTGATCCTAAAACCCGAAGCGATCATTGATATGAGAGAAGAAGCTCCGAAACAAGATTAAACCAGAGTATTTGGTGAAATGGATGCTACATGGGAGGGAGCAAAAATTTTTGATCATCCAAATCTGAAATTGCTTGAGGATAAGCAATATTTAGGGTGGGAGGACTATCATGTCCCCTCTGCTCAAACACAATGATATTATTTATTTTAATAATAAAAGTGTTTTTAAACACTATTACAATAATATAATAAAATATTAATTATTTTAATAATAACAATTTATGATTTTTGGCGCTGACTTGCTTTTGAATCCTAGCACTAACTTGTCTTGTCTTCTTCAATTGCAAACAGGTATAAGAAGGAATGGACTTTCATTTGAAACACATCGAATTTTGATTTCAAACTACTGTTTGCATTTTCATCGCTTGGGATGAAAACCTCAAGTGGTGACTTCCCAGGCTAGATGAAATCCTAGCTTGGTCACTTATGGTCCAAATGGCTTGAACCAAAAAAGGCTTGTTTTAGGTGGCTCCTAATTTTTAAAAAGATTGTTGTTGGTATTGTCTTTAATGATGCTAGGATCAGTCCTTATGATTTTCTTGTATGTAATGTTGTTGAAATTGTTGAACAGTGGTTTTTTCACTGCAAATGTGCTAAAAGTTGTTGGTGTCATGTCCCGTCTGCTCAAACACAATGATATTATTTATTTCAATAATAAAAGTGTTTTTTAAACATTATTATAATAATATAATTATATAATAATAATAATATTAATTATTTTAATAATAATAACAATTTATGATTTTTGGCGCCGACTTGCTTTTGAATCCTAGTGCCGACTTGTCTTGTCTTCTTCAAATACAAACATGTATAAGAAGGAATGGACTTTCATTTGAAAGGCATCGAATTTTGATTTCAAACAGTTGTTTGCATTTTCATCACTTGGGACGAAAACCTCAAGTGGTGACTTACCAAGTTAGACGAAATCCTAGCTTGGTATTCTAGAGCAAATTCTATCCAAGAGTTTGTATAGAGCATAATTTGAGTTTAATTGTGTTTTTAGGAGCTATCAGTTTTGTTCTAAGAGGTTCACTGGCTGGAAGAATTCGCAAATCTAATTATCTTTGTTCCAGTGACTCAAGGTTGAGCACCACGATTTGGTCAATCATTGCCATCACAAATCACTAGGTCGTGGAAGCCTGCCGCTAGGTCCAACAAGGTTTGGGTCGCTAATCCTTATCGTTCCCAAACAACATCATCAAACGAGAGTCTACCAGGCGCGACATCTACATCTCCAGGTCCAAGTAGGACGATTTGGGTGTCTCCGGCACATCCTACACTCAAATAAAGATAAATCAATCACCTCCCGCTAGCGATAGTCATAGTCAACTTTCATTGTGTGCAGATTGGGTGTTCGATTTGGGTGTCTCCGGCACATCCTACACTCAAATAAAGATAAATCAATCACCTCCCGCTAGCAATAGTCAGAGTCAACTTTGATCAGTCATTTCAGCACAGGAATCCCATATCCTCACCAAAGAGCGGAAGGCAATGACATCATTAAGAGATGCGGCTATCGAATATATATCTATACCCTGTGAACAAGAAGAATACTCAGGCCGTGGGAACTATAGGATGATTCCAAGTGCCTCACAATAATTAGCGTTGTGAGTATTTGTAATAGCTGAGGCCGAAGGCCATTATATTATTGTGCACTGTATCAGGGTAACTATTGTGAACTGCAAAATTTCTCAAGAAATTCTGCAAACGACATTTATTTCTGTGTACACCTACCTTGCTGAATAGGCAAAAGTTGATTTGTTCGAGTCTTATACTATTCATGTAATTTGTTGATGATTGACCATAACACTATGGAAAAGAAATTTGTTATCAGTTTACAAATAACATCTAGGGATATTCCAGTTGGTCTGTTTTGTTTGGAAACAAAATGGGAAATAGTAGGAATAATATTTCCTGGTGTGAAATTCTTTTGGGGTTTGCAAAATGTTTTGATAAGGACCTAAACTGGTTGTGGCTTAATTTGTCTACTAAAGTTTTATGGTATTTTTGGAAGGCTAGGAATGACGAGGTGTTCCAAGACAAAAAAGGATCCTTACTGACTCTTGTTGGGAGCTCACCTTCTCTTCTGTTGTTTTAGAGGTTACCATGACCTTGAAGATTTCTAAGAGCAAGGTTTACAAGCTGTTGGACTGTAGCAAAGTACTATTACATAAATCTGATATAATTCAAGTTGAGTAGTGGCCAGACATTGACCAGACTGGGGGATGGTTGGAGGAAAGTGAAAACGAAGAGGACCCCATGGATTGTGATTTTGATCTTGTTGCTGGCCTTGACAGCACTATTTTGATTGAAGATAGTTCTCGGAATATCTATGTTAGATCACAAGCTCCTCCTTGGTCAATCAATGTTCTGATTCCTGTGGATGTTAATGATTAGGAGTTCAATAATCAATTTTTTGATGCTGTTACTATAGTTGAGGATTCATCATGAATCCTAGTTTGGTGATGAACTTATAATGAAAGTTTTTTGGTTGACTAATCTATGATGTATTGGCAGTTATGATATATTATGTAGCTAGTGTTTTGGTCTACAACTGTTGTTTAGGATTGTTCATTGAGTGATTGTGAAGGCTCCAGGTGCTGCTTGTTGTTTAAGCCTTGGATTGCACCTTTTTTAGTCCTGCTGTTTTCTTGCTGCTTCTAGCAAACTGCTCTTTTGACCAATATGGCTTATATTGTGTAACCTGTTCTCTTTGTTGACTATGATATAATACAAAATGGTGTTGGGACACCCTGCCATCCCTGAGATTGTCGAGGGATGTCTACATGTCTTTTGGCCATCCTGGGGATTGCAAGCCATCCTTAGATGCACCTACAGAGGGGAAGTACCCTGCACTGCAAGGCTGTCTTGGTGATGGCCTCCTTTGTAGGCGGCGCACGAAGGGACTGGGGGGTTTTATGTCCCCATTTTCGCGAGCATCAGAGTTTGGAGGATTAGCCTATCATTTGACCCTCGTAGGCTAAGGCAGTGGTTAGAGGGTCCCTTTTGACAGAGATCAGTGTGTTATTTCTCTCAGAGCTCAGTTTATGTTCAGGTTTGGCCTTCGTTGGATTCTGTTTGGCTAACTTACTATTTATAGTAAGTTACTATTTCAGGAAGTCATGGTTTCTATTTATAGCAGGGTACCTGGGTGGGCCTCAGTTGCAGTGTTGATCTCATATGCAGATAGATGGGCGAAACATTAAAGGATTAATGATTAATTATCATTAAAGGGCACTTTAATGATAATTTAATATTATAAAGTTAAATTATAAAGTAAAGTGTACTTTATAATCAATGGGGCCATTACCCTCAATTAAAAACAACTTAAAGTACATTTATATTTATTGAGTTGAGTGCCCAAGTATAAGGAGATAATATAAAGTTTTTATTAAAAACCTAAAAGTGGATTTAAATGCTATTAAGGAGATTGAGGTTATAAAAGGACTCAAAAAGCAAATGCTTTTTCATTCTTGATGTTATTTGACTTGTGCTTTTTGATATGAGAGCTGAGTGTAGAAATACACAAGGGTTTCGGTCCATTTTCTGTAGTGAAGAACGAAAAACTCTTCATTGTTTATGCAATTTTGAGGTTGTGAGAGACCAGCCAAATTATTGCCATAGTGTGGGCTTCATTCAGGAGTCCATTTAGAGCTTACAAGTGAAGAATCAACATAGAGCTTGAAGCAGTTTGAAGATTTGTGAAAGATATTCAAGGGGTTTATTGCTACACTTTACCAGTTCGTATGTTGCTACTACTTAATGAAATCTGAGCTTATTTGGAGAAGAAATACAAAAATTACAAGGGTTTAATGTGCTGCTACAGTACCTGCGCTACAGTACACGTGGATAGTGATCCGCTACAGTGCTGGGTTATCATTATTGGAGAGGGTCGATACATTACAGTTTGGGGAAATTGAGTCGAGTTTGTTGTGAGAGATATTGTATGGGTTTGAGCCATTTGAGGGAAGATCTCTCTGCTGTACGTGGCTGTATATACATTTCTGGGCAAGTTACAGATCAGACCGTGGGTTTATTTACATAACTGGAGCAAACATCTAGTCACATGACTTCACAATAACCCTGGCAATGTTAATCTCCAGGTCTGATTATTGGGGCAGTTTAATGTGTAAGTGAACACTATCATCCTGTGTATTTGCTAAGAGATTTTTGGTGTTTCCCTGCTGTACATTTTTGAGTATTGTTTTTAGGCTGAGTTCCAAGTCTTGATAATCAGTCTTTACACTATATTCAGTTTGAAAGTATTGTGAATGCATTTTGTAACCTGTTATGATAAATTCTGAGCGATATTGATGGTATTATAATACAATTTCCTAGGCATAGAACTTCACACCAGCATTGTATTTGAACATAGTAAATTTCTATTCCTTTTTGGAAGCTATTTGAATGCACAGTGCAATGTATACTGTTTTAAAAAGGTTCAGAAAATTATAATCAGAAATACAAATGTTTGTTTCTTGAGTCATTATCAGTCCTTAATGTTGAGACTTCAAGGTGGATTTAGGACTGTGAGTTTCAGTAGCAGCAACTTTAATGATATGTACTCAGGAAAGCTCCTTATGTGATTACTTGCAAACTGTTTGACGAAATGTTTCATATGTCAAACTAAGCTAAATTGGTGAAGAATTGTCTCAACTGGGGTGGGACATCTCAGGGGGACATTTCGTCCCTGTCCTGCTGTCTTGTGGACTTCTGTCCCCCTGCTACATGTCCTCAAGGAACATTGAAAATCACAAAGGAAAAATATTCCACATATTTTTGTATATAGTTTTTCAAAGTTCTTTATGTAATAACTACCAAAATTTCTATCTTTATCAATTAGTCATTTTTTGTGCCATTTTCATTGTACCTATTTCCAAGTTTTGAGCAACATGATTTTTGGTAAAAACTTCTCCTGAATGTTCTTGATTCTCCTTTAGTTGCTAAATAATTATATCATCCAAAAAAACAGTCATAAACTATTTTGAGGCAAGGCCTAAAAATATTCGTGAGGTAGGGCCTAAAAATATTCGTGAGGCAAGGCATAGAAAAACAGTTGTAAACTATTTTGAGACGAGGCCTTAAAAAATGCCTCAAAAAACAGTTGTAAAGTAGCCAAGAGAAATTGTCTGTCCAATTGCACTACCAAATATTCATAATTCCTATTGATAGCTGTGAAAGCTGTCTTTTCAATGCTCCCTTAATTCTGGTTTGATTGTTACCACTTCTAGTATCTACCTTGGAGATAACTGCTCCACAATGCCTTTCATACTATTTGAGAAATCATCTATATCAGAACTGGAATGCCTATCTTGATGGATGCCTTTATATAAAGTATTGTTAATTTACGCACATATATTGTGCCATCCTTTTATATAAGCAAAACAGGAACTGTCATAAGGTGATTTTAAAAGATGAATGGTCTGTAAAGATTCGTTTATTTGCTATTCAGTCTCCTCTTAATGATTGAGTTGATATTGATAAAATAGCCGATAAGCTAGTTTATGCTTTGATTTCACGTGGATATCATGATGCATACCTAGCTTATTTATTTGCCTTTTAAGAGAAATCCAGGTGAAAACATAACAGAAGCAAAACTATTCAAAGTGGTCATGCAGATAACCAAATATAAGTATACATTAAAGAAAGAAGTAGAAACAATATTAGATATATTGATAGCTGTGAAAGCTGTCTTTTCAATGCTCCCTTAATTCTGGTTTGATTGTTACCACTTCTAGTATCTACCTTGGAGATAACTGCTCCACAATGCCTTTCATACTATTTGAGAAATCATCTATATCAGAACTGGAATGCCTATCTTGATGGATGCCTTTATATAAAGTATTGTTAATTTACGCACATATATTGTGCCATCCTTTTATATAAGCAAAACAGGAACTGTCATAAGGTGATTTTAAAAGATGAATGGTCTGTAAAGATTCGTTTATTTGCTATTCAGTCTCCTCTTAATGATTGAGTTGATATTGATAAAATAGCCGATAAGCTAGTTTATGCTTTGATTTCACGTGGATATCATGATGCATACCTAGCTTATTTATTTGCCTTTTAAGAGAAATCCAGGTGAAAACATAACAGAAGCAAAACTATTCAAAGTGGTCATGCAGATAACCAAATATAAGTATACATTAAAGAAAGAAGTAGAAACAATATTAGATATATTATGAAGTACACCCCATTAATTGAAAATAGGTTGGTGCATATGTCCTCTGGTTGGAGAAGACTGAGTGAGAATCTTCTCAAAAGAAATGTACCTAAACTATATGGGATGTGTAAACAATTATAATACATATATACAGGTCAACTAGCTGGTGGGTTTAAGTGGTTCAGCTTCCAATCATTACAAGAACATGATATGTATGCAACTGGTGTTAAATTGTAGGGGCGTTGAACTCTGGTGTTAACTGCTGATTATTGTTGAAGAGGGTTTGTGTGGAAAGGTTTTAGGCTTTAGCAATACCAAATCAGGGTACTGGTGTTTAATGTCAATCACAGGAGTTAGAATCAGTGTTAATATCGATGCCAAATTTTGTGCTGTTGGTGCTGGCACAAAAGTTGTCTTTGGCATTGCCAGCATTTGTGCAGATTTGGCACTGATGCTGAAGTTGATTTTGTTTTTTATATAGAATTCAAGAACAAAGTATTGTGCCAAAGAAGAACTTGGCACTGAGGACAAGTTTGCTGTCATTTAGGACTTGGTCCGGATAATTCATCCCTCTTGAGTGGTAGCAATCCCTAATATTGGCAATAGTAAGCGAGGAGAAATCTTGAAAATCTGCTCTCTTGTGGACTACTTGTCGATGATGTTTTTGTGCCAACAACAACAATAGAATAAAACACTAAGTATCCTATTCTCTCTTGAATAAAGTCTCTCAAAGGCTAAGCTATGTGATCCAGTGAGACAACTTCAAGGTTCCTTATTCATGATTTGCATTGGATAAACTCAGTGAATACATGTGATCTTGCTGGTAATCACAAAGGGACTTACGCAGACTTCTTCTTACTTCATTCAGCTTATTTTTCCTTTAAGTGTGGTTTTGAGAAACTAATCTAATGGTCAATGAAGCAATGATGATGCAAGAATAGACGAACTCTTTAATCAACCTAACTCCACTTCGCTAAGGATGCCTACAACTACATGGAGTTGGCGCAATCTCCTAAGGTTAGCAAAAGGTTTTCAAATCATAAAAGATTATATAAGCACCCATAAGACGGCGCAACTCAAACAAGCACCCACAATCGAACTTAAGCAAATAATGATGAAGCTCAGACTAGCTTTACACAACACTTCACCAACGATGAATGTTAAAAGCATGAGCTAGGAGTTGATCAAATATCCAATACATACATACATCACATCAATGAACTACTACTCCACTTTAATCTACTTAGAAACATCTCTCAATTCAATCAAGATACAAGAAACCATGTTATTCCACAAGACAACACTTAACACCAAGTAAGCTCTAATGTCTTTGCATTAATCTTGAGAAAGATTTACAACAACTTCAAGTACTCTCAGAGAATTTCGAGAGTCTCTTCTACTCTACTCTACTAGTCTACTGCCTACTCACTACTGACTATTAACTAACTCTTACAAATGAGGCAACAATGCCTTTATATAGAGTCTCAGAATTACAATTAATGGCCTAGATCAATTCAAGTAGCCAAGGACTCAGATCATGCCATCTCAACAATTAGTTACAACAACCTGCTATTTTTAGTACATAAGAGAGGCAATGAAGGCACGCTTTCCAAGAAGATAAGGATGAAATAGAATCTTCAGAGCATCTTCCACATGGGCGTCCTGTTGATAATGTTTTCTTGACAACAACAACATTAGAATAAAACACCAAGTGCTCTATCCTCTCTTGAACAAAGCGTCTCGAATGCTAAACTACGTGATCAAACGAGAATGCTCCAAGGTTCCTTGTATGTGATTTGCAACAGATAGCCTCAGTGGTATGATGTGATAATGTTGTTTACACAAAGGGACTTACGCAGAATTTGTTCATCACTCCATTCAACTATGTACTCTTTCCTTGTGAAATGGAACTTCTAATCGACTACAAAAAGAAAAGGGCAAAAGGTAAGGGTTTAGAGAAACTAATCTAAGGTCAATGAGGCAATGATGTTGCATGAATAGACAAACTCCTCAATAAACCTAACTCCACTTCGCCAAGAATGCCTACAACTACATGGAGTAGGTGCAATTTCCTAAAGTTAGTGAATGGTTTTCAAATCATGAAAGCTCATATAAGCACCCATTGGACAGCGCAACTCAAACAAGCATCCACAACCGAACTTAAGCAAATTATGATGAAGCTCAGACTATTTTTACACAACACTCCACCAGCGATGGATGTCAAAAGCATGAGCTAGGAGTTGATCAAATATTCAATACATACATGCATTATATCAATGAACTTTTAATCTATTTTATCATCTAAGCTACTTGGAACCACATTTCGACCATCTTGGAGAATAAAAAACCATGCGAACATTCTTTGATCGTACAAAATCACCATGCGAACAACAACAATGAGCTTGTATTGATTTAGGAAGTGTTTTGTTTACAACAATCTCATATATCTCTTCAATGATTTCGAAGAGTTCTTTCTACTCTACTCCTATTGCCATAGTATGCACTCCTACTCTATCTTCCTCTAATGTCTCTTTCTACAAATGAGAGAAGTAAGCTTTATATAGAGCTCAAGAATTACATGAAGGGCCAAGATTGATTTAGCAATCAACGGCCGAGATAGAGATAACAAGGCAGTTTGTTACAAAATTTGCTATTTTTAGAACATGAAAGGCAATGAAGGCACATTTTCCAATGTGATAAGCATCTTTATGGTGGGTCCTCTTTGTCCTCTTGTTTGATGTAGATACATTGAATGTGGATAGGTGACATGGCGGAATATGATTAGCTTGATGACATGCATGTGCCACCTCAGCATCTTGAAGCAAGTTGGTTTGGTTCACCTCATGTTCACTTTACTTAGAATATTTTCTTCTTGTTGTCTTGATGTAACTCATGGATCGCTTTGATGATCATGCTCATCTCTCATCTTGTGATGTCCTTGTGCTTTTGCAGGATCATGCCTTTGGACAGTTGCATGGACTCATGGAGTAGACTGGTGCATGATGAGAGTTCTTCTTGTTTGGCGCATGAAATGTGAGCTTCTGGATGATGACCTCCTGCAAGATGTGCATGGTGAAGTGACAACCTTCCACTGATCCTCACCTCGTACAGATGATGCTCTTGATGATGAACTACACTTGTAACCTTGATCATCTTAGACTAGCTCCCCTCGGCATGGCGTTGATGTCTTCCTCATGAGCTCGGAACAACACTCTTCCTTACTTTGCACCCCCACCACTTACCTACACAAGGAAACACATCAAATTAGGACTAAAAAAGATTTTCAATAACAAATTACATATATCTTATGCATGTGGGATCAAAAAATGGCATTTCAAAACATACCCTTTCGCATGAAATCCATGCCTAAGTGCCTAGACAGGTTTAGAAGAGTAATATGGATTATTTGATGTGAATTCCATGTCAAGGTGTGAAGGCCACCTAGGCTGGGCGGGTTTAAAAGTGATAGGCGGAGAGTTCTTGTGAATGACATGACATTGTCCAGGTGAAGTGCTCAAGGCCACCTAGGAAGGGCGGGATTGGAGGTTGCATGTGGATTTTTACATGACTTAAGCATTTTTTGACTTTACTTTGATAATCTAAGACCTCTTCACTTGTTTCAATGATGACTTGACCTCCTTGCATGAGATGGACAACCTTGGGGGGAAGGGCGGACTTGAAGAGAGTGTATGGAGTGAATGATGTGGATATCCGTGTTCTAGGCTCTAGGCCGCCTAAGCTGAGCGGCTTTGGAAGGGTTTATGGAATATGCGTTGTGGAGGACATGTAGTCCAAGCAAGGTGTTGAAGGCCGCCTAGGAAGGGCGGGCTGGGAGGTGGTGAGTGGGTTTCATCACTTAGACTTCATTTGATGTTCTTTTGATGACTCTTTAGCATGACTGAGTGTTCTCTTCATGTTCTTCATGTAAATTACCTTCATTTGAGTGAAGTCTAGAAGCGATTTGAATGGTATTTGAGGTATTCTCCATGTGTAATGGTGGAGACCTCCTATGATGAGCAACCTTGAAGGTGACGTGTGGATTTGACTCTCAATACTTATGATTTTCAATGATTTTCACCTCCTTATTGGACTTGCATGTGTGTGGAAGCTAATGGGTGGAGTTGGTAGGCAAATGATGAGTGGCATGAGTGCTCAAACACTTGATTTCATACTCACCTCCCTAGGCCTTCGATTAAACATGCCCACCATGAAGTCTTTCATTTGCAATTCTTCAATTTCACTTGAAAGTTGTCTTAATCATCTTTACCTCATCTTCTAGTAGCTAACTTTCTCCAATCTTTCCTTGAGCGGGTTAGAAGGTTGAGTGTGGAGAGAGTGTGTGTGGATATGGATTAAATCCAAGACCTCCTCTCTAGGCCGCCCATGTTGGGTGGGTTTGGAGGTGATAGGTGGGGGATGTCATGTGAATGACATGATGTTGTCCGGATGAAGGGCTCAAGGCCGTGTAAGAAGGGCGGGATTGGAGGAGGTGTAAGGATTTTCATAACTTAAGATTTTTTAGCTTGGTTTTGACAACATAGGACATCTTCACTTGCTTCCTTGATAATTTAACCTCCTTGTATGAGATGGACAGCCTAGAGAGGAAGGGCGGATTTGAAGGAAGTGTATGGAGTGTTTGATGTCAATGATGTGAAAGAGTCTGTGTGAGGTAGCCAAGGCCGCCTAGAATGGGCGGGGTTATAAGGTTGGTGTGAAATGCGTGCTGTGAAAGACATGATAAGGTCCAAACATAGGGGTCAAAGCCGCCTAGGAAGGGCGGGCTGGAGGATAACACATGGAATTTTCAACTTAAACAACTTTGCACTCCTTTCAACTTGCTCATTTCACCTTTGACATGTTCATCTTCATTATTACATTGATTTATGCTAGCAATTTTTATGGTTTTCACCCCTGAGTGGCTTTAGGAGTGTTGTCTGGAGGGTGTGTTGTGGATGAGACAGAGTCCATGGGCACCTCTTGAGGCTGCCCAGGTAGGGCGGGTTTGGAGGTGACCCTTGGATTATTCCTCAAAATGCATTCAAATACCTTCAAACCTATGAACTTTCATCAAAACTTCATGATCTCCTTGCACTTGAACTTAAAATATTGTAAACTTGGTAAGCTTTCTCCTTGGGCGGGTTTGAGGATGGTGTCTGGAGAAACTCATGTGAACGACGTGGAATCCATGCTCAGGTGAAATTTCTGCCCAGGCTGGGTGGGTTTAGAAGGTGTGCTTGGAATGCAAGTCTTGTCACCATATTGGAAATGTCTTGAATGGAAGTATATTGAAAATATGTTTAAGTCAGATATTGATCTGACTTATACTTTAGATATTTATCAATATACTTCCAGGATGTTTGAGATGGGTCTCGGATCTATAGGATTTAACATGCAAATTCTAGATTTTGGAGGATCCACTAGATTTCAGACTTAGCCAATTTTCAGGATTTCAGGACATCAGGCTTAGTGATCTTCTATCATTCTTTCCAATTAATTCATCCTTGTTGGGAGTAGTTTAAGTAATGCTTGGTGTCATCTTCATCATTCTCATCAAGGAAACTTGCAACTTATGCCACCTTCATCTCTGGGCAGTTCTGGAAGCAGTGCATGGAGAGTTTGATGTGGGACATGACAGAGTCCATGAGCACCTCTTGAGGCCACCTAGGTAGGGCGGGTTTGGAGGTGACCCTTGGATTCTTCTATGAAATGCATTTGATTGCTTTAATCTTATAAACTTTGCTTAGAATTTCATCATATCCTTGTCTTTGTGCTTAGAACATCTTGTAAACTTGACCACTTTCCTCCTTGGGCGGGTTTAGAGGGAGCGTCTAGAGAGAGTCTCCTGAAACAAGACAAAGTCCATGAATCCATCTTGAGGCCGCCTAGGTTGGGCGGGTTTAGAGGTGAGGCATGGATTCTTCTTTGAAATGCACCCAAACTCTTTCAAATGCATGAACTCTCCTTGTAAATTCATCATCTCTAAGCACTTGGAGCTCAGAACACTGCAATCTTGACAACTTATTCCTAGGGCAGATTGGAGAGTGATGTCTGGAGAGTGTTACCTGGTGGAAGGAGATATAATCCATAAACACCCTGTGAAGCCGCCCAAGCTGGGCGGGTTGGGATACCACCCTTGGATTTTGTCTTGAACTCACTCAAAATCTTAAATTTCCTTGTAGTTCTCTATCTTTTGTCTTTTAAACTTTGAAAATTCTCTTCCGAAGGCGGATTTGGAGGCAGTGTGTGGAGAGTTTCATGTGCAAGGAGATACAATCCATGAGGACCTCTTGAGGCCGCCCAGGTAGGGCGGGTTGGGAGATGATGCATGGAATGTTACCTTGTGATGCCTTAGAGTCATTCCAACTTATGAAATTTCCTTGAATTTTATCACCTCGGTCCTCAAAACCTTGCAAACTGATAACCTCTTCCTTGGGCGGCTCTGGAAGCTCTATCTGGACAAGTTCATGTGCAAGACGTCAAATCCATGAGCTCATGCTAAGGCCGCCTAGTCTGGGCGGGTTTGGAGGCGAGGCATGGAATTTTCATCAAAATCTTAGTTTTCTACTCCCTCATCACTTCCTAACTCTCTTCAATTGACCAAAGCACGTGAAAATATCCCAACTTTCCCTGGGCGGGTTTGGAGGCTATGTGTGGAGAGATTGTCCTGGTGAAGACCTTGTCCATGACTACCTTGTGAGGCCGCCCAAGTTAGGCGGGTTTGGTAGGTGTGCATGGAGTTTCTTGCCTTAGTCAAATTTGGATTTTCCTGAATGGATGTATATTGAAAATATGTTTAAGTATAAGTCAAATACTTTAAATATTTATCAATATACTTCCAGGATGTTTGAGATAGGTCTTGGATCCATAGGATTTAGCATGCAAATTCTAGATTTTTGAGGATCCATCAGATTTCAGACTTAGTCATTTTTTCAGGATTTTTAGGATATCAGATTTAGTCATTTTCAGGGTCTTAGTGACATGCACCAGGATGAAGGCATATAGACCTCTTGGCAAGAAACTATTGAGACTTGGATACACAACACTATCAAAATCCTACAAGCTCAGAGGAAAACTAAACCTAAAGCAAAACAAGGACAGAAAGCAAGAAAAAAGAGGGGGTCCCCATTTGCAATGGGGCGATGTGTGATTACATCACAACACGTCCTCTTCGGCTTCTTGCTTGTTGTATGATACATTGAATGTGGTTGAATGAAGTGGCGAACTGTGATTGGTAAGGATAATGTATATGCCACGTAGGTGCCACCTCAGCATATTCCCAAATTGCATCATCTGTGTGATGTCTTTGAACATGATTGCCTGAATGAACTTGAATGTTTGGGATGTATCTTTATTGATCTTGCCTTGTTCTTTTGTAAGTTGAATGTGTATGATACATGTTGCTCATTTGTCTAACTTTGTGTCTTCTTCTCTTAGCAGGGTACATGTTGATCTTTAGTGAATGCTTCTTTGTAGAGAGTAGTGTAGATGATGATGATGCTTCCTCCATGTCTTGGAGTAGGAGACTTCTCAGAGACTTGAAGATTGATGAAACTTGAAGGATGAATGAATGTCTTTTCTTGATGCAGATGATAATGAAGTGTTCCGGCATGATGATGGTGAAGTGATCCTTTGGATGGCTATCTGCTATCTTCACTTTACTCCTTGCATGAAGGTGATTCAAGCGCTTGCTACTCAGATGACTCCATAGTCCAGTCCACACTCTTGCAACACAACAAAGAAACAATATCAATCACTTTATAACATAAAGAAGTCACTTAAAACATGTGAACAACCTTTCTTCAATCTAGGCGCATATTTAGGTGTTTGGAGGAGCAAAGTGCGCCTAGCACCAAATAGCTTCATACTTGTGATTTTAAATGATTTCAAACAATTGTAATGGCTTAAAATGTTTATCTACCTTAAGAAATTCACTCAAAGATGTCATTTTATGCAATTTCTTCCTAGGCGCCAGAGTGGGGTTGTATTGATGGAAAGTGCACCTAGACTTAAATGGCTTTATACTTGCTTTTTCAATACTTCAAACAATGGAAAATGACTTATAATGGTTCTTTCTTTCAAGAAGCTCAATCAAGGGTGAGGATTCATGCAAATTCAAGGTTGTAGGGACTGACAAATGTGCCTAGATCCTTTTGACCTTATACTTGACATTTTATGCTCTCAAACAATTGAAGATGCCTTAGAATGATTATATCTCTCAAGGCGCCTATCTAATGATGTGGATTTGTGTGGTTTCTCACTTAAGGCGCTATTGGAGGTTTGTCTAGACAAGAAAATGCGCCTTGGTTCCTTGAGATAGTCATATTCAACTCTAGGCGCAATTTTGGGTTACTACTAGTGGTAAGGTGTGCCTAGGTTATTTGGGACTAATTCTTGGCATTTAAGGTTTCATCTCATGTTCAAACTCTCAGGAGACCTCCTTGCCACTAGGCGCTAGAATTCATGCTTTCAAACTTCCTTCATTGCTAGGCGCACTTTGTAGTTGTTCAAGAGATATCTTGCGCCTAGATTTACTTAGTGAATTTGCTCTAATGTGACTTCATTTGAGGCGCCAATCCAAGGTGGTGAGAGATAAGAAATGCGCCTTGGCATGGATAAGTACCTTCTTCAACTTTAAAGGAGTTCAAACCATTGTGAAGAAAGCCTCAATACTCAAATACTCTTAAGAACTTGTGGACTCAAGCAATTTCTTCTTAGGCGCAAATATAAGGTTACACGAGGGGAAATTGGCGCCTAGAATTGGGATTAGCATTTCATGTGTTTGATCAATCTTAGAACTCAAGGTGAATTGTTTCTCCTAAGGCGCTATCTTGTATAGTTTCAAACATCCATTCTATGTTAAGGCGCTCAAAGGAGGCTCCAGAGGTGGAAAAATGCGCCTCACTCACATAGGCAATTTTAGTTCAGTTTAATGGTGTCAATCAAGTGTATATGCATTGAAAGGAGTTTTCACTTCAAGGTAGCATCAAATTTCATGGTTTCAAGCTTCCTTATGCCTAAGCGCACATCTGCACAACACATTATTAACTATGTTGTTCGGAGTTTAAAGTCCGCACAACACGTTAAGTGTTTGTGACAAGGGGTGGTTAAGGGATGTCGTGCGGGCTTTAAACTCTGCACGACATCTAACATTAGGTGTCGTGCAGAGTTTAAAGTCCGCACAACATCGTAATCAAAGGATATTCATGGCATGTTTAGGGATTGTTGTGTGGGGTTAAAACTCCGCACAACACATCAATTACGAGTGTTGTAGGTAATACGACATAGGGTAGTCTAAAGGATGATGTGCGGGTTTTGAATTCCGCACATGTTACACTGGATGTTGTGCGGAGTTCAAGACCCGCACAACAACCTACATATAGGTGGGTAATGACATGGTCATGTTTGTTCGGAGTTTAATCTTTGAACAACATATGATCCCATGATCATGTTGTTCGGAGATTAAACTCCGAACAACCAGATCTAAAAAGAAACACACAAAAGGACGCGATATACACAACAAAAACTAGGGTTTCGATAAACAACGAAACGGAAAAATGATAGTCAGAAAAAGATAAAAAACACGAACAAAGCCTAGGTTTAAAAACTGATCTAGGGATTTGACAAACAACGAGCATCACATTACTAACAGCAGCAACAAAGAAAACACAGAGGAATGGAAAAGAAGACATAACGGTAAAATGAAGACTTCGAATCCGAAGATGGTATCATGAAATCGATCAGCGCAAAGCAAGGAGGAAGAATAAAGACGCAACTCGAAGGCAGGATGAAGAAAATAAAAAGGAAATCAGAACGAATAAAAAGAAAAAGATTTTCAAAATCTTCCATAAATGGCCATTAATGGCCAAACGTGCTGCAGGGGGAGTGTAGTTATGGAAATTTTTTCCGCAATTACACCTTCCATGTAATTCCGCAGTTTTTTTAACGCCTTGACATGAAAACTCACAAAAAAGACTTAACATTGGAAATGCAAACACTTGCAAATAATTAAAAATGAACAACTCGAATCAGAGAGATTCTTCAAGGGATCAAACCATGCCTGAGACGACCTAGAATTGTCTCGATTTGCGTGCTTAGAGGACATGGGCTACGAAACGGACAAGTTTCGTAGGGGTTACCCCACGAATTGAGCAAGCTAGAATTTGAGGATAACAGGTTGAATGAAGAACATTAAGCTAAAAGACATTATTTCCAACCTGCTTGATGATGTTGTAGGTACCTTAACGTAAGAAATTCTGTTTTGGACCATGAAGCAATATTTAATTGCTAATGCAAAATTGACAAGAGGTGTAGTGTTAATGATGGTACTGTTAATATATAGCAGTGATTTGTTCCACCATATCATGTACTTACGCTCACAGTCTGAGTGGTCAGTGACCCAAATTGAGGCTAAATTGATGTAAGCCAAGAAATGCCGAAAGCTTTAGTTATTCATTGTGATTGGTTTGCCTGCTGTTTTGTTTAGTTATTTTCAAACTGCTTGGTCATTGTGTAGGGACCTAAACATTGAGGTCTGAGTTTGTGATGAGGTCCTAAGAAATGTTCTTTCAGAACATGAAGCCATAGTTTTATCACCAATGGAAAATTGACAAGGAGTGCAATGTTAATAATGGCACCGTTAATAGATGGCAGTGATTTGTTCCACCATATCATGTACTTATGCTCATAGTCTGAGTGATGAGTGATCCAAAGTGAGGCTAAATAGATCTAATATGAGAAATACTTAATGCTGTAGTTATTCGTTGTGATTGGTTTGCCCGCTGTTTGGTTTAATATGTTGTCTGCTACCTGAAGTTGATCCTGTCACATGACAAATTTGTACTTCACCTTATTTTTCCACAGTTCAAATAATATCACAATTATTTGTTTCTTTGTACTAGAGATCTGCAGGGGAATGATACTATGTGTGTAAGTTTCGAAACCTGGTGGAATCTTTATAGTCCCAACAACACCAATTGATGAAATTTTTAATTTGGTTATACTTCATTCAAAGTTTTATGATATTTTAAGGTATTATATATTTTACAAAAGGGAGATTGTTGCATGTAAAAGACCAGTCATTGTAGAAACTTCTTTCTTGTGACTATTAGCCAGCCACTTATGCTACCCTTTTCTTTATTAAAGGTGTTCAGTTTAGATTTCTTTCTTGTCTTGGATCTTTATTGTCTAACTGTCCTGTTTTACATACTGATTTGAATTTTACTGTTCTTGATATTTCTCTCTGGAATCTTTGTCCTAGTATTTGTATGTTGAGTCATGGCCCTGTTAACCTCTGATTGCTCTCGAGTCTCAAGTCACTGGCAATAAGACTTATAATGCCACTCTCCCCAAGATTTATTTGTAATATTATAATCTTGGCAATTTTCTTACATTGCCATGCAAAAATGCTTTCTAGCGTACTTTTTTCTGACAGGCAAGAAGATATGCCACAGAGATGGTGTATAACAGTTTTGTTCTAAAGTCCACCCCTGTTTGTATTGTTGTGTGTATATACACATGCATTGACATCAATCATAAAAATCTCCTTAGATAACAATTCATTTTACAAAATCTCAAATTTTCTAATGCATGTTTATGTATGCTTGATCATTCTCAAGTGCATGGATTTGGTTTGTTGTGATTGGAGGGGCAGGAAAAATATGGAGGGTATATGGTAGCATTTGCTGGGCACAAATATGCTGCAAGATCTATTCCACGTTTTGTTGCAGACTCAACATACATAATTACAAGCTTCACATTGGTAAGTCAATTTATCTCTTAGAGCTGGATATTGAATTTGTAATGTTGGCTAAGGTAAAATTTAAAATCTCGGCAATTTACTGTGATCAGGCTCTTGAGTTTAAAAAAGGGAGATTGCAAAATTTATACTGGAAAACAGATGGGTGTGATTCTTGCAAAGGAAAGTCATCATTTGTCTGTTATAAGGGGCAATCTTGTGCAATTAAACTTTCAGATTGCAAAAGCAAGGGGGGTTCAGTTGATTGCAGCCTTGGCATACAGCTAGCTTTCTCAGGCACAGATAAGCATGATGCGGTGTTGAATTCCTGGTATGAAGTAAAAAATTTGAGGCAATATTCTTTGTATGGTTTGTATTCAAATCTGAAAAGTTCTCTTACAAATCAATACAACAAGTTCTTCTAAGTTTGTAAAGCTATTGATGACTCGACGTTCATTGTTGAAAGAAAAGCAAAGCAGCTGTCAGAGATTTGTCTGACTTGAACAAGTCATCGTATTTGGGCAAATGTGCCTATTTAATGAGTGTCTGTTCCCTGGAGGTGTGTAACATTCTATTCTTGATTCCTTTGATATTCAGGTTTGGAGGTTTGTTGTGTTTTCACTCGATTAGTTTTTCTTGATATCATTCATAACACCAAAAGCCATTCTCATGAAATTTACACTGATGGATCTAACTGTATATGACTAGTAGACCTATTTTGGTATTCATATTCATATGCTTTGGTCTTGGTTTCAAGGCCTTTTGGTTTACTATTGTTTGCTGCTAGATTAAAATTAGTATGGAGGGGGTCCCATGGATGATGGAGCTGCTAGAGGATCTATTTTTGTGGAGCAAGGTGTCCCATTAAACCCCAAAAAAATTGTTACTGCATCAATTTTAATCTTTTCCTTAAAAATAGGAGCAGCTACTTTTTATGTTGTTCATTTTGAGTGGGTGCTGGTTCTAGGGCTTAAATTTGACAGTCCACCTTGACTATCAAGAATTTTTTTTCCTACAGTTTAGTCTTTATTATTGGCTTTCGTATGACAATTTTTTTTTTTTTAATGCAAGTAAAATTTTATATAAGAAATATAAAAAATAATTACAAGCATGTGAGATACTTATGTAAACATTTCCAACAATTTACCAATTGTAAACATGGGTAGCTTATACATGGTTTTCAAAAACATTTAAAGCTCATGCTAAACAGACTCTTACAAGAGATGTCTTCTCAAAGAATGCAAGAATAAAAGAAAGAAGAACATGCATGGCACAGTCTTACCTCTAGTCACACCCTTGGACCTGCTGTTTTAGTCACTTTCTTATTTTCTTTTCATAGTGTTACACAACATCACAATGAGCCTAATATGCTCATCATATAGTCTCAAATCAAAATAATCATGGTCGTTGCTATGAATTCGTTGCTTGATATGCCCAAGCATGTTGCTAAATGTCTCATAGGGTTTATGTAGACTTAGAGAGTCTATATCAACATACCCAATCACACTCTTCCTTCAGCTATGTTGGCCTTTGTCCACCTACTCCACTCAACATTACCCATCATTAATTGTAGAGAATTCTTAACTTGAAGCATCCTTTTTAACAAGATGAGGTAACATCCATATCTAATCTACACAAGCTTAAGGAATTCCTTATTCGAAAAAGTCCTGAAGAGAGCACGTGAGGTATGGTGGTTGCAAATGAACATTTGTATGTGGTGCAGTTGGGCCCAGGGAACCTTATTAGGCAACCCAATCATGCAACTCAACAACACAACAGAAACATAAACTCATAAACACATTAAAAAATGTTTTATTAAAATATACAACACCAACAATTACAAACTTATTGGCCTTCTAGGACTTAGCCTTAGGCTTTACAATGCAATACTCATCCGATTTGTGCTTACAACACCAAATCGCTTTTCAACAACACAAAGATCAAATCTCCCACAGTCTTGCAGCCTCACACCTTATCTTGCATTCTCTGCAAGTTTCCTCTTGCTCTCTGGCCGAGCCTCTCTTCCTTCTCTCGATGGCCAACCCTTATAATATCCCAAATGTTTCCAATTTATACATCAACTAGGGAGAAAATTGAAAAGTCAACTGTTTCACAAGAAACTAAAGAAACAACAGTTTCTTAATTGAAACTTAACGGTTGCCAAGCGGTTCAATGGTTACCAAACATATTAGAAAATTGCCAAGTGGGCGGTTGCATAACAACCACATAACCTTTAACTATTGCCAAACAGTTAAACGATTGAAGAATTAGATCGTTGCCTCAGACATCCGCAAGTTGTATAACAATTGACACTGGATACGTTCGGGCTCTAAGGCAGTTATCGGCAAAATAATGATTTCATAAATTACCCGCTTGCCGGTGTAAGCCTCTAGCTATTGTCAAATTATAATATCCTTGAACTTTGGAGTCCTTTATCGACGTTGCCTTTGAAACCCTAACTTTGTCGGCAAAAAGTCCACCTTACGATCTTAAAATTTGTCGAAGCATGTTATTGGAAAAATTTGACTTTCCTGAACCACCAAAGTCTTCAATTGCCTTTTATTGGCAAAATTCAGCTTTCCCGAACCCTGTCGGCAAATCGGCAATTTTCGAAAGTCACGAACTTGTTAGAAAATATGAAGGTTTGCCGACTAAGCAATCCACTTCTATCGGCAAAGTTTAACTTTTCAAAACTTGGGATTGGTCAACAATTTGACTTCAACATTATCGACGAAATTGGGAAAACATGAACTCCATTCTTAAATGGCTTATCAGCCATTATAGAACCTGCGAACTAATCATCTTCTATTGGCAATTTTGCATCTCCATGAACCAATGAATTTTGACTCCATCTTGGCAAGGCTTATCGATGAAATGAAGCATCGACGAACTTGTGAGTTCGAAAACCCGTGATTTTGCCGATAAGGTTCTAAAACGCGAAACTTTGCCGATAATGATTTTCTTCAACACTGGGAGACAACAACAAAGTCTTTGTATGTGAAAAGTGAACTTGTATATAGCCTATCGGTGAAATCGCCTATCGGCAAACTGAGCCATCGGCGAACTAAAAGTTTGCAAACTTAGGATTTTTCCGACTGGCTATAACTTAGCCAAATTTTGCCCAATTTTCACCAAAATGAAATTGGAGATACCCAATTGGGTCTTCTACATGACAATGCTCTTAACTTGGTCGAATTAACATGAATTTGCCTCCTGAAACAAGAGACCAAAACCAACACAAAAGAAGACAAAACACAACAAAAACTGAACAGAAATGGAAACTGAAAACTTGAAATATTTTTGGGTGATGTTGATTGCTTGTGGACCTAAATGCTCTTGCATCAGACACGTTGAGTAAAAAGTTTGTATGCATGGGCTCACAAAATGGAGATGAATAGTAGAACTACCCTTCCAAGTTGCAACAACCTGCAACAATCTCCATCACTATAACAGGTTCATCGGAAACTTTCTTCCTTCGCCTCTTCAAGCATCTCGCTGGGACACTTGTCATCCTCCTCCACCAAGTGTGTACCTTCTTCGTCCCTCCTCTCATGGACTCACATCCACTATAGACCATCCTCCTCCACCAAAGGCCTTCTTTTCTTCTCCTCCCAAAACTCTTCTTTTCTTCTCCTCCCAAAACTCTCTTCTCTTTCGTGGGATCCAACCCACCATCACCCGACCTCCACCAAAGTTCCTCTTCCCAATAGATCTCATCCACACCACAACCTGCAGTATCTGCACACAAATCTAAATGGAATACATCCATTTGCCCCTTACATTTACTACGTCTTGTTCGACATCCTATTCTACTCCCACCATTGAAGATAAAGCATAAATGAATTCAAAATTTTCAAAAAGTACCTCTTCTTCCTTTGCTGCTACAACTTTTTCTTCTTCACCATTCACTGCAATGTTTTCATTTTCACCATCCACTGCTATCACTACCTTCATGTCCTCAATTGCCACAACATTATGCTCACCTTCAACTGCTGCAATCTCATTATCTACATTCCTCTTATCATCCTCAGCGACTGCTACACTTTCCTCTTTCTTAACCTCTTTCTATGCCTCCATCAGGGCATACTACTATTGCAACTTTTTCTTCTTCCTCTTTACCTGCATAAACATCATAACTTGCAAACACATCTTTGTCAGAAAAATAATGGGACTTTTTCATACCCATATTTTTCTCTTCAATCTTCACATCCCCAATTTGTTTCGCCACCTCTTCTTGCTTATCCTACAACGGACTCAAAACATATTCTTCCCCATCCTTTATTATGCTATATGTATTCTTCCTACCATCATGCACAGCTTCTCCATCCCAAAGCCAAGGTTGCCCCAACAAAACATGGCATATATCCATAGGTATTATATCACATACAATCTCATCCTTATATCTACGAATCTGAAAATCAACAATACATTGTTCACTAACTCATATCTGACGATCTCCTTGCAACCAAGAAATATTGTAAGGGTTAGGATGCTTTCTTCTCTTCAAACTCAGCTTTTCAACGATCTCTAATGACACCAAATTATATGTGCTACTGCTATCCACAACCACTCTGCAACACTTTCCACTTGACTTGCAAATAGTTTGAAACACATTGTTCCTCTGGATGGGCTCTTGCTTCTCTTTTTGTGGCTTCAGAAATTCTTTCTTCATCATAAAACATTCTCATGGTTTCCAAGACATTCTGCCCAACACTCTCTTGCACACTCACAAAACCAACTCTCTACAACTTGCACACACTTAAAGGTACACATCAATTCTTCAATGTCTTCTCTCAGCTCTCAATTACTCAGGACTCCTTGCACATCTGCAACACATCTGCAACAATTCTCTCGAGCTCCTCAGATAACACATCCGCTTCACTATCCACCCGCAGGTCCTGGTGCAGATTGTTTCACATTTGGTGATCTGTCTACACACTCAAAACCTGGCTTTGATACCATTTGGTGCAATTGTGACCAGGGAACCTTATCAAGCAACCCAATCACACAGCTCAACAACACAACATAAACATAAACATAAACTCATAAACACATCAGAAACTCTTTTATTAAAATTTACAACACCAACAATTACAAACTTATTGGCCTTGTAGGCCCCAGCCTCAGGCTTTACAATGCAATACTCATCCGATTATGTGCTTACAACACCAAATCGCTTTTCAACAACACAGAGACCAATTCTCCCATAGTCTTGCAGTCTTTCACCTTATCTTGCATTCTTTGCAAGTTTCCTCCTGCTCTCTGGCCAAGCCTCTCTTCCTTCTCTCAATGGTCGACCCTCGTAATATCCCAAATGTTTCCAATTTATACATCAACTAGGGAGAAAATTGAAAAGTCGACTATTTCACAAGAAACTGAAGAAACAACAGTTTCTTAACTAAAACTTAATGGTCGCTAAGCGGTTCAATGGTTACCAAACATATTAGAAAAATTGCCAAGTGGACGGTTGCATAACAACCACATAACCTTTAATTGTCGCCAAACAGTTAAATGATCAAAGAATTAGATCGTTGCCTCAGACATCCACAATTTGTACAACAATTGACACTGTATACGTTCAGGTCTAAGACAATTATCAGCAAAATAATGATTTCATAAATTACCCGCTTGCTTGTGTAAGCCTTTAGCTATCAGCAAATTACAATATCCTCAAACCTTGGAGTCTTTTATCGGCATTGCCTTTGAAACCCTAACTTTGTTGGCAAAAAGTCCACCTTACGATCTTAAAATTTGTTGAAGCATGTTATCAGCAAAACTTAACTTTCTCGAACCACCAAAGTCTTCAGTTGCCTTTTATCGACAAAATTTAGGTTTCCCAAACCCTGTCGGCAAATCAGCAATTTTTGAAAGTCACGAACTTGTTAGAAAATATGAAGGTTTGCCGACTAAGCGATCCACTTCTATCGACAAAGTTTGATCGTTGCCTCAAACATCCACAATTTGTACAACAATGGACATTGTATACGTTTAGGCTTTAAGGCAGTTATCAGCAAAATAATGATTTCATAAATTACCCACTTGCCCGTGTAAGCATTTAGCTATCAGCAAATTATAATATCCTCGAACCTTGGAGTCCTTTATCGGCATTGCCTTTGAAACCCTAACTTTGTTGGCAAAAAGTCCACCTTACGATCTTAAAATTTGTCGAAGCATGTTATCGGCAAAACTTAACTTTCTCCAACCACCAAAGTCTTCAGTTGCCTTTTATCGACAAAATTTACTTTCCCGAACCCTGTCGGCAAATCAGCAATTTTTGAAAGTCACGAACTTGTTAGAAAATATGAAGGTTTGCCGACTAAGCGATCCACTTCTATCAACAAAGTTTAACTTTTTGAAACTTGAGATTAGTCAATAGTTTGACTTCAACATTATTGGCGAATTTGGGAAAAGATAAACTACATTCTTAAATGGCTTATCGGCCATTGCAAAACCCACGAACTAATCATCTTCTATTGGCAATTCTGCATCTCCACGAACCAATGAACTTTGACTCCATCTTGGCAAGGCTTGTTGGCGAAATGAAGCATCGGCGAACTTGTGAGTTCGAAAACCTGTGATTTTGTCGATAAGGTTCTAAAACGCGAAACTTTACTAATAATGATTTCCTTCAACACTGGGAGAGAATGGTGAAGTCTTTGTATGTGAAAAGTGAACTTGTATATAGGCCTGTTAGGGAAGTCACCCATCAGCAAACTGAGCCATCAGCGAACTAAAAGTTCGCAAACTTAGGATTTTTTCGACTGGCTATAACTTAGCCAAAATTTGCCCAATTTTCACCAAAATGTAATTGGAGATACCCAATTGGGTCTTCTACATGATGATGCTCTTAACTTGGCCGAATTAACATGAATTTGCCTTCTGAAGCAAAAGACCAAAACCAACACAAAAGAAGACAAAGCACAACAAAAACAAAAACTGAAAACCTGAAATATTTTTGGGTGATGTTGATTGCTTGTGGACCCAGATGCTCTTGCATTAGTATGTCTTTAGCTTCTGCAACCATTGTTTTCACCTAATCTATCTTCCCATTGGATTGTTCAATGTGTGAACATAATATGGGGTCAAAAAAGTGTGTTTGTAATCATGCCAACTAGTTTACAAACATGTGCTGAGTTGGTGACAAATTATACAACATTTGAAGCCCTAACCTCTTCTATGGCTTCCCTCAAAATTTAAAATTGGAAGTTTGCATCCTTGCACTTCCTTGAACAATCAATAGTTTTAAGAAAAAAAGAGTCAGTTGCAATATAACTATGATACTGATGAGTGGTCGATATCTAATATCAATCCACCCATGTTTGTCCTTAGCCAAGTTTGCCTCATGTCTTCTATCAACAAGCTCACGTTAGAATACTCTCTATTAGTCTATGTTCTCCAAGGGGGGCATACAAAGAACCAATGGCATTTGCCTTTTCCAACGTTTCTTTGAAATAGGGAGAACATCCCAGATGAAATGGGATGACACAAACAAAGAAAAAAATAGCAACCAAAGGTTTTTCCCCTTACCATTATTGTACATTCAACATCCCTAACACTAGTAGGCTTTCTTGGTAGATTCATCTCCCCTCTTAACTCTCAACTTTCACTATAAGCATAGTAGATTCCATAAACTCTATTGGCACACCCGTATTTCTTGTTGCACCCTCCATGTACAACCTAGACATCTTGACTTTCTTAGCTGGACTTATTTTTTCACATGCTCTTACCACATGTTCAGATATGCACAAAAGATGATTGTAAACCCTTGTGTGGTTGCCCCTGTAATCCTTGTTGCACAAATGACAACTAATTTTTACTTTTTTTTTCTTATCTTTGCTTATAGGAGTTACAAGTTGCAAATGGAGGTTTTTAGGATTGAATGGGCCATGTGCATAATTTTTTAGGATAATGAAAGGGCATTCAAATGCATTACTTCTCACTTCACCAAAAACATTCCCATACTTAAAAGAACCCCTGATATATCTATGGCTTCTTTGTTGAATCTCAACTTCATCGCTACCATAACCTTGATTGTTGCTCATGTTGCGTTTTGTTTTGGAAAAATAATTGCAATAACAAAAAAAAACTACACTAAGTAATGGAAACTTCGAAGAAAACCAAAGAATGCAATAAAAAGTCTTTGTGAAAATGAACAATGGATGCTAAGCTAATCTCAAATAATGTAGTTTTGATGCTCTCTTCTTCTTCTGACTACCATTATCTTCTCTTCTCGTCTCTTTCTTTGTCTTCTTCTCACAAAATGCAAAATGAGGAGATACTTATGTTTTTAAGAGTTTGTCTTTGTTTTTAAGAGGGGATACTGTTTTGATGTCTACCTTCATCGTGGCAGCCTTTCTCTCTTCTTTTATGATTGGGCACTCGTTCTGCAGATGTCCTTTAGTACAATATGAACACCATATGTTAGGCCTTTGCTTTTGTGGGCTTTCTTCTTTTCTTTCCAAAATTTCTTATTTTAGTTTAATTTGTTTTAATCAAGCCTAAGCTTTTCCATTTCCATGTTTTCCTTGGTCTTATCTTGTCTGCGCCAAGTTTGTGATTCTATGCGGTAGGCCATAGTAATTGCTTTTGAATAAGTTTCAAAAATCTTTAAATCCATATATGTTTTGATGTCAGGGCTTAACTTTGATACAAACCATTCAATCCTTTGTTTCTCAGTTAAGGGCTCTTCCAATTTGTGGGATACCTCTTTAAATCCTTTATCAAAATATTTTATAGATTCCCCTAACTTTTGAGCTAAATCACTTAGTTTACTTACTCCTTTTGTGGGGATCTTTGGAGACTCAAAGTTATCTAAATTCTTTCTTTATATCATACTATGATTTGTTGTGTTCAAGGCATGTCTTCCTATACCATTTTAATGCATCATTTCTTATTGTTTCCACAAAATCAAATAGTTTCACATGGTCTCTTGTTATATTTTTCCCATTCCAGATTGATTCCAAAGGAAAGATATGCTCTCCTGCTTTTGTTGTGTCTTCCGAATATAGGCAACTTAATAGGTGAATCCATTGTTGATTTCTTTTTTCTTTTCATAACTTCTCCTTTCTTGTGGTGTGTTATTTTATTATTTTTTTGCTTAGGTTTCATCCTCTATATTAGGGTTTTGTTTTTTCTGCCCTTATCTCTCTATAACTTAATGTCCAAATAAAATTTTCCCAATATTTCTTCACAATCCCTTCTAATCTCTTCTTCAATCTCTTTATGTTTGTCTACTTGATTTATGGTTTCTTCTATCGAAATTCTTCTTGTCTTATATGGCAAATGGGGTGACTCATGGTTTGAGGGTTGTATCTCTTCAAGATGCCTCTTCATTTTAGGGGATGACTTTTTGTTTGTTAATGACATTCCATCATTTATTGGTGTCGTTTCATTTAATTTTCTTATACTCTTAAAACTAATGATATCATATATCACATCTTCTATCCTTTCTCTAACCTTCATCACACTCCAATTTACTAGATGGTTTAGATAGTCTGTATCCAAGTTCAAGGACTGGAGGTTTCTTATAGGGTTTAATAATTCTTCCCATTGTTTATCAACTCTGATTTGGACATTAGTAAAATTAGGTTGCAATTTTGGGGTTATGCCTATTTGCGGTAGGTTTAGGGTTTAATGAAATTCTTCCCTCCATATCCTTCTTGACCGGTCATAAGCATCAATACTCCCCCCTAGGCTTTTGAGAAGTTTTGTAGCCCTGTCAATATGCATTGTTATTGGTTCAGGATTGTCTATATCCCTCTATATCAAATTTTTGGCAGTCCCTATGGTGCACTCATCCATTCTTTCTTCTTCTCCTATGTTCTTCTCTTCGACAACACCCACATTGGCGCACTTGACAACACCCCCAAGGGTGCACTCATCCAATTTTTATTTTTCCTCTGCAACCTTTCTGGTGCTTTACCTTCCTAATTTTTCTACATTTTCCATCCTTTTACAATATCTTGTCATTCTTGTGTCTGCTTTTGTCTTTCTTCCCTGCTCATTTCCATTCCAATTTTTATAATTTCACTAATTTCCCTTAACTTCTTGTTATCCTCTTTTCCCATGGGTGTTTTAGATATGGTGTTTCATTAATCCTTATGTATCCTATGGTTGGCTTAACTTGAAGAGTTACATCCTTTCAAGGATCTTTTTATATCCTCCCCCTTTCCATTTTTCATCCCTTAAGTGCCTGCCCCCCTCTCACAAGGGTAGGACTTAAGAGATTTCTATCGCATGTCTAAATTTTTTTTTGTCTCTTTCTTCTTTCCTTCTTTCTTTTCTACTGTTCTTGTAACTAGGGTCCCAACAGGGGAACCAAATGTTGGCAAGAGAAATGATAGGACACAATCTAGAGATCCGAGCCTAGTTTACTCTTATGTAGTTTGTTTATACTCCAACAGTAACAGTGACAGAAGATAAGATAGCGCAGAAAAAAGACATCACAATGCAATAAGATCCTATTGTACTACCATATAAAACATATTAAAATACTCATTATCATAGCCCATAACTCCTTATATCTTCATATATATATTCATAGTAACATTAGGTACAAAGGCATGTTTATGTCTTTGCTTTGTTCATCCATCATACTCTCTCTATTGCATACTTTCTTACAATTACATGTAGATATTTATACAATATCATGGCATAGGGACGTAGCCCTTATGTGACACCTCTATACATTCCATCTTTGTCAGCTAGGTGCTCTGCAACTTATTTGCATTGGTTTGCAGTGACTGCTCCTTCTATCTTGTATGCTACCAGCAAGGTCCAATAGAATAATTACATTCTGAATCTCTCATTTGTTTCTTCTATCATATTCCAAAATTCTTCACATTTTGTATGATCACATTGAGGGTTTTTTGTTCCATCATATTTGTCCACTACATCCATGTCTGCTTCCTCTTCCAAGTACCTATTTTTGTTTAGAATCGTTAATGCCTACTAGGTCGAGATATTTGGGTTGTGGCTATTCCACCATCTTGTCACACTTAGTACCATGTATACTTCTATTCATAGGTCATCCTTCTCAAATGTATTTTTCATAGTCTAAAGGTATCCTAGAAGGTCACACATGCTAGAATAGTGTGATAGCTTGACATGCAATATCCTTTTCTTGATGCAGTACCTTGTTTTACTTTATGACATGGTTTCTCTCTGCAGTACCTTCGTAGGTATCCTTTTGATACTAAATACCTTTATTTCCTCCAATATCTTTCTTGTTCTTCTATGGCTTGTTCCACTCCCATGCTTCTATTGCATCTTCAATGTTAATTGATGACTCACCACTATCCACAATATTTGACCCTCTAATGTGGGTTCACCATCCAATTTGGTTCTTGAGATTCTTATAATTATATAGTCATTTGACTCTTTCATCATACTCCTTATCTTCATTTGTGGGATGTTTTTCTTCTACAAATGCTCCTTTCAAACCAAAATTTTAGGGCATATGCACTGCCATATTGTTTCCTTGTAGGATGAGCTCTTCTTGCTTGGCATTAAATATTCTATTACTATCTACAAACTATTCTAAATCCAAAAGAATGGTGAATGGATCTAGAGTGCCTTCATGCAGTTCTATCACCTCAAAATTTTCTTTTGTTTTAATACCCACGACATTCACCTTCACATTCCTCCATATGGCATGGGGACATCTAGGAATGCCATCAACCAAAGAAATATTATATGGCATTTTGTGTAGCTCAAGCTCTCCTAATGCTTCCCAAATTCTTTTGGAATTATATCAATGTCAAACCTTAGATCTAGTAATGCATTTTTACCAACCTCCCATCACGTGACCTAACATCTATTAGTACTTATTATTTTTCCTATGTTGTTGTTTTTACTTCATTTATAACTTGTGGCCTTCTTTACTATTCCAATTTCTATTTATTCAAATACTTAGAGAACTATATTAGTTTCTCTAAAGGTCCTCCTCTTCCATAAGGTTTGCTAGCTCTTTCAACCTTTGCACCTCTTTTTTGAAAAATAGGTTCTCCTATTTTCTTCTTCCTTTTGTTCATCCTCAATTAGTTCTTTTTACCAAACAATTATCGATCATGCTTTCCTTTGTCTTGGTAGATTTCTTCTTCCTCACTCTTCTTGGATATTGCTTGTATTTGTTTTGCTTTTCCAGTGTTTGTCCCTCCTCGATTGATCATTGTGGCTCTATTCTCCTTCTTTAATAATCTAATATTTTTTTTAGCCTCTCCTTTCTTTCTTTGTATTCCCTTTCCAATTTTTCTTCATTTGTTAAAGAGGGTTTGAACCCAATTTTTAGCTTCTCTTCTTTTTCTCTTTGGCATCTTATGGTATTCAACTATCAACTATTCCCTTTTAGGAAGTTTCATAAGAGCTTTTGCACTACAATTGGCTTACGTTCATATAACTCATCACTTTTTCATCCTTCGTGTCAACCCGTTCCTATAAAATTGTGTGGCTTTAGGACAACTAAACACATCATGAGCAGTATCACCGTAGAATCCCCAATTTGATTTTTTTCTCTTTCTCTGCTTGACATTCATTGGTGTACCATCCCCCCTTACCATAGATGTAATAGTGTACATCTTTTATATTAGAGTAATAAAATATTGTCACTAGGCTAGTTTCATGTTAGTTCACCAG
This sequence comes from Cunninghamia lanceolata, assembly GCA_027924645.1. Classification (NCBI taxonomy): domain Eukaryota; kingdom Viridiplantae; phylum Streptophyta; class Pinopsida; order Cupressales; family Cupressaceae; genus Cunninghamia; species Cunninghamia lanceolata. The sequence continues at coordinate 1,124,249 of BSBN01000374.1, read as the reverse complement.
GCTAGAATAATTGATATTTATATTTTATTAATGAAGCACAGTTAGGTAGTTGTGTCAATCAATCATGTGCCTTGGATTTATACACCTAATTAACACTTATCTAGTCTAGGTTAAGTTACATTTCATCTATCATGCTAGTTAGAGTGAGTAATCCTGAGATGAACCATTTGATTCTCTATTTTTATAAGAATGGTTCTTTCAATTTCTAAACCACACTTTTGAAATGTTGGTCATAATCTTTCACTTACTTTTATGATGACTACACGGTGATACTGAGAGGGGGGTGAATCAGTATCTAACAATCTTTTACTTTTCAAAACTCAATCAATTACATCAACTACACATATGCAAGATCTAGCAATTAAGTACACAATGAGAACACACGATTTACGTGGAAACCCTTGCAGGAGAAAACCACGGCAAAATATTGTTTATATATCTTATTGTTCTTCTTCTCTTTCTTGTAGGCTCCAACCTACTTTACATACAAATAGTGAGGTCCAACTCACAAAAGACACTAATCTTCATTTGCACAAACTGAGCTCCAACCTAGCAAGAGGCTCTAACCTCTATTTGATAGGCTCCAACCTATTTCCTTCAATGGTTGATATCGTTCTCCTTTTCTCATAATTTGATTACTACTTCTAATTTTGTATGATGTAAGTCTTTCCTTTTCAAATCAGGTTCACACACATATACTTTCCTTCATAAATCTGCTATAAATCATGCACACTTCTCTTTCATAAATTTGATTCAGTCATGCACAACTTCTTTACATAAGACTGATCATAATCATGGTATTCTCTTCTCATAAATTTCTGCTCATATCAACATACTATCACGTACACACTTCCTCTTAAAACAAATTAGATTTGCTCTTCTTAATTCTGCCTCTCTTTTTTCTTTCAACTCTATTCTAAACTTAGAAATATTTCATTGAATTTCTTCTCTTCAAATGACTCTTTCAACTCCCTCTTATACTTTCCAATGGATGTATCCTTGATGAATAGATATGTCCTTTTGTAACCTTGTTGTCCCTTCAAAACTAAACATACTCCATGAAATTGCAACCCTTAAAAGCTTTATCTTCTAGCATAAATCATTGCCTTGTCCTCTTGTAATTGTGTTATTCACTTTCGTCTTCTTCTCCAATTCGTCCTCTAGTGATTTTGTCTTATTCAGTTTCGTCTTCTTCTCAAATTCGTCCTCTAGTGATTTTGTCTTATTCACTTTTGTCTTCTCAAATTCATCCTCTAGTGATTTTGTCTTCTTCCTTAAATTGATTTGTCTTTATTTGCTAACACAATTTGTCTTCTTGTTGCCTTCATAAAATCACATCATGTATACTAATGATTGTTGTTTCTCTTTGCCAAATATAACACTTGAAAATCGTTGGTATCCACAAAGTATTCACACCATACAAAATTGATCAATGCATGTGTATATCAAAGTATGGTTGTTTGAAAATGTCTTTAAAACATCTTTTATATCATCCTTGTCTCTTTTCTTTAAAGGAGTCGGCCTCATATGGATTTAAATCTTTAATTTAAATTCTTCTCTTTCACAAGTCGGCCACCTTGGATGTATAATTAAATTTGAACTCCATTCTATGTCGACCCAAAACATTTATATCTCAAATGTTTAAATCTTTAATTTAAACATCCAATCTCCCAACGGTAACATGTAACATATGTATGCTTTGCTCTCCAACAGGGATGTATAATGGTTAACTTCTCATTGTAACAAACCATACTTTACCTTGACATTAATGACATTACTTATGACTTCGCGCCTTTGACCAATGACAATATTTCCAACAATCTCCCCCTTTATCATTGATGGCAACACAAACATGAATATAACTTTTCTTTTCTGTATTGCTCCCCCTAGCTATACTACTCCTTTCTTAGGCTCCTCTTTGCTCTCTCCCCCTTTGACATCAATGGCAAAGGGTCTTCCATCTGTCTCTAAACTTTATCTTCCATGGAGCTACAAGATAATGTTGTGGGTAGCTCCCCCTATCTGTAATACTCCCCCTTTGTGATATGCTTCCTCTATGGTTGTCCAAAAGTAATTTTGATGATCTTCTTAGGTTTTAACAAATCGAGAACTTTCTTTGTTATCCCATCATTCACTATGCCTTCAACTCTTCACGAAGAATCTCCCCCTATCTGTAATACTTCTTGACATCAACAACATCATTTTTCTTATAACTTTACCTTGTTGTAGCTTTCCTTGTCTGCCATGCTCCCTTTATCTCTTTTGAATGTTTCTCAATGAGATTCTCATTAAACTTTTATCCACAAATGGATCGTGGGAAACATTCATTCATATACTCACATCTAATGTAGTAAGAATATACTTCTCTCCCTGTCAGATATTTTCTAATGCTCCCCCTTGTTCTTAACCCTTTGTTTTCTAAAATGCTTGAGTGAAATATTTCTTTTAAAACCGTCCAAAAGTATTTGGATCATCTCCTTGAATTTAACAAGTTAGGAGTTTGTTTAACTATCTCATCATTCTTTATGTATTTTCAATTCTTCCTTCTCTATCCATGGTTGCTGAAAGAAGATCAGCCTATTTGATCTCTTTGTGAGAGTCTTCTCACTTTCCTTTTCTTCCTCAAGAATTCTGATTTACCACAATTGAATGATTGTCTTTATGCTCTTTGCTATTCTCTTGCATAGATCTTCTTCATCTTGTAGCTTTCCAAGCACTTGACACCAACCACATACTGCCCTCTTAATGACTTCATACCATTGTATGTTTAGGATACCTTTTAGCATTGTTTTCCCTTCGTCATTGCCTTTTGTATAGTCTTTTCCCACAAGATGTCATTTATCACATAATGCTAGCAACATTCTAAACACTGGCATTATCTTGCAAGGACTGCTATCACTATGTATCATGTTGATCTTTTCACAAACTCTGTCTTTGATTTTTGTGGCTAAGAACTTTCTTTTTAAAAGTTGTGACCTTGACGTCTTTGCGTGATTGGTAGGCCTCTGCTCTCTTAACTGATTGTGTGCAAGCCCTTTACCTGTAAACCATTCCTCTTTTATGCTTGTCTCTTATATTCATCTTTATGGTAGTCATACACTATATTCTTTATTTGATTGTCACCCTTGCACATTGAAACATCGTCATGTTATTACCTTCCTCTTTAATGTTCTGTGAAATGTTCATTACCTCATTATCACTGTAGATTGTTGTCTCTGACTTGAAGACTATCACCATTCTCAAAGTGTCATACTTCTTATGCCTTTGATGACTATATTGTCACATTCCTTAAAGTCTCTCATTCTACTCTCCAACCATATCTTTCTCCTTTTCTAATAATTTTCCCTCTTGATCAATGACAATGTAATGCTCATATAGAATATGCCTCAGCTGATCTATCGTGAATCATCTTCTCTATGGAGCTAAAGGATAATGCATTAGTTAGCTCCCCCTGAACTCGTCCTCTTCCTTAAGGACTTAGTGATACTTCTTGTGCATGAAGCACATGGATTGATTCTTCCTTCTCTTGTTTCCTTCTCCATACCTGTGTAGATCCTTCCTTTTGCTTGCCAAGTATATCCACCTTCTTGTTTTGTAAGGGATGTTCCACAAAACTGCTTTTGCACAACTTCGTCGGATGTCCAAAATTGTTGCACTTGTGGCATATTACATTAGGATTCATGAGCAGAGCAAATGAGTTGATATTTTTGTTCATCATCCCAAACCTTCCAATCTTGTTCCCTACAGGGTTAGCCCTAGCATGTGTTCCATAATTCATAGTCCTATGTCTATACTTATTTCTAGCATTCAATCTACAATCTATTGCCTTATGCCCAAATTGATTGCAAAAGAAACAATAGCCAAGGAAAGAATGATAGAACCTGATTGTACTTCCCTGCCTCCATGGAAGAGGTCTTCTGAATGAACCCTTCATGGTTTGCCATTGATTCTCCTCTCTTTTGTGGGTTTCACCTTTGACGGAGTCTTAAACCACTTGTGAGTAGGTTTTTTGATTAGGGAATTCTCTTATTTGCTTCTTTAGGCGACTGATCTATTTTTGAACTTTGCCCTTCTTCAAATCTAATCTTGATCTTGTCACATGTGGTCTTTTGGGCATTTATGATTTCATCCAAAATTTCTAAACTTCTCACATTTTTCAATTCTCAATTTAATTGTGCCATAGTCTTTTCCAACTCCTTCCTTAGTGATGCAATCTCGGATTCCAATTTTTCATAATTTTCTTCCCTTTCCTTTAACTAGCTTTTCATTCCTTCCTCAATTCTTTTTGCCTCTTCACACTGAACTTTCAAATCTAAGATTATTTTCTCAGCTTCTTCCTCAATCCTCTTTGTTTCTTCATATTGTACTTTTATGTCCATGATTGTCTTCTCAGCTTCTTCAAGGGCATGTGATACCTTCGCCTTGGATTCAGTTTCTTCTAGAACTTTTGACTTTAGACACACATTTCTTCTTTTAAGTGAATGAATCTCATCATACACAAGATGAAGTTCTTCCTCAAGATCCACTTCTTCATCATCCTCATTCTTCGTATCTTTCGCATCTCTTTTATCGTCCTTCTAATTCTTAATGTCATCCTTAACCTCTATCACCATGAATAGTATCTCTTTTATTATGTCATCCATGAATAGTCATCCTTAACCTCTATCCTTAACTAATGTATTTTTGTACACACTTTTATTAAGTAATCCATGCTTCTATAGATGAATTCCTCTAGTTCCCTTCATGTGATGTATTTTTTATCCCAAAACTCTCTTTAGCAATCTATAGGGTTCCCTTCTTCAAGTCCCAAATCATCTTAGTGGTCTAGACAACTTAATGTTTGAGCTAGATAGGTGACATGGTATTAGTGAAGCCTTTAGTTGGATTTTAGTTCCTAAGTGTCATTCACCACTTCCTTTGGTTGATTCATCTAAGTTATTTCCAACTCTTCTATAAAGCCTTTAGTGTCAAATTAAACAAGTCTAGAAGATTTCATATTATGAGCCTTCTACTTGTGTGGGCCTACCTCTTCTTTCTCATTAGATTTCATATCCTTTCGTGTCCTCTGTTGATCGAGAAACAAGATGTTCCCATGAGCCATTCATCATACAATCTAATGACATGGATGATTTCCTTTGAACATTGCAATCAGGGTAGACCCCACTTATTTCACCCCTTGTTTATCTAGTGGTCAAAGTGTGTGGGATTACACCACAGGATTTTGATGACAAGCTATGGTGAATGGCATGGATCGTGAATAGGAGGATATGATGAAAATATATCTCAGAAAACTCCATACTCATGTAGGAAGGATGGTGGTCACAACTAATTTGAAGGACTTAGACATGGCATGTGTCCACATATACTATGTAGAGGAGGAGAAGAAAAGGTATGAAGGTGAGTCTTCTAAATTCAAAGGAAAATATAAAGAAAATTGAAAAATAGAGAAATCTAATACAATAGTGAAAAAGGAGGATAATAAAGATGATAAAAATGACACAACGAATCATTGTAGTAATTACAATTTAGATGGACATATAAATTCAAAATGTTGGAAGCTTCATCCCAAAAATAAGAATAAGGTAAAGAAAGCAATACAAATAAATCTATGCTAACTATTCATAAGGGTGAGATGGAAATAGAGGATAGTATAGCCATAGATGAGAAACTTGAAAGTATGGCGACAAAGGAAAATGAACTTGAAGAAATGATTTGTTTTGAAGTTAGAAGTTAAAGAAATTAATCCTTTGGTAGATCTAGGGTCATGATGTAATCTTATTTTATAAAATTTGGTTAAGAGGCTTGGGTATAAAATTGAGGAACATTCACATCCATACCCATTGGGCTAAGTTAAAAGAGGTGTAGAGATACAAGTAGATAAATGGTGTGAAGTAAAATCTAGAATAAATGCACAATACATATATGAGATAAGGGCTTATGTCACCCCCTTGATGCTTTTTAAATTGTTCTTGGTAGTCCATATATTTATGTTAGAGATGTTATATTGATAAGAAGGGCTAATAAGTATAAGTGGGTCAAGGAGGAGGTAAAATATATAATCAAAGGAGAGTAGCTATGGTAAGTGCTAATGAAGCAATCAAATTAATTCAAGAAACTAAATGATTTTGCTTACTTTTGCTTGAAGATAAGAATGAAGATGGAATTGACATGTCTACCATGACTAACTCAAAATCGAAAGGCTTGGATGAAGCCTTGTCATCTTTGTGGGAGGTGTTTGCAGAAACAAAAGGGTTTCCACTAAGAAGGGAGGTGGAGTGTGAGATTCAACTCCTCCCAGAATCTCCTCTATGAAACATTGGCTTGCATTAGCAGTCCTTACTTGAGAGCAATGAGATCAAGAGGCAAATACATGAGCTATTGGAGCAAGAGATGATTCCCCTAACACTTCACCCTATGGGTCACCCAAAGTGAGTGCGAAAAAAGATGGTTCTTGGAGAATGTGCATATATACTATTGGGCTCTTAGTAAAAATTTTATTAGGAATAGATATCCTCTCCCGAGGATAGATGATTTGTTAGATCGACTTAGACATACTAAGTATTTTACTACATTGAATCTGAAATCTGGTTACCATCAAGTGCAAATAAAATAAGAGGACACATGGAAAAGTACTTTCAAATCAAAGCAATGACTTTACGAATGGCTAGTACTTCCTTTTGGCTTAAGTAATGCACCAACTACTTTTATGAGATTTATGGATGATTTAAGGGAATTCATAGATAGCTTTGTGATAGTCTATCGAGATGATATTCTAATATTTGGTGCTATGTGGGAATAACACTTAATCCATATTAAGCAAGTCCTGCGAAGTTTAAAAGAGCAATTACTATGCAATCTAAAGAAATGTGAATTCAACAAAGAATCATTAGTATATTTAGGGCAAGTTCTAGGAGGGAAATTAATATTAGACCCATCTAAAATTGCAGCAACTGTAAATTGGCCTACACCAAAGAGTACTACAGAAACTAAGGGTTTTATAGGGGTTGCACAATTTGTTAGAAAGTTTATTGGACTTCTTTTTCCTACATAGATGCACCTTTACATCAAATTGCATCATAAGGGAGGAACTTCAATAATGGTAATGAACAAAATGAAGATTTTGAAACATTGAAGTATAAAACAAGTCATGCTCTTATTTGAGCTCTTCTTGACATACAAAAGCCACTTGGTGTAGAAATAAATGCTCGTGAATATGCAATGAGTGTCGTCTTGCTCCAAGGTGGTAAGCCTATATGTTATCATTCAAAGGGTTTTACTTCAATAATTGGGAGTTATGCAACTTATGATAAAGAATTATATGCACTAGTTCAGGCTCTTAAAAAAAATGGAGACACTATCTATTTGGTAAAGAAACTATCATGCCCATGCATCATCAACCTCTATAGTATTTGCAAGCTCAAAGTAAATCACAACAAGCAAGACACTACAAATGGATGGGTTTTCTTCAACCGTTTCATTTGGTAGTCAAATTTTAAAAAGGGACTAGCAATGTCATGGTAGATGTGTTATCTGGACCATGTATTCTAGCAATGGCTATGGTAATTCACTTGGAGCCCTTCACAAAGGATCTGTGAACACAACATGCTACTCTCTCTCACTACTCCCCCTGTCTCATGCTCCCCCTATTTGTAATACTCCCCTATCTCTAATTCTTCCCCTTTGACATCAATAGCAAAGGAGCTTTTCATCTATCTCTAAATTATCTCTTCCATGGAGCTAAAAGATAATGCTAGAGTTATCTCCCATTGAATTTATGTCTCTTCTTAATGATTGGATGAGTGTGATTTCACTCCCAATTTCTGCCTTAGATACTCAAAAGTCTCTTTCCGAAGTGGCTTGGTAAAAATGTCTGCAATTTGTTCTTGTGTAGTAATATACTCCAACTTCAATTGTTCATTTGCCACCTGCTCTCTTAAGAAATGATACTTGATCAAAATATGCTTCGTTCTAGAGTGCATGACTGGATTCTTTGAAATATTGATTGCACTTGTATTATCATAGAATATAGCTATAAGATAATCATATTCTACCTTGATATCTTTCAATGCTTGCTTCATCCATAGAACCTGAGTGCAATAGGATGTTGCAATGTACTCCATCTCTGCAGTTGATAGAGAGATTGATGCTTGTTTCTTACTCAACTATGAGACAAGACTATCTCCTAGAAAGAATGCTCCTCCACTTGTACTCTTTCTATCATCAACACTACCAGCCCAATATGCATCTGTATATGATGTTAAGGTAAAATCTTCACCTCTTGGATACCACAAACCAAAATCCAATGTGCCTTTTAAATACTTGAATATTCTTTTTACTACTTGCACATGAGTTTCTTTAGGTGCAACCTGAAACCTTGTCACCATAGCAACTTCCTGCATAATGTCAGGCCTTGAAGCTATCACATACAATAGACTTCCAATCATTGACCTATAAAATGTCTAATTTTCCTCAAGTGATTCATCATCCTTAATTTACACCCAGTTACCATGGGTGTACTCATAGGATTACAATCCTTCATTTTGAATTTCTTCAACATTTCCTTAACATAGTTTGTGAAACAAATATTCCCTTATCAGATTGAAAAATTTGTAGCCCAAGGAAAAAAGAGAACTTACCAAGTATGGATATTTCAAATTCTTTATGCATATTCATGGCAAATTCTTGGCAGATCTTATCATTGCTTCCTCCAAAAATAATATCATCCACATATACTACAACAATCAATTAATGAACACCTTCAATTTTAATATATAGATTACTATCATCAACACCTCTTTTGAAGCCCTATTGTTGTAGATATTTGTCCAACCTAGAATACCAAGCTCTGGGACCTTGCTTCAAACCACAAAGTGTTTTCTTCAACCTACAAACAAAGTCCTCTTGTTTTGTCAGGATGAACCCCTCAAGTTGTTCAATGTACACCTCTTCTTCCAAATTTCCATTTAGAAATGTTGATTTAACATCCATTTGGTAAACTTTGAAGTTCTTGAAGCATGCTAATGCCAAAAACATCCTTATAGCTTCTAATTGTGCAACAAGAGCAAATGTTTCTTCAAAATCTATTCCTTCTTCTTAAGTGTAAGGACCATTCCATTACACTAGAATAAAATAATAATTTTCTCATAAAATAGTGCAGAAAAAGGGAATAATTAAAAAATTTCCCATAAATAACACAACTCATGAAAAATGCTTTCATCAATATAGTAAAATAATATTCAATACATTAGCTAATCAAATAGCTTAAATAAAAGGACTATTCCTTTACAATATCTAGCCATATAGGCTCATACAAAAGAACATCACAACAAACAATGTCTTCAATACCAAACCATATCTTCGACACTGAATCTGGGGGAGAGAGAGCATCATCAAGGTGATTTACTGCCCAGCCACAAGGCTCATGCCTCCTTGGTCTTACTCCTAAATGGAGAAGCCCAACCTTTCGCGAGGGGTCTAGTAAACTAAAGTCGACATGCATGAAGGAATCTGGTGCAGCATGATATATCTATCATCTCTATAGTATGTGTCAAATGCATATAGTGATCTAATATCATGATATGAAAGAGAGTGAAATAAAACATCAAATAGTAACTAATACTAATTTGACTAACAAGCTTTGGCCAAAGCATCTTTTAAGCTACTGATGGACAAATAGATAATAAAAGAAACCTACCCTTCTCTATTGTTCCATATTCGTGTTGCAAGATGTGTGCTCTTGGTCTCCTTGTGCTATGCAGCATAGCACTTGGGTTTGTGACAAGGCTTAACCACCTCCCATGGATTCATTAACTCTAGCGGTTGTATCAGGCATTAATAGGTCGATCTTTTGGTGCAACGACGACCATATTGCTAACAATTTGTATCAGATCCTGGGTCACAGGTTCAAACCCCTCGCTTGTACTGGGGGGATTGTTGCAAGGTATGTGCCCTTGGTTTCCTTGTGTTGTGCAGCACAACGCTTGGGTTCGTGACAAGGCTTAACTGCCTCCTATGGATTCATTAACTCTGGCGGTTGTATCGAGCATTAATAGGTCAATCTTTTGGTGCAACAACAATCGTCTTATTAACAATTTAGCACCCGTCCATGTTCTTTCTCAACTAATCATACATAAAAGCAAGAATACACTCATAACATACATCAATGCATACAAGTTCTCAATGAAGGTAAATATCATCCATCTACTCAAGGAAGTATTCATTCATTTGATAACAACATCATGCAATTATAAACTTACAATGGTTCCACATCCGAAATGCATACAAGAGTATATGACGTTCTAAAGTTCAATCCATAGATTGATAGTTTCCCTAAATTTGTTTAAGCGGGTATGCAACCCTTTCTAGGGTCTTGTTTCCTAAACAATTTCTCGTCGGCTGCCACCCACTCAAGTGAAATAAGGATATATTTTTGAACAAAAGATCAACCATATATATAAAGAGGAAAACAATTGTTTGAGGTGTGTCTAATAAGTTTCACAAGACACTCATGACATTTCACTAAGCCAAAGAAGTTGACCCTGATTACCATATCATATACCTAATTCTGATCTTGACCCAACACTAATCATGTTCTAATAGACAAAACTAAAGTTATCAATAAATAAGTAAGACATTATTTTTATCTGTTCCTACAACATAAATTCATCAATCAAAAAGATTTGATTTCCTGTAAAAGGTTTTCTATTACATATTATTGCATTACATGGTAATACAAATTTAATCTTAGAACACTTTATCTTATATTACAGAAGTTTGAAAGTATTAAAGCCTAACATGCTTTATCTAAACAAAGATACAATAGATACTATTTAAATCAAAGGCTAGATATTAAAATACATTTCAACGGAACAATTCTAACAATAACTACTAACCACTAAACTAGGATGCAAATCGATAGTTAACAAATTAACAACTCACCAAGATTTACTTATCTAAGAATAATTTCCTATAACTAAAACAATAGTAGTTTGATAGTCTTATTTTATTTAAAAGAATGATATCAATTATGCCTAAATCATTGAAACTAGTGTAACAACGTATGACCAACTTAGCATTATCCTCCTATATTATAAAACAAAGTTGAGGAAACATCTGAAGACCTATAATGTCTATGAAATCAACATATCTTCTAACATTAATGAATGTAGAATGAAATACCTGTATAGAAATAGAAACCAGAGAAATCCTCACTTAAGATTTTTGAGTCTTTGGCATGGTGGCTGCTAAATTTGTACCAAGGTGGAAATTCAACATATTGGGTTGTCCAAGTGTTAGCTTGTGTTGAATTGGGAAATCGGGCAGACAAGATATTAAATGATGGTGTCAAAGATCTAACAAGCCATGACGGACAATGTAAAAATGGATTGATAATGTTCAAGCTTTGTTGCAAAGAAAACATTTATAAAAGCTATGCTAGTTCAGTAATCGCAAGTGTTGAAGGTTTTCTACCAGATTATAAATTATTCATGCTACTACTTGCACTAGAGATAATTACAACATGAATTAAATTAATCTCAGTCTGCCAAGAGTGCGAAAGCTACACTTTGTTTACTCTTATTAGTAAAATCTATTCAAATAAGTGGCTCGTAGGCCAAGGACATTTTAGTCACAAGAGTTAACAAGGGTTGTGCTACAGCAACAGTCCCTGCCTAAAGCTGCATGCACCTAGAGTAAAAAGAAAAAAAATATTAGATTTAAAAATTAGGGAAAATAAATCCAAGTTTGTTTAATGTCTAATGGGAGGACGTAGAAAATAATAAATAATCAAGTATATTGTCCACAACAAAATCAACGAGGAAGAATATTTTTATATTTCTATACATTGCCAATACAGATAAAACATCATAATTTATACATTGCAAAAATACCACCCACTTAAAATGGCCCCTTGTCAATGTACTCACACTTAAGATAATCAGACATCTAAGCATAGACTAAGCGAATCATACAATTAAAAGCAATTTGGCTGTGATAAATCATGTATGAAGGTAGCTAGAAATAGTCTTATTGTGTTCAAAAACTTCAAGCTTCATTTCATCATAGAAATGCACATAAATCTTTGATGATTGTATTAACAAATTTATTGTATCAATCTATTGAATGATGAATCTCTTCGTTCTTGTCAAGTTTGTCTTCAAATGCCATGACATCATGTAAAAGCCTAAAAGAATCCATACAAAAAAAAACCAAAAAGATTCTAAGAACATATATTTTTTGTCCTTTATATTATGATTTATCTATATGCAAACACATACATTTAAATGCAAATCAACTAGTCTAATACAACTCACTGAACACGCCCACCATACAGATTTGAATTTCTTTGATACTCCTAGACAATCTGCAGTATGCAAATTGATTGCATTGATGATCTTGGACAATCCATGTGATTCTACTACACTCTGTACCAACTACTTTGTGAGGCTTTCTATGCCCAAGAAATCAAGCTGGCACGCCTTAAGGTTTTCATCTCCAAGCACCAAAACTGTTATAGGCAACATCACTTCCTAGGTAAGGATTTGAGTTTTTGGCTGTTAATTTTCAAAAGTGCCTGTTCTCAGCACTGCTTTTATTCAATGTTTGCTGCAATCCTAATTCATAGGGAATCACATCATCACATCTTAATGGGTGGCAGCTAATTGGATTGTTCATCCCCAAGTCGATGGTACTAATTGAAAGCTGCTGAAAAAACTAACACATACTAAAAGATTCAACTACTGCCTAACTGAAAGACACAAGACTCAGCCACCTTACTCCAAAAAGAAACATCTACTGAAAGAAACTATAGTGATGCCTATCTAATTGCTACTCTTATGCTACTAGTACACTCACTCAGCTAGCGGCGTAATGGGTGATAAATGTCCAAGGAGTTGTGTAATGGTTAAGGGGAAACTCGTAACAGTGTGACCCAGGTTCAAACCCCAAAAATGAGGCCTATAACCCTAATAGACATGAGATGAGGTTGTGGTGTAATGAGTATGGGGTGCATTACAAAATTCTACTAAATTAAAAAAATCAGTGTCAAATTCCTATAGGAACCAGTCCTGAGTTTTGGGCAGGCTTAGCCGAAATGTAGGATTGTATTATTGTAAAAACTAAGGGAGGGAAAAATACCTTGTCCTGCCTTTCATGTTTCTGCCTAACATTGATAAACACAAGCCAAAAAAACAACCATACAAAAGAAACTGGCAGAAACAAAAGCAACAATAACATTAAAAAATAAAGAAAAACAAGAACACCAAATAAACAAGTACAATGGCCAAATCCAATTATTCCAAGAAAAGTCCTGATGGCAAAGTTCGCAAAGATGAAACCAAACTTCACATTCCAAAGGCCTGGTAAAATATAACTCACAAGGATGCAATGTACAGTTCCATTTGAATGTGAAGAGCTATTTTCTGGGAGACAATTGCCAACCCAATGAGGTAAAGTTGTCCTTAAGTTCGCCTGAAGTTCTGCCATATTTGGCAATGATGGAAGTGAGAAGAAAACATCACTCTGTAATCTATGCAGATTAGCTTTTTTGGGAACCAGTGGATCTGCAACATTGGGCGGCTTGGTGGTAGTGTATATTGTGAGGCAGAGAAAAAATATGAAGCCCAACAGGAAAAATAATCACATGGACATTAGCAACTTCGGAACCACTTCATCCAAACCACCATAAAATTTAGGTAATAATTGATAGTCATGAAAACTAATTAAAAGCAACATTTACAATTTTAACCCCACAGGAAAATTTGAGCTACACACCAAGTATAAGGTACATCAAAAGTAGTCTTCTTGAGCTATGCATCACCATATGAAGAGTAAAATTTGTAATCCATAATATATTAAGGGACTAATATGAAACACCATTTTCTAAAAATGTACAAAATTAGTAATATATCATTGAACCAGTACTTAAACTAGCAATATATGTAGATAGATTAAATAAATTTAGGAAAAAATAATTATAAATTAAAATTAAACCTAACATTTGAATTTGAAAGTAGAAATAGATGTTATAAAATTTACAATTTATGGTAGAAGTGAAAGTTTTTAGAAAATTTGTTTATCTACTATTCTCTAAACCAACATCTCCATTGGGAAACGCCATGCGGAGACAAAAAAAATTATAATGCACTTTCCTATGTTCACACATTTAAATAAACATCACCACACAACACGAGCAACCCAATTCAGATTTAAAATTTTGGCAAAACAAATAACCAAATAAACCCTAACAAAAAAAAAAAAACTACCTTTGTCCATTTATAAATAAATCCCAAACCCACACATGCGAAAATCAAAGTGCAAGAAGCAAAAGAAACCAACCTCTGCCACTCCACCAGGTCCTTATGAAGCCTTTTATAAGCTATCCCGCTTAGCCCCTGAATTACACACAAACATATACATATTGAATATATCCTTTCCCCAAAAAAACAAAAAAAAATGAAGAGGCAGCCCTAAATAAAAACCAATATACACACCCACAAAAAGGAAAATTTTCAATCAAATGAGAGGCATACCTTAAATGGGCTTAAGAGGCCTATTAAAATCTTCTTAAAAAGTGGAGTAAGGGCTGCCAAGCGAGCTTATAATTTCCTTGTAAGCTATCACCACCACCAAAACTGGATCACCATCAAAGACAATGTCAAATCTCAAATAAAATCAATCCTGTAAATGTGCTAAACACATATAAGTAATAAAACGAACCTATATATATACCCAACACCATGCATATTTGATAAATCGAACGTATATATCCAACACCGAGAATGTGTGTATGTAATGACATTGGCAACAGCTAGTCTACTTTACTGTAAATTCTTGTTCCAAAAATTTAAAACTCCTTGAAGAAGAATGATACTTGCAGAAGAATACGCTGCTCTATGTGAAAAGAAACTTTTAAGCAAATGCCACAGATAAGTGTAAAGCTAGATTCCATAACCTTCGCTAGCCTCCTCACTTCCTGTGTCCAAAAAAAGCTTCTCCTGCCAAAAACAGATATCCCTGGAGATTTTTGTTTTAGATATTGAAGTTGGAATTACTCTTTAGACACATGTGCTTAACATGGAAGTACAAGAAGATGCATGGATTTGTGTGACAAAACCCCATGCGTTGAGAAAACAATTAAAAATACATTGCAAACATTATACTGAGAAAACATTTATCTCCACATATAAGGAAAAATTTAGGATTTTAAGAATGGAGAAAATTATTACCAATAGGCTAAAAACGACAACGTCCAGTGAAAAAACAATTTCCGTTTTTGAAAAAATTTGTAAAAATAAAAAACTATAAGCAAAGGCTTAATTTTTGCCATTGCACATATTCCCAGGGCAAACTAATATGTGCAAATGAAAACAATAGTTACGTAGGCAGGGACTAACAAAGAATTTTGTCAAAGAGACCATAGTAAAGAAGAAAAGAATCTCATCATGGTAGTTTCCAAAAGTAATGAAGGAAAAGTAGAGAAGAATCTCGTCATGGTAGTTTCCAAAAGTAATGAAGGAAAAGTAAAGTATTGCCCTATATGTGTGTAATGAAAGGAAAAAATATTGTCAGATGTGGCAGTTGCGAGTGCCTTGGTAGACATGCATGCAAAATGTGAAAGCATAGACACCGCACCCGAACTATTTTGACAGAAGGCCTCTAAGAAATGCCATAATGATCGCAGGATAAGCACATAATGGATTTGTTGGAAAGGCCTTAGAAACTTTGAATCAAATGCAAGTGGCAGGCGTGAGGCTAGATTCCATAATCTCTGCCCGCGCCCCTCTCGAAGGGAGCCTTGGAACAGATTGATTGTATAAATATAAGTTGAAAAGGTCTGGTAGACATGAGTGCAAACACACAAGCATAGGCAAGGCACGCGAACTCTTTGACATAATGCCTCATAGAGATGTCATCTCATGAAATGCAATGATCGCAGGATATACACAAAATGGATTTGTTGAACATGCTTTAGAAACTTTCAAGCAAA
Source organism: Cunninghamia lanceolata (assembly GCA_027924645.1). Classification (NCBI taxonomy): domain Eukaryota; kingdom Viridiplantae; phylum Streptophyta; class Pinopsida; order Cupressales; family Cupressaceae; genus Cunninghamia; species Cunninghamia lanceolata. Next base: position 1,108,264 of record BSBN01000374.1, on the reverse strand, counting down.
TGTAATCGGCAGGTGCACAACCTTTATCAGCGTCCTCCCTGCCCGCGTCAAAATGGGAGCTATAAAAGAAGGTATGGACATTCTTCAAAACATAAATTAAAGTGGGTTTTGTCTAGCTGCTCCCGCAGACCTGAAGGCAAAAGTTAAAGCATAGGCAATACAAGCAACATGAACGCATTATGCTTAGGGGATCTTTTAACAAAAATTAAGGATAGTAATACTCTCCAAAAGGTGTGAGCATAGTCAAGGGAATGATCCGCTTAAAGGAATTCCTTAAAAGAGATGTCATCTCATATATGCAACGACTACAAGATAGGCTTAAATTGTATTGCATGCAACAAAATGTGGGAGTACAAACAAGGTACACAGACCGCTTGATAGGATGCCTCAAGAAAATGTCATCTATTAAATTGCAATTTGCAATAACTTGGCACAGAATTCAGAAGCCCGCTGTGGAAAGTAAAAGGTCGTGAGGTATTTGGATACCAAAAGAACTAACAAGGGGACGCAGGAACATAAGAAAGACTCAGAAATATAAAAGGCCAAGTATATCAAATGGAGCCACTAACTGAAATATCAGAGCATTGCACTAGTAGAGTGAATTTTATTAAATATTATAACTGGAAATGATCTGGAAGTCAACCTTACCTATGTATACAACCAATACCATAAAGGTAGCAGAATGATATCACAGCATGCTTATCTAGTCCTCTCCCTGGTTATGTTGGCAACTTGGCATCGAAGGCATATTCTTCTTCACCACCTGCCCTTTTTTCCACGCTTTCAATTTTCCTTCCCTTATATCCAGGGCTTAAATTTAACAGTTGTATAGCTGTATTTAGACATTTTAACTGTAAAATACAACTGGAATTTTGAAATGACAATATTATATGAAAGGAGAGATTTTGCACAAAATGTCAAAATTTATATAGGATTATGATGATATATAGATATATATATATATTTGATTTTTATATAATTTACTTATTACGCTGAGAGGCTTTCTACACTCACAGCAAGGGCTGAAAGATTCATATTCCCATAAACATTTAGATTTTGTAAACAAAAAAATTCTTGTCCAATTTTTTTTTTGTTTCATAGTTTTTGTGATTTTCTTATTTTCAATTTTTTTTTTTTTTTTTTTTTTTTTTCCAATTTCTTTTTTAGTTTTTAGTTTTTATTTTTTCCAATTTTTTTTGTTTTTATTTTTTTATTTTTTCCAATTTCTTTTTTGTTGGTTATAGTTTTTGTGATTTTCTTATTTTCAATTTTATTTTATTTTTTATTTTTATTTTTTCCAATTTCTTTTTAGTATTTATTTTTTATTTTTTCCATTTTTTTTTTTTGGTTTTTATTTTTTATTTTTCCACTTTTTTTTCAAATAAATTATGGAAAAGAGATATGCCTCGACGTATTTTAGATATATTTTTTTAAATATAAATATACTAGTACTAAAATATATCATAATATTTTAAAGGCATTATTGAATAGATAACTTTCATAAAAAAAATGCATTCATAGGAATAAATTTTCATAACTCCCAGTTACAAAAATAGAAAAGACAATTAACTTGCCACCTCTACCTTGGCCTAAAATAGAATCCATTTTTTCTTGCACTAAATAATCTTTTTGAAAGATATCTTTAAATAATAATTTCAAAATAAAGAGATTAATTTGAAATAGAGGGATTAATATTTATTTTGACTAAATATTTGGCTTAGAATAAATGCAAGCAATTTGCAATAAATCTATCTCGATTAAATATTTTAGTCTAATCTATCAAATTAATTATGCAATTATTTTTCACACACACACACATACATGCTGATGCAATTTAATCTAAATGAAAACTATGTGGTGTGTGCAGATTCGCTTCACCACATTTTACCTTCAGTCGGCTAAATGCCCTCTGCCTCGATGATATTCTCTCTTTGGCGAGAGAGGAAAGAGCATCCCTGTCACACACACAAGTCGAAATTAATTGACGATGAATTAAATAATAATATTTAATTTCATAATTAATTATTAAAAATAATGGTTGTGACATTGAGAATGTCCTTTGCACACTAACCTTGCTTTGTTCCTTACCACTTGACCATCCTCATTCAGTTTGTTTCTAAACACCCACTTAGTGTCGATCACATTCTTATCTTTAGGTCTTGGGACAAGTTCCCAAGTTTCATTCTTTTCTATCTGATTCATTTCTTCTTCCATGGCACCTATCCAATGTTTGTCCTCACTTGCTTACTTAAAATTCTTAGGTTCTATTTTGGAAAGCAGAGACAATTTTTCATTTACCAAACTCCTCCTTGTCTTTATTTCTCCATCTTTGTCACCTATTATCAAGTCTTCTAGATGATTTCTTTGGACAAATCTAGAGAGTGTTTTAGATTATATCTTTGATAGTGTCTTTGAGTCTTGTTGCTCAACTTCCTCATTTTCACTTTCCTGATCTTTGCCATTATCTTCAGATTGAGGATCAATTTCTTGTGCCTTTTATTTATGGTATCTTTCCTCATCTGCCTTCACATTTTCACTCTAAACAATCTTATGCAACCTCTTATTGTAGCATTTGTATGTTTTACTCCTTGATGAGTAACCAAGGAATATTGCTTTATCAGCCCTAGAGTCAAACTTTACCACGTCTTCTTGATCTCTCCTTATATAACATGTGCTTCTGAATATTTTGAAGTGCTTCATTGTTGTCGACCTTCCTTTCCATAATTCATGGTGTCTTGTAATCATTTACTCTAAGTTGTCCATAGTTTAAAATGTAAATAGCAATATGAACTACATCTCTCCAAAATGTGTCAGGTATCCTAGACTCATTTAGCATGGCCCTAGCCATTTCTTGAACTATTCTATTCTTCCTTTCTACAATTTAGTTTTGTTATGGAGTTCTTGCAACAAAATAATGTCTGAGCCTTATTCTGTGCTTTTCGCAGAAATCTTCAAACTCATTTGAAGTGAATTCTCCTCCTCTATTTGATCTAAGACATTTGATCTTTAGACCTGTTTCATTCTCTACTAAGACCTTGAATACCTTAAACTTGTTAAGAGCTTCAGATTTTTCTTTCAAAAATGTAACCCAAGTTATTCTAGAAAAATTATCAATTAACAACATAAAGTACCTTTCTCCTTGCATTTCTTTTGTCCTGGTAGGCCCACAGAGATTTGTATGTACAAGCTCCAGAGGATTCAAAGTAGAATATTCGTTCGACTTAAAGCTTCCTCTAGTCTGCTTCCCAAGTTGACATTGTTTACAAATGATATTTGAAGGTTTTGAATTTTTGGCATGTCTCTTACTGCTTCCTTACGACTAACTTTGACAAGGTTATCAAAGTTTATGTGTCCCATCCTCATGTGCCATAACCAACTCTCATTTTCTTGACTCATACAACATGTCTCACCTCTCGTTTCGTTGAGAATATATAGATTGTTCGCTACTTTACTAGCTTTTGCAATTCATTTTCCTACTTTGTTGATCTCACATCCTTCTGCATGAAATGTGAGAGTGTGCCCTTGGTCACACATTTGACTCACACTTAGGAGATTATGTCTTAACCCTTCAACATATAGCACATTCTCAGTTCTTATTTTAGCATTATCCAAGCTAAGAGTGTCTTTCCCTGATATATTTGCAAAGACATTATCTTTGAACTTCACCGTTCCACCATTCATCCTTTTGAAGGTGAGGAATTTACTTTTATCCCCTATCATATGTTTTGAACAATTGTTGTCAATGTACCATTGATCTCCTTCATTTCGTGCGTGTAGAGTTGTCTGAACCAAAATGGATTTTTCTTTATTTTCTTCTTCCTTCTTCTTTCTCCAAGTTTTTGAATTCTCCTCTTTTTACTTAATTATTGTCTCCTCCTTGTTTTGTTTAGGAGGTTCCACAAAACCACTTCTACAAAAAAAATTTGTGTGTCCAAAATTGTTGCACTTATAACATATGATGTTATAATCCACAAGAGGGGCAAAAGAGTTGAAGTTTCTATTGATGAACCCATGACTTATGCTCTTGTTCCATGCAAGGTTATTTCTTGTAAATGCTCCATAGTTCATTGCTCTATGACTAAAATTGTTTCAAGCATGCATTCTACAATCTGTTGCTTTATAACCAAATTGACTACACAACAAACAATAACCAAAGGAGTGACTAAACCTGGTTATGTGAGCTTGCCTTGGTGGAAATGGCTTCCTGAAATTATCATTCTTAGCTTCTGGAAGTATGCTTGACTTTAGGTTCTCCTTTTTGTTGATTTCACCTTTGATGGGACTTTTAAGGACATCAACATACTCTTTTAGCTTTTCTTCATTTGATTTCTTTGATGATTGAGTTGCTTTAGAACTTTGGCCTTCTTGATAGCCAATACCACTCCTATCAAACATAGGCCTTTGAAAGTTGATGATGTTGTTATGTTAGAAAATGTCCCCTTGGGGGCTTTTCCCTCTTAAGGTTTACCTCCCGGGTCCTTAGAATGCATTTAGAGCATCTTGCATGATAATTGTGAATCCCAATAAGAAAACCCTGAAGTCTTATGGCAAATAGGACCTAAGGGTGCTATTTTGATGATCCCCGAACAAAAATGGGAGGGTGGACTTGGGCGCTAGCGCCCTAGTCCTGCCCTATTTTGGGTCAACCCTAAATTTTAATGTCAATTTCATGACCGTTATTTAGGTCATGTGCCAACATCTCAAGTTTGAATTACGAAATTCTTTGCGAGAATGTTTGTATCTACATATATAAGCTTGTTTAGGTTTTCATTTGCAAACTAGATGGAGATTTTGAACTTATGACTTTATGCAAAAGTGATTCAATGCATTCATTATGTAGTAGAGTAGTATTTTGTTGTTATTGTGTTTGTAATTGCAGATTTGACTCCATCTCCTCATGGCATGAAGAGCATCTTCCTTCCATGAGATCTACACTTCAAGGTGACATTTATTGTGTTTTTGATCATTTATCATTTGGATTTTGCCTCTATCCCCCAAGGATATGCACTCTCATCTAACAATAGTGTTTGGAAGACTTAAATGTCTCTCCGTGGCTTGACTGAGGCAAGCCTCTAAACGCCACAACCCCCAACCACATTTCTTTGTGATTGCAGGTTACAGGCACCGAGTTTCATGGAGTGGAGTTGCAGAAGGAGGTTGCTTTGAAGATAAAGATTTAGGATCCAGAAGAAAGAATCTGACAAAGTTCAACATTTCGGGACACAGGCGCTAGTGGCAGTGTCCTCTGAAATTGCAGACATAAAAACAAATTGGACAGTGGTAATCAGCATCTAAAGAGTTTCTGACACCCCGAAGATTATCTAGCATTGGACTTGGGCGCTAGTGGCAGTGTCCTCCACCTTTTCCGAGACAGAAACATAAGATACAGTGCAGATCAATGTTGGAAGGAGATCTAAATTCTATGTAGAAAACAACACCTTGGACAGGGGCGCTAGTGGAGATGTCCCTGACTATTCTGTAATTTGACCTTCAAAAAATAGTGAGTTAACAATCTTTGTCTTTCATCTTAATCTAAAAGGAATTATCGCAATTCATCAATTTGCTTACTGTTTTGCTTATTTAGGGTTTTAAGAGTACTTAAGCATTAAATTAAGATATTGTTTGATAACATCTGAGCTTCTGCATTATTCCAAGTGACAACCCAACCTGTTAGGTGAATGCTCTCGCTTAGTAGAGATTCAACTCGGTTGATATGTCCTTGAATATTTGGTGAGAAGGGAGGATCTACACTAAATCAAACACATTCATCATCCCTCTTTTTTCCTCCTAAACATTTTGGTGAACCTGTGTTATTGAATTTTTGCACCTTACTGAGTGTTGTGTGTTAGATTTGCATTCATTCATTTTATTGCATTTGAAAAATTACAAAAAATATAAGAAAATTTGAAAAATTGGCATCTTAGGCCTGCATTTTAGCATATTTTAAACTAATTTGCATTTCATTTCATTTAATTTCTATTAATTTCATCAAATCTGATTTAAATTATAGAACTTCATGATTTAGTATTCACTTGCATTAAATTTTCATGCTTAAATTGTGAAAAATTGCTTGAAATTATGCATTTTTCATAAAAACCTAAATTTGCATTAGCTAGGGTTTGTAGTCAAAATCTTGTTTCAGATTTTACTACCCTTTTAAAACACTCATTAGGACTGATTTCTAATTGTAGTGTTGCATCATAGTGGCTTTATTGCAAAATTTCATGTCTAGGGTTTGAAAAACTTGCATTTTCACTAGATTTGGCCTTATTGTCTCTCTAGAATTGCATTATAGGCATGTTGTAAAGGATTTTACTGCATTATTTGACTGATACCAAGCTTATAATCTGTTGCCCCTCCTCAAATTCCGTACAACACCCTCTCTATTAGGCATTTACATTGAAAATTGGTGAAAAATTGCATATTTTAGGTATATTTTCACAAGGTTTTGATTTGTCATCACTCTAGAATTGCACTGTAGGCATGTTGTGAAGGATATTTTTGCATCATTGGACTGATATTAGGCATATTATTTGCTTCCCCTCGTCAATTTCTTTACAACACCTCTTCTTTCACTCATTTGCATTGAAAATTTGTGGAAAAAGTTGAAAAAAGTGAACATTTTAGGTACATAAACAAGCATATTTTGTGTTGTTTTATTGCATTCAATCTAAAAACCTAAAATCATTAATTGGACCTTGTTGTGTTGAACTCCATTCCTCCTATCCATTGTGTTTGTTCTCGACTTTGTGTGTCCTTTTAACCCTTTCCCTCAAACAAGTGCTTAGGAGTGAAATAGTCACGCATCTCGGATGTGTTAAGTATCCTATAAATTTGCATGTCTTGTCTTATTAAATCTTATTGGACATTGATGTTATAAGATATTTTGTTATGACATCTTCATCTCATTTCACTTTGGTATCTTTACATGCATATATCAAAAACCTTGAGAATTTTCACAAATTTCTTAATATGAATCCTCATGTTCTCACTTATATACAAGCTACGTATCACACGGATATATTTAAATGCTCTTCATTTGAAATCCTTGACTATGTATCTAATTTTGACAACTTCACATCTCTCATGAATACATACCTAGAAGATTTGACAAAACACATTGAGAATGATGAGTGTGAAAGTTTTCTTAATGCTTTGGAACTAATAGCTAAAATATATGAGGATGATGATGATGATTCCATAAGTTATCCTACTTCTCCTATAGTTGAATGTCCAAGAACCTTAGATGTGAAGACTATGGATAGCCCTATTAATGATACAACACCTAACCTTCCTAACAACACCTTACCTTTCCTTCATTCCAATGCTCTCCTTGGCCAAGATGTAGGATTAGTGGATGAGAAAAGGTCTTTCACATTAAATCCTTTAGGGATAGATGTTGGGTATAATAAAGAGAGAAACAATGTTAATTAAATATTCACTAATAGACTTTGTGGCAATGTCCCTAAGATGATCATGCGAGGGGCACCTAGTGCATCTTCTTGCTTAAAACTAGTGATTACGGTTCAAGGAGATCGAAGAGAACCTAGACCTCTCGATTACATCTTCAACTATGCAAGACAAATTTCCCAAAGAAATCGATATGTGTCACAACATCCCATGATTTCTCACACATACAACACCCGTAATAACAAGCAAAGTAAGCAAGCACCTCATGTGCCTGTCTCTCTTCCATGTTCTCAACCTATGCTCCTGTTGCCACCTCATCTTACTCATAAAAGTGGTCAAGAATATGATCTTGTCGAACAACTTCGCACTACTCCGGCTAAGATCTCTCTTTGGGATTTAATACAAACATCACCTACATACCACAGAATGCTCCAAGAAGCTTTACAAAAGGTGATTGTACCACCTATTGTTAAGCTAAATGATGTAGCAACTTTATTAGATTGTATGCATGCAACAAAAATGAACATTCTCTTTCAACCACATGAATTACCATCATTTGAAGTTCAAAACCAATATGATCCTCTTATAATATTTGTCCAAGTAGAAAATAAATTGATCGAGCATGTTATGATTGATAATGGATCAACTCTAAATGTCTGTGGTATGGATTTGTTACACAAAATCAAAACTGACACATCTTTAATCAAACCGGATAGGATTAGCATTTGTGGCTTTGACAATGTTGCAAGTAGACAATCTGTGGGTACTATAACTTTACCTATAAAGGTTGGACCTGTGACTTTGTCTAATCTTTTTCATGTCATGCCTGGTTCACTTTCATATAATATGATTCTTGGTAGACCAGGGATTCATGCCATGGGGGCAGTTCCGTCTACCCTTCATAGATCAATAAAATTTATTTATCAAGACAAGCTCTACACTTGGAAAGCCAATCTTGAACTGGATAATTGTTTACATATTGAAATGCAAAACCAAATAAACAATCATACAAGTCTAAATAAATTACGAATAGATTCATCAACACCTCTTGCCACAGATAATGTTGTGCAAGACTCTAAAACATCAAATGCACTTTTGGTGACGATTGGGGTTCATTATATTTTAATCCTTACAGTGTAGGGGAATATAAACTTAATAACCCTGACACATCAAAAGTGGCATCGATCTCATCCAAGCAATCTTTTGAAACACCTTAGAAAACCAAAGCCTCCTTGGTAGAAAATAAAGACAATACTCTTACCTATAGTACAAATTATGATACCTATGAGGCTTCACCATCTTCTGAAGAAATGACATACCTCTATGGTCATGGATTTAAAATCCTTTATAACAACTGTGACTATGTAGGTAATGAATGTGGTGTAAATCAACAAGGAATCAGAGTACCTTTACAAGTTGCTGGAATTAATTACATAGCTGGTATAGGATACCGCTCTTCGAAACCCATAAAAAGCCTCTCGTCGTCCTAAACTTAATGTTAATACAATATCTACAAGACCAAATTAACATGTGAGATATCCTGAGCTGACATACAAGAATTGTCCGCTAAGAAATATCACATTCAATAAGGTAAATATTTATTTATCTTTAAGTCACTCCTTGTAGCAAATATTATAGTTGCTCTCAAGGGTGGTCTCTTCCTAGATTTGTATGTTATTAACATTGGGTTGAATCAGGTGAGTATTTCTAACCCTTTACCTCCATGTTATGCTTCCCTCGTGATGTGTTATGTGTTGTTTAGACTTCCTAGGATGACCCTTGATTCTCTTGTAAGGTCAAGGATACTGGGAGACCGCTTTTATTGTGACTCTTCTTCTATTTGTATCATCATTCTTCTATATTGCCTCTCCTCTATTTTCATTGTCGTGTGTTGTGTCTGACGGACATAGCGTTGCGGTTGGTGACTTGGGGGCACTCTCCTACGTTATTGTCCCTAAGACACTTGTTTCTCCTCTCTTGATTTATTGTTTACCTTCCTTTAGTGGTTCTATCTAGCTGGCAGATGACGAAAAACATATAATACTGATATGAACCTAGTGTGCCTTCAGCGAGAATTCAAAAAATGGACCCAGTCCATACATGACGATGGGGTTGATATATATTATCCGACGCTTAGCTAGTAGAATCGCTCCATGTAATATTTTGATGTTGTCTTATCGCACTTACAAAACATAACAATATTGCTGCTCCATGCACTTTGTTTATCTTGGATCTCGCCTTGCTTGGCTCTTTATGTGAATGATTACATGCATTGTTGTTTATCGTGATTATATGGTTGCTAACACCTTTTCTTGCAGGAAATTGCGTGTTTGTGGGAACATTTGGTGATCATAAAGTACATGTCACCTCCGGAGGGCATGGGCTTTGCGAGAGCTCGTGTTCCCTTGTGTATTTTCTCTCTACCTTAATGTGCTTGATATCGGTACATGATATCAACCACCTTAAGGTGGGGGCATATATAAGGTAAGTTGTCTGATGATTTTGATACTAACGAAGCGTGTTTGTAAGCCCTCTATGGAGGCGGGATGTTGTATCTTCAAGCAAGTGCACATCTTTCTTTTATATTGCAATCACTTAAGCCCTCTGCGGAGGTGGGATATCATGCATATCCTTTTTATTTTAAGCCCTTTGTGGAGGTAGGGATGGTGTATTTCTCGAGGAGTTTGCATATCCTATCATTTTCTAAAAGTTCTCCGAGTAGGCAGGGTGGATCTGAGACTATCCTAACCCTTAAGTGTGTCTTCAGTGATTGTTGTGGCGAAGCCCAATCGTAGGTGTGTGCCTGTAATGTGCCTAAGATGGCTGTGAACCTAGCAATAGGTTTCTTCCATCGCTTGTTTGTCGTGTTTTCTCCATGTCTTCCATGTGTGTGTGTATGACATGTTTGTTCCCAGGCATAGTTTCAAGACTGGTGACGATGAGCTCCTCCTATGCTTTGGGATTTGTATGGCATGTTTGTTCTTAAGTGTAGTTTCAAGCCTAGTGGTGATGAGCTCCTCCTACACTTTGAGATTTGTTTTACGTGTCTGTTGCCCCTTATGCAGTTTCAAGATTGGTGGCGATGAGCTCCTCTTGCATTTGGGTTGTGTGTTTACTTTCCTTGTACTTGCATTTGCATTTCATATATATGAGAAAATGAAAAAGAAATAATCACTACATTCACTGTATTCATTATGTTTTGCGTGTCTTCAATTTTGTCTTCTCTGTGTTTTGCGTGATTGTAATTGTCTTCTCCGTGTTTTGTGTGCCTGTTACTGTCTTCAATGTGTTGTGCGTGTCTTCACCGTGCTTGGTGTGTTTGTTGTGTTTGTTAACCTTACTTTAATGCATGTATTGACCTTGTGTTTATACATAGATTAAAATGGGGGCTAGATGTTATGTCAAAAAATGTCCTCTTGGGGGCTTTTCCCTTTTAAGGTTTAGCTCTCGGGTCCTTAGAATGCATTTAGAGCATCTTGCATGATAATTGTGAATCCTGATAAGAAAACCCTGAAGTCTTATGGCAAATAGGACCTAGGGGGTGCTATTTTGATGATCCTCGAACAAAAATGGGAGGGTGAACTTGTAGCGCCCAAGTCTTGCCCTATTTTGGGTCAGCCCTAAATTTTAATGCTAGTTTTATGATCGTTATTTAGGTCCTATGCCGACATCTCAAGTTTGAATTACGAAATTCTTAGTGGGAATGTTTGTAGTTACATATATAAGCATGTTTAGGTTTTCATTTACAAACTAGATGGACATTGTGAACTTGTGACTTTATGCAAAAGTGATTCATGGCATTCATTGTGTAGCAGAGCAGTATTTTGTTGTTATTGTGTTTGTGATTGTAGATTTGACTCCATCTCCTCATTGCATGAAGAGCATCTTCCTTCCATGATATCTACACTTCAAGGTGACATCTATTGTGTTTTTTTATCATTTATCATTTAGATTTTGCCTCTATTCCACTGGGATATGCACTCTCATCTAACAACGGTGTTCAGAAGACTTGAATGTCTCTCCGGGGCTTGGTTGAGGCAAGCCTCTAAACACCACAACCCCCAACCACACTCCTTTGTGATTGCAAGTTACAGGTACCGAGTTTTACAGATTGGAGTTGCAGAAGGAGGTTGCAAAAGATAAGGATTCAGGATATGGAAGAAAGAAGATAGAGTTCAACATTTTGGGACACGGGTGCTAGTGGCAGTGTCCTCTGGTATTGTAGACATGGAAACAAACTGGACAGTGGTAATTAGCATTTGAAGAGCTTCCGACACCCCAAAGATTGTTTGGCATTGGACTTGGGTGCTAGTGGCAATGTCCACCTTTTTTGGGACTGAAACGGAAGATACAATGCAAATCAGTGTCAGAAGGAGATCCAGATTCTGTGCAGAAAACAACACCTTGGATAGGGGTGTTAGTGGAGGTGTCCCCGACTGTTCTGTATTCTAAACTTCAAAAAATAGTGAGTTAACAATCTATGTACTTCATCTTAATCTGAAAGGATTTGTCGCAATTCATCAATTTGCTTATTGTTTTGCTTATTTAGGGTTTTAAGAGTACTTAAGCATTAAATTGAGATATTGTTTGATAACATCTGAGCTTCTGCATCATTCCAAGTGACAGCCCAACCTGTTAGGTGAATGCTCTTGCTTAGTAGAGACTCAACTCGGTTGATATGTCCTTGAATGTTTGGTGAGAAGGGAGGATCTACACTAAATCAACCACATGCATCATCCCTCCTTTTTCCTCCTAAACAGATGTTATCCAAAATTTACAAACTCTTCTCATTCTTAAGTCCCTGTTTAATTGCGTTGTTATTTTCTCTAACTGCTTTCTTAGAGAAACAATCTTTGATTCCAACTATTCACAATTTTCTTCCTTTTCCTTCAATTGGTTTCTCATTTCCTCTTCAATCCTTTTTTATTCTTCTATTTGAACCTTCAGATTTATTATCAACTTCTCTGATTCTTCAAGAATATGTGCTAATTTTGCGTTGGCTTCACTATCTTCTTGAATTTGTAACCCTTATTTTGTGTTCCTTCTTCTAAGCTTCTTTATTTCACTTAGGGCTGAGATAAGTTCTTCTTTAAGATCCACCTATCCTTCATCTTCACTGCATTCTCTTCTAAATCTCTTTCTTCTTCTCTTTCATCTTCATCTTTGATGGCATCTTTCCTTTCTTCTATCGCCATGAAAATATTTCGTCTCTCTCAAAGTTGGAGAATTCTTCGTCACTTTCTTTCGATGAGTAATTGTCTTCCTTGGAATAAAGACCCTTCTTGTATTTCTAGAAATTCTTCTTCTCAAATTGACCTTGTTTGTAACCCTTCTTGTATTTTTTATATCTTCTCCCTTTCCTTATGTTTTGATCCTCTTCATCATCACTGCTTTCACTCTTAAGCTGTAGACACTTAGAAGCAAAATGATCTCTTTTACCACAACTAAAACATTTAAATGGTAACTTACCTTTGTACTTTTGAGATCCTTTCTTTAGCTTTCTCATGAAGTGGGCTTCTTCTTCATCCATTTCGTTGTTTGAGCTATCACTTGATACATGCTCTTTGTTCTTTCCCTTCTTTGATGCTTTGAAAGTTGCCTCCTTCTTAGATGATTTCTCTTCGGTCCTCATTTCATAGGCAGTAAGGATCCCATGCAGCTCATCCTTAGTTAGTTTGTCCAAATCTCTCATTTCTTCAATCACCGAAACCTTGGCATCAAAACTTAGAGGTAGAGACCTTAATACCTTTTGCACAATTATGACTTCTTCAATTGTTTCACCAAGACCTTTTATTGTGTTCATGATCTCATCAACATGAAGCAGATAAGTAGCTATGTTTTCTTCTTCTTTCATTTTATAGCTTTCAAATTGTCCCCTATGGGTTTGAAGCATTGCCTTCTTTACTTTGTCATGTCCTTCATAGATATTTTTCAACTTATCCCAGATTTCCTTGGCTGATTTGAATTGCATTACTTTTATAAATTCCAATTCGGATAATCCACATAAGATGACATTCATCGCTTTAGCATTGTTTTCACTTGCCCTCTTTCCTACTTGATCCATTGGAGGAGTTGATGGAGTAGTATAGTCATTCTCAACATATTGCCAAATATCAAACCCTAGAGCATTTAAGTAAGTGTGCATCCTTATGCTCCAAAAGGCATAGTTTGTTCCATCGAATAACGGTGCCCTATTTGATGAGAATCCATATCCTTCTTGTCTGGCCATATGTGCTCTTTAGATCTTCCTTCTAGCGATTAAACTATATCTGAATGAATCCACTCTTATACCAATTGATGAGCACACAATTATACTGAGAGGGGGGGTGAATCAGTATAACACAAACTTTTACTTTTCAAAACTTAACAATAACACATATGCATGATCTAGCAATTAAGAACACATGATTTACATGGAAACCCTTGCGGGAGAAAACCATGACAAAATATTGCTCATATACTGATCTTCTTTGTAGGCACCAACCTACTTCTTTTACAAGTCTTCTTTTGTAGGCATCAACCCACTAGAGACACCAATCCCCACTTACAAAATTTGTAGGCACCAACCCACTAGAGACACCAATCCCCACAACTGAGCACCAACTCAACAAGAGACACCAATCTCTATTTTGATAGGCACCAACCTTCAAATTCTTCAATGAGTGATATTGTTTTTACAAGGTCTATGTAGATACTTCTTCCCTCATGAATCTGATTACAACTCTTGTAATAACCTTCCTTCACAAATCTGATTCAAATCATGCATTATCTTCTCTCACAAATTTGATCACAAATATCTCAACATCATCCTTCAAAATCTATTCTTAATCTTCACACATATTCATCAAATATATCCGCACTTATCTTTCATTCATGGGCTGCATATATGCTTCAATTTATAGATCTGAAACACTCTTCATAAATACCGTCTCTAGGTCTGCTCAAAATCAAAGATATATCTTATTCTCTTCACTCACTTCAATCAACCTTTTCAATCATCTTTTTATATTGCTTGGAGAGAGGTGACTTATGCAAAAAGATGTGTTCTTTCATTACCAATAGATGTCTTCTTATAGGGTTGCATCTCTTCAAAATTTGGCGCTACTTTTTGAGGAGGGTCGACCACTTTTTAAAATATTAATTTAAATGTAAATCTCATATGGCGTCGAGGAGTGAGTTGGCCTTCATTAAGGATGTGACAATTCATTTAGGAAGTCGGCCGCATCTTAGATACACATTTATTTAGAATTTGAACTTCCAGTCTTGGCATTGATGTGAGAGTTGGCCACATGCCTATACCAGTTTAAATATTTAATTTAAACTTTGTTTATGACACTTAGTATAGAGGATAGTCAGCCAACATTCTGGAAGTGAATTTAATTTATTTTATCCTCCCTTTGAAATCGTTCTTTAGCTTAGTGAGGTCGGCCTCTTAAATTGGAAGCAATACCTTCCATTTGACATCAATGGCGTCTTACTCTGACATCAATAACAACATATTCTAACATAGACGAAAGGTAGAACCCATTGTAGACAATCTTCTTCACAAATCTATAAAACCCACAAAGCAAAAGCTCCCACTACAGCCAAAAAACCTTCAAAACTTTAAGAGAAAGGCATCCCTCTCTCAATAGAACTATTAGCTCTGATACCAAATGTTGAAAATCAAGGTGAAACTACTGTTATAAAAATTTATTTATGTGTGTTCAAATCTAAAAATTAGATTAACGAGTTTCAATTTAATGTGTATATGATTAACACATTCATTCAATGTAGTATTGAAGGAAATAAATCAAGGAAGTTGACGCAAAAATTTATGTTGAGAAACCCTTACAGGAAAAAACTCCACACCCAAAGAGATATTATGCTTGTCTATATCTTGCTTCCCTTTAAATAGGCCATGCATAGATGGCCTATTATTACATTACAAGGGAAGCAAGATATAGACAAGGGAAGATTGCCAAAACATTTGTAAGACGAGGTAATTAACACTACATGTTAGCCATATATTCTACAAGTGCACACAATATCTCGGTCGATGCACTCCCTCCATAGAGTTGATCACAATAGAGCTCTTTAAACCAGAAGAAAAAGTGATCAAGTTTTTCATAGATAATTTTGAATTCAGCCAAGACATCTTGGAATACTTGCATCTCACCCTCCAACAAATGTCCAAGTAGAGACACATTCCTAGCACGATCAACAATCCTAGAGCAAGACTGATATAATGAGTAGCAAAACTCATGGAGCTCAAAGGCACATTCACATCAAGTGTTGCATTAACTGTCGACCTATCATGGATTGGTCCCGTTACACTCCCATTTGTACTACTACTATAATATATATATACAATTTATGTATATATTTATAATTATTATAAATATATATACCTCAAGACATTAACAATATAAATTATTATATGATGTCACTTAATATCATATATGGTTTTTGTAATAAATACCAATTATGATAATTATAACTACGGTATAATTATGCATATATTTGATAATTAGCATGTATATATCTATTAACACATTGTGATACCATATACCATTAGATAAATTAGTTAATAATTACCAAGTAATTATTACCATGATATATCATTTTGCATATTAGGTTTCTATTTTAACAATCATAATGAATCATAATTATCAAGTGGTCATTATGATTTTATAATTTTGGTTATGAGGAGAAACAAAATATTGACTTCATATTTAGTGTCCAAAAATATCTCCGGAACTTATTGTTAAAATTGCTAACTAATGTATATGTTGAAATGGTCATCTAAAATGGAGCGATGCAATAAGAAAGTTAGAAAGAGGGAACGATGTGAAAGAATAGTCTAACAAACTTTATAGGTGAACAAACATTAAGCAAAAGCAAGAGACAGTTGAACACAAAAATAGAAGAGCCCCACCATAATAATCATTAGCCTTTTGAACATAGCTATATACGATTCAAGCAACCAAATGCATCCAAACCACCATCATTGAATTAGAATAAGAGGCACAACAACTTAAAGTGGCCAAGCATAAAGTGCACAAGAATTGTGGAATTTGTAATATGAAACCATGTACAAAGGCATTATAAAAACAAGTGAAAGGCATAAACATCTCTCAATGCAAGAAACCATATAGAGCATACATTAAATTTTTACATAATCATATACAAGGCAAACCAAGAGGCTAGCATTAGAATATTGTCATTTTAGTATAGTATGAGGCATCTCAACGTTAAAAGCTATTAAAAAAAGTGCATGGAAGCAAGAGCAACTTAGAACAAGGCTCAAAGTTTGATCCATCCAATGGCCCAAGACACACCAAAAAGACATAGATAAGAAGCCAAAGGCATAAGATCTATACAATCATTGATAGATTTGATATTTTATCTAGAAGCTTACGACTTTCATCCATAAAGGTAATATGCTCAACTCTAGTCACAATAGCACTGACCCTCTCTTCATCGTTATACATTTCATGTTTGACAATAACTTAATTCAAATTGTTGTAACACGACATTTCTCATAACCTCCTGAACCACTACATGTTCAAGCAGTAACAACTACAAGTCCATGGCAGTGACACCCATCAAAACATTCCCAATTTGATCAAATGTAGTCACCTAGTTCATTCTACCTATATGGTCTTGCAATTCAAGTTTAACATATAGTTGAAGTCATAATTAGTGAGGCCTTTGCTACATTTTGAGTAATGTTAAAGACTATTTGATTGTTGTACAACCTTTTTCTTGTATTTCTTTCCATTGACAATAGTAGGACAAGAAATATAACAAAAGTTGTCTAGTCATAGCTTTGTCATAGTGGCACGAACAACCACAATCTTTGTCCTATTGAAATTTATAAGTGATAAATCATCCAAGAGGAACACACGAGTATCATGATTACAAGCACAAGCACCGCCTCTTAACAAGCATGTTGAATCATTCAATACACCTTTAGAGGCATATCAAGAATTCAATGCCACAACCTCTTTGAGACTAGGATTCGAATGGAGCTCTATGGATCATACATTGTTGATGGTATTCCAATTCCATGATGCCACGTGACCACCTCTAAGCGTAAGTACAAGAGGATGTTCTTGGGAGTACAACTCATATAGTTGGTTGCCCTCCACATCAACATGTGTGCCCTAAAAAGTCACAACTATGCTAAACCCTAACATGTCAGCAAGGCACCCAACATGTTTAGCTATCTTACTACAATGACGCTTACGAATTGTTGATGTAGCAGATAAGCTTCACAACAACAATGACAATAATCAAGGAATTAGCAACAACTATCTAGAGGTCTTCAATTTGGGTGAAGTGGAAGTTATTTTCGAAGTTATGCAACACACCCTTAGCCAAAACCCTACCTTGGATCGACCACCATTTATGGTAAAGAGTAAGTGCACCAATTGGTATCATTGCATAAGACATACTTAATGTATTGGAAGGATATTGCAAGCTTGACCCATGGGATGATCTACCAATATTAGAAGAAGAAATGTCCATCCTAGAGCCACCCAAACTTCGACCAATAGGCACAAAAGAAAGCAAAATAGGTGCACCAAGAATAGGAGCACAAATGGATAAAACATTGGTTCGCTACTCACCACGATCTCTCATGTCTAGTGCTTGCTGGATGTGTGCATCTCACATACTTTTACCTTCCAACAATATGCTCACATGCAAGACAATGGATATGTATCTCTTGGGAAAAGCATGCAATACATTACAATGTGGGTCCTCTCCTCAAGTAGTATTGTGGATGTATATAGGGTGCAATTATAGGCAAATCTAGTTCACCAAAGTAATGATTTGAAAACAGTTAGGGACTTGCCCCATCATGATTTGTTTCTAAAAGTGTGTGGTAAAAGGATTTTGGTAATTGTTTGAGGTGTTTATGTAATAACCAATGTATCTTTATTGTTGAGTATTGATTTATTGCTCCCAAGAATCTCTATAGGACATATTTCAATAGAATAAACAATGGGGTAAGAAAAACTAGATTTAACTTTCAATATAATACCACAAAGTGAAAATGACAACATGAAAAATAGGGAATTGAAACAATTTTGTAATTTATTTATTCCACTGCTTTCTATTAGTTTGGAATGGCATATATTATTGTGTTTTGTTATTTTAGTCGTAGGAAATATTTAAAGACTTTAAGCCTCCACAAGAAATTGCATACAAAATGATTGAAAACTCCACTTTTTGAATCGCACATTGTGATTCATTATTAGGATGAATGATAAGAAAGCATTGGGAAGCTCCTTATATTGATTATTAGGTTACAATGAAGAGTAGAAATCATAATTAAATAATATCATGCTAATTACTGCCTCATCGCAATATTAATATTTATCATGAACACATTATTATAAATTAATTAATCAATCAATTAACATCTAAGTGTGTTGAGAACGTACAGGATTGGTTTTGGTGAAGCATTGGGCTTCCTATCGAGTAGGATATTTCCAAAACAATTGAATACATATTAAATGAAGATCTAATAGCCATTTGCTTGGGATATCAAAGTATCCCCAAAGATCGAACCAACATCTTCAGAGTTAAAGACTAATCGCATTAGTAGATATCTGCTGGAGGGCTTTTTGGAGTGAAAAAAGGAGTGATTGTAGATTAATTAATGTTCCTAAAAGCTAGAGCATCCTTCTTGAATGAACAAATTGATCTTATGGTTTTTCGTTAGAATTAGAAAAACTTATGTGCAAGCAAGATATCGAAAATAGAACCATAATATTAAACATACCTACATGAGAATGAGATTAGACATCAATGCCCACACACTTTGGTGTTATGAGAAATTGGAAATAAATTTATTTTGAACGACCTTTAACTTGTTCATAGCATTTACAATTCTTCATATTCCATAGTTTAGATTACTCTGTTGGTGCCTACATAAACATTCAGGTTTCAAGCATTTTAATTCGCTGGCACCTTTCATAAAAATCCATAGAATTCTAAGTCTTTCGGCCTTTGCAGTAGAAAAGTGCAAAAAATCTGTTGTATGCATGTCACTTTGTATATACAAGGCTGTTTGTATATACATGTAGGTCAAATGTGCATTGGCAGGCTTGCAGAATTCTCAATCGGCCTTTCAAAAAATGAAAAAATTTGGTTGTATGCATTTCGCAATGCATATCGGGCTTAAAAAAGGTGCATATACATTGGGGGAATCTATCACAGATTCTGGGAATATTCCCTGCCTGTACATCGGGTTTGAATGTATATCGCATTGTATGTTTAGACATACAACGGCTATATACAATGAAAAATATACAAGGTGGCGCATATACATTCGCTACAGTGCAAATATACAAGGGGCCTTGTATATTCGGCAACATACAAAGCAGCAAAGATACATGTGGTGGGGTCTGCCCCACATACAAAGCGGAGTGTATATGCAGTACACATTCGCTATATGCAATGAAGAAATGTGCAGGGGTCGACATGCAAAGTCGAATGTATGTCCGATATAGAAGAGGAAATATACAAATGAACAAGTGCAAGGTGGACATGGCAAGATAGTTAATTGCATTTGTAAAGCAGGTGGTGTCCGCGCATTGTACGTTGGGTTTGTATGTTCCCAACATGCAATCGAAACATGCAAAGGGAAAAGATACAAACAGTGGGACCCACCGATCGCACATATAAGCGGAACATGCATTATAAATATGCAAGTCGGACCCGATTCAAAAGTCAGAATTGGCTAATTCAGCACTGGCGTCCGCGACTTGCATGTATATTGTGCATTATATATGTCGATATACAAAGGGATGAGATATAAGGCCCGCATTTGAAAACTGTCCCAATCTGTTTCATAAAATTTGAAATCTGCGGCATGTATATTGCATTGTATGTATGCAATATACAAAATGGAAAGATGCAAAAAGTGATACAAGCCGGACCTGAGTAGAATTTCGATTTGTTTTATACAGATTTGGGGTCCGCCTTGTATGTTAAACAGTTGTATGTATATGCATTGGCATATACAAAGGATTTGAAAGGCAGGAAAGCGGGCAGATACAAAAGATACATGCTAGGCGATAACAAAGGAGTGGGGACCACCACTTGTATGTATATGCACGTTGTATGTTTGCATATACAAGGAGCGAATACATTCCCGAACGTGATGGAGAAATCAAACGCAACAAGTAATCAATTTGGGGTCCATGCTTGTATATGGTGATTGCATGTATATGCGATTGCATATACAAATTTCAAAGGCAAAAGAAGATGCATTGGGTCATCCCGATGGCCGATGAAGAGATGAAGTGCACAGTGATTGCGGACAAATCGCAAGCTGCCACGTGTCTGGGGGTTGTTGCATGTATATGCATTTTGCATATACAAGGTTTTTTTAAAAAGGTGGTTCAGGCGGAAAGGGCTAATGTATGCTGCGATGGAAAAGTCAAAGTTGCAAAAGTGCCTGCGTGGCTTGTTCTCACTGGTCAACGACTTTTCAAAGCATGATTGTGGCCGCAGATGTTAGTGATAGAAGGAATCGATGGCCACCCTTCAAACTTTTAGGTGCAAGAGGTTTTGTATGTCTGCGTTTGTGTTTCTTGGCGGGAAGGAGCTTCAGGGGCTCGTGAACTAGTAAACCGCTGGTAGTTGGCTATTGATGGCAGAATTACAGAAGTCTAATCGACGATGGACAAGTCAACTACTGATTTTAATGGGAAACCTCCAAGCGGCTGCACATGTCCCGATCCCACCTGCTGCATTCAATATTTGGGTGCCATTCTTGGTGCATTGTATCTAGCAGACATTTTGAAATGCCATGAAGTCAATGCTGAGTACACATTCCTGCTGTATATGAATGACTATGTTACTCATTTTCAAGGTTGTTGAAGACTGGGGCATTTTTGGGGGAAAAATAACGAAAGACAGAGCATTTCCTTGGTTGTTTTATCTCTGTTGGAGTTTATGAGTTGCATTTGATTGCACCTTGCATATATGTTCAATTTCTTGTTATTTTATATGAAAAATGCATTATTGCATGTGTTTATCTGTCTGTCTCCATGTGTTGTATGCATTCTCTTCTTTTGAATCTGGTTGCTAAGGGTTTCTCAGATTCTAGGGTATAGATTTCTGTATCGCATGCTTAATCTCTAACTTCCATTTAAGGAGTGGATTAAATTGTTTTAGTTTGAGTAGGGAGAAGATTGTATGTCAGTTGGGATGTATGTAAGTAGAGACAATTAAATACTTATCCTTGGGTGGTGTTTGTAAGGCAAATACCAGTCCTAACCCTTTGAAACTTGAATGCCAGTTGCAAGCCATTCTCTTGTATATGTCTAGTTGACTCCTTGCCTAGAGGTAGGCACCGGTCTGCTTCTTGTGTAGTAGTTATGATCCAAAACCCCTTGTCTTGCATCCAAAACATCAATTCAAATCCTTTCATAATTCCCACCTATTAGTTGTAGGAGTAGAAATAGGATCCCTGCATACTCTCATCCTAAATCAGTAAGATACGTCCAAGAAAGTTGCCAACCTTGTGATTTGTCACCCAAATCTTGGTCCATACATGAGAGTATTCTGCCTGTTCTAAAAAAAGCTAAATCTTTCTGTCATTGGGCGAGTCAAGTTTAAATCTTTAGCTAATAGGGATGCCCCCCCTTGGTGCGGTAGACCCAGAAGTGAAGGGGAGGCAGCTCACGCAACCTCCTATATTCATTGGCCAAAGTGCATAGGAACTGGCAAACCCTCTACCGATTCGGACGCTAACATACTCTATGACTTAACTAGATTTTACATATTAAGGATATCCATCATCCATTAACTACTATCCATAAGAGATTGTATTTTGGTTGTGTTTTGTTAGAGTCTAGTTCCTTTGGGAATGCAACCCTCTTTTGGAATAATATTTATATAAATACATTGTATGATCAAGCTTACAAATTAAAGCTTACAATGGCTACCACAATCGTACAAGGGTACTAGAATAAAAATATACGCGAAAAAGATATTGTTATTTTATTATTTGAATTGTCACCTAATATTGTGCTATTTGTAATGGCTAATAGTTAAATAATTTTTGGGTGATACTATTATTTTATAGACATATAATTTAATCTACAAAAAATAGGAATTTGAATTACATACTATGTTATAAGGTAATCTAAATTACCAACATATAAGAACCATAATATTAAACATACCTACATGAGAATGAGATTAGACATCAATGCCCACACACTTTGGTGTTATGAGAAATTGGAAATAAATTTATTTCTAACGACCTTTCACATTTTTTGTATTTTTCTCGTTGACAAATTTCACATATAGCAACCAAGTGGCAAAACAAGAAAAATAATCAAAAGCTGCTCTTGTTGATTTAAATGTACGTACTTTTTCAATATGAAGATTTTTTTTCCCATTGAAATTATAATTAAAAATTAAATAATACCTTGTCTTGATAAGGTCAATATGTGATATTACAATAGTAGTCACAAAACTTGCTATCATCGATGATACGTGGTGGCATGGAACACTGTCTTGTAGTGTACCCGTAATTAGAAGAATATGTTTTCAATGGTCATAACTAGGTGCCTGCACAACATTTAGAATTCAATGGAAAAAAATTTCTTCATATTGAAAAAGTATTAACATTTAAATCAATAAGAGTAGTTTTTGATTATTTTGTTTGTTTTGCAACAATTATCTATCACCTGCAATCATATTTAAGACATACACTTAAAAAATGTATTGCATGCTTTTTAGATGAGTGGTTTATTTTATAATAACTTCTAGTTGTTTTCCCCTCCAAAACTTCACCGACTCTCTGTAGAATAAAAATGGTTACTTTATTTTAATATAACTATTGCAATCATGTTTAAAAATCAAAATTGACTTTAATTGTATTACACATTCATCATTGCTCTATTTAAAGTGAGAACATGGACATCTATAAAATATTCAACAATTAATAATCTTTTATTAATCAATCTTTACATGTAATCTACTATGATACAAAATGTCAAATCAACATAGCCAAATTTATCAAACTTGGATAACATGCACGAGTGGACTGATTTCGTACAATCACTATAATGTTGTAGGTGTGGTGTTACACATATCTACATACCTCCCAGAGCTATAAGTGATATGTCCATATATAAGATAATACATATCTCTCCCTGAAGAGGAAGGGAGATGATTGTCTAAACACAATATCAATGTCAATTATTAAACAATTTAATTAACAATGTATTCCCCTTAATACTACACACTATGTTCAATGGCTTCTATTGCCAAAAGAAAATTAATGTATAAATTTCTTTGTGATTTTCCAATCAATTAATAATTACACTCTTTCCATCTAGCTATGAGACGTAGTGCGATTTCTAGTTACATAATATATTTAAAAAAATCGAGTATTGACTTATCGTTGCTATAGATCCCTCCTTCAGAGAGGGATTAATGGATGAATGAATGAATAGCTTTTAAAGTGCATGAGGCTAAAAATAGCCTATGGGACGGCCAGCTTGGCAATTTTTGTCTTCTGCACTTTGGTTCTTTTCCTGTTCAAAGTGATGATGAGGCTCCCAAACTTCCCAACATTCTCTTTGTTGAATAAGCTATGTCACGAAAGAGTCATCAAACGACCAGAAAACTTGTCCCTGATGTCCTTGAAAGCCTCACACTCCATAATAAAGTGTTTCTCGGATTCGACTGCTCTGGTATTGCAAAAGATACACACCCATTCTTCCCATGCTTCTTTAGGCTTTTTCCACCGCCCTGTTTCACATCGGAGTTGGTGAGAGTTAGTTCTTAATTGAGCAATAAGGATCTTGGCTCTCCACAGAATACAAGCCCCAATGCATGCTTTTTGTTGATGGTCACACGCGGGGTTGAATTCGTCAATATAATATTGCTTCTTCCTCCCAAGCACTTTCCCCCATAAACACTTGCATAACTTATCCATGACAAAAGTCTTGACCTCTTTGCTATTAGTGGGGCAAACATTCAGGTAGATGTTCCATTTACTCATCCATTTGTTGTTTTGCCTCATCCAAGTCTTCTTTTCACCCATGGTGTCATTGAACACAACTTTAGGCCATCTACCTACCTCCATTTGCTCAATTCTTTTTAAATACCTTATTAGATGCATCATAGCAATAGCTTCAATAGGAGTTATCCCTATTTCACACAACATTATCTCATAAAGAACCGAACCTTTTATTTTGAACTTGCTTGTGATCCAACGCTTTTGAATTTGCTCAATCTGCTTCCACTTTGAATTTGAAGTGCTGCTAGCCCACAACTCACATCCATAAAGCACCACTAGAAGCACCAAAAGACCAAAAAGAACTTGCGTAGTGTTCCAATCCCATAACTCTGCCTCTCTCCACCTATTTTGAAGAGCATAAAATACTTTCCACCCTCCCAAAGTTCTCTTCTTTCTACAGCTCTCCCAACTAAGGATATTGTTGAAGTCAAACCCAAGGTATTTAAACTCTGTTACTTCTTCTAGAATATTGCCTTCAAAGCAAAACTTATGCTGGTTCCTCTTTCTTTTGTTGGAGAAGATCATGATCTTGGTCTTACTAGTATTAACTTGCATCCCCGCCGTTTTGCAAAAGTGTTCAAGGACAACGAAGTGCTCTTGCAACCGTTGAGCCGTCTTAGCAATCAAAAAGATGTCCTGAGCATAAAGAAGAAGCTTTATCACAAATTCGCCCAAAAAGACACCATCACCACCTTGCAACCTAAGCCACTCTTCCAGCTTGTCAATATATAAGCCAAAGAGAGTAGGGGAAAGCGGACAACCTTGCTTGACCCCAATATCACTCCTAAAACTCTATGAAATGCCATCTAAAGTTCTGATTTTGACTCTCACCTCTTCATAGAGCCTATGGACAGCCGCCCTAAGATGCACAGGAATCCTAAGCTCATCCATCCTACACCATAGCTTATCTCTAGGAACCGTGTCAAAAGCCTTTTTGAAGTCCACAAAACAATAAAATTCTTCCCCCTTTTCCTCCCACACTTTTTCAATGATGTGCCTTAACGTAATACCATGATCAACTGTAGAATGCTTGGGCCTAAAACCTGCTTGCCCTTTTGCACGCTTATCTTTCTCTTCTGCCCACTTGCTGATTTTATTTTCCACCATACTACCAAATAATTTCGCAAACAAAGGATTGATCATGATGGTCCTATAGTTTGAAGGGTTATTAACGTCACGACTCTTAAAAAGAGGTATTGCTAGGCTGGTTGTCCAATCTTTAGGGAACCCATGTTGAATGATTTTGTTAAAAATTAACATAATGTGGGGTGCAAGAGTACCCACTCCCCATTTAGATACTCCGCTTGAAGCTCAACCAAATCCATAGCTTTACCCACACTCAACTTTTTAATACCCATCTCCACCTCTTGCAAGGTGAAAAGCTCTGTCGAGATGTTGATCAATGGAGGAGGCTCGACCTCTGAAACTTGCTCATACAACGTTTTTCATAGCTTAACCATTGAAATGCTGAAATGTTATTTTCACTTTGTTCCTTTCTCGATTTAAGCTCCTTCTAAAACCCCTTTGGGTTACTCTTTCCTAGAAAAATTAACTCTTCTCTTCTTGTGTTCAAGAACTCAACTTTTTTCTGTTTTACGAGCTGCTTATACTCCTTAATATTTATCTTCTTCTTCCCAGACTCTTTCAAAGCTTTTCTTGCCCTTCTGCAATCTTCATCAAACCACACATTAGCCGGAAAACAATTTGCTTTAGCTTTCTTCGCGTTTTTAACAATGCTTTTCAAAGGTTTAAGAAACCTCCTAAATTTAGCAAATAAGAAAATAAAGCGTTAGAAAGACCCCAAATACAACAACTAAAGTCTACAGCTCCGATAAGCTAAGGAGCAACCACTCCTCATTTTATCGCACCCACCACTCAAAACACACAATAATAAATAAAGGTCGACCATAGCGGACTGTATTTTTTTGGGTCAGAGAAGGGAACAAAAGAGTAAAATCTGAGCAAGTTCAACCGGATCCAGCATTTCATAGTCTGCATTTCTATTCCCATGAATCGATCGCGGGACCTACGCAAAAACAATAAAATAAAATCTCCGAATTCTGTACCGTAATTAAAACCGCTCGGCACAAACCGCGCGGCAGAGTGGCTGTGAGAAGTCTCACTGTGCGGCAATTTTGCATGAGTGTTAAAAACTATGAGCATTTTCTGGGGTTTAGCTGGGCAGGGGTTTTTGTGAAGTCTGTGGAGTTTCAATTGTGTTGTTTTAGTGGGGTTTATCTTTTTTTTTGTGCGTTAGGGTTTTGTTGGGGCTATGGCGCCCAGCCGTAAGCGAGGCGGCGGCGGCGGCGGCGGCGGCGGCGGTGTGGGGAAATTAGCTGCTGCGCGTCGCGAATGGAAGATTGGAGATCTAGTAGTTGCCAAAATTAAGGGATATCCTGCATGGCCGGCTCAGGTACAAATTTTTATCTTTAATTTTTTGAAACCCTCCAAGTAAGTTTACAAATTTGAATTTTATCATTGATTACGTAAAAGAGCTCGGTGCTAGTATTTTCGACTTAAATTGGCTTCATTATTCTACGATTTATAGCCGTACTGAGGTTTTAGTTCGGAAAATGCTTTTTAACTTGTGTTTTGCTTAGGGCTTGCATTTTTAACGTCGCAATGTTCTCGGTACAAAGTTCGTTAATTTGACTAAATCCTTGCATAGAACCACCCCTAATATCCTTACGTTGAAAGAGCTAGGTATTATCATTGTCAGCAATGAATGGCCCATTCCATGACCCGTTTGCAATATTTCGAGCTTCATGCTGGTGTATGCCTCAAATATTTTTTTCACTTTGTGTTTTGCTTAAATTTTTTCTGTACCAGTGCTTGGACTCCTATCGTAGACTGTCTGGCCAAATTTCGATAATTTTCGCGGTTTTATACGTTAATATAAATTTTTACCTTGTTTTAAACGTTTTCTGTAATAGAGTTTGGTCTACTATTACTGACAACAATTGGCCAATTCTGTGAATTATTTCCAAGATAGAGAGCATCTTCCAGACTTTCTACCGGTAAATGTTCTTTACCTAGTGTTTTCCTTATCGATGCCACTTTTATGGTCTACTATCGTAGACAACAACTGGCCAAATTTCGATCATTTTCGCTATACGTTAATATAAATTTTTACCTTGTTTTACTTAAACATTTTCTGTAATAGAGTTTGGTCTACTATTACTGACAATAACTGGCCAATTCTGTGAATTATTTCAAAGATAGAGACCATCTTCCAGACTTTTTACCGGTAAATGTTCTTCGCCTAGTGTTTTCCTTATGGATGCTACTTTTATGCTTCCTTGACAATATTTTTAGAGACATTAATTAAGAATTCTACGCATGCTTTCCTAAATTTTAGAGCCTTCCTAAGGTTTACTACATAACTTTATAGTGGGAAGCTGTTTAGTTGTCCGGCACCGCTATTCTCATCTTACTGTATGCACGATGTTGTGACAGTTTGTTTCACTTATGGCTCAGAAGTATTTCGTAAATAGTAAATGACCTTCATGTGCATTGTTTCCAAGATTTAGAGTTTTTCCAAGCTCAAAGGATTTTTAACTTTTTAACCTTTGATTTTCTTAATGCCAGCATTTTAAATCAATGTTTTTGACTTTACTGCATTCTCACTTGGGTGTAGAAATCCTTTTGATCATCTGTGTAACTTTTTGCTTTTAAGTAATGTAAACTAGATTGTTTCCTTAAAAGAGCACAGTAGTAGATTGTAGGTAATAATTGACCTGTATTGTGCATTGTTTCCTAGATTTAGAGCCACAGAGAGCTTATGCCAGATAATGTATTTTACTCAGTGTTTTGCTTAAAGCTTACATTTTTGACATTTAAATATTCTTTGATAAGATGGATAATGTTTTTAGATACAAAATTTGGAAATTTCTGTGCAGCTTCCATGATGGTAACTACCTTAGGCTAAGTTACTGGATTTGGCTGAAAACTGTCTGGATCCGGGTCTGGTTTGAACCCAGTTTGTGATCCGGTCTGGTTTGCCTGCAGGTCTGGAGAGGGTGCGGAAAAAACTTGACGGTTCCTCTCGGACGAACCTGGGCCAGCAATGACGGATCTGGCCCGAACCTGATGTGAACCTGTGTTTTTTGACGCATTTTTAAAATCTTTTTTGCAAGGGTATCTGCTCCAATCATTCGTGGGCAGGTACTACGCACTCCGAAGCAGCTTTGCTGTGAAGGAATGATGCCCTATTTCTATGTCCTGAACCAGGGTTGAAATCGCCTGTAATTTGGGCTTTACCTGCTTATGCCCTAACGTACTGTGTATACCCCAAATGACTTTGTTTGAAACATCAGAGGCTGAACTGAATAGAAGCTCCTGGTTGGACGGGGGTCTCGAGAATATCTTTGTCAATTCGTGCAAGGAATATTTTATTAAGTTTATTAATAATCAATGTTAATCTGCACAGATATAGCCCTACAACATAGTAGTGGGATCATGTGGCTATATATATATATATATATATATTTATATATATTTATATGTATTTGTATGTATTTGTACGAATGAACCCAACCCCCCAATTTTTTTTTTTGGCTGAATCCACAAACTGAATCCGTGAACTCGAACCAGGATCTGAACTGGCAACTTGGTCCTTAGAAGAACTAGGTAGTATTACTGTAGACACTTTAGGTCTTATAATATGTTGTTTTCAAGATACAGAGCACCACTTGGGTTTGCAGGGGAATTTTAGTCAATAAGTTTAAATTGCAAAGCTGTTAGTTGCCTGCCACTGACGTTAAAATCTATGCAATGCTGTCTATGTGGCATGCACATGTTTGAGAATTCTTTTAATCGCCTGTTTTGCATTAGAGCCTTTATGTAGAAAATGTTTCTATGCTGTGCAGTTTTACCACATTAGAGCTCTGTAATCAAATTCTAGATAACAATTGCCCTGTGCTGTGCATGTTTTCCAAGATTTAGTGCCTTTGACCATGTGTTTCACTCAGGTTAATTATTTTCGTATTTAATTTTTGTTACCAGTTTTTTAGGGGTTTTTTCAGTAACTGTATTTTATCCTGTGTTTTGCTTAGGGATGGCATTTCTTCATCTAATTTGCCAGCAGTAGAGCTCAGTGATATTATTGTAGACAATAATTGAGAGTCACTCAGAAGGTTTATACTAAGAAATGTTTTTGCATTGATTCTGCTTAAGAATGACAGACAATACCTGTGGTAGAGCTAGTTAATACCATTTTAAGCGTTAATTGACCCTTACTGTGCATTATTCTAAGATTTAGAGCCTCCATTGGGTTTAAATTTCATAGTAGCAAAACCTGGGAAAAGACCGCAAGTATCTGGCACTCACCACCTTTTGCGTGCCACTTAGAACTGGTTTGCTTGAGTTATTTAATAAAGTGGTCAACGCTGGTCCAAACCAGGTCAAACTGTGTTAAACCATCAGAAACTGTCAAAAACCAGGGAAAATTTGAAAAACACACATTTAACACATGGTTTATTGAAAAAACCGCCGGATTTTTCAAACTGGCTAAGTAGGTTGAGAACTTTGTGTCAGAGTTGCAGGATACGGCTAACCCCTGCACAGGGCACGCGTACCTGCGTATCCGGTACGGATCTGGGTACGGTACGGTGCGGATACGGCTTGAATACCGTACCCGCCCGTGCCCTAATTTTTTTTTTTCCTTTTGCCGCGCCGGATTCGCCAGGATACGGCTTTTTCGAAAAATCTCGACGTATTTTGCTCGTCCATAGGTTTAGACGCCAAACGCCACAGTTTTAGGTCCGCGAAATCTGCTAAACACCAGTTTTCATCCGTGAAATCTGCTAAACGCCAAGTTTTCGTCCGTGAAATCTTCAAAACGCCACATTTCAGTGCGCGAAATCTTCAAAACAGAAGTTAAAAACGCAAGTTTTTTTGTATAAAAACTCGTCTCACCCAGCGTCACAGCATATTCGAAACCTGTTCTGCAATTTCGAGCCTGCAATTTCGAGTCTGCAATTTCGAGTTCGTGATCGTCTGCGAGTTCGAGTTGGAGTTTGTATTTTTGAAATCGCGTCGGCATTTCCTCAGTCACGAAACCTATTTTCTGGAAGGTTCGCAGGTATACGAGGGTTTTTTTATTTTTGTTTTATTAAATTAGAACTTTAAAATATCAATGTCATATATACTTAAGTTCATAGTTTATATTTATATTTATATTTTATTTTATTTAAAATGCTTAAAGTTAATGTAAAACGTTTATTAATAATATATTATATGAGTTTATAATTTTTATTTTATTAAATTTAAAAAGTTAGAAGTTTATATTTATAAATTATATTTTAAGTTTATATTTTTATTTTATTAAATTTAAAATGTTTATACTTTATATAAACATGATGACTTTTTTATTAATTTATTGTAATTAAAGATTATTTATAAAAATATTTAATCATTTAAATATATATTTTTATTAATTTATTTCAATTATAAAATATATGTAAAATTAAATTAATTATTTAAAAAAATTAAAAGTGAAAATGAATATATTTAGGTTTGCAAATACTTTAGAATCTTAGATTTATTTTATTTTTTATTTATTTTAGATTTAAATGTCTTATTAAAATTTTAAGTTTTAATTATTTTGATTTAAATGTCTTATTAAAATTGTAAGTTTTAATTATTCTAGGATCTACATATCATGGCATCATCATCGTCCAACGTTGAAGTATCAGAAAACAATAAGAAGTGGATCAAACCGGACCCTAGATCTCCGTTGTGGAAATACGTCACCATTGTTGAGAAAATTCAAGGTGGTGGAGGTTACAGATGGATATGTCAGGAGTGTCTAAAAGAGTATAAAGGTTCCTATACCAGGGTTCGTGGGCACCTTTGCCACATAACAGGGACAGGGTGTGCTGTATGTCTTGGTCCGAATGTTGATGACCGACCGGGAAAGGGGTTGTCACCTGCCAAAATTGCAAAATATCAAAAAGAACAAGATGAAGCCAATAATCTTGCTCAAGCAGCAAAACAAAAGTCAACTCTAAATAGACCCCCTTTGCATCCACAATCAGCTTCAGGGACATCTGCAGGTCATAAGAGGAGCAATTTAGGACCTCTTGAAAAATCGTTTAATTTGCAAAGTCGAGAGGATACAGATCAAAACATTGCTCGTTGCTTGTATGCAAATGGGATTGCATTTAATGTGGTGCGCTCTCCATATTGGCAAGAGATGGTTAGGTCAATTAATGAGGCCCCAAAAGGATACAAAAGTCCAGGTTATGAGAAGGTTCGTACCACTCTTTTGGCTAAAGAAAAAGATATTATCAATAGACAATTGCAGGTGATTCGGTCTTCATGGAAAATCTCAGGGGTTTCTATCATTTGTGATGGATGGAAGGATGCTAAAAATAGGCCATTGATCAATGTGATTGCAATGTCCCCAAAGGGGGCAATGTTCTTGAAAGCAGTTGAATGCAAGGTCGATGAAAAGGATATTGAATTTATTGCTAATATTCTAATTGAAGCAATTGAATCAGTGGGGCCAGAAAATGTTGTTCAAGTGATCACAGATAATGCAAAGGTATGCAGAGCAGCAGGGTTGGTCGTGGAGGCAAGATTTCCAAACATTTGGTGGACTCCATGTGCAGTGCATTCTTTGAACTTGATGCTACAAAAAATTGGCAAAATACAATGGATACAAAAGACTTATGACGATGCCAAAGAAATTCAAATGTTTATTTGTAATCACCACATGTCACAAGCCATTTATAGACAATTCGCTAAGTTGGAGCTATTGAAGGTAACTTTTCTATATTCTAAACTATGTTTTGTATTTTGAAAATTGAAATATATCATTTTGTAATTTGAAATATATTCTAACTATATTTTGTATTTTTTTTAATGTTTAAATTGAAGGTGGTTGAAACTCGCTTTGCCACACACTACATTGTTCTTTAAAGGCTTGTGGATGTAAAACAAGCCTTGAAAAGCATGGTGATTAGTGATATTTGGGTAGTTTGGAGGCAATCTCAAACAGATAGAGCGAATAATATCAGGGCAATCATTCTTGATGATGATTGGTGGGCTAAAGTAGACTATGTGCTTTCTTTCACAGAACCAATATATGCCCTCATTCGTCGTTGTGACACAGATAAGCCAATATTGAGGGACATCTATGATTGTATAGATACAATGGTGGAGCAAGTTAGAGACATAATCATAAAAAAAGAGCAAGACCCCTCAGAATTTTTTTATAACCAAATATATGAGATAATCAAGAAGAGGTGGGATAAAATGACAACTCCTTTGCAACTTTTGGCATATGCTTTGAACCCCAAGTACTACCATGCTGACATGTTGGCAATGCCAAATAGAACAGCACCAAATATGGATCTTGAGGTAGTTGACGGATATAAAAAAGCTTTCAAGAAGATGTTTACAGATCCTAGAGTTGCAGCGGAGATTCGAGATGAGTTTGGGAGCTTTGCATCCTCTGATGGAACTTATGCGGATGTTGATGCAATGACAGATAAGAAAATAATGGACCCTGTGAAGTGGTGGAACTTCCATGGTGCCATGACTAAACATTTGCAGAAACTGGCTATCAAACTTCTATCACAGGTTTAACATTATACAAATTATATTCTATTTCAAATTATTTCTTATTTAAGTTATTTTATTTTTAGTTGATTGTATTACTCTTTGTAACTTGTAATATCAATTTATTTTTCCAGGTTTCGAGTTCTTCAGCATCTGAGAGGAATTGGAGCACATATGGCTTCATCCATTCTGTGAAACGAAATAGGCTGGCAGCTAGTAAAGCAGAGGACCTTGTATATGTCCATTCCAATCTTTGTCTCCTGTCACGTTCCTCCACAGACTACATGAAGGGACCTAGTAGATTTTGGGATGTGCAGCCCGAGATGAGTGACATTGATGTATCCATTAATGCATTGACACATCTCAGTCCCATTGTTGAGAATTTTGACACAGCAGGAGGATCCTCTAGTGCATCTTCATTCGTTT
Organism: Cunninghamia lanceolata; assembly: GCA_027924645.1. Lineage (NCBI taxonomy): Eukaryota > Viridiplantae > Streptophyta > Pinopsida > Cupressales > Cupressaceae > Cunninghamia > Cunninghamia lanceolata. Next base: position 1,074,825 of record BSBN01000374.1, on the reverse strand, counting down.
CTGAGAGTGTAGATGATGATCTAGAACTCCAACATCAAGAGAATACTGATGACATTTTTGATAATATGTGATTCTATCAAGATTCAATATATTTATATTTTTCTTTGATGATGAAACTATATCTAAATATGTGGCATTATAAAATTGTGTTATATATGTATGTGTATATGTGCTTCGTATGAAAGGCGTATCCAGCCGTATCCATATTGGGGGCCTTGAAAAATAGCTGTATCCGTATTCGATACCGTATCCGTATCCATGCAACTCTGCTTTGTGTTCATCATTGCTAAATTGCTAATCTTAGGTACTGTCAAAGACGATCAATCAATTGATCTAGATGAGATTGATCGCAGCCAATGAGGAGCCTACATTTGGTGAAGAGGATTTGGATATCTTGAATGAGGTTATGGATGATTTTTGTTGTGCTGGTTTGGAGCAAATGGTTGCAGACACAGGGGAATCAACTTATAATTCACATATCTAGTCATTCCTGCCTAAGAGGCAATTTGAATTTTGTATTCTCCAATTTTTTTTTTTTATATGAGTAATGAGTCTATGATAATATGTAGTCTAAGTCTGAATATTGATACTTAAGGAGAATTCAAAAATAATTGGCAACATCGAATCTTTATTTGTCTTATAATTGAAGTTTAGACTTTGTTTCTCTTTCTACTCACACTATTTGGGATGAAATAAGATTTGCAGTTTTTTTTCCTTGTTTTATGAGTATTTTAGTGTCTTTGAAGTTTCCGTGTTTTGGCTGTTTTAAACATGTGTAATTGAATTCCATTTACACTTATAGTTTGTCGTGCCATTGCTGTGTAAGTCAGTGTTACAAGACTTGGGCTCACCTCAGACTCGGCAAGCTGATTTTTGATCCGGACTCGGACTTGGGGCAAACTCGGCAAATTGAAAAACCCATGAAATACAGAGATTTTTAAGGATTTAAAACTTGTTTCATGCACTCTTTGATAAATAAACCTAAGGACACAATAAACTAATCAAATACAAGCTACTTTGGTCACATACACAAGTATACATTGATCACATGAGTATAAAAGCGGATTTTAGCTGAAGGAAACAACATTGTTAGATATATAAATATTGTCAAGTGTTTTAGGTGCGCAAAACTCATGGATTATGATATCCATGGCATCAAAAACAAAAATCACAATATGGAGTCATGAACTATGGTAGAAAGGTGCTTGTATCGCTCGGCTCTATGCGAAGTCGTGTTTGTATCTCAGACAAGTCTACAAATGTTGCTACAGCCATAGGAGCATTACTTAGGATAGAAATTGACTTAGCAAACTAGAAGCATAAATGTAATTCAATTACTTGGGATTTAATTGGAAAAAATTGAAATTCAAAAGAATAAAAAATTGTTCCTTTTTCCATCCGACATGGCCCAAAATGATTTTTATTTTTACTTTTTAAAGCTAGTGCAGGGGTTTGGGGGTAGCATCCCCAGCAGGGGTCAAGGGGCAGTGCTCCTTGCGGGGTCCGGGGGCAGCACCCTTGGCATGCTCCCTGTTGCGATTCAGGGTGGGGTCGAGGGGCAGAGCCCCCGCCACCAAGACCAAATTAAAGCCTTTGAGACCACACAAACCTTCATGGCGCATGTCATTTTTCATAATTTTATTGCTTTTAAATAGCCTTCAAAAGTCCTCCAAACCCTTCAAAAAACACTTGACTTTCACACTTTTACATTTAACCCGTTTCCATTTATTATTCTTTTTTTCCCCCCTAACTTTCATTGACTTGGTCGAGCCTTCCTAGCAGGACTCACCGGTTTTGGCGAGTCTAGCAGACTTGGTGAGTTTGACCAGACTCGCTGAGTACCTGGGTCCCGAGTACGTGGGACTCGTTTTATGCCCCTCGCCTTGGGAATCGTTGAGTCTGGGTGAGTCTTGTAACTATGGTGTAAGTATAATACTACCATGGGTTTAATGGAACATTCCTTTGATAGATTTATACTATGGAGCAGCTAGATGCCTACTAATGTCATTGAAAAGTACACAGAGATCTCTATGTAGCCTGCTCATGTTTTGAAATCTTTTAACTTTTTATCTTAATTTGTACCTATAAATTTTATTATAACCTGGATAGCTGCCATAAAAAAGCAAGGCAGTATTATTATAGAAGAAAAAAGTCGTGTTATTCATTGTTTCTAAGATTTGGACCCTTTTGGAGGGTTCTTGCCGATAAATATTTTTTTACTCAAGGTTGCCATGGGACTGGTACTAGTACTGGTACAGGAGATGAGTAGCAGTTATGCCATTTTTTTTAAAAGGAGACTGTACTTGGAGATGCCATATATATAATTTGCTAAAAATTAAAAAATTGAAATTTCAAATATATAAATAATAAAATATTAAATTCAATAAATTACAATTTAAAATATACTATTTTAAAAAATGTCAAACATAGATTATAATTTATAATTTATTAAAATTAAAATTAAAAATAAAAAATTTAATAAAATTTAAAATACTAAAAATAAATTGTAGAACTTATAATTTCAATAATTCAAATTTTAAAATTAAAACTTATAACTTTATAAGTTTAAGTTAAATCGTAAAACTTAGAAATTATTAATTTTAAGTATTAAAGTTATAAACTAAACTTATACTAACTTATAAGTTTTAACTTTTAACAGTTTGTTTTAGAGGACTACCTAAGCTTTATAATTTTGCAGGATATTCTAGACGGTTTGTTGTAAATTTATCGGGACTTCCTAAACTTTTAACAATTGACATTCTAAGTTTCTTAAATTAATAAGCTAAATTTAACCTAAACTTTTATCACTGTGTTCGCCTACCTATGCAGTGGGTATCAGAGAACAACAAAACAAAACAAAAAAATTCTAAATTGGAAAGCCGTTGCTTCTGTAAGATCACTCCACTGTTTTTGTTGTCGCTTCTGGTAGCTGTGTTTGTCTGCCACTTATGTGCTTAGAATGGGAATAAAACAGCAACCCTTCGTGCTCTTAATCGGAAAAAGACAGTCAATGACGACTTTTATAACAATTTTTAGGTTTTTTTTTTGTTTTTAGGGTTTTTTCGAAGAGAAATATACAGAGACGCAGATGGGACATCTCCTGTCACGGGAGATGTCTCCATACCAGTCTCTGGTATGGGAGACACTTCTCAGACCTGGAGGTATCCCAGGGGGTGGGAGCGGCGTCTTCCTGCAACACTGATTTTACTGTGTTTTGCTTAGAGCGTGCATTTATGCATCTGAATATTCCTACAATAGAGCTTGGTAATATTATTTTAGACAATAACTGGCCAATTCTGTCCATATAGACTCCAGAGAGGTTTATGGCAGTGAACATGTTTTATGCAGCGTTCTGCCTACAGCTGGCATTTTTACTTTTAGTTTCCTGCAGTATAGGTTGCTAGTATTATTGTAAATATTAACAAACTCAAACCATTGATCCTTGTTGTTTATTGTTTTGAAGATTTATAGCCTCTTTGTGGGTTTATGCTAGTAAATATTTTCTACCTCATAAATTCAAAGTTTAATGTAAAATATCTTCCTAATAATATTGTAAATAACAATTGGCATTTTGCTCTGCATTTTTTCAAAGATATTGGACATTTCTGAGGGTTTATGTCAGTAAATAGTCACTACTATATACTATACTAATCCTGTGCTTTCTCCTAGGGCTGGCGTTTCACCACTGAAGTTTTCCAAAGTAGAGCTAGAATATAGTATTGTAGACAATAATTGGCCTTTGCTGTGCATCATTTCCAAGTTTTAGAGTCTCTTCATGGGTTTATGCAGTAAGTGTTTTTACTCCATATTTCACATAATCAATAGATCCTGTTAATGCTACTTTAAACAACAATAGCCATTTCTCTGAATTGCATCTTACAATTAGAGTCTTTCTGATGGTTTATGCCATTAATTGTTTTTTTAAATGTCATTTCTGGACCTTGTTTTTCTTCAGTAGAGCTCGAAATTGTTACTCTAGGCTATTATTGGCCAATTTTGTGTATTGTTTTCAAGATTATGGTCTTCCCAAGGTTCATCTCTAGTAAAATTTTCATCTTACTATATAGTTTGAAGCTACTTAATACCTGCCATTGTCACTAAAAAATAAGCAGAGTTTACTGACAGTCTGTTTTATATAGGGCTTTGTAAGTATGCTCATAATCAGTGTTTTGCCCAATGCTTTATGCTGGTATTTTTACATCTAATTTTATTTGCAATAGAGCTCGGTAATGGTATGATAGCCAATAATTATTAATTAGGCTTGATTGTGCATTATTTCCAAGATTTAGAGTCTCTGTGAGGGCTTATGCCAGTAATTTTTTTGGCCACATCTTTTACACAATCTGGCATTTTTAAAACTAAATTTGTTATGCAGTAGAGCTTGGCAAGATTATTGCAGACAATAAGTGGCCAGTTCTTTGCATTTTCACCAAGATTTATAGCTTCTGCCTGTTTTTGTGCTGGAGATTCATTTTCTAAACTTTTAGCTCTGAGATTTTTGGTGGTGCAAAACTTTCTTAGAGTCTCCTCTAGGTATTGCTTGCATTTTCTCCCTTAATTTATTGTTTTAAAAAAAAGAAACTCATACAGTGGAGCTTAGTGATATTGTAAACTGTAATTGGCTCACACTAGAAGATTACTCTTTGTAGGGAGAATATGTATAAATGGCATTGTCTATGTACTTTGTTGGGACCTACGGATCAATTTGGTCTGAAGGATGCCAAAATTTGCATCATCATTATCACTGTGCCTTTTTTCCTCAGGTCTATTTCCCTGTAAATTTGTTTCATAAATTTATGGTTCAAAGATTCTTGATGCTTACCATTGTAATTGTAACTAAATTTTTTTGATTACATAGAGATTTCTTAATTTTCTTGTGCCCTAGAGGATTCCTGAAATTAACCCTGTTAACAATAGTGCATGTCATAATTGGACTTTTTATGCAAGCATGGAGCTGCTTGATTTCTCTCATTACCAATGTCATTTAAAACATCTTGGTTTGTGTGTATAATCTTTTTCATCCCCAGTTCTAAATTTTCTTGTATCCTAAAGAATTCCTCTAATGAACCTTTGTAATTTCTAGTATTGTTTTAGACATTTATTGGCCCCTTGTATGGTTTCAAGCTATGCCACAAGGTTTATGTTTATGTTTGTGTTTGAGTTCGGTGAAGAAAAACTTAGGAAAAGTTAGTAAATTAATAAAATTCTGAAAAAAAAAGTGTGATTAAATTTGAATAATATAAATCTACAGATTTTTTTTTGATTGGTGAACTTGGCCTAGGGGCCCATACCCATTATATTAACTTTGTCAAAATCTTTTTACAAAAAGAGTCTACTCTAGTATGGAGGGCCAAGATACAAAAGCCACATGGGGTGCAAATCTTCATTCTACCATCACTATCAATAGTGGTATGGATTACTTTGAACTATCTACAGGGGATTATCTATACAAAATCACCCCATTACATATTATTGTTCGTAGCTTTTACTTATTTGCATATGCTTTATGGTTCTTGTTCGTCCTCCTCATTGATTGTATTGTCATTCCCTATTGCAAAGGATTAATCAATCTTGGAACAAGGCGCTGCTCCGGTTGTATATCTGAGAAACTCAATCCCTTGTTTTGCCTGGTATTTGTTGAGAGCCTTATCCTGACTTGTCGCATGTATTGCAAAAGGAATCTAGGGACCCAAGGAAGCTATGTTGTGCATGGGCCATATCCCTATGCCTGGAGGGAACCCAAAACCAGTCACTGCATCATCTAGTATTGCTTGAAGACCATGCTGCGATTATGTTTTGATCAACGATTTGACAACCACTTGGATAGAATCCTTAGCTTCCCTTGCTTCCAGAAAAATTGCCACTAACATTAATGAAACATCTGTGTTAACTCTATATCTGTGAGTTGTTGACAGGAATTGCTCCCCAAGAGTTACTTTGATGGCGTGAAGCATTATAACAACATTCACCTTGAAGACTTTCTTCAACCTTAAGTTTGTGATATCTCCCAAGAAGGCAATTTGCCTCTTTTTGGCCACCAGTCTGACCTTTGTATCCATTTTGTTGATCCTTTGAAACTTCTTGGAATGGAATGACGAGTAGGCATTTATGGACCTTTGGTGGATGCTGGGTACATATCGTTTCATAATGATTCGCATGCCTAAAGTACTGCGGAGGCAGGACGCCTTCACTGCATTCACTTGTGCCAAAGTTAGTCGTCGCCACCTTCTCATGAGTGAAGCTCGCAAGTTGCGGAGGATGTGGTAGTGGATAGATCTAAATTATGCCATGTTTGCATAGCGTTGTCGACTAGACATTCTCCCTCAACATCAATCACAAAGTTTGCTAGGGAGTCTGTGTGGTTCTTTATCTCTCTAAAACATGTTTTATGGTAAAAGCAGTGAGGGATTTAAGTAGGGGCCAACATTGCTTTAAAGATATTATTAATCTTCCAATTCAGGGATCTTTTCTTCCTTGTAGAGTTAACAATTGAACTTGTTTGACACCAAATTGTTTGCAAATCTGCAGTGCAAGGAGAAGTGCTTTCACTTTCGCTCTGTTGTTAGTACTTGGGGCTAGTTTCTTTGAAGCAACATCGACTAGCTTCCCACAGTGGTCTTTGATTATGCAACCTGCTCCCGAGGTCCTAAGATTTCCCGTAGTTGCTCCGTGAAATTTGAGTTTAAACCATCCCTCAGGAGGAGCAAATCAATTGATTCCCTTTCTTGGGTTCATCGGGGGATTAGTTCTGTTGTCCCTATGAATGGATGAATGGGAGGAAAAGGAATCTACTTCATTGATTGCATTTTCCAGTTTGATTAAAAACACTTACTTGCCATTTCTTTCCCTTGGAATATGCGTTTATTTCTTTCTTTCCAGAGCTCCCATAGAATTATTGATGGGCTTATGATGCAAAGTCTGGAGAAAGTGGCTTTTTTATAGAGTATCGGCCAAGAAGTAAATAGGTCTAGAACATTAGGAGGTAGGGGGGCATGCCAGTTTAATTTTGTGTGGATCCATTGCTAGCATTTCTCAACGTATTGGCATTTTATCATCAGATGATCAATAGTCTCTTCATCTTTTTTGCACACTACACATTTGGATGGTCCCATGAAACCAAGTTTTTTACAGTTCTGTCTGCTGAAAGTATTCTCTTCTGTATGGCAGCCCACGTGAATGCCCTTGCTTTTGGCAGACAGTTTTTATGCCTGCATAAGTGTGTTGGTCACCCCTCCTTTGTGGTAGAGACTTCTTCTATCATGTGCCCTGCTTTGACGCTATAGTTCTCCAATTTTGCTCCACACCACTTGATGTTCTCATCCTTGGTGATGAATAACTTTCTAACTGGCAATTCAATTTCAAGACTGATGATTTGTTGTTTCAGTATATTCATTCCTTGCATTTTTTTCCATTGCCATTCTACTTATTTTCCAAGGTATGATAGATAGTCATGCACTTTGTTCCCTCAGTTAGATTCCAATCAAAGTTGCATGGACATAGATATGGTATCGGATATTGATACAGCCATTTTTAAAGACCCCTAATGTGGATACGACATTCAGAAAACACACACACACACTTATATAACACAATTTTCTAACTTATAAGTTATTAGAGGAGATTTTCATTACTTTAGAAGCAATATAGACACATAATTGCTACATTTTCCAAAATGCTTATATTTTGATCAAAGCAAAATTTAAATATAAAGAATTTAATAAAGAATACTAATTTAAATTTAAAAAATAAAATTTAAAAATTCACTTTCACATTTGATATTTAAATCTTAAATAAAAAAATTAAAATTAAAAACTATAATAAAATAAACTGTAAAATAAATATAATTGAAAATTTTTAAAATTTAAATATTAATAATTTTAAATTTAGATGGTTTAAATAAAAAATAGGAAACAAAAGAACAAGTTCTATTTATATTTTATAAATTTTATAATTTATTAAAATTCATTAAGTAAAATACTTGATTGAAACAAGAATAATTTTTTAAATCTAAAATAAAAAAGTAAAATTAAAAATTATAATAAAGTAAATTGTAAAGTGAATTTAAAATAAAAATACTAAAGTTTAAATCTTAATAATTTAGATGATCATGATTTAAATAAAAAATACGAAACAAAAGAATTTTAATTCATTAAGTAAACTGTAAAATACTTATTGAAACGACAATAAATAAAAAATTTAAATCCCTACAAAACTGAATTGAAATATCGAAAGTTTTGAAATGAATAAATTAAAAATCCCTAGAGGTGTGCACGCAGGGAGCAGGGATGGTCACAGACGGTGCAGAGCAAACCTGAAAAAGCCCTAAAAAATGCAGAATGGTCACAAACCAACCAGTTCAATGGAAGATGAAAAAAAAATAAATGCACTGGAAAAAATAAAACAGTAGTCGTGGTACAGAGAAACCTGGAGAATGAAAATAAAACTTCTTCAAAGTTGATTGTGTTGTGTTCTGCATTAGCTCTCAGGTTTATTTATAACAGAAAATGAGTTTTTTTTTTCCATGGATTTGGGTTTTTTGACCAAAAATAGCAAGATTTGGGTCCATTTTTTGATGCAGCCAAATCCTACGCATCCAGTACGGCTGGAAAAATGGGGGTTTTTGGGTGTGGGCGGGTACGGTATTTAAGTCATATCCGTGCCGTACCGTATCTGTATCCATACTAGGTATGATGATACACATATTAGGGAAGGGGGCTGGCGTATCTTGCAACTCTGATTCCAATATTTAAATAAATTTTAATGAATAATAGTCCATAAAATTATGAATATTAATAAATATTTTTAATGAAAAAATTAAAACCTAAAACTAAACCTAAAAATAAGACATAAATTTTTACAAACCAAAAGTAAGCCTGCTTCCGTTGAAGTGCTCAATCTTTGAATATCTTGACCATAAGCTTACGAATTTGCAGGTAGAAGAAGCCAGGCCATAGTATGTGATAAACATGGACGGAGTGTGCTTCATGTTGCAGCTGTTTAGGGACACAAAAATCAGTGGATGACTTTTAGGCCAAGAGAAAATTGACATGGATGACGAGGATAATGAAGGGCGGAGTGCTCTATCTTATGTAGTCGATGGCAAATATGACGATGCCCGGCTTTTAGACCCATTGGCCTAGTTATCAACATATAAATATGTTTGATCTCAAAGGTTCCAGGGAGAGAACGCCCCTGCATGTAGTGGCCGGAGAAGGTCACTTGAAGATAGTTAAAATATAATTTTCCAACAAAACAAGAGAATCACAAAACAGTTTTTTGCGCAGCATATGTCTTTGGTCAAACAACACTCCATAAAGTGGCAAGTGGTACACAAAGTTGTGGAAATCAAATATAATTTTGTGATCAAAGCTAGAGTTTTAGAGCCAGTCTGCAATCTTTCATATTCTGTCAGTAAAATAAGTTTTGTGTGGTTTGCGATTCTCATGCTGCATGCACCTGTTCTATGCTTCTAAACCTGGTCTATGTAAGTCCACCTCAATTATGGTTGACACCTGTCATTTAGCAACTTGCAAGTTTTCCGTTTCTCAGATTAAGTAAGAATAAGAAATAAGGGTGTAATGAGTTACGGATCACAATTAATTCCATGCGCTTGTCGATAAGCTTGACGTGATGCAATTTGGCAAAGAGATGCACGTGGATCTGGCAGATATTGGAAGGTTAGGGATGATTTTAAAGCAATTTTAACAATTTTTTGGTTATGTATTAATGTTCGTCGAATTTCAAATTTTTTGGTTGGAAATAACCTTCTGTGACAGGTTTCAGGATTCAGATCCTTCCACATGTTCTGTTCTTATACATGTAGCACATGGAATTGCTTTATGCCTGTCATTTGCATTAAAAATTTAAAAGCAATTATCACTACATGCAGATGTCTTTTCCAACAAATGTTTTGTGCCCTAGAAACTAATGCCCCTGAATTCGGTTCTGTCCTCTGTTTTGCTTAGGGCTGACATTTTGTCCCCCAGTTTTCTTAAATTCTAGAGATTTATTGTGAACAGCTTGGGAACACTGTCATAGAAAATAATCAGCTTGTTCTGTGAATTGTGTCAAGGTTTAGAGTCTTTCAAGGTTTTTGTTCACTAATTTCTTTTGATGAATTTAGAACACGAAGCATTTAGGTCAGTATGTACACAAGTTTTTGTTACTCCTTAGGGTTGATTTTTAAATAACTATAAGTTTTCCTGTATTTTAGAAACTTCCCAAGATAGAGCTCGCCAATGCTACTGCCTGCAATTATCTATATGGTTTTCAAAATACGAAGTGTCCCTAGGTTTTTTAAATTTGTAAAGTTAAAGGCATGAAACTGCTTAATGCATGTGATTATCTGATAACTAATAAATATGCAAATGTTTCTAAACATCTTGTTTTCATAGGGTTCGCAAATAGTGGTCTAGACTATAATTGGTCTCCTTTTATGCATTGTTTGCAAGTTTTTAGGGTCTTTGCAAGGAATTATGCAAGTAAAAACGTGTATGATAATTGTAAAGAAGAATTTGATTAATACCTGCATTTCTTCCATTGTTTTTTGTCGTGCCCTTGAGAATTCCTAAAACAGAGTTGCTAGCATTAGTGTATACTATAATGGATCTGTTCGTGCTCATTGATTCCAAGACCTAGAGCCTCTTCAAGGGTTCATACCTTGAATTTGTTTGATGAGTTTAAAGCATGAGCTGTCTGATGATTTTTGTTGTCATTAAAAGTAACTGGGTTGGTAATATGCAAATCTGTCTTTAATTTTTTAGGAAGGGCGAGTAGCATAGTTTATGTGCACTCACTTCTGTGCTAGGTATAGCCACTTGCCTTGAAATTATTATTTTTTGATAGGTTAATTAAGGGTTCTATATGGGCTCTCTCCCAGAAATGAAAAGTGCATATAAAATATGGGCCAGTAGAACTGGAAAAAGCCAAAAACACCATGACCAATACTACCACACAAAATCCAAACCAACCGGATTGGTCCAAGGAAAGTTGAAAGTTTGAAACCATCAAAAGCAATACGAAAACTAAACAAAACCCATACCAACTGATCAAGTCAACAATAAGGGCCTTGAACCGACTCCTTTTTAACCAACTCATGTACACCAGGCTCTGAGAAGGATCTGCAAGTTGCCTGGGAAACACCACTCTTTGAAATGATTATTAAATTATACACATTAGATACTTCCAAAGACTCCTCATAAATGATAACCCCTAGATTATCCATGTAGAAGGCCAGGTCTTGACAATATAGTGCCAGATCAGTGTGTTCTTTGCAGGTTTTCTGATTCGTTTGACTGCAGAAGGCGAGCCGCAGAAGCCTTTGACTCAGGCAAACCATCCTCCAAATTCTCCTGACAGCAGGATAGTGTCATCATTGGGAAGGATTCTGGTGAATCCACTCTTTCGTTATTGCATCAGAAACCTTAGAGTTCAGTTTATGGATGAAATCCTCTGTAATAGAAGCCTTGGTTCAAACTCCCCCAAGTTACACAATCCATCTTCACCCAGAATTTGTTTGACAAAGTGTAGGGTTGTAACATCATGGATAGAAAATGTTTTCCTTAAGCGGCGGTCTGAAACCACACAGCTGTAATTAAAATCTTGTGCGGAATGTCCCCACTTCATGGTCGCAGAGCATAGAAGACTCTCTGCTCAGCAGAGAAGACAAAACCTGCAACAAAATTGTTCCATTTTACATTTTAATATAAGAAAAAGAGATAAAATTGTCACATTTTATGTTTTAAATGTATTAAATTTTATAGAAAAAAAAACAAAAAACAAATACTAAAACAAAAACAAAGACAAAAAGAATGAAACCTAGAAACAAATGTTATTAAGTGTGGTAGGGCTCTGCTTCCTGCAGCCACAGCTTCCCCACAGTGTGTTGCATCATCACACGACTCTGCAAGAACACTCAATAGTCAACGAACAAACCCTCCTGTCCAATAAGGTAGCCTCTAACACGGGCTTAGCTGCTGAACTCTTGAAATGGGATCAAATTGCTTCAAATTTTGTAAATTTATGTCAATCAAATCTCTACGAGTGGTCACCATGTCTGCAATAGCGAGCGTAAGACTGTCAACACCAATAAAATGAATAGCCACCATGTCTACAACAACAAGCAGCAGACTGTCATCACTAAACACCTAGTTTTCAATGACTCAACATTCACAGAACAAAGCGAAATAAGAGTGAAGCCTGCAAGAAAAATCTGAAAAAATCTAATTGAAAACACATTTAAAAAAACCCTAAGCCTTTTTCCGTAGGAATTCTTGTGCTAGCTAAAACGATTTTTTTGGGTTCACCGGACATTGAACTTTGTACTTGAAATTTAGTGAAGTTGTGACATAGGTAATGACTTTTTGTATTCATTATCTAATTAAAAATGCCTTTGAAACCCTTTAAAACACACAAACACATGATTGAATTGTACTTAGGTTAATGTCACATTGGTGAGAATTGTGAGACAAGAGTGACTTATATGGCAGTACATATTCCAAATCATTACCAATAGGGTAAAAGGCTAGAGGGTGGAATACCAAAAATGTTGGAGTATGATCGTTGTTCCTCCACTAACTTATGCATGCTAAGTCGGTATCTTTGTCTTCTGATTATGCCAAGAGGAGTAACTAAATACTATATTTTAATATTTATATATTAATTACAACAATATAATATTATTGAATAATTAATAATTATATCAATACAAATAATTTATATATAAAATAATTTATAATTATATGTGTGAGTAATGTATTATATTGATGACTCTTGGTGTCGTCTAGATAGATGTATTTAAGATATCTATGCTAGTTATTACCAGTGTTTTTGAGGAAAGCATCATTAATGTATTGGCTATTCTCGACCTAAAATGCATGGGTCAAATCCTACAAAAATTGAACATCTAATAATCTTAGCAATCTCTATTCATCCATACAAACTTAGAAGAGATAAAAAAAAATATCACAGAAACAGACTGGCAGCCTTCCAACGGGGTTGAGAAGTGCGATTTCAGGTTTTCAGGAAAACAGAAGTAGCCCAAGTCAGGACACTCCTAAAACCATTATTAGAAAATAACAAAAATGAGCAACTAAACTATGATCAGTGAACATCTACGTAAGTTGTCTAAAACTGGAATTTTACTGCAGAAACCATTACAAATACATGATAAAAGCAAAAGGTCACATGAGGCATAACCCCTCACAAAACTGGATTCCAACATAACAAAAGATTGTAAACTACTTGGCAACTGATCTGGATGGTTGGAAAGAAATAAAACCTCTTGCATGCTGCATGTTTATCTCCACCATTGGCTTCTCGCACACATATGCAGCAAGCTACTGTCCCTGGTCACAGATCTTGTCTTCAGTACACTGATTGGTAACCAGGCAGTCGGAGATGGTGAAGAGTTTCCATGACATGTGGACCATGATTGCATATGTCATAATTACAACGATATAACTGCTTCACAGAGGTGGCTACGTCAACTTTGAAGTTGTCAAAGTCAGTAGTAGGTTTCAGGCATTGGGAATCAAGAATGGGATCCTTCTCACTGCCTTCACTCTTTGAAAACAAAGGTTTAATTTGATCATCGTCTCTTTGAGATGCTTAATTTCTTTCTTCAAATTTTTAGCATCTTGAGATGGCTTAGAATCATCCAGATTGATACTTTTAGGCAAGGTTACTTGATACGCCACCCCCGCCTCCCTTAGTTCGTGTACCGGCATATCCGATACGGATACAAGTACGATATGATATGGCTTCGGCACTGTACCTGCCCGTACCCAAATAAGAGCAAACTTGGAACCGTGCTGGATATATTTGGATTCGGTGACCTAGTCAGCTGTGTCGTATCCATGTCTAACTTTCAAAAAAATAAATCTAAACCCTAAAATCCGATTTCGTAACCTGGTTGAGCACCTAACTCAAGGCATCCTGTCTATATGGCAATAAGACGTGTATATGACGTCAAGGTCATTTCATTCATGTGCTCAGCCAAATAAACAGTAGCAACCGATCATGATGCAAAGTTGCTTTGCCATGCACTTGTCCGGAGTGAGCTCTAGATTCAACTAGATACGATATGTGTAGGGGTGAAAAATTTTCAAACTGGATACGTCCGAACAATATAGACTTCTTAACCTGCTTGACATGTACAATGAGCAATGAATGATATCCACTATTGTAATTTCAATATTAATATAACACCCAGAGGGATGATACTAACTTATTAGCGGGCTCAACACTTTTTGTATTAATATTAATATTATAACTTTATTAAGCTTAACTTTTAGTTCATTTATAACTTAATTGATATATTAATTTTATTAATATGTTATAGTTTTATTAATATTAGTATATGTAATAAGTTTGTTATTTATTAAGTTTATTAATTATTATTTATCATTAATGTTAATTTTATCTCTGTTTAGTATTTAAATTTAATATGTTTAAAATTTCTTACTAATAAAATTAAAATATTTAGGGATAAAATAATAAGTTATATTTTAATATAATAACATATTTTTAATATGCATTTATATAAGATAATATAATAATAAATTTTAAAGTTGTATATATATATATATATATATATATATATATATATAACTACCGCTTCCAGCTGTATCCGTATTAGGGATCTTGAAAAATAGCTGTGTCTGTATCCGATACCATATCCGTGCCCATGCAACTTTGCTTTTAGGATCGATAGAGGAAGGACTCGTAGAGTGAATTTTCAACGAGTTTTAAACATGGTGGGGTAGCATGCTACCTCATTACTGACATGTCCTCTAGAACTGGCTTCATTTCTTCCTGAATGCAATTTTTTTGACATTTAGCCAATTTGCAAGGAAAGAGCTTGCTAATTTTGTGATGGCAATGACATTTTCTTAAAAACTTAATATTTGGCCCTTCTATCCATGGGATCAGGATGAAAGTGAACACAGGTAAGAGGAGTTTCCAAAACCACAGGGATTTTAGAGTCTGTCAACACACCAAGTGCTTCCTTGTTTTTAATCAGATTACTGCGAGTGTTAAAGGGAGACGTGTGAAAAGATCCCATTCTTTCCTCATTTGGTTGTTAATATTCAATCTCAGTTGCTTACTAGATTTGGCATGGGGGATTTTAGTCAAAGGTTTAGTAGTTGATGCAGCCTAGGCAAAGGTGGTCTAATGAAATACTACCTAAACCTAGCAGCCTACTCTGTCAAACAATCACACAAACTAGATGAAGCACAAAATAATCTGGAAAAATTGGTTCTTTTTGGAAGACTTACAAACATACTGAAAGAATAAGATAAATGGTTACACACTCAGAATTAAGTCTAAGTGACAGTTCATGGCTTCAGTGGATGAGCTCCCCTATTCTTCTCTATTCTTTTCACTGTTCAATTCCCCTCTTTTCCTATATGCACTCTCCAAAAGGAAGCAGCTCTGCCTTGCGCCAAGAAGGTCCTGTTGCAAGATGGATGGTTGCCTTTATAGGCAACAATTGCCCATGTAACTGCCAAGATACTGGCCACTAGCCAGAACATCCACAAACAACTTGTGCCAACAACCAAATGCACAAACAACCAAGACAAAAGGCCAGCCCGTTTGGGGGAAAGAGAACAACTGCCAAGAAGTGAAAATGAAACTCATAGCCCAACAAATTGTTTGCCAACACTCAACAACACAAGCAAACGTTTGCCCAAAAGAGTATGAATATCTACCACCTCAAAGAAAAGTGACAGGTATGGTAGAAAAGAATGAGCAGCAACCAAATTGTAACTTTTGACAATCTAGCGCCACCCATGCTAGAAAAGACAATGTCTTGGCCCCTTTTAGAAGTTGATCGATCACTAGGGGGAACAACGGCTGCAACAAAACACATGAAATTGCTGTATATACATCAGACAATTACATAATCAAATCAATCTAGCTTATGACTTGTCACCAAAGCCCTGTAGCATGTTAGCATGTTGTTTGTAGCAGTCCAAATAGCACCTGTAGCAGCTCCCATCATACCTGCAACAACTTTGTATTTGCCTGTAGTAGTCTCCAAATATGTGCAACAGTCTCCAATGTACTTGTAGCACACTATAGAACACCTACAGTAGTCTAAATAACACCTGTAGAAGCTCGCAAGTAATTTGTAGCTACCCATTTTGCCTCTGTAGAAGCCTACTACATGCCTGTAGCAACTTGTAGTAGCCCTCTGAGTATGCATTTTTTACAAAAAGCTTACAGACAAAACGTATCTTACTATTGTGTTTGGTGACAGGATTGCTCATGGACCCAGATGCTCCTGCATCAGTAGTGTTCAAGGGGACTTAGAATTAGCAGATTTTGTTTTTGCAGAAGCCCTAGATGAATATTTGCCCACCATGGAGACGCAAATACCCACAAAATAGTTAGCAATTACAGGGGTGATTCAGTAACAAAGAGAATATCCCAGAACCTTTTTAAACTCCCAACAGAAACACAGGAAGGTTGATAACCAACCTGAAAGACAGGTGGGCAAAGACAAACAAGTACCAAGAGAAAATCTTAGAACCTGTTTAAACCCAACAGAAACACAGGAGCACAGATAGCAAACCTGAAAGATAGGTGGGCAAAGACAAGCAAGTAGAATTTGACCGACACCAATTGCACACCTTCCTTGTTTCCTTGGGCCATGCAGCTTTGTTATTCCTGACAAGAAACCAAGGCAGAGAATGTAAAACCAGTAGGGAAATTCCAATACGAAATGAATTCTGATGGATGAAGGAACATAAACGAAAGCATTAGGATGCAAAGAGATCAAAGGCAAGCCTTGCTCTATATCTTTTTGTCCATTTGCAGGCTTGAAATGTCTAGGGCTCTTTAAGGGATTTGAGTAACAGCATACAAAAGCGGGATAATGAGTATTGTGCGTGTAATGGTGAGTTGATAGTAACGAATTACTGATGGGATATAGGAATGATGTGAGACGCAAATTCTGAGAGACAAACTAAAAACTTTAAAATGTTCAAGAAGACAGTTAAGGAGGTGTTTCAAATTCTCCCTATTTCTATCACTAACATGAATTGACCGGAAGCTTGATCTTAAGCCTGAAGTAGGGAAGATCTTCTTATCTTCTCCTCCATTCCCAAACCTTCTCAACAGGGGTGGCATTTCTTTCAAGAAAATTGCCACTCTGTTAGCATCCCTAAGCATATTGGACAGTGCTCTTGAAATTTCTCAAGAAGGCAGTGGAGATCAGAAATTAACTGACATGGTTTCCAGTTCTCTCTGCTCTTGCCTGGGAGAAGGGAGGTGGTTAATATGAGAATTCATTTCTATGGTTATATTTGAGAGATTACGGGAGACAAGATCAACAATACCCCTCCACACTGGCCAATACCTCAGTCACAATATCTAGCCTCCAACAGAAACAACAGATGAGATTGCTCTGTATATCTCAACACAAATATCTAGTGCCTGCCTCGCCCAAGTTTCTGTAGAGATGCCATTAGTGTTTATTTTAACTCAAAATGCCCGAGGACAATTCCATTTCATCTTTCACACTTTCTTCCTAATAGCCCATTTATTCTTTTACAAATCTCTATTGCAGGAAAATGGCAATGATGGGGATAAAGCAGTGTCATGCTGTAATTAAGAATTTACTGGATGAGCCCCAGGGAAGCCATAATCTTGGAAATCATGACTAGGTATGGCCGTTCATAGTCTACACTAATATTGGCAAAGATTTATATGGGAATTCTCCAGGGCATGAGAAAATTTAAAGGGGTTTGTTTGTTTGGAAGATGTACTATTTACAGGGTTATTAATTGGATCATGTTATTTTATTCCTTTGTTTTGGGAAAATCATCAATGTTATTTGTACTTATGTATCCAGGAAGAGGAACAAAGCACATAGGTGAGATAAGTCTTACTTTTACATAACAAGTTAGATTGTATGCGGAATTAGTTTGAATAGTACAAAATTCAGAAATCTACCTGATATAAGTGTGCTGCTATTAACTGGCTTGTAGAGTTCTTTTAATCCACTCTGTAGTGGGAAAAGGGCATTTGCTTGCTTGTTTATGAGGTGGACTCTCTACTTTTTACATTTACTGGAACACCTTGCAATTGTTGTTGCTATATTTTCTTTGTCAGACAGAACAGACAATTCTCTCATCCTGAAATTCTGTTGCAGATAGCTAGCATTGATTCACAACATATATGCTTAGATAGGGAATTGGTATTTATACTATTATTTCTTTTCATGTTTGTCTCCCTGTGGTTGAAGTAATGTTTGGATGGATTTGTTTCATCAATTTTTTACTTTGTATATTTTTATTCTGATGAAAACTTACTTTGCACTGCAGATAAGTAAACCTGAAAAGTGGGGCCACTCACATGACCCAAGAAAAGTATTTGTCTACTTCTTTGGCACAGATCAGATGTAAGTATCTAGAAGAAAAACATGCTTAATGTTTCTATTTCCCTTTTGTTATGTAGAACATGTCTTTGAATGCTGGTTACCCAAGAAAAGTTTGTCTACTTTTTGGCACATATCCAGTGTAAGTATTCAGAAAAAAAAAAAAAACGTGCTTAATGTTTCCATTTCTATTTTGCTATGTACACGGTGGCTTTGATTGTTGTTAGTTGTACCAGTGTTTTGTTATTCATTGTAGAACTGGTTGAACATTGTTTGGTTTTGGTAGTATATGTTTGAGATGTCATGGCCTGGTCTTGGCAAAAAATTAAGATTTGAACTGTTGTATACAATTTTAACTTTGATTATGGTTACCCGGGGATGTGTGTCCGCAGCATTTTTTGCCACGTCCCTGTACTGGAAATGTTTCAGGGATGCGGGGACATCCTCGAGCCGTCCCTGAATTTTTTTGCCCCTGTGCGTCCCGGAAACGCGGGGACATTTAGGGGATGGCTAGACGTCCCCAAGACAGTTGGGGGTGTTATTAATGTCCCCTGACTGTCCCGGGGATGGCTAGATGTCCCCACAACAATACACTTAAATTTTTTTAAAGCCCCAAATCAATCAAATGATTATTTTAGTTTTTTTTTATGGGCCCCCACACCACACTTAGCCCTAATTGAGCAAGAGAAGTCTCCCTCTTCCATTCTAATTTAGTGAGAAGAATAAAAACTGCATCATTATCTTGAAAGCTGCTACTTGACCCTGCTAGGGGTGCTGCATAGTTAATCAAGAGGAATCCGCTCACCACTTGACAATTGGAGGAGTTGGTGGTTATGCATAGTGCCTTGCAACTTCAAGATCAACATGGTCTTGATTATCATTAGACTCTAACCACATGTTGGTATGTTGATCTTGAAGATGCCACATAGGTTGATAAGGAGGAGGCGCAAGAAGGATTGGTTGGGGTTCCATTGGATGAGACAGTCCCTGATAGTGGTAGTTACTTAGACTTAGACTCTGATTTTGAGGCAATGTTAGCAGATGTTGATTAGGGGCAGCTGCACATTTTCTATGTTTTATTTATTTTCTAGTTGAAACTTGCAGCCTTTGGGCATTTTGTTGTAATTTTTATCTAATTATGCTGAGAGGCATTCTACAGTCACAGCGGGGTGGAGATGAGGGCACTCATTTTCCATGTAAATATATAGAAAAAAAAATAAAAAAATAAAAAAAAGAAATTGGAAAAAATAAATAATAAAAACCAAAAGAGAATTGGAGAAAATAAAAAATAAAAAGATGAAGGATAGAAAGGTGGGAAAATCACAAAAAAATATGGAACCAAAAAAAGAAATTGGAAATGATTGAAAAAAAGGTGGAGAGAATCACGAAAGTATGGAAAACGCAAAAAGCAAGTACATAACCTCTAGAAGATATCTCTCGGCATACTATAGATATATTTTTTTAAATATAAATATACTAGTATATATGCACATTGACAATCAAAGCAATTAAATTTTGTTAATTTGTTTGTCAACTCTCATCTAAACTCTCTATTCAACTCTAATGTTATGTATTAAGGATCTATAATGTATATGATGAATGCCTTATCAATGTTATCATATGAATATTTGAAATTTTTCTATATTTTAAAAATTTTCCATAGCTGTCCTCTACAGTCCCCAAAAATGGCCCCCAAAAAAGCCGTACCCAAAACGCGTCCCCCCGTCACCTACCGTCCCTGTCCTGGAAACTTGGGGTAACATAGTGTTAAAGTATATATTAAAAGAGGAGTACTCTAAAGCCAAAACTTAGCAACTAGAAAGAACAGTGACATCACCTCTCCACAATGTTGAACTAGACTCCATCCAGAATATCTTCATAAAGGAACTTTCAAGCATCGGGTATCAAAGATGAAGGAAAGGGAAGCTCAGAACGACATGGGATGTCACAATAGCAGGAGGGACGCTTCCAGTATTGAGTTCTTGAAGCCTATAACTTTGCATGCAAGAATTGGCACATGTAGAAGTTTAAAACTATCCAAGGTACTTAGGAGGCAAGAGATGCGGGCTAAGCTAGGCAAATTGTCTCACAATAGCCCAATATTTCCACTTTATTGGAATACTAAGAATAGTTGCTTCAGTTTATCAATTTCTACCAGTGAGAAGAAAAGAAACATGCAGAGAGCAGAATGCATCATTAGGGAGGAAGGTTCATACACGAGAGACAACAACAGCTGAGGGCTTGAGTGGTCCTGACAACAAAGATGCTCAAACTTTTCATTCCAATAATTGGCTTCCCCAACATTTTTGAATACAGATATATATTATTTGCATGACAAACTTCCTAATTTTCCCAATCCATTGATATTCCTTTAGTTGGTAAGGACTTAAAGTCAATGCCCATTTATTATTAAGAAATGGGCTACCCTTCCACTTTACAATACTCATTTGAGTTGAGAAGCCAACTGTCGCTTTATGGTTCCATATGATTTCTGAATCATGTAAAGTTGAACTGCTTTGCCACAAACACCAAGCTGCATTAGTATGCCAGCTGTTTTTTTGTGGGGGGGAAGGGTGTTGAAGGGTGAGGGGAGTGGAGTAAATGCTGGGCAGGGGTTCGTCTGCTGTGTTTTCAATCTAGGCTGTTGTGAGAAACACCCCACTTAAATAGAAGACCAAAGCTTGATGGACCCCAATTAAATGACCTTTATTGCATAACTGGTTTCTGAAATTTTATATATGGCAATGCAGCTTGAGCAAGGACTAATAAGCTATGTGCCATGGTGTTTCAGGGACGGGGATGGGAGGGAATGACAGGACATGTTTTGGGGATGGCAGTTCAAGGAGGGCATTTTTTGGGGACGGCAGGGGACAGCATTATATATATATAATTTACAAGCTTAACTATATATGACATCAAAATTCAAGTTTAGACATTCATATAATGAATGAAATTCAATCTTCAATGTAACAATTAACATGTTCATTGATTTGAGTATAGCAGCAATAAAAAATAGAAATTTCTGTTTTCATTGTTCAAAGTTTTCATTACGACAAAAGGCCAGAAGGATACAAAATCATAAATGGAAGTGTAATGACAATATACATTTCTTACATTTGAATGCTCTCATTTGACATATGCATGATTTCACTTTACAACTGTGTGCAATCGTGCTTTTGGTTATTCCAATTTCCACACTGTATACTTTCATTTTTTAATTGTTTGCTCCCCTACAGTTGTAAACTTTCATATTTGCAAAAAACTGACTGCAAATGACTCTTTTTTTGGGAAAAATATTGACTGTTTTTTGAACAAAAAGCTTAAAAAAAGGGGATGTGTTCCTGATTTCCCTAGAGGACAGGGACAGCAATGGGAACGGGGGTGTCAGGCTGGGGAGTGAGGATGCCTCCATGTATCCCTGCTAATAAGACCATTCATACATTCTAGGATCTTTTTCAACAAGAGTTTCTTGTCACAATTGATAAGTACTATCAGGGATACATATGTGTTCTTGAAACTTGATCCTAGATATGTAATATGATGTTACTTGCTAATCCAAATGTCTCTTTATACTCTGAATCCTTATGCCTCTCTATAACTGCATATTTTCTCGTCTTTTTCCCCAATTGCTGTGTTTTTTCTTTTTTCTTTTCAAGCAAGCTTTTAAATATATATGGTGGTAGCTGGGGACTTATCTTGGCAGTCTCCCTCCTTAGGTCAGTTGTATAAAGTGTTGCTGATTTTTCAATTGTTGGTTGTTTGATTTAAATCTATTTTTGTTAATTTGAATGGATGCTTTTCTTCATCAAGGGGGCAGAAGGGAATGCTTCTATGTTAGGGTTTGTCTTTTTTGAGTGTGGCAATAGATATACATGTGTCTATGAATAGCAATAAAGTTAGTATTGACTATTTACTATTTTGCCATTATGAATGTAGACATCGTCCTTTGATTAGTATATTAGTCTTCTTTTCAGTTTTTTTTCTTTGTGCTTATTGTTGTTGAAGCTATAATTCTTACACAATAAAATAAACAGAAACAACTTGAAGACATTACTTAGCACTATGGATTAGGAAGGCAACACTGCATTATAAAAAATTTGCACAACCTGGTCATCATATTAGCTTGAATTTGAATCTGGACTAAATTTACTGGCATGATTTTATGTACTGAACCTTGATTAATATTTATTGTTTTCAAAAAAGGGACCATATATAAAGTATAAATGCATTATTTTGGCTCTGGAACATTTGATACTTCCATGATTCTTCCACAATATACGCAGCATTTTTTCCTTTCCTCATGAGCAAACTTGTGCTAATAAAGGGGGATTTAGATGGTTATCTGTCTTTTTCTGGTTGTCAAGGTTCCTTGATTTCATTACCATTTACACTCTTTCTGTTCATGGTGGATTAATTCTGATGCATAATATGCAATAGCCATCAAATAAGGAACACAGAGACCACTGGTAGGAAATGCAAGATTTTATTGAGAATCAAGCAGCACGCAAAAGTTTGCACCTCTTGAGCCTTGAAGAGGATTGAGTTCATATCCATATATTGGTTATGAATGAAGTTGCTAACAAAGCAGTTCTAAGCCACGGTGTGAACATTTCTTTAGATTATCTTGTTGCATGCTTTAATCTCAAGTTTATGGTGAATGCTAGTTGCTTGCAGGCACATTATGTCTTCAGTATCAATCACTAGCTTCAGTAATAATAGTGTATATAAAGGGATAGATCTATGAATCCTCATCTTGTCTATACAGTGTGCATCACAGAAGATGCTTTGATAATGTGTAGCTTAGTCAGAAGGTTGTAAGTCCTGAGAGATACGTAATGTTTGCTCTTCTCAAACTGCTTAATGTACATTGTCTGAACCTTCCCTATGCTAAGTCCTCGTGAGTCTCTGTAATATCTGTAAAGCCTGTTTAAGATGCAAAGCAATGGATGTTATCTGAGTTTGGCCAAGTAGTATAAGCTAAGAATGGTTGCCATTTGATTCATCTGTTACTGTTACAATGTTAATAATATTTTGTATGTAGTTTGTTTCATATAAAATTCTCAGACAGCAAGGATTTTCTATTGTTTTGTTTCCAGTGGGTTTTGCAGTCCTGATGCAATCCAGGCATTTACCCAGGAGACCGAAAAACATCTATCCTTGAAGTGTCAGGGAAAGGGTTCGGACTTTGTTCGAGCAGTGGAACAGATAGTTGAGGTCTATGAGAAACAAAAGGTTGCAAAGCAAGATGATGTTCAAAATGTTGATCAAGAAGTTAAGATTGATGGCCGAAAAGGTTCTATCAGAAAATCAAAAGGTAAGAAAAATGATCGGAGTCGAGCACCAACACAGAATGTTCCTATTGTAGTTCCCAATGCTGAAGATGATTCTATTATTCAGACAAATGAAGCAATTCTTATGGACGATAAAGGTCTTAAAAATGAGAATGAAGGTTTGGAAGACTTGAGAGGACTCTTTGAAGAAGAAACTGCAAGAACAGCTAGTAGCAACCAAAGGGAGGAAAAATGGCCAGTAAAAAGTTATGTGAAGAAACAGGGAAAAGTTGTATGTGAGAATCTGGATCTTCAGGAAGAGGTGGCAGCAATCAAAAGTCCTCAATCTGAGCCCCTAAGATCAGTGCCAAAGTCAGAAAACCTTAAGGATGATAACATCAGTGCAGGGTTGACAGAAGTCAAGCAGGACGTTGGGAGAAAAAGGAGGCGCGTCAAAAGATCATCTGTGGGGGATGGAGAAAAGGGTGTTGTAATCTCACCAGCTCATGAGGAGAAGGATTACAGACATGCAGTTGAATCTCCTGATTTAAAGGTATGCAAAAGTGAAGCTAATGTTAATGAAAAGGCTCTTAGCAAAGGTGCCACCCAGCGACAAGGGGAATACTTGCCAACAAATGATATGTCTAAAGATTCAAATTCTTTAGATGATGACAGAATAGAAGATTTAGAAGTCCCCAGCAACCAGAAAGTAGAAGTATTGAATATTCTTGAAGATAGATTGGCCTTGCAAAATGAAAAAAGCGTTGCTTGCCCATTTGTATTCGAGGATGACAGAAACAAGGTAATCATAGATGAAAGTTTGCAGTGTAACCCTGTTCTAAAGAAGAAAAGAAAGCACCTTAAGAAGAGCGACTTGGGAACATCTGGTCTGACGTGGAAATGTTTAGATATTGAAGAAAAAGTTATTATGACAGAGATCGAGAGAAGTAGTAGTTTGATAAAACCATCTGATAATGAGGCTGATGCTAACAGAAATAGGCAGAGATTTGACACAGATGAACATTTGCCCTTGGTAAAAAGGGTAAGAGCTCGTATGGGTAAGGAATCTAGTAAGTCAGAGGAAAATATTATGGAAGATGGGATGGTAAAATCAGAGGAAAGTATTAAGGAAGAGGATCTGATAAAGCCTGTGGAGAGCACTACAAATGAACATGGCCAACAGGATGCAGTTACAACGGATGATTTTCAATGCAGATCTAATGTTCCAGTGTCTTTAAAGGCTGCTGATATTGAGAGAACATCTACATACTCTCAGGCTTCTACCATCTCAGTCCAAAGAGATCCTTGTTTACCACATAAAGCTGATAAGTATCGTTTGAGGGGAACTTTAGCGGATGATGAAACTGCATTGCCACCCTCTAAAAGACTTCATCGTGCTTTAGAGGCAATGTCTGCATGTGCTGCTGAAGCTGCTATTCTTTCTGATGGGACAGATACGGGAACTGGGGAAAAATGTGATGAGAGAAAATCCAGTTCTGTTAGTGTGGAGAATGGCAAGGGTGATGTTTTAGAGATAGAAAATCATGCAAAGGAAGGCGAGTTTTCCTTATCAAAAGATCAAATGCTGGAGACTAGTAGTTCTGATATGTGCGTTGATTCTCTTAACTTGGTTTCTGGGGTATCTACAGAACTTGCACTTCATGTGCCAGACAATGTGGAGGATTTTATGGAAACAGATCTAAGATCTCATGAGCATGACAATGAAAAGAAAATGGACGACCAGAGTGATAGAATAGTCTGTGCTGGGAGTGCTGAAGAATCTGATAGTCCATCTCTGAAAATTGAACCAAAGCAACATGGTAAATCATTTCTACTTCCCCTCAAAAAACACGATTCTTTGAAATTTGCCTTAGAGTGTTCTAGTCAGACAGAAGAAAAGGCTTGTCATGTTATGGACACAGATTTAATGTCTCATAATCAAGACAGTGAAAATAAAAATGCTGGTCAGGAAAACGGCAAGGCATGTGCTAAGGATACTGAAGAATTGGCTTCTTCATTTCAAAATCAAGAAGAATTAAATGAGAACAGTAAGTGCATACTTGTTTCTTTCAAGAAAAATGAAGCTTCAAATTTTTCATTAGAATGTTTTGATGAGGCAGAAGAGGCGGGAGATATTAAAAATGCAGAAATGAGTTTTTCTTTGTGTGATGAACAAGAGAAAATGGACACGTCTTTAAAGCAGGAAGAAGAGATGGTGAATATTAGAGATGTAGATAAGAAATCACCTATAGGTGATGGTAGAGATGTAGATAAGAAATCACCTATAGGTGATGGTCAAACAAAAATGAATGGTTGTTCGGATTGGTCTAAAGAGAAGGATGAAAATTTTACAGATGGAGACATGAATCCAGATATTAATAGAGAGCAAAAGAAAATGGATGGTTGGAGTGGTGAAAATTTACCTGTGAAGGTTGCTGAAGAGTCAAGTTATAGCTCTAAGAAAATTGTTGAGATACAGCAACATAAAATGCCTAGATTAGTGCTGGCTGGGCAACATGAGGGTTTGAAGTTCGTTTCAGAATGCCACAGACACATAGATGAGAACTTAGCTATTTCTGCAGAGGAAAATCTCGAGTGTCCCGTGCTTGACAATACAAAGAAGACTGTTCAATCAACAGGTCATGCTAACGACAACCAGGAATCTGTTATTATGTCTCAGAAAGTTGAATTTAAGCAAGATACGAAGTTTGTGTCAACACTTCCTAGCAAGCATGTAGGCCTGACGTTTGCTGAAGACCCTTCTTACCCAGGAAAATCAAATCTGGATAGTGCAATCAATGCAGATTGTAAGTCTCATGTGCATAGAAATCATAAGAGAACAGGTAATCGTGAGGATGCGATATGTGCTAAGAGGGTGGATAAACCAGTTGTTTCCTCTCACAAAACTGATGATTCAAAGCAGCGTGACAATCCTATGCCAGCTTCTCACAGGAACACAAATTTAAGGCAAGGCAGTAGCAGTTATTCCTCTCCAACTAAGATTAACAAGGGTATAGAACATGTAAAGGCTGTAGGTGATCAATTGGAGCACAAGCCTACGCCAATAAAAGTTAAAAGATCTAATGTTGTAACCCTACCAAAGAAAGTTCCCATTGTTGTGTCCAAGAAAGATGATGGGCAGTTTGTAGAAAAAACAAACCAAGAGCATCAACCAAGGCGTTCCGCGGTTGGCATGCTAGAGAAGGTGTCCGTTTCCCATGTGAAATCTGGATATGATGTTTCAACCCCAAGGTCAAAATTTATGTCAAAATATAATGCAAATATGAATGACACTCCTCCTATGGTTGCTAGGTTGGATAGTGCTACATGTTCAAAGTTACATTCAGATGAAGGCAACAGAATTAGGGAGGCGTAAGTATTGATCCGATTAATTATTTATTGTTTTCTTATTAGTTCTTTATATATTTTACATCAACAGAAACTATTTGTGTGCTTTATGGTTTTTACTCACATTGTTCTTGACTGCTTATGCTCTCAATGTTGTTAGTTATGAAGCTGCAAAAGAAGTAAAGCTTAAAATATCGTCACAACATTCAGGGTTTGCTGCATCCTCTACATCGATGAAGTTACTGATTGCAGCTGCTCAAGCTAAACAACAGGCACGCTCTGCTGCTATGCTTCCTATTACACCCATGGAATTTAACAAGTTTGGACATCCATTAGTTCTTAGCCCTTCTCCGGCTCAAAGGGGAAGCTCACATCATCGCAGTTCACCTTCACAGCCCATGTTCTCCGGGAATTCGGCAGATGATGATGCACGTGATGTGCTCTTCCATGCTGAATCTAGAAGTCCCGAAACAAATACACATCAATGGCCTCCAACACATATAACAGATCAAGAAACGAGTGAAGAGCGCAAATCCAGTTCGGGAAGAAAATCTGTTAGTGGGATGCTTAATATTGATGCAGAAGCTGCCATTGCAAGGGATTCTTTTGAAGGGATGCTTGAAACACTTTCAAGGGGCAAGGACAGTATTGGAAGAGCAACGCGGCTTGCTATTGAGTGTGCAAAATATGGCCTTGCAGGCGAGGTAAGCATAATTTGATTTGCTTTGCTCAATGGTTTGTAACACTTGTTTTGTGATGTTAAGGCAATATAAATCCAAGACCAGACTCATCCCTCAATTCTTTTCTATCACTGTTCATGTTACAAAGGATTTAGGTTGTATTGCACCAAATTTTATGTGCGAGTTGCTTATTCTTATGTACTTTCATTCTTCAGTACTTTCATTTTCTTAGTTTGCTGGTTTACTAAATAATAAATATCATAAACCTGTTCACTCCAAATTATGATTTTCGCAATACTATTTATGGACTTAACTGAAGCTCCATTATGGGAGCAGCGAAAGAACTCCAAGAAGTAGAATGGGAGGAAAGAAGAGATCAATGGTCTTTGGCTAATACCGAGGGAGTGATAGGAGGAGTTACTACTGAATGTCAATGATATGATCAAAGTTACTTGAATAGTGTGTGCAGGAATGCATGCGGGTGGCAGCAGGGGTCCTAAATCTAGGAGATGAGTACTCAGTGCCAAGTGGTATATGTAATGTCAAATGTATGTGCATATTTAGTAGATTTCAGGCACATGGTTGCATACCACATTTATATGGCATACAATAAAAGACAATTGCCTGATTCTCTTTTTGATTTCAAGGTATGTTTGAAAAGTAAGGCCAGCTGATATATGACAGCAGACAGACAAGACCCTTCTTGAATTTCAGTAGGCAAGAATTTGAGTTATTGTTCAATTTTTGATTTTAGTATGCAATATTCTGAAAGAAAAATTTCAATAAATAGTTATATTTAGTATTTTAGGAAATATCAGGAGGGGAGTTGGGGTCCAGGCTTGAGAGTAATTGTAAAAATTGTTTCATTTGGAATGTTTATCTCACTATGAAGTCCTTGAAGTTTCTGTCTTTGGAGTCAAGAAGGTAAATAATAATTTCTGCTTGTATACTTCGTATGTTTTACACCCCTTATAGACTGTACACTCTCCCCACAAACACAGAAGCTGAGTACATGGCAGCCATTAATACATGCAAAGAAGTTGTATGGCTATGGAGACTGTTTAGATGTTGGTTTCTTATAGAAATTCATAAGATATACTGCTACAGTCAAAGTGCAATCTGTTTGGAAAGAACCAACCTTATCATGCTTGGACAAAGCTTATTGATGTGCAGTGCCATTTTGTTAGAGACATGGTGGAAGACAATAAGGTGTTGTTGGAGAAAATTGATACTTTGGGAAATGTTGTTGACTTACTGTCAAAATCTGTTAGTGCAGAGAAGTTTTCTCGGTGCAGGCAATCAACGGGCATAACTGCCTTAACAACTGATTTTATAATATCTTGTGCCCCTCTAAGCAAAAACATTTAAAAGTTGTAAATTTGTTCAATATGTGTTGTATAAGTTGCATGTTTAACACCCCATTTTGTACACATTGTATTTTAAATACCACTTAGTGGTTTCCTATATTGATGTGCCTACAAATATTGGCACATCGATTAGGGTTAAGAACAAGTGTGAAATATCTTCTTATTGTATTGTGGATTTTTGAGTTAATATAGTAAGTGAATGCTATTTTTGCTTGTTTTTTTCTTGGAAAGTTTTCCACTGTAAATTCTCTTGTTATATTGTGAATACTGTTATTTTGTTGAATGGCATTTAAGATTTCTTTAACATTGCTTCTCCTGCATAATTTTATCAGTATTTTGCTCCTTATAGGACAGATTTGTAAGTATAGATATGAGCATAGGTTAAAAACTTGCCAAAAACTTGCCTGGCTCACGAATACAGCTCCTAAGACACTTGCCCAAAATTTTCAAAAGATTGGTGATTTTTTGGTGACAAACTTGCTTAGTAATCACAAGCCCATACAAAAAAACAGTGACAAAGGCAAAAATGTGCCCTTGTCTGGCAAAAATTAGACTTCACACATGGGTGGCAGGATTCAAACAGCTTCATATGGCTTCTTTGTGGATTTCCCTATGCCCAGGACTGGAAAAAAACTTGCAATTTTAATAAACTCTTGCATTCACATGCCTGCTGCTGACTGTAAATGCCCAGTGCCCTCTTGGATATCCAGAAAATTTTCCCTTAAACTGGCAAAATTGTGACTGCTGGCAAAATGGTGAGTGCTAGTGAAATATTAATATGGATTTGTAATTTTTATTATATGACACTATGATGTGTATTGAACTTGTGATTTTTGGGAAGATGATGTCGCAAGAGATCATAGGAAATTTTGGTGAGTTGCCAAGTCTAAGTCAAATTTGGGCCTGCCGAGTTTTACCAAGTTACGAATTTTTAATTTTTGAACTATGGATATGAGGCTGTCTAGAGGCCATATTATTGCTATTCTGATGCATTTCTTACCAGAATGGAAAAAGAGAAAGCAGATTTTGATAGGGACAATCCACTGTTAAGACATCTCCTTTCTTAATAGTCAATTGTCCTCACTTATCCATCAATACAAAGTTATTACTTCAATTTGCAGTCTGAGGAGCCTCATTGGACATCTACATAAATTGCTCGAATGTGACTTTGCATATTCTGCTGATTATCAACATGGTCAATAAAAAATCTGAACTGGGAAGGCCGCAAAAAATGGCAAGATTTTTTTAAAAGATTTTAGTGTGGGAAAGTTCTAAGAATGAAGAGCTGATGCAATCGCTTCTCACTTCTCTTGATGCAATAATGTTATTAGAGACTTATCTCAGTAACTTATGTTGCTCCAAAGATACTTTCTGATGTTAATGACCGTTGTACAATTTATGCAAATCTCAATTTGTACTTTCTCAGTTATCAGGGCTACTTTTGAATCTTAGAAGTTCAGAGTCTCCCTCTCCTTACAAGGATTTCATTCACATGTAATTGTTTTTTCTTCACAAAATATTTAAAATAAAAATTAAAAATCTGAAAGCTAGACTAATTGAAAGGGTGAGCCTAGCTTGTGAGCATGGCGCCTCTTGAGCATCAAATGTTTATCCTTAATTGTCAATGAATAATTATCTATAAGAGTAAATTGTGGCAATGTATTTTACTTAAACATATGCCACATTTCCATTTGGCATCTTTTTTAAGTCATTATGGGTCTCACTTTTGAAACATGGGTCAAGATGTTTGTTTACTTGTTGGCTTGTGGATGGTAAGACAAACTGCAGCATTTTGGGCTAACATAGCTGACATTTTGATTATTCTATTAAGGTTTCATTGCAGTACTTGCCAATGCATTGTACAATTTTTATAGCTAGTATAGGAAAAAAAAATTGTGATTGTCTTAGTGGCCACTAGTACAATCTAAATATAAAAAGCTTGCACTAGAGAGTATCAGATACATAAGAAGGTAATAAAATTCGTAATAACTAA
The DNA here is from genome assembly GCA_027924645.1 of Cunninghamia lanceolata. NCBI lineage: Eukaryota > Viridiplantae > Streptophyta > Pinopsida > Cupressales > Cupressaceae > Cunninghamia > Cunninghamia lanceolata. The sequence goes on along the minus strand of BSBN01000374.1, from coordinate 1,043,782 downwards.
CACATTTATGTCTCAAGATCTCTGGATGGTTTTGGCTACACAAACAAAATACAGTAACTCTCGTAGGTAATGAAAATGATGTGGTTTGAGTGACTTTTATTTTGGATTTTACTGCTCAGGTCTAAATAATCCCGTTGAAAATCTGATGAATTTTTCAATAGCTCTTATAATTTACCAGTATTATGGTGGAGATTTAAAAAATTGCAAGTTTGAAATGGCCATATATAAGTTTTAAAATTCTTGTCTTGACAAAACTCAGCAGGCCCAATTTTGACTCAGACTCATTGACTGGGCAGAATCTTGCAAATGTTGGCAAATTATGAAATACTTAAATTCATTAAATGAATAACTAGGAAAAAAACACATCTTAAAGATCTTTGAAAATCCTGCCACTAGAAGTGCTCAAGGCAAATGACCTCTGTGTGGGAGAGAAGGGAGGGTGTGGAGGACTTAAAAAGAAAAGAATCCCTTATTTCTCTGTGCAGACCATGGGCTGAGTTTTTGGCATGGACTTAGTGAGTATAAGTAACTGCGAGTTGTGGACAAAAAATTGCTTGGACTCACCTGCGAGTAAGTGGACAGGTTTCTTGGCACAGACAATGACTTGAGTGCTCGCAGGTTTAACAAGTACCCTAGAAGTTTTAATACTACGGGCCATATCTTTATGTGATAAAAGGATTTAATAGCCAGGTTTATGGAGATCAGATATGTGCTGCAGCTTTTATCGGAAATCAATTTCAATGATATAAGGTCAGAAATTCTTTTTCAATCCTGTGATAGTTGATGTTTTTTGCCTTCCATCTTTTTGGAAATTTGGTTTTTTGTTGCTCTGCTTTTCATGTTTTTCTCTTTGACGTACTCTTGAAAACAAATAATCTCATTTTCATAGTTTTTTTAGTGTGAGACTTAAGATTTATATGTATCCCAACAATAGCATATTTTTTGAGTTTGTAAAAAATAAGTAATAAGACATACCCTTGAATTAGGAAACTTAACATCAAATTTCAATTAACAGAAAGTAAATGAACAGAATTGTCATCATAGTTTGCACCGACAGTCAATTTCCATGTCCAATCTTGCTGTTTTGTGTTATATTTGACATTCTTTTCATCATTTGACATACTAATAATAAGCTAACTGCATATGATTTGAATCTGGGTGCAGGTCGTGGACATTCTTGTTCACAAGTTGGAACATGAGCCAAGCTTATATAAAAGAGTAGACCTGTTCTTTCTGGTTGATTCTATCACACAATGTTCGCGTGGGCAGAAAGGTACTTTTATATGTATACTGACTACAGTTTCATGTTAATATTGGCTTTATTTTCACTTACATGTAATCTGATCGTTTGTCTGCAAAAAGAAAAGTCTGTTCGATATTTTTTGATCATTTGCATTCTTATTTTGTTTGAAGGTGTTGCTGGAGATATGTATTCGTCTGCTGTCCAATCCGCACTTCCACGAATGTTGAGTGTTGCTGCTCCTCCTGGCAATGTAGCACGCGAAAATCGCCGTCAATGTTTAAAGGTTAGTAGTATTAGTATTTAGAGATCAGATGCCAATTACATTTGCAGTTTGAACATTGTATTAAAGTATTTATTCGCCTTTGTAATCTGTGTTCATTAGGTATTGAGGATTTGGCTTGAGCGCAATATTCTTCCCGAGTCTGTTATAAGGAGGCACATTAGTGAGATCGAGTCTTTAGTTGATGATAGGACAACTACTGCTTTACCTAGACGTATGCCTCGAGCAGAACGTGCTCTTGATGATCCAGCTAGAGAAATGGAAGGCTTACTTGATAATGAGTATGGCAGGTGAGGAAATTTTTCTTTCTTTTGGGTTGTTTCTTTAACCTCAAATTTTCAATAATATTTCAGAATTTCTAATGGCTTTTTTCTATTTTCTTCCAGTAATGCAAGTTTTCAACTTCCTGGGTTCCTTATGTCCCAAATGTACGAAGATGAAGAAGATTCATGTGCAAGTGATGGGCTGAAAGTTGAAGATAGTTCTCCTGTAGGGATTTCTGAAGCAATACCAGAACCAACAAACAACTCACCTTATATTCTAGAAAGGCATCGGCACATTCTTGAGGATGTTGAAGGGGAGCTTGAAATGGAAGATGTATCGCCATCTTCTGAATATGATGGAATTTCTTATGAGAATGATACAGTTGGAGCAGACGCAAGATCAGTGGGCCCTGGTGGTTCTTCAATGCTGAATGAGGTCAATCAGTATCCACCATTATCACTGGTTCCTCCACTACCAGAGGATATGCCCCCATCTCCTCCACCTTTGCCTGATTCTCCGCCCCCTCCTTCCCCACCTCCACCTCCACCTCTCTCTCCACCCTTTGTCTCACAGCCTGTATTGTCTATGCCATATTTATCTTGTAATGTGAGTACCTTTATTGGTTATGACACTTTATATATATTTACTTGCAAAAATTTAGTGCAGATGCTTCAGTACACTAAACAAAATTGTTTTATTGGTGAAATTTAAATAATGTTTGAGACTTGTATGCAAGCAGGAGGTCCAATGTCAAACTTTACCTGGAACAGTACATCAGCATCAACAAGGGAGCAACCATACAGGAGGTTTAGATTCAATGTCATACAACTTTCCAGCATATCTGATGCCCTGCACAAATGCTACTTCGTATAATTCTTCAGCTACATATGGATTTTTACAGAGTAGTGTATCTGGGATTACTAATTCTGTGCCTATTGCCCAACAAATGCATGCCAGTAATATTTCTTTTCCGCAGCAGTCATACCGTCCGCTTCCACCTGCTTTTGTGCCTTCCAACCAATTCTCATTTGTAGGGGCAGAAGGTCAGCACCACTTGCAACAAACATGGCAAACCTCATCGTTATCATCTGCTCTGGAAATTAAACAATCACTACAAGATGAAAGTGGGAGGTGTATATATAGTAATATTGGTAGCATGAGACCAGAGGAGCAACATTCTTTGCAAGCAAGAAATGAGAGCATGTTGACCTTATGCACAGGTTTGACAAGCACACCATATATTATGACTCTTTAACAGCTTTATTAAATTTTCCCAAGAGTGGCGATTTCACTCAGATTCATTGCAACATGTTTCCAATTGAAATGCATGTGATTGCTTGAAATTCTGTGCCTTTCTTAGGGCACATACTCTTCATGGCAAGAACCAAGATTGAAAAGCAGCTAATATTCAGACTTTTTATTATGCATCGAGACTTCCTTTTATATATCTAAGAATTCTATTTGACTTGACTCAGATTCATTGGAACATGTTTCCATTTGAAATTGCATGTGATTGTTTGATATTCTGTATCTTTCTAAGTGCGTATACTCTTCTGGCAAGATTTGAAGTCTGAAGTAGCTAGTATTTGGACTTTTTTTTGTGTATATAATTATTGGATGCCTGGTTTGAATCAAACAATGCTCTTGTCTTCAACAGGAACAGATAAACCTTTGCAGATGGCAGGACAGATATCAGTGCCAGGAGCATCTAGGAGTTCCCTACCAGGTGTGTATTGGAAAGGCAATGGGGCAAAGTTGTAGCTGGGTTGTAGATGGCTTTGTTTTCCTAGTTCATGTTTTGTGCAAATTAATTGGTTTAAATATATTCATACATCTCTGTTGCAATTCATTTTGTGTTGATTGTGTAGTAGAATTGGACAGCTAACTTGGCACTATAAAATCGTGACAGCAGCTAGTTTGGTAACCACTTCGACATTACCATGCAAGTCTGCAATCCCGACACAAAATTGTTGGAGGTCGAACTGATGTCCATTTTGTAATTAGAGGAGATGTCAAAATCAAAGAAGGTATCTTGTCATATTCCTAGAGTTCGTTTCAAGCAATTTTGAGATTTTTCTACAAATTATTTTGATTATAGTTCTAAATTATAATTTATAATGTTGATACATACGTTCCATCAGTGAGCTCAAAAACATGTATTGATTTGTTTCCTTCTTAATATTTAGGCTGGAGCAAGTGAACCATGCTTAGGGAGTTTTTTTCTTAAAAAGACTCCAGGGAAGGTGAAGTGCTGTGGAGGAAGCTGAAGAATGACTGCAAGTAAGTTATTAAGGATCTGGACACAGCTGGTGGAGAGGAAGAGATTATTGTTAACTGTACATACTGTACTTTTTGCCTGTATCTGCATTTGCAGATTCTTTAAAAACATGATTTGTCAGTGAGACATATTATGACTTACTGGAAGATTCTATATGATTGGATCATTGGTTACAGCAGGCTTTTGTTGTGTCCTGTTAATTGTATTTTTTTCTATTGAATTGCCATAAACAGGGCATATTGTCCAGAGTCTTTGAGAATGGGTGCTGTATACGATTATATTCTTCTTCAAAGCTTCCTGCAATTCCTAATGGGATGAATGAATGTACTTTGTAACAAAGCTGAGTTCTAGTTTTTTTCCTTAAAATACATTTACAGTCTTAGAATGTCCTTTGAATTTCAAATGTATCAGGTATGTGGATGCCATGATCCATCTGTCCTTCCACACTAAGTTGCGATATTGAAGAGCAGTATTTTCTTGGCTTCAGTCCGCTTTCATGTGATGTTCAAAACTTCAAATTACTTATTTTGTATGACTTGTATCCTTTTTTATTTGTTGATTTTAAATATTCACTTAGAATGTTTTGCATATTTTTGTGATGAGATGTTTGGTTAAGTACATATGATGTAATTTCACTTGAGATACATTTAGACATTTGGTGGGCATAGACACTTTCTTATCTGGTTCTTATATTACAGAAGCAGATTTACCTCGAATTCTGTTAGTTAAGGGTATGGTATCATGTTGGGGTATTTTAATTGAATATTGATATGGCCACATTTAAAAATTGTCTCTTGGAGTTGAACTAATTTCTGTGGGGATCTTTGGACAACCCTTATTCTAACTGAATGCTTATTAGTTGTTTTCCTCACTGCAAGCCACACCCTCCTTTGTACATCGTTTTCTTTAATGGAGTATACAAGATTTATGTGTTAATTAATTTTACTATCATCTGTTGATGTGCAGGTTATGTTTCTGACATTCAGTAAGTAAATTAATTAACACATATGTTAATCCGTGAGAAAGGCAAAAAGTACTATGTTCTGCAGAGTTTCTAACAGACAACGGGGGGATGCAGGGGCAGGTTTCAGGGACGGGGGAGCTAAGGACCAAAATTTGGGGATGATGGTTGGCGACACAAACATTTATGAAAAGTCACAAATATTTGTGAAAACTTAATTACATCCACCGCCACGCCATGCTCACTGCTTCCTCCACTCTCTACTAAGTCAGAGGTGTCTGTGACATACAAATTAGGAATATTTGATCACTAACATCCTAAAGTAAAAATAATAGAGCAAGCATCCAAGTGAACAAAAATAATAACAGCAGTTTTAATGGACTATTTTACCTCTGATACCATGTAAATATTTTGTGTATCATCATGACAGAGAGAAACTTTGTTCAGCATGGGGACTCCCTAGTGTTGCCGGGAAGGTCAAGGGAAGCCCAGACATTCCCTGGCTGCCCCAGGGATGTTAGGGAGTCCCCCCAACATCCCCTGCAGGTGCTGGAGGACATTTTGTCCCCATTTGCAAGTCTCAGGGATGCCCCTGTTCCCGAAACACTGAAAAAATATATCATAAAAAAATGGTGTGAAGATGATCCCTACAAAGTATTTAAGAGGAAAAAACACCCTTTATGATAACAACAAAAAAGAAAAAAATAAAACAAGAAAAGGGTAAGAAAATCAAGGTTAGTGATTAATGTAGTTTCTGGAGTCATATACAATTTGGAGATAAAAGTTGGATCTCCTCTCTATGTTCATCCATTTGTATTGGAGTGGTTGTGGTCATCCATTTGAATTGCAGAACTTTTGGTCATCCACGGACCACAAGGCCATCCAAAAAATCCTGGAAAGATATTGGATGGTTCTGAGAAGTCAGGAGCATTTTTGTTTATTGGTTGTTGAGCATTTCCTGTCAATCATTTTGCTTTTCATTATTAACTCTTGAATTTTTTTCGTCTTAAAAAGATATTGTTTGCGTTGATACTTCGGATGGGCTTTATTGCTATTATATATTGTTGTTAACTGCTCTTATCTTTTTCTCTTTGCAAATGCAACCAGATTATATTTTACTTTTTTGAACACATTTTAGGATATAATACTCATATAGTGTAGTAGCAAGGCTCTAGGAATCTCAGTGATGTTAGAAGGAATTTTTTTTACTAATGCCAATAGAGGTTTTGAATGATATCTGTTCCTCCATAAATCTGTGTTAGACGTATTTTTGTTTGTGATCCCTCTTTGTGTCCGCCCTATCTAGCTGTTTGAATATGACACTCTTCTTACCAAGTGATTATTGGAAGGAATCATGTCACTATTTGTTAGAAATATATTTTTTCATTTTGTCGTTGAATAGTGGGTATTAATGTAAACATTGTAAAGGTGTCCTTACTGTTTATTATGCAATTCTGAACTTGCTGTAACTTTTCCTTCTAAGATATAAGCTAATGTAATTTCTAAGGAATTCTGAATGCTACCAATTCTGAAGCCATGAATTATTTTTTCAAACAATTGAACATACTCGACCAATCTGTGTGCCAACATCAACCAATATATAAAAAGCAATCATCCCTCTGAACAAAGATATCATTAATATTTTGTTTGAGTTTTTTTGTAGGTTGTGTTTATTATTTATGCAGGTGCATTGACCAAACTGCCAAAGCCCATAGTCTAGACATAACATGAATGCTAAAATGATCAACAACTAGACTCATTTTGGACAGCTATTGGGCTGTCACTGAGACTGCTAGGCATGGCCATTTTCCTTACCATCTGTGGCGCAGTTTTAAAACAGGTCAGCTGATCTCCCTAAATCTGTGCTGTTTAGTAGAATAAGTTAAACAAGCAATCCTCCCATTTTCTCTGCCATATGTTTGGGGTACCCAGTTTTGTGTTGACAATGACCATAGTTCTTGCACCATATTCATGTACAACACAATATCAAGGTTGAGGATCGATTCTGGAATTCCTCCTGCAAAAACTATAACTTTCTAGCCAAAACCCAAGCGATCGTTTCACTGCAGGAGCAGGGAGCAAAACATTTAGCTTCAAGAATTTCTGCACCAGTCTGACCTTGTTGGATGTATTGTGTTTTAATAATGCCTCTATAATTGCCATGTTGATTGTAGGGACCTGTGCCTCTTTTTTACTAACACGAACATGCTTTCAGCTACATATTGGTTGAAGCCCTGATCAAGGGCATGGAATGCCGGAGAAATCCATTGTGTGTATCCAGCTTTGAAAGTCCAGACCTGAAAAATTTGAGGTGATAGCCAAAAAAAGAATAGGGAGCCAAGGTGATGACTGAAAGCTTAGTATTTTAATGAGGTAAACTTTTTCTTATACTCCAAATCATCCTTAGTAAAGAGATTCTTGATATTGAGGTTGTGCATGCAGAGTAGTCATTTGTGATTATTTACTACAAATTTGCAACCTATTATTCTCATTCATTTCTTGCAAACAATCAATTCTGTGCCGGATGGGAGTTAAAATATCTCCATGGTTGAAATTGAAACCTGCTTTCCTATTAGTCTCAAGAAAGCAATTTCCAAACCAAATTTGATCAGGATTTTTTGGAGAGCCTCCTCAAGAATACTATGAAGGCACCATGCAAGGCATTCCTCAGGCCCACCACTAAAGTTGTTTCGTCTTCTTTGCTGTATGAAGTCTTAACGAAGTCCCTTGGCATACACATAAAAGAGGGAACCTCTGTCATCACAGGAGATTCTACTTGCATCGACTTGCCCCGGGCTTTGTTTAGCATCCTAGTCAAGTTTGAAGAAGACTCTACCTTGTAGAGAGACTGCCTACCTAACACCACTTCTAAAAGTGTTGATTGTCTTGAACCCCTTTAGTTGGGGTGGCCGTGCCTCTTCTTACTGTGTCTGCCAATATCTTCCTATGCCATGTCACCTTCAAATTTGAAATGTAGCATTCTTTCAATGCCTTATGTACTATGAAGCTATTTTTATGCAATTAAGATTCATCTATTTTTTTGATGAAAAAAGCCTTCTCTATTGGAGAACAAAACATTTTGTGTTAGTATGTTATCAGATATCTGTAATATTCCCCCCAAACAGGGATAATAAAATAACAGAAATTCCTCCAAATATATGCAATAAGATTCTGATTTTTGCTTTTATAGATTTCCGAGTAAGAAAAGTAACTGAAAATGCACTCTAAACAGCCCAGAAGTAGACCAGCACTTTTCAAAACAGCATTACAAAACGCCATTCAGAAAATCAGTAGTTAACTGATTTTAATATAGGTAGCTGATTAGAAAAAGGTAACTGAAAATGCACTAAACTACCCAAAAAATTTCAGACAAACAGTACAGCGATAACCTTCAAAATTTCAGTCATTAAACCAGGTGCAACATGCATGTTTTGATACAAAAATACCTTAGGTTTGTGCTCAAACCCTAGCCGACCCACCTAGAGGTGCTGGTTTCTCCAAATAGACAGTGCTAAGTCTGATTTCTTGCCTTTCTAGCGCTGTCCTCAGAAAAAACGCCCAGAATATGAATATTTCCAGCTGTAGCAGTCCCAAACTTGCACCTGTATTCTGAGTTTCAGACCCAGATTAGCCTCCCAAACCTGATAAATAGTTGCAGCCCAGAAAAACCAATGTGCTAGGGAATCACAGATTGAAGTCCTTCCTCCGAAACACACTCTTCTGACTAGGGCGAGCCAATATGTCTCACCAAAATCAGGGATACTCAAGGGTTTTCAGTCCTCAAGCCAAGTTGCAGTAGCTGTAGCAAGAAAATCACCAACACATAATGACCAAAAAGGAGCCTCAAAAGGGTTATATAACATCTTCTAAAAAGATGAATGAATCTCCACCCCTGAAACTCCACCTCTTAATCCAAGGGTCCCAAATAAAACCCTAAAGCATGAGCCAATAAGCTCCAAGAAATCCAGCCACCCCTTTTAGTAATTTAGCACATGTTTTTTTTAAAGTCACTTGAAGTCATAAAAAGGGGACAACTTAAGTTCACTCTAATAAAGTTATCCTTCTGATATTTATTTAAAATAGACAACTTTAAAATAATTAATTTAATTATTATTCCCTTATAACTCCATTATTTAGCTTATGGGAATAAAATAAGCTAAATACCAATGTCTGCCATAACTCAGGAAATGGGGACATTACAATATCACTTTCTCTTTTCAACGCACTAACATTGTACTCTTGGATGTATGCTGTTTCATTATAATGGAGCCTGTGAGGTTTAGTCTGAGGCAATCTATATGCTAATAGCATATATATGAACTTGCAAGCTTCTTGATTAAAACTGTGCTACACAGTTTTAATCCAGAAGTTTTTGATTTCCATAAAGTTTTTGATTTCACTATTATGGGATGTGGAAATATTACATCTTTAAGCATATATATGGATTAAGCTTACTAAATTAATTGACTGCAGAGCAAATTGAAACAAGCTTGCACATGCAACTAGTTACTAAATATATAGCAAGTACACTTCTGCATTCATGAATACCCTTAACATTACAATGCACATGTGCAACTTGGTATCCAATTTACACAGCTCTGTGAATATATTTCAAGTATGAGCTCACAAGAGATGAGATATAGTTTGTTTTACTTAGCTTGAGTACATTGGTAGGACTGAACTTACGTTAAAACTAAAATAAAAGATGTATTTTGAATGATTTGAGAGTGACATGGTAGAAAATGAGACCATTGCAGACTGGTGCCTTGATCCAATAGGCAATTGAGTCAAGATATTGCCCTCAACACCTACATAAGTGCAAGCTCAAACTGAAAATCATGTATGCAAATTGACAACCATAAGCTGGATGCTTTAATCAGCAAATGAAGACCTATCAATAACCATAAATGTTTGTGCACGAGCAATGGTTGAATAATCCATGACCAAGACAGACAATTCCACATGACATATTGAAAAGAGAAACTCAAATACACTTAGAGTAATTTTACAATCCTTTCATTGACCAACTAATCAGCATATCATCAACTTAGCAAGTATAACCTGAGAGATGGACATAGCATGCAATCTCCTGAAAATGTCCAATCGACCATAGAGACACTCATAACACAAGGTGATTTCTGCATTCAATTCCTTTTCTAAAAACTTATAGCAAGTAACAATATGAAAAACAATGTTATTAGAATAATTATTTATCCAATTTTTAGTTAATGGTCACTCCTGTAAATTAGCCGTAATTTGTTTGGTAAGATCGTTTGCACGATCTTCTGCAGTTTCTAATTTAGAAACTTGCTCTTTGTAAATCTTGTATATATTTTGTTGAGCGTTTTGCTCTTTGTTAATAACATTTAAGTTTTTACCAATTACCTTCGTAATATGGTATCAGAGCGCAGGTGTTTAAAAGATTGAGCTTCAAAAAAAAAAAAAAATCCGAAGGAATTTTTTTCAGTTTATGAAGATAGTCTTTGTTTGGTTTTCGTGGGTTTTGTTTTAACGCTAGAAATCGAGGGTTCTTGTTTAAAAAATTCGTGACTCCTTCCTCGTTGAAAATTGCGATTCGTCTTTCGCAAACTCGTGGATGTTTCGTGGGCATTTTTTGTGCAGCTTTGTGACGAATTTTGGTTGGTCTTTCCACTTTGTTAAGACACGATTTTCAATCGGTTTTCTGGCGCGTTTTCTCTTTGGTTGCGATTTCTGCCTGCGTTGTGTGGTCTTTCTATTGGCGATCAACGTTTGGAAAATCCTCGCGTTTTTGAGCCGCGTTTTTCACACATTTTCTGACGCGTATTGTGACCCTTCTTCTGGCATGAAGGCGTGATTTTCCTCGACGGGTTTCCTCCTGTTTCTGCAACTTGTGCTCTTTGCGATCTTGCCCTTGTGTTATTGGTGTTGTGTTTCTATGTAGCGGCTAGGGCTTTGAAATTTCAGACTAGTTTCTTTGATTCTGGGTGCAGCTGACTAGGGTTTTGGCTAAACCTTTGTTTAAAGTTGGAATATTCTTTTGATCACGGATTCTTGGTGGGTTTTTCAAGACTATTTCTCGGTACCTGTTGGATTTTTTGGGTGTCTCAAAACCCGTGCCTTGAAATTTGTGCTGACGTATTTGTCTCGAATTTTGTGCCTATAAATTGCCTCAGCATCATGTGCATTGGAATTTGTGCTTTGGGTTCCGTGCATTCAGCGTCATCTCAGTACCTCGTTTTTCGTGCCTCGAAAAGCGTGCAAGATGGCGAGTTTAACCAACATCATGTTGGAAGGCAGTCAGCGATTTAATGGCAAAAACTATAATACTTGGAAGCAGCGAATGATGACCATCTTTGAATATCGCTGCCTTGATCAGATCATTTTAGGCACCACTACTCGTCCTGCAACGGCGGGTAAAGACCAGGACAAGTTTGACGAGCAGAACCGTGAAGCAGTCATGCTCATTAAGCTTTTAGTCACAGCTGATCAGCTACTTCAGATTCTGGCTGGAAAAACAACAAAGGAGATTTGGGACCATCTGAAGGGTTTGCATGAAACCTCTGACAAGAGCCGTGCGTTCTTCTTGAAAAATGTTGTTTTCTATCATGATGGATGAGAAAACAATGAAAATATGTTGTTTTCTATCATGATGGATGAGAAAACAACATTGCAAGTACACCTGAACAAGATCTAGGAGATCAGAGATCAGCTGGAGGCTATTGGTCGAAAAATGGAGGAAGAAGACATGGTCGTGATCACTTTGAAAAGTCTACCTAAGTCTTATGAACATTTCATCAAGACTCTCAACATTACATCAGCTAATGTTGATTTGAAGTTTCCAGAGCTCTGTACTATCCTCTTGCAGTAGGATCGCTGGAAACAACAGTTTGGTAGTAATGCTTCTTCGTCCTCTTAAGAGCAGGCTTTTGCAGCCAAGTTTCAGGCTAAGAATAAAGGCAAAGGTCAGCCTCCACAACAAAAAGGCTCAGGTCCACCTCAGGACAGCACCAAGAAAAAGAATATTTAGTGTAATTACTGTCATAAATATGGTCACATCAAAAAGGATTGTCGTCAACGTTTGGCTTCTGAACAGAAGAAGCAGGGAGGGTCTCAGCAGAAAGCAAATGTTGCCGAGCACACTGAGCAGAAGGAATCTGCTTTTTACGCTTTTATGGCTAAAAGACCTACAGATCATGTGAAGTCCTCTGCCTGGTACATTGATTCAGGTGCTTCGCGTCACTTCACTCATCGACGTGATTGGTTTACAGACTTTACTCCCTTCAGTGACTCAGTTATTTTTGGTGAAGGAGTAGAATATACAGTTGTCGGTAAGGGCACTGTTCAGATTCAATCTGGTGGGAGGAATCTCATATTCCTCAATGTCTACTATGTTCCTGGCATGGAACTTAATCTTCTCTCTGTCAATTAGATCATGCGGCACTCTCCTCAGTTGGATGTGGTTTTCAGTACACACAAATGTTCCATTGTTGATCGGGAGACTCGTAGCACTGTGGCTGTTGGTATTGAGGATCATGGTCTATACAGACTTGTGGATACAGGTGATTCTCCAGAGTTAGCCATGGCAACCCGAAATTCTTCCATCACTAGTCTTTGGCATCAGCGTTATGGGCACTATCTTTCTCAGCTCTCTCGGGAGGGCCTTGTAGCCGGTTTACCTGAGATTCAGACCCAGCATCATGGTGTTTGTGGAGCTTGTCAGGCTGGGAAGCAGCATCGGACACTGTTCCCAATTGATGACTCATGGCAAGCCTCCAAGGTACTATAGTTGGTTCACGCTGATGTATGTGGGCCAATGAATACACCTTTTGTTACTGGTTGTAGGTACTTCTTACTTTTTGTTGATGATTTCAGTCGTAAAATGTGGGTGTACTTTCTCAGACAGAAATCAGATGTGTTTACTGTATTTCAGAAGTTTAAGGCCTTAGTAGAGAAAGAGTCTGGCTGTTACATAGTCACTCTTAGGTCAGATAATGGGGGGGATTTTGTTCTACTGACTTCTCCAACTTCTGTGATATACACGGCATCAAATGCCAGTTAACGACACCCTATACTCCTCAGCAAAACAGTGTTGTAGAGCGACGCAACCGCACAATCACTAAGATGGCCTGTTCCATGTTAGAACACAGGAGTGTTCCTAATAAGTACTGGGCAGAAGCAGTCTACACTGCCGTCTATCTCCTTAATCGGTCTCTGACTTATGCTGTTAAGGAGAAGACTCCTGAAGAAGCTTGGACTAGCCGCAAACCTCGGATCAGTCATTTGAAAATATTTGGCTCTTTAGCTTATGTATGGATTCCAGATGCCAAGCACTCCAAGTTGGATTCCAAGAGTCAAAAGCTTATGTTCACAGGGTACAGTGACAATCATAAGGCTTACTGGTTGATTGATATCGATACTGATCGTCTTACCTTCAGCCAGGATGTTGTCTTTGATGAAGAACGAGGACCTTTTCTTTCTTCCTCGTCTGTGCAGCATTCTGAGGATCAGCCTTTGAAGGCTGCTGATTTGGGTGTTCATCTTCTGTTAGGTCCACCTGATGGGAGGGATGATGATGCAGATTCTGATTTTGATGATGATCAACCCAAATTTCCGCTGGATGATGTTGATCTTCCACCTGTTGCACCTGTTCCAGCCCCTCCTGTTGCATCCGATGTTGGCACTTCTACTCTCTGGCCTAAATGGTGGGCTAAGACTATAGGAGATCTTCATGACGATGAGTTTCATTGAGGGTAGATCATCCAGAAACAAGAGCAAACAGCAGCATACAATTAATTTTGCTCTCATGCCTAACATTCACAGTGTCTATGAGCCTTAGACACATTCAGAGGCTAAAGGAATCCCTGAGTGGGAAAAGGCTATGGAGTTTGAATACCAGAGTCTTCAGAAAAATCACACTTGGGTCCTTTCTGATCTTCCTCCAGGGAAGAAGCCCATTAGCTGCAAATGGGTGTACAAGGTGAAATACAAAGCTGACGGAACCCTTGACAAGTACAAAGCTCGTCTTGTTGCTAGGGGGTTCTCACAGAAGGAAGGCATTGACTATGAGGAGACTTTTGCTCCTACAACCAAAATGAGTACAATTCGGCTCGTCCTTGCCTTAGCAGCCCAGTTTGGTTGGAAAGTCCATTAGATGGACGTTAAGAGTGCCTTCCTCAACGGTGAGTTGAAGGAAGAAGTCTACATGACGCAGCCTCCAGGGTTCAATGTTGCTGGTCAAGAACATAAGGGTGTAGATTGGTCAAAGCACTCTATGGCTTGAAACAGGCTTCTCGAGCTTGGTACATCAAGATAGATAAGTACCTCACAGATCATGGCTTTCAGAGGAGTCCATCTGACTCTAATTTGTATGTCAAACGCACTGGTAGTGATATTCTAATTCTTGTTGTCTATGTGGATGACTCGATCATTATTGGTAGCTCGACACATTTGATCGCTAAGATCAAACAGGGTTTGTGCAGCACATTTGACATGACAGATTTGGGACTCTTGCATTATTGTTTAGGTGTTGAGGTTTGGCAGACTAAGAGCAGTATCTTCATTTCTTCGTCCAAGTATGCTCGCAGTCTTCTGGATAAGTTTCGTATGCAGGATTGCAAACCTGCCTCCACATCCATGGAAAAAGGGCTTAAGTTGTCAGCCAAGTTAGACTCACCTGTAGTGGATGAATCATTGTTCAGGCAACTAGTGGGCAGCCTCATCTATCTCACTGCCACTAGACTTGACCTCAGTTTTGCAGTGAGCTACATTTCACGCTTCATGACAGCCCCCAAGGCTGATCATTGGGTAGTAGCGAAGCGTGTGTTGCGTTATGTGAAGGGCACTTCTGATTATGGACTTATTTACTCAAGGAGTCACGATCCTCGCCTCAGTGGTTTCACAGACTCAGATTGGGCATGTTCAGTTGATGACAGGAAATCCACCTCTGGGTATGTGTTCAGTTTGGGATCCAGTGCAGTCACATGGACTAGTAAGAAGCAGGAGGCGGTGGCTCTCTCCTCGACAGAAGCAAAGTATCGGGGAGCAGTTAAGGCAGCTTGTGAGGCAGTTTGGCTTCGTCGGATGCTTGCTGATATGCAAATATCTCAAGCAGGTCCGACTCCCTTGTTTTGTGATAATCAGGGAGTTCTCAAACTTGCCAAAAATCCAGTCTTCCATGAAAGAACCAAGCATGTAGAAACTCATTGTCACTTCATCAGAAAGCTTGTTGAAGACAGATCAGTTCAGTTGCTGTATGTTCCAACGGAGGATCAGACCGCTGATATCCTCACCAAGTCCCTTGGTCCAGATAAGTTTGTAAAATTCAAAGGGTCTCTTGGTGTAGTTGATAGATTGACCATTAAGGGAGGGTATTAGAATAATTATTTATCCTATTTTTAGTTAATGGTCACTGCTGTAAATTAGCTGTAATTTGTTTGGTAAGATCGTTTGCACGATCTTCTACAGTTTCTATTTTAGAAACTTGCTCTTTGTAAATTTTGTATATATTTGGTTGAGCATTTTGCTCTTTGTTAATAACATTTAAGTTTTTACCAATTACCTTAGTAATAAATGTAAGACATGCGAGAATTGTTGCCTTAGAACGAACTGATCAAATTACAGTGGATTTACAACAGGGCCAATCCCCCAAAACTGGCGAACCTGATTTACATATCTAAGGTTGCATTTATAGCATTAAAATTCAGTATTCAGTCTCCTGGACGTGGAAAATCAACGACACATAATATTACATCAACATTAATATCTGTCACAGTCTACATACTACTGCAGGCATAAAATTTACACTTGCATCAATGAAGAAATCAGCCTTGGATCTGCTTCAAGGTATACAGGAGCATGGAAAATCTTCTAATTAATGCAAGTGACAGCTTGAGTTCAAATTCAAAGGTTTGCAACAACATGGGACACATGTACATCATGCAAATCCATCTCAACCCATGCGTAGCCCATACTTAAGCAATAAGTGCAATCACCACCAAAATGAGGTCTTATACACAATTTAGAATCCTCTGTTTTTTCTCTGCAAACATCTCAATGGTACCTGCAACATTGTTTATAGCCGTATAGGTCATCATCAGGTACAATCATGTTGCCAAGGAGTGGAGAAGGGCACAATAAGTCATTCTCTTTATATGACTGCTAGGTCCTGCATGGAGGAAGATGAGGATCTTTGTTCAAACAGTGGAGTCCTGAGGCGAAGAAGCAATTTGTTTGCAAATTGCATGGGGAGTGGACAAGTTTGCAGTGTAGGACTGTGGCAAAAACTTGAAGTGCAGGAAGGGGCCCAAAGTCCATGGGGCAAATGCATAGTGGTGCAGCGAAGGTAGAATGCAATTGAGCAATTTTACAAACGGGGTAGGGAAGTTGTCCACAAAGCATTGGTGGAGAAGTAGAGACTGGACACATGGATGCAAATTGCATGAAGGGGGGAAAATCCTGTTGGAGATGAGGGACTGGGGATCGGAAGTCTGAATGCAATTTGTATTGTTGCAAGATTATGTGAAAGGTTCTAGGTTCTGTAATGCAAGGAGGGTGAAAGTCGAAAGCGGGGAGGCAAAAGGCAATTGTATGGAGAGAAGAAAAGTACATTGGGAAAACATGAAGGGATGGTGGAAAAGTGAAGGTGAGGTACAATTTTGCAAAGATTACAAAATTGTATGAAGGCCCTCGATCTCCACCAATCAAAGTGGGTGGTGAAAAGAAACAAGGAAGCAATTGCATGAAGGCTGAGAAACTCGAAAATGTTTAGTGGGAGACAGAAGAGTGCACACAATTTGCACAGAAGATTGAAACTCTGTAGTATAAAGCCGGCGGAATCCGGAGGTAGGCAAGCAATTTGCAAAATTTGCACAATTGTGACAGAGCTTTGAAGTTTTGAAACAGACTACATATTGACTTAGAAACCCCCAAACACGAAAATTTTCAACATTTAGGCACAATACAAAAATTTGGAGGGGCAAGGAAATCTCTGAATGATTGTTAATGATAGGCAAAAGAAGACTAGGAGCAACAATGAAGATGACTGATGAGACAAAAACATTTTTGTGCAGATGCTAAGACCATTGACATGTGATTTCTTTATCGATCGCATTGTTATTGGAGCTATCTATACGTTCAGTTTAAAAAAGTAGCTAAAGTTGGTAACATAAAGGCTCATTTTTTAAATGTAGCCCATATTTTTTAGCTACTTACGTTGTTGGCCTCTCGAATATGTAATTTTGTTTGGTTTTCCTTGTACTTTCTTCCATGGATATCTTTTAGCTACTTACCTTATTGACTGCCCTCTAAAATGATGGACATGGAGTCTAGCTAGAACTCTACCAACATTGCTACAAAGTGCATGCGGGATATTAACTTCATTCTTAAGCTCTGTCCAATCTGAATCCAAATTTGAATGCTGAATAGGGGTATAAACCGAGCTTTCTCCCGCTAAACTCAAGGGTTTTTGTTCCTTCACCCTTCAGGTCAGCATTGAGAGCAGGCATAACGGAGAACTGGTCAGGGAGGAACAATTACAGAAGCTACAAATGAATAGATGCATCTGGAAGATAATATGCCAAATTTGTTATGAAATTCCTGTGAATAGCAGCTTTGGAGTGACAGCCTGCTGACATAACTCGCTTGCCTAGGACTTCTTTGACGAAACCAATCGCAGCTGGGTCTTGGCAGGGAAAATACATTGCAAGTGACGGTCTGATAATTTCTCTTGCGCCAACATGACACCATTGCACTGCACCTGTGACTGTTCCTCCATATTGTCCAAAAACCTAGAGTATCTCTCTGCAAACAGACAAACTACAGCCTATATCGCACGCCACCATTTTATTACCGTCTAAGTTACATTATTAATAATTATGCACATTTTAAATAAAAATAACAAAAAAAGGGTAGTTGTTTGTTTTTAATTTTTTCCAAGGTTAACTTTTCTATTTTTTAAATCTTTTTGTTCACTGTTAAAACACGAGTTTACCTGGGCAGGAATAGGGGTACCCCAGAGAAACCTGAGGCATACCCTGACTGATGGTACCTGAACAATGACTTACCAGTATTAAGGGCTCGGGATGGGGACAAGGTAATCAGGAACTTTTTCTGTATTGTTCTCTTGTATTTAGATGTACTTAAAAGTCCCATTGACATACTTTATTGCTTGTGGACATTAATATAATTTCTTTCTTTATTGAATTGTCTAGTCAAGTATCTACCATATGTTGAAAGATCTGGTGATAAGCTGTACCCTACCAATTATCAGATTATCACGATTACCAATTATCAGATTGTCACGATAGGGTTGTGGGCATGATTTGGCCTAGTCTTTTGCATGTTGCTAGATTATTGGATAATAGGCACATCAACATCTATCCAAAATACAAATGACCTTAAGGTACATATATCATTGCATAACCTGGATGTAAGAAGTACTTAAGATATACATGATCCATCTACTCTGAGCAGTACTTTTCTCTCATCTTTTTCTTTTAGGATTGATTCAAATGTGTGTTCAACTAATCAGCCATCTTGTGCCATAAAAATTGATAGTGAGAGAACACAAAAGTGGCTGCACGGTGACATGCTAACACTCTTCTTGAGCATCAATAAATACTGATACAAGGATGTGAAAAATAGAATGTGAGAGGATAGTACAATACTACTTGTAAGGTACATATAAAACTTATGTCATTTGTAGTATGCGGTCTTAGTCTCACTTTTGTAATTTTAAACTAAGTTACCGGTTCTGGTACGGGTTCGGGTTCGGGTTTGCGGGTTCTGTTTGCGGGTTCGGTCAAATTTTTTTTGGGTGTGGGTTCGTTTTGGGTTCGTCCATACAAAAAACATATAAAAATCAGAAATATATTCATATTTGTAGCAGTAATTAAGTTCAGAATACCATAGCATCATGAATATGATCATATAATAAACAAAACCACACTAGTGTTAGAAATTAAAAACACTACAATGTCAATTAGTCAAACACAAATGTCGAATGTCATGATATATATAGTTATTACAATTCAAAAATCAAAATTATAATGCCAAATGTCAACAATCAGCCAATGCCATCACTAATTAGGCATCACTGTCATATGGGTCATCAAAAATATCATCACCACAAGCCATATGAGCATCATCAAATACTGGTACATTAGTAGAACCACAAAAAGTGGCACTGGCACTGGCATTGGCACTCTCATGCCCACTAGGGCCACTACCAATCTCAACATCAACATCAACTTCAAGTGCGGCAAGGTGGGAAATGGTAGCATCCAGGTTAGTATGCTCTGGCTTGATATCCCAATTCCTTGAGTCCCCTTCCTTGTAGTCCTTGTTTTTGTGTGTAAGGAGGCGCAAGTTGGAATGCACATACACTAAGTCCTCCGCCCTTTTTGTGTGCAGCCTGTTATGCTTTACTGAGTGGATGAAGGAGTATGTGCTCCAATTCCTCTCAGAAGCTGATGAACTAGCAACCTATTAATACAAGACAACATTAGACAGTTAGAGTTATAAATTAGAAATTTCGAATTTAGAAATTAAACTTAAAAATCTAAAAGATAATAAAGCTTACTTGCGCTAAAATTTTTATTGCAAGAGGTTGTAGGTGTATGAATGATTGGCCATGGAAGTACCACCACATATGAGCATCAACCTTATATTTGTCAACAAGAGCATCAACACCCATGTCCGTGGAGCTCACAAAATGCATGAACTCAGCTCTAACTGCTTCTCGTATGTCAGGATCAACAAAGAGTCTGCAAAATGCTGCCTTGTACCCCCGTCTGACTTCAGCATCTCTATATGGGGCAACCCTTGTCCCCACAGAAAGGAGTTGAGCACTATAATATTTGCGACTCAGTGCAAAGGCAAGAAGATGCAATGGTGTGGTCATTTTGTCCCATCTCTCTTCAATAATTTGGTGTATTTGATTGAAGAAAGTTTCTTGAGGATCTCGCTCATGTTCATTTATGATGGCTTTCATCTTCTCAATCATTGAGTCGATGCCATCATATACCTCTCCCAAACAAGGCCTATCCATGTCGGTATAACGGATCATACTCAATATGGGCTCGGTAAAACTGAGGAGATACTCAACACAATCCCACCAATGGTCATCTAGGATCAATTGCTTAATTTTTGTTGCCCCTTCAGTGCTAGATTGCCTCCATATGGACCAATTTTGGTTGGTGACCATGCTAGAGAGTGCCTCTTTAACCTTCACAAGCCGTCTTAAGACAATTGTGTTGGAGGCAAAACGGGTCTTAGCAACCTATAAAAATCAAAATAAAAAAAATAAAAAAATAAGGCTTCTTAAAAAATAATTTAAATAAATTTACAAAACTCAAAAACATAAACTTAAGAAAAAATAAAAATTGCTTGAAGCTTCACTTACCTTTAGCAGCTCCAATCTTGAGAATGATCTGAAAATGCCTTGTGACATATGGTGGTTGGTGATGAACATCTGCATGTCTTCTGCCTCACTATACACCTGTTTGATCCAATCAATTTTTTTGCCAATTTTTTGTAGCATAAGGTTGAGGAAGTGGACCGCATAAGGTGTCCAAAAAATGTGTGAGTAAACGCTCCTCAACCAATAAACCAGCTGCTCTACAATTTTTTGCATTGTCTGTTACCACTTGAACCACGTTTCGAGGCCCCACTTCCTCAATGGCTTGACAAAGAATATTAGCAATAAATGGACCATCCTTCACCTCCCCTTCACAATTGACTGCCTTCAAAAACATAGCCCCTTTAGGGCACACTGCAATAACATTGATCAATGGCTGATTTTTTGAATCTTTCCATCCGTCAGAAACGATGGATAAACCTGTCTCAGCCCAAGATTCCTTTATGGGCTTCAATTTATCCTCTACAAACTTCACTTCCTTTTCCAATAAGGTGGTGCGCACATTCTCAAAACCTGGGCCCTTAAAACCTTTTGGAGCATCATTAATTGCTTTCACCATTTCTTTCCAATACGGTGAGCAAACAACATTGAAAGATAAGCCATTCGCATAGAGACATCTTGCAATTTGATTAGCAAACTCACGAGACTCATTGTGAAATGCCGTTTCCAATGGTCCCTTTGATCTTTTGCGTGCTATAGGTTCAACTGTGGGCAAAAATGGGTGGCTCTCTACATGTTCCTGTTCAAATTCTGATGGTGATGCTGATTGAGGGGGCTTCATTCCTCGAGAACCTCTCTGAGTCTTTAGCAAAGGGTGACTTGGTTTACGACCTGATGGTTCCTCTGCTTTTTCTTGCTCTTGGATACATGCAAGGACTTGAGCTTGTGGGATGGGTACACCATTTTTTCCAAGGCAAGCTTTGATGCCCAACCCAGGTATGTTACACAAATGGGCTTTCACCAGACTGTAAGAGCTTCTATACTGAACCCCACAACCATTGCACGTCCATATATAACCTCCACCGCCTGGAAGTGGTTCTAACATTTTAACATATTTCCAAAGGGGAGAATTTGGATCTGTTTTGAACTTGGATTTCTCCGATGAGGTTGAACCGCTTGCCATTGTAATCCCTATGCCAAAAATTTAAAAAATCAATAAACAATACAATGAACACATTCCATGAATTCAAAGTTTCAAAATTCAAACAAATGAAATTGAAAACAAAAAAAATAAATTAAAACCTAGTTGAGTTTAAAAGATTTATAGTAGAATCTAGATAGAAGAATTTCAATTTAGAAAAAAGAATAAAAAAATCAAAACAAAAGAAAAATGTAGAAAAAAACACCAAAAAAACCAACCTTTTTTGCAAAATCTGCCTCTAAAATCCCCTTTGTAGCAAACGAGCTATTGCACACCCGTAGGAATAGCAAAACAATCGCTTTAGATCCTTCACCAATCGATCTTCAACTCTATAGATTTGATGGCAAGACAAAAAAATAGTTCAGCTCAATATGGAAGAGTTTTGTTTTTTCATTTGGAACGAGCAAAATAGACTGTTTTTGGTGTTTAAATTGTTTCCATATTATGCTTTTAGGGTTGGAGGAGTGTCAACTCAAAAAAAAAAAAAAAAAAAAATGTCAAAATTTATTAAAAAATAAAAAAAAAATTGACTTTTTCGCGTCCTCTTGTGGGTTCGTCGCGGGTTCTTCGAAATTCGGCGTGGGTTCTTTGTGGGTTCGCCCGGGTTCTTCCCGAACGAACCCACAGTCAAAATGCAGAACCCTGGGTGTATCCCAGGGCGGACCGAACCCGAACCAGGACCCGGGCCAGACCGAACCAGGGCCCGCGCTGGACCGAACCAGGACCCAGGGGTTTTTTTTGAAGAACCGGTAACATAGATTTTAAATAATAATTACAAGATGATTTCAATTTTGAGTAAGAGTTCCTATGATTTCCTCCCTGCTTAGATGGAATTGCCTTGATTTTTTTGCTTGACGTGGGGAAGGTTTTATTGGAAAAATATAAGAAGAAAATCTTTTAGAGTGTGTTTTGAACCCATTTAAAACTCAGCTTGTTTCCTGTGCCATTCAGACATGCTATCTGGCACACCAATCAAACCCTCATTGGAATGAAGAAAATGAGGTTCAAGTGAAATAATAACACAAGTGGAACATGAGTTACCAAATAAAACAATGAAAAGCATGAACAAAATACAAGTTTTCGAAATAAGAACAGAATTTTTGTTATCATTTAATATTATATAGAAAACAATTGTCATGTTTTATTCCAAGTTTTTCCATTTAAACCTGAGTAAATTGGAAAACACTATTACTCCAGACATGATGCGTCATTTCCGTGTAAGCATTGTGCAACTATGGCCGAAAAGTGGATTTAGTTATCAACTTTACCCATGTAAGAAGTGTTACTTTTGTATGAGGTAGTTCTATCGGGTACCTGGTGGTTTGTATAAAGTAGTTCTACTATGTTTATAGTCTTGGTTCAGATATTGAGTAATGTTTCATTAGTTGAATGAGGCTGGAAGTCTGGAACAGTATCTACAGGATGAGTGAACAGAACCTGCTCTTCAAGACGTGTTATAGCTTGTAGAGCTTAAGCAGTTTAATATTTACCATTATTTATGCCAAGCTGTGTTAGTACATCTAAGCAGAAGGCATTGGAGCCTGGAATATAATTTGCCCCTGCCATTGTAACAATTTCCTTCTAATGTCGCTTTTTAACTTTTGTCCTTTATTGGAGCCACGCTTAATTTTTTTGGACCCCAAGCAAGAAAAATCTGGATTAGTTTTCTGTTGTGTAGAATGAACACTACTGAACTGGTTACAATGATTTATGAAAACCCATCTGGTAAACAAATGAGACTCAATTTTGAATTAAAATGGCTGGACTCTGCAGAGAGGAGGATGGTGGAATCTTTTTTATGAGAAGGTGCCAATGTTAGTCTCTTGCTACCCTTTTGTAATTTTCCTCCAATATGTCTTTTGTTAGTCTTCTGGTGGCTAGGGCTTTTAGAAGTTGTTCATTTCTGTCATTCTGCTCGTCGATCTATCTGCATTTTGCCAGAGCTTTTCTCATTCTATTGTGTAGGTTATAAACCCTTTTTATTCTTGAATTTCTTTTTTATTTTTATTATTTGATTTTTTATATGTTTTACTTTTTACCCTCAAAATGGGCTGTTTTTTTGAAACAATCTTGCCATAAGCCACATGTATAGGCCACTGGCCAAGAAAGAAAATTATTCTTATCCCAGACCAAAGAGAAAGTTAAGTAAAAATTTGAATTCAAGACAAGGTATAAGAGTTCTAGCTGGTTTTGAACCTCTCAAATATACCAAAAGGTGCAATTAGTAAAGATATACTTATGGTTAAACAAGAATATAGATAATGTATCAGATGGATGTCTTATAAATGAATGGATAATAGAATGTAGACATTAGACATGATAAGATATTAAGATGTATGCGGGTAGGGACACCTCCCTATGAGGCATCTATAAATAGTCAATTAGATACATTATATAAGGTGTCTTACTAACGAGAATGTTCATGTTAATCACAGATAGCCTAATCTTTGGCTATGTTCAAACTAGAATGTATTATGCCTTAGTAGAAGAGCAAGAGGGATAAGGGAGAAGTCAACGGAAATGGTGGCATGTCTTGCTTCTTATGTGCATGGGATGTTGTTGGTGTTGGAAGGCTAGAGTCATATGTGGATGGGTTTGAGCTTGTGATGCAACATCTAGAGCTGTTGCTTGTTCAAACAGAGATGCACAGGATCACCACATAGGATTTATGAGGTGCTTGATATTGATTATGTAAGGCTTTATGCTTTGTTTTTGATTGAACCAAAATGTCTCGAGTCTTAAAAATGAAAAATTTCAGAGTTTGAATAAAAGGAAGTGGCTGCATTCAACAATATGAACAATAAAGTGCTCTTCAAACCAGTGATGAAAAACTCGCCTGAAACTCGCCCGAATCGCGAGTCCATTCCGGCCGCGGGTTTTTTGATGAAAAACTCGGCCTGAGTTTTTGATCAAAAAATGGCATAAAAATCACTTGAATCGCGTGGATTTCCTGCAAAAACTTGGCGCAAAAAAATAGGTTAAAAGTTTAAAAGAAAAACGCAAAAGTTAAAAACGTCATTACTTCAAAGTTCATTTTCTTTATTCTGCGAAACCCTTGCACGCAACGATGCGAAACCCTTTCTCCTGGCGGCACACTAAAATAATTGTGTGATTTAGTCTGCAGAGGTGAAATCCCAAAATCGTGTGGATTGTGGAGTCGAACAAAGGTAAGTCCGAGTCGAAGTTTGAAGTCACATGAAGTTATGAACTTTCAAGTTTCAACTGTTAAAACTTAGAAGGAGAGATTTTGGACGAACTGTTAAAATTTATATAGGATACAATAATAGATCATATGACGAAATCGATGATGATCGATTATAAACTTAAAAAGACTATCATATGAAAGGAGAGATTTTGGACGAACTGTCAAAAGTTATATAAATTTTGACATTTCGTCCAAAATCTCTCCTTTCATATGATAGTCTTTTTAAAATAAAATTTTGACAGTTCGTCCAAAATCTCTCCTTTCATATGATAGTCTTTTTAAAATTTTGATTTTTTATTATTTATAAAATTTATGATATAAAATTATAAATTTTGGCATCTCGTCCAAAATCTCTCCTTTCATATGATACAGTCTTTTTAAAATTAAATTTTGACAGTTCGTCCAAAATCTCTCCTTTCATATGATAGTCTTTTTAAAATTTCGATTTTTTTATTATTTATAAAATTTATGACTATCATATGAAAGGAGAGTTTTTGGACGAATTGTCAAAAATAAAAATCATCATAATCCTATATAAATTTTGAATTTTTGACTATTCGTCCAAAAAGTCTTCTTTCATATGATACAGTCATTTTAAAATTTTGATTTTTTTATAATACTGTTGCAAATTACTGTCAAAATTTATATAGGATTATGATGATATAATTTAATTATATATATTATATTATATAAAATAAAACAGTCTAGAGTTAGACTTTATTTTATAAATAATACAGTCCAAAATCTCTCCTTTCATATGATACAAACTTTTTATAATTTCGATTGTTTTTTATAGCAAAAATGTCAAAATACAACTATACAATAGTCAACTGTGTTATTGTTGAATTAAAATTTTTAATTGAACTTTTTTTGTTCTCTCTTTTTTGATAGGTAACAGGTTATAACTCATGGCTTCTGCAAGTGGAACTGGAGGTAGAAGAACCGGTGGCAAAACTAAGGACCCTTGCTGGAAACATGGGACACCATGTCCAAAGCGAGGAAATGTCATTTGTAACCATTGCACTAAACATATGTCTGGAGGCGTTAATCGACTTAAATACCACCTTGCACAGGTCCCTTGCAATGATGTTGAGATATGTGACAAAGCTCCTGTGGAGGTTTAGAGGGAGGCACATGTCCTTATGGATTATGATCGAAAGAAAGAAGCTAAAAAAAGAGAGCAGCAGAGGCAATGGAAGCCCCAAACTGAGATTTGAGTTCTACAGGGTCAGATTATAGAAGTGTAACTGTAGAGGCCTCTTCTATGCCTTCCATTGGGCCACGGATACGACGATCAGGCAAAGGGCTTGATAGCTTTTTTGTTCCTCGGAACACTCCTGGTGCGCAACCTTCATTGGATGGTCTTGCAAATACATGGAATAGAGAGGTGCATCGTGAGGCGAAGTTGGCATGTGCACGATTTTGGTACTACAACAATATTCCCTTCAATGTCGCTTCGAGTCCTTATTGGGAGCACTTGGTCACTGCATTGACTGTGGCAGGTAAGGGGTTCAAGGCCCCAAGTCGTCATGAGTTGAGTGGCCCATTGTTGCAGAAGGAGGTTGAACACACACATCTACTAGTACAGGATCAGAGGAAAGTTTGGGAAAGAAAAGGCTGCACTATTTTATCTGATGGATGGACAGATGCCAGGGACAGGACTCTCATCAATTTTTTAGTGGCTTCAGCGGGGCAGCTAGTCTTTTTAAAGTCAGTTGATGCCTCCAATCAAATAAAAAATGCAGAAACCTTGTGCAATATGTTGGATGAGGTGGTGATGGAGGTGGGAGTGGAAAATGTTGTCCAAATAGTGACTGACAATGCAGCTGCATATGTGGCAGCCGGTAGACTTCTAGAGGCGAGGCATCCAACCATTTTATGGAGCCCTTGTGCTGCCCACTGTATTGACCTTCTTCTTGAGGACATTGGAAAATTAAGCTGGGTGAAGAATGTGGTTGAAGAGGCAAGAAATATCACAAAATACATCTACAACCACACATGGGTCCTAAATCTTATGAGAGAGTACACTGGTGGCAAGGAGCTCACACGATTAGGAGTCACACGCTTTGCCCCTAATTTCCTTACCTTGCAGAGTATAGCAGCATTATTACCCCACCTTAGGCGCATGTTTGTGGCCGAAATGTGGATATAGAGTCCTTATCATAGGAAGCCGGAAGCAGAGAGGGTCGAGAAGGCAGTTTATGATATTGTCATGGAAAAATCCATGGAGGAGATCATCAAGGTAAGTTTTCAAACACTAATTTTTATTTGCTAATGTTAAAATTTGCTAATTTTGTAAAAAACTATAATTCTCTAATTTTATTTTCATCAACTATTGATTTAGGTGTCAGAACCGTTGGTTAGGGTTCTACAATTAGTGGATGGGGATCAAAAGCCCATGGGGTATCTATATGAGGCCATGGATAAGGCCAAAGAGGCCATTTAACATTTGTATGGGTCGAATAAAAGAAAATATGAACCCATATGGCGCATTATTGATCGGAGGTGGAATCGACAACTCCAACATATTCATGCTACTGGTTACTATTGAACCCCGCGTTTTTCTTCTCCTCTTCATTCAAAGCAGATGTAGAGGTTAAGCTTGGCCTGAACACATGCATGGAGAGGTTGGTCTTTGATGATAACCTTCGAGACATCATACTTGATGAGTTACAGGCCTATAAGAATGTAGATGGGCCTTTTATTTCTTCAAGAGATGCCATTCGTAGGAGATCCACTCTGCAACCAGGTAAAAAACATATGTTTATTTTTCATTTACTATTTATTTTAATATTTAAGTTTACTAAAATCCTTACAAAATTATAAATGTTATCCTTATAGATTTATGGTGGGAAGATTATGGTGCCTCAACGCCTAATCTTTAAAAGATAGCCATCCGGATTTCATCCCAGCCTTGTAGTGCATCCGGTTGTGCGCGCAACTGGAGTGTTTTTTAGGCCATTCACACAAAGAAGCGCAACAGGTTGACTCAAAAGTGCTTGAATGACCTTGTTTATGTGCGGTACAACCTTCGGTTACATGAGAAGAAGGTAGAAGGCCAGGACTCATATCAGGCATTGGACCTTGATGACATTGATCCATATTCAGATTGGATTGTTGAGGATGTTGATGTTGATCCATCGCGTGATGATGATGATATAGCTGCTATGGAGAGGGATACAGCTGAATGGCAAGCGAATGTTGCAGCATATGAGGATTCAGAAATAGAGTCAGATGATGATATTGATGTGCCATCAGGGGCGGGTTCCTCACATGTACCGCTTGATCCTATAGATGAGGATATTGTTGAGGATACCTCAGCTAGAGCAGCCACTTCCGCACCACCCACAAAGAGAAACAAAACTCTTTTGAGCTTTAGTCGTAGAAGAAATTTATGATTTATATCTTCTAGTGATAATGGAACTCTTTTTTTGGTCTATGATATGTAATATGTATTATCAAACTGGAATTTCATATGTATTCGAAGGTTGAACTCTTTTTTTTTTGTCTATGATATGTATTAAACTCTTAATTTTGATTTTTATATGAAGGAAATCAGCAATGCATTCCAATTTCAGAAATGTGTGTTTTTTAAGAATATTTTTAAAAAAATTATGTTATTGCCGAGTTTTTCCCCGAGTTTTTAAAATTTTTGGGTCTGCCGAGTTTTTGCCGAGTCCGAGTTTTGCAACTTTGCTTCAAACGTTTTGTAACAAAGTCTTGCATGATGAGTGTTAATAAAACTAAAAGTCATGATTATTAATTCATTAAATCCAAAAAGTCAAAGTCAAAGTTACCCTATTATCTCCTTCAGTAGTCAATCTTTGTCGTTCTTTCAATACTTAGCTTTTGATATCTATCAAAAATTAAACTTGAACCTGATTGTGAAAAAAATGTTTTGCTAGTTTGAAGATTTATTATGTGTTGGAAAACAACTGAGGAGATTTATTATGAATAATATTTATTTCAGTACTTGATTTCAATGACATACCATAACTATAGTATGCCAACTACATAACAAAAGATTATTCATCCTATTCTTAAGCTCATACATCTACCATATCTAGTAGGCTTGTCGTTGCCCCTTACAATATGCAGATATTGGCTGTGGTGTGTGTGGCACCCTAGGTAGTTGTACTTGTGAGGGTAACCAAAGTGGTAATTTTTTGGACAATGACACAAGACTGACCCAACTCTGGAGAGCTATAGCATTTGCTGACAAGGCAAAATTATCTGTTTGTAGTATGTACCTATGTTTATCTGAGTATTTGGGATGGGGGGATGGATTTTGGGGATGGAAAAAAAATTCTTGGATTTTGGGGATGGTGAATTCTCTATCTTAAATTTTTTTGGGGTGGGGGTTTGTTAAATACTAATATATATGGTTCTAAAATTAAATTCTATAGTAATTCATAATCTAAATTCAAATCATATACATGCAAGTTTGTAATACATGGAGAATATTTGGGACGGGGGGATGCATTTTGGGGATGGAAAAAAAATTCTTGGATTTTAGGGATGGTGAACTCTCTATATTAAATTTTTTTGGTGGGGGTTTGTTAAATACTAATATATATGGTTATAAAATTAAATTCTATATTAATTCATAATCTAAATTCAAATCATATACATGCAAGTTTGTAATACATGGAGCAGACCATGGTCTTGAGATGGTTTCTATACTGCTATGGTTTATTCTACATAAAAGCATAGACCGTGTATAAGCGTGTCTTTCTATGAAGGTGGTATAATCTTGAGTGGTCTTGAAGAGAATACAAGTGAGTTTGCTCTCTAACAACCGGATACGGAACTTCAATTACTGCAATTTCTGATAAATTTACACTGTCATTGCACTATCATGGCCATATTTTTCTGTCTAATGGTGGCTGTGAAGCTTAAACCTGTAATAATTTTTCCTAAGCACAGAACACTGGCATGCACAAACTTTTGAAGCTTTTGGATCTGTCTCATTTTTGACTACTCTCTCTCAGCTGCCTAGCTAATCTGAGAGAGCATTACCTGTTGCTTCGTTATGCTTGATGCTACTCTGGTCTTCTCATGTTCCAAATTCTCTTCATTCAGTGATTCTAGAGTGTGCTTAGGTGCTTATTTCTATAACTGGTCCTGTTGCTGAAGCTGTTTGAGTGCTTTATCTCAGCCTTCATGTGGTCTGTGTGCTGGTCATTTGTTGCCTTAAACTTGTTTGTTGCAATGTTGAATAGTTCAGGTGTTCTCAAAAGTGATGCTTCTTTCCTTCCATTTATTCACTTCATATTTCTAGATGGCATTATTAGCTTCTAACACCTCAATATTACTCTCTAACTGCTGATTTTTGATTTCAAATTCAGCCTTTCTACCAAGAGCTTGGCCAACTCTGCTGCTCTTGCTGTAGCCATTATATAATAATGTTGCCTCTTATCTTCACCCCAGTAGGTCAGCATATTCATAACTTTCTAGATGGGCTCATAGAGTGTAGACAAATCTGTCCAGCAACTCTCTCTGCATGAACTTGTGGAAGTACTTTATTGCATGGTAACAAAATCTTTCTTGCCAATAAATTGGCAAAGCAAAAGATAAAGATTTTTCAAAAAGATGGGGGATTTAATCAGGAAAAAATGGGGGTCTAGGGTTAAAGTGAAATCAGAAAAAAATTGATGCAGAAATTATTAAACCCCAGAAATCTAAGTTTTTGACCAAAAGATTGCCAAAAATCATGGACAATTGCCAGAAATCCTAATTTTCCTGATTCAGTTTTACTCTGCAATATTTTTCTGAGTTTATCGTAATTTCAAAACTGTTGAGCCCAACTTCATGAAAAAACCATGATTTTTCTGATAAAAACCCATTGCCCTGGGTGATTTCTCAAGATTGCTTTGACGATTTTTGTAACTATGCTTTATCATTGCACTCCTTAGCATCTGACTCTACTTGGAAATTTTGTTTGGATCATTAGCAAGCACACTCGTAGCTTTCATCAATATCACTCATTAATTTTTTCTGCTAACTACTGGTAAATTTATTTGCTGGTTTCATATTTACATGGCAATCTGCAAATAATATTTATAATTTAGCAAGATTCCATCTGCTTCTGGAACCCTTCTCTCAGGTCACCTTAGACAATTTTGGTATGAGAACTGTTTGCCCTCACTTGTATATCTGAGTGAGATTATTACTCTGGTGAAAATTTGAGTCTTTACAACTGACCAAGCTTCCAACTTGCTTTATCTACTCATCTATCTTGGAGCCAATTGTCTTCATCACTTATAGATGACTCTAATGGGGTCTGCTCTGTTGATCCTATTCAACTTATGAGTGTGTGTCACATTATCAATCTACTCTCTCTTAGGGAACACTTTAAATAGTTCTGCTTGTTATTGCTCTTTGGAAGGAGGATTTGGTGGCTGCTTTTAGGAAGTGCGTGAATGTCAAGGAAACTTGTGTGGGAACATATGGGATATCATCAACCATGACCCAAACTATGTGAGAATTAAGTGCGAATTTCAATGAGCTTTAAAAACTACACACAAGTAATAACATTACAATAACACAATCATATGGGGCATGCAGTGGAGGGCTAAGTTATCGGTTATTGGCAGAGACCCCCTAGATTCGGGTACTATCCGCTCTTGTTTCAGATCTTGGTGTGGTCCAGAGGGGGATACGGACAGGATTTTGATTTTTCCATGTGGGTTCGTCCAGGGGAAATCCACTTTGAACCTGAGAGAATTTTTGCAGAACTTGTAGCGAATCCACTGACCTTTGACGCTTTTATAACATTAAAAAAAAACTGTTTTAAGAACTTGACTTTGATTTGGATGCATAAAAATGAATCCCTAACCCTAAAAGGTGCCTTCTAAAGTATTTGAAAGACAAAAATAAACTAGTTTACCTCATTGTGAGTACAAAACACAAAAACCATTCATTCTTGCTTGCCATCACATGAATAGAGTTGAAGATTGATCGGTGAGTGTTCCAAAGTGGTTGGTTTGCTATTCCTATGCATGTGCAAGAGTCCATTTGTAGCCAAGGAGATTGTAGAGGAAGAATTTTGCAAAAGAGGTAAGTTTTTTGTTTTTATTTTTCTACATTTTTGTTTTACAAATGATCTCTCTCTTGTTTTGTTTTCATTCTTCTATGATTCTATGACATATGCTTAAGTTTTTAAAATGAGTTAGGTTATATATATATTTGTTTTCATTTGTTTTGAGTGTGTTGTTTATCAAACTTGTTGCCATAGGGATTACAATTGCAGCCAGTTCTAGTTCCATTGGCTGACCCTGCTTCAAAACAGACCCAAATTTCCCCCCCTTGATAATAGGTGCTAGGTGGTGGGGTTATATTTGGATTTGCAATAGGTGTGGTCTTAAGGATTTAAGTTCATACAATCTGATGAAAACCTATTTGTGTGACATCTTGGATAGGGCATTAAAGCTTGCCCATGAAAGAATGGTGTATCCATTCGATTAGAACAAGGATATTAGGAGAAAGCATATGAAGCAATAGGCTATAGATCACATAATCCTTTGGCAAAGAAAAGATTTTGAATAACAACTTGCGTCCGTTACACATAAGAGACCAAAGGGACTGTTGGAAATGTCATTTCACAATGATTCTTGAGAGATTGTTGATCAACACGTTGCGAGATGTATCTATGCAAATGGATTGGCTTTCAATGTTGTTTGCTCACTATATTGGCAACAAATGGCGAGAATAATTAATAAGGCTCTAGAAGGCTACAACGGCTTGGGTTTTGAGAAGGTGCGTTGCACCTTATTGGAAAAAGGAGGTGAAGTTTGTAGAGGATTCATTGAAGCCCCATAAGGGATCCGTGGGCCGAGACAGGGGTGTCCATCATTTTTGATGGATGGATGGATGCAAAAAGGTCATTGTTTTTGAGAGCAGTGGATTGTCAGGGGGAGGTGAAGGATGGTGCATTTGTTGCTAACATCCTCATGACGACCATTAAGGAAGTGGGCCTTGAAATGTTGTTAAGTCATAACAGACAATGCCAAAAATTGTAGAGCAGTTGGTTTATTGGTTGAGGAGCATTATTCACACATATGTTGGACACCTTGTGCGGTCCATTCCCTCAACCTTATGCTACAAAAAATTAGCATAAAAATTGATTGGATCAAATGGGTGTGTGCCAAGGTTGGAGAGATCGAAATGTTTATCACCAACCACATGTAGCAGGGCATATTCAAATCATTCTTGAAATTGGAGCTGCCAAAGGTAAGTGAAACATTAAGACTTATTTTAATATTTATGTTTCAGTTTAGTTATTTTTTTGTATAACTTTATTATGTTTTCTTCTTTGTTTTTATTTTCTTTTGATTTTTGATTTTTGCGTAGGTTGTTGAGACCTATTTCACCTCCAACACAATTGTCTTGAAATGACTTGTAAAGGTTTTGGAGTGACTTTTTAACATTGTCATAAGCCAAATTGGTTCATATGGTGGCAATCAAACACAGAGAGAGCAACAAATATTAAGCATAGGGTCCTAGATGACATTTGGTGGGATTGTGTCAAATATCTCCTTAATTTTATTGAGCCTATTTTGAGTATGATCCATTTTATCAACATGGATAAGCCTTGTTTGGGAGAGATATATGATGACATCATCTCAATGATTGAAAGATGAAGAGCATCATAAATGAGAAAGAACAAGATATTGAGTTAACTTTCTTCAAATAGAAGCACAACATTATTGAAGAGAGATGGAAAACAATGACCACTCCACTACATCTTGCCTTTGAGTCCAAAATACTATAGTGCTGAGATCCTTTTTGTGCCAATGAGGGTTGCCTCATATAGAGGTTTTGAAGTTGCCAAAGGCTAGAAGGCAGCATTTCATTTGATCAGGGACGAGTTCATTGATTTTGTACGCTCCAATGGTCAAGTTATTGAAGGTCTTTGTGACAAGTTCAAGAAGGATGCTCATAGTTGGTGGTACTTCCATGGCCAACAATTGCAACACCTATAACCTCTTGCGATCAAAGTTTTATTGCAAGTAAGTTATATAAATTTTTATTTTATTTTATCTTTTGAAGTTTCATTTATAATTTTTAAATTTTTTAAAGTTTATGACTGTAACTCTCTAACTTTGTTTTAATAGGTTGCTAGTTCATCTGCATTTGAGAGGAATTGGAGCACACACTCCTCCATCCGCTTAGTAAAGTGCAACCGATTGCACTCAAGAAAGGCAAAGGACATAGTGTACGTGCATGCCAACTTGCGCCTCTTTTTGCACAAACAAATTGGCTACAAGGAAGGGGACACGAGGAAGTTGGATATTGAGCTAGAACATATTGAGGAAGTTGGCTACAAGGAAGGGGACATGAGGATGCTTCCACTTCACAACATGCTGCACTTGATGTTGAGGATGAGCAGTCAGTTAGTGAGCATGCAAGTGCTAGTGGCACCGCTTGTGTTTCTTCTAATATATCATCACCTACATCATCTAATATTGATGGTGATGGTGATAATTTTGAAGACCCATATGACATTGAAGCCTGATTAGTGATGGCTGATTGTTAACATTACTATTTTTAATCTTAATTTATATCATCACATTTGAGTTTGTTGTTTGACTAATTGATATTGTAGCATTTAAAATTTTTATGGTGGTTTTGTTTATTATATGATGCGATGCGGTATTCTGAACTTAATTACTGCTGCAAATATGTATAAATTTTTGTTTATCAAATGTTTTTGTATGGATGAACCCAACCCCTATTTTTTTTTTTGACTGAATCCACAAACTGAACTCTCAAAGTCGAACCAGGATTGGTAACTTAGGTGGAGGGCATTCAATCACAATATATAAGATTGTATAGATGAGGGCATAGCCGCTTATTGATACACCTATTTCTAAGCTAATGTAGGGAGAGTCAATGCACTTTGGTCTATGTAGCTGACATCTTGTGCTGCATTTGCAGTTCCTCTAGAACACGTCAGGATTGGATAATGCAATTGGCTTCTATGTTCTACATGACGAAGTGTCTAGACCTGAACCAAAATGATACACAACTGCAAATAGATTCTGGTGCCCATCCAAGTCTGCATATGCTTCATTGTTTTAGAGAAGGGTGCCCAAGTAGCTGCTCTCATGAAGGGTGATCCATGGAGTGGATAAGAAACATTCAAATCATTTGGTGTAGGAATGTATGGGACATTAACCACTTGATGATAAACAATCTGAATGGTACTATGTTCCACGGTGTTTTTGGGATAGGGATGGTTGGGGATAGTGGGAAGCATTTTGAGGGTGGCAGTCTGCGAGGCCCTCTTCTGGGGATGGCAACATATATTGCTGCCTCCAAAATGCATCTCACTGTCCCTTGCCATCCCAGTCCCAGAAATGCTGTGGAACATAGTGCTATTCAAGTTGCTATTCAACATTAGGGGGATTATCTTTGAGACTAAGAAAGAAATTGGAAACATATTTTAATGGATTTTTAGGCTTTTAAAGTTGACATATATTTGAATCTGGCTGGACCCCTTCAAATTGATCACTATGGGTGAGACCCTATGTTACTGAATCAGCATTAAGAACCAGCATTTCTGGGTACGAGTTGTACCAGAATTGTGTATAGGTTCAAAATCTCCGCAGATTCGGGCAAGGTCTGGGTTTGAGTGTCCAGAATCGAATGGAAACATTTTTGAGTATATCCAAGCGACTCAGTCATCGATGTGGCGATTCCAAGACATTTCTAAATCACATCCAATGTCTGAGTGAAATTTTCGAGGCAGTTTTATGACTTTAAACTTGTAAAACCCTAGACACTACCCCTAAACAAAACAAAACTACCATTCCAGTTGCAGCATGAAGAAAAACTGCCCATTACATCTGTTGTAATCATAGTGGAAGCCAAAAATGACTATGGAAGCCTGGAAGGGAGGAAAACAAGTGCTTAGAACAGCGAACAATGAGAAAAAACCATTGCAAACCCAGAAATTGCAAACAGCTGACGACCACCATGTATTTTTCTGCCTGCATTTTGAATGGCGTCGGTATTTTATGGTTGCCGCAACAGAGAAATCACAAGATTTGAAATGTTAAATGATAAAATGTCTGTTTTTACAAAAGTTTTAGGTTTTATTATTTATAATATAAGCATAATTGATTATTAATGCAAATCTCTATAATCTATTGTAATACATTTAAAAATTTTAAACATTGTAAGAGATTTAAACAGAAACTTATAATATATTAATAAATTTATAGTAATGCATTATACATTTTTAAACAGAAGCATATAATATAATACTGTAAACATTATAAGAGATCTATAATAATGCAAATTTGTGTTTTATAATTTTTAAAATGTCTGTTTTATAATGTAAATTAAATAAACTTAATATTAATTTAATTATAATAAAATTAATATAAATAATAAATCATAATATAAAATAATTAATAAAAATATATATAAATGGTATACTGAACTTAATTCTGTTTTTAGGCTGCATATATATATATGATTTTTATATGTTTTTGTACGGATGTACACATAATGTACCCAGCACCCCACCCCACCCCCAAAAAAACTGCTGTACCAACATATCGTACCTGTACCCAATTCTGATTTGGTAACTTAAGTGAGACCCATTCACTTGTAATTCAAAAATTATTACTTCATACCTCAACTTATTTATTTCCATTAAAACTTTTGCCGGGGTTCATATTGTACAGTCTTCTTTCTACAGGTCGCGTGCCTGACATCAAGGGAATCTTGTGAACATGCGATTCCAATGACATGCTCTTCAGAGCTACATAGGGCCATGCAAATGCCTTTTTTGGCCCAAAAATATCTTGACGCTGCAGCATTCAAAACTGGATCATTTTCATCGATCTGTGCTGATAGCATGTGGATTTTCTTACAACCTGAACTGACTGTAGCACTCAAGGATCCCTGATACTTGATAACACCAACCCAGTGCTCTGTTAGTTGTGCAGGAACAAATTATGTGTGAAGGTAGTGGCATCTGAGATAGAGACAGAGAGGCTGGATTCCATCTTTGGTGTGTCACCTGGGAAATTAAACTTGACGTCTAGATATAGGAAGTCAGATAAACAGATCTTATAATCTTTGTTCTGCCAATGTAGAAGATCACTATTCATCTTTGTTTTATTGCTGGCACAGAAACTTTGTTTGTTTTTGGAGGGCTCAGAGTGGGAGCATTTCAGTAGTTATTTTTGCAAAATCCAATTCATGTCCTTCATTTTTGCAAGTATTTCAGTCATGTATTTCTTCTGCAGTGGAGGAATTGCTGCTGCCCAAGTTTAGCAGCTGTTGTCTTCAATGCAACTTCTCTTGTATGTCAAGTTCTTGATCCTATTACTTGGGATTTCCAATGGAAATATTCTTCTTCTTGTTTCTGTAAGATTTTGAAGTGCTTTGAGTTTTTGCTTGACAACCTTCAGCTTTTGGTAAAAACCCGTTCTGAGATTTATTTTGAAGCTGTTCAAAATGGGCTTAGGTGTTGTTGAATTGAACTTTATTGTTGAGGACTGATTGAGTCCATGATTTTAAATTGAAATGAATTTTAACTTGCTCATGAATCTGTACACGGCAGAACATTGAGTATTGGTACGTGAAGTCCCCCATTCCTTGATGCTGGTTGTAGAATTTGGATGCTGAAGCCACTTGTTCTGAAATCTAAACTTATTTTTTCTTGAACTGTTGGATTCAGTGATCTGTAGGTAAATGGTGCAAATAGTGATAAGTTTTTCAGCTACATATTGTGGATCTTTCCTCCTGTTGCACCATGGGAAGTTCCATTCAGAAAATCAGGGTCTTTGATGTTAATCTGGTGAGTGATTCATACTGACGATCCCCATGTTTCTCAGTAACTAATTAATTAGATTGAAATCCCCATCCATTATTTGGTGTGCTTTTTTTACTAATTTTACAATCAGGTCTATTCATCTGTTATTATCAGTGTTGCCAGGAGATTGGCATTGGTGCTGGTACGGGAGACGGCTACTTGGAGATGGCAAACCAAAAAAAAAATTCATTTCCTCTTGTTGAACTTGACATCTATTCAAAATTTCAAAATTTATATTTTATTATACATTAAAAAAGTGAAATATAAATAATATCTATTGAAATTGTGAGTAGCTTCACCAGGTCAACAAGGCCATGGTTTCACAGCTGCAGAAGCTTTCAGACCTGAAGCAGTCCTACAGAAGAGTCAATGGATTAAGCTACACAGTCCCTGCTGGAAAATCTGCAGACGTGGAGGATCAGAAAAAGACTGTCGCAACTTATGAAAGTGTTGTGATGAAACTAAAAACAGAAGTGAGTTAAAAGGATGCAGAAATACAATTTTTCAAGCACACCGTGAAACAAGTAGCTAAAAACAAGGAGAAATTCGAAAGGCGTTTGAAATGATGATAACTGTGATACTCTGGTTCACAGGCGGATCTTCCATGACCAACTATTTCAGTCAACATTTGATGAAGTCCTTCAAGCTGCTAACAACTTTACCAAAGATTTAATGTTGCAGATGAAGAATGCAGTGGGACCTGGATGCAGCTGCCACCACCATTGTGCTGGCCATCGCATTCAGAAAACCAAATCAACTTGTGCAAATAAACATTTAGGATTTTCTGAAGGGAGACATGCGGAGAGTGGGCGGGATTTCTTTTGTGACTGGAGACATCTTTGAACCTGTTTCTGGTACGGTAGACATAGCCTGGGTGGTGGGAGACGCATTTCCCTGCAACCCTGGTTATTATGTTTTTTGATTCCTGTTGTGTGTAGTATGGAGGGGTTTAGATAGTGAAAACCAAGAAAATAGGATTTGGCTCCAAAAATTTCATGTTAGTAGTAATGCCCAAAACATGGTTTTGGGAATTCAAATTCAAACATATATAGTTTTGCTTGGATCCCATAGAACTCCTACTTTCCAGCACTACTTGTTCGTTCTTAATAGAGCTGTGTCTTAGAACACAGTTTAAGTTTTAGGCATCCTTGGTAGTTTTACTGATGCAGATCAAGGACCGAGAAACTCCAAAGGAGCAATCAATCCTTTCAGCTTATCATAATCAAACGCAAAATCCTACCTAAAGGAATAAATCAATGACAAATATAAATTCTACTCTGTTTTATTGATCTCAAGAATGTTTACAATTTGTTTACAAACAAAATCTGCAATAAAATGGTTAATTGCATCTTCAACCTAGATGTAGTGTCCCCTTCTTCCGAATGAGACTTTTACGGAAGACCTTTAGCCCATTTGATTCCCTTAGGCTAAGTTGGGGGTTATAAGGGAATAATTAATTATTAAATTTTAAATAGTCCTAAGTTCCCTAATGATTATTTATATTTAATTAATTAATATGGCTGGACCTTGGTTTTGATAAAGTGACTTTATTTTATGTCAATGGAAAATTATAAAGGGGTCACTTTATTGGAGTGGAAAAAAGAAATAAATTAAAAGAAAATAAAGTAATTCTCTCAAAGAAGGATATAAAGAAGATGTGAGCCAAAAAGCACTTCTTTTTGACTTGTTATTTTCTTGGTGTTTTGTTGCTAAAGCTTCATGGTTCAGCAAACCCTAAGACGAAAACTCTTGGGTATTTGGTTGTGTGGATGAAATCCCATTCAACCTTCCTTGGTGGGTTCACTCAGAATTCACAGGTGCATTTATTGGAATCAGATTATGGAGTTTATTGTGCTGGAGTGAGATATCTTTCACAGGTTTTGTGTATTTGCTTTAGGAGGGTTTCATTTCCAAATTTATTGATTTGCAAGCAAATATAAATTTGGAGTTTTGATGGAGAATTGTATCGAAGATTTTGTGGGTTTGGTAGTGCTGTGTGTGAGTTGATTATATTCTAGATATAATAAAACAGAGATTTATTTTGTGAAGTGGATTCATGACCTAGCCGTACCATTGTGCACTCTTAATACTGGCCATACAAGATACAAATAGTGGTGTGCTTCAAAGATAGGAAGATTCCTTAAATTTTATAAGGCTTGAAGCCTTCCAAAATTGCCACAGCTTATCTTAAGAGGGAACAAAGCTTTAAAAAGCAGATTTCAGATATTAAAAGGCGGTCCTGGAACCCAATTCCTCCTAAGCGCCACCTTATGAAAGCTTTCCATTGTATGTTCTAAGGTGCGTAAGTGTAATGTCCCCTTCTCGCAAGTCCCAATTTCACAATCTTGCACACGATTTCAACTCACAAAAAGAGAACATTAGTACACTAAACCCTCTTAATTGCATTTATAGCAATAGATATATAAGATACTCATTTCACATAAGAATATTGCCTTCATAATTTCTATGATCAAATATCAATTCATATCTTTAATTCATTATTTTATGATTACTTCCAATACATATTTCTATCACTAATCTTTCAATACACATTCTCTATCATTTATATATTTTATGCTCGCTATCTCTTTTCCATGTGTCACTCATTAACATCATATGAGAGAGATGAGATGAGTCTTGCCACTATTCACCATGGGGCTCTATATCTCCTATCCTTAGACTCAGGTAGTACCTTTTGTACTCTTAGAGTCAAGGCCTCTATGAGATTGTTATCCTTTGCACCATGGATACCTTGTATCACATGTGACAAAGGCCTCTAAATACCCATGAATGGCCTCTTAGGCGTCTCATTCTCATTCTTTCCATATGAGGGGTTAATGTGTACAACATATGACTGACTGCATATAAGCTACAACACTTTCATTATGATACATATGACTGATTGCATATAAGCTACAGCACTTTCATTATGATACATATATGACCACATCTTATAGAATCAAGTTCCAAGAATAATAACATGCAAAAGGAAATGTTAAGTATGCAAAAGGGATATCAATACGCAATCATACCTGTAGATTACAAGGCCGTATAATGCTGATTCGATCCAATGATATCTTTAAATATGAGAAGGAATAGAATTCGGTTGGGATGATTACTTATTGATGTCTCTTGATTGCAGCGGTATCTCCTTGTATAATAATGCTTTAAAGTCTTTATTGTAGATCAAATGTAAATTCGATGGCTGGAAATATATATATTTGGAACTTGTAATTGTTTAATGCTTTAATCTTGCAGATCGTATCTCTGCATAAATATATCCTTGATCGCTGAATGTGCCATGTACTCCTGCCTTGTTGAATGTTATCAATCAAGTTGCTAAGGTGTTCGCTGTATGCCACTGGTCTTCCTTGGCGAATAGAATGTAATATCAGATTGTCTTTGAAGATCGGATAAATTCTTATAACCTTTACTCGATCAATGCTCAATGTGTTCAATGCCTTTTGCAAATGATTTTCATCGGCTTTAATAACTTTCGAACTGTCTCTTTTGGGATCGGCCGTGTCTTTTGGGAGGATCGATGCCTCTTCACACAGGATTATTACTAACTAATATGGATCGGCCTCTTATGTAATCGCATGACTTGTTTGATTAATCAATTTTAGTCTTATTCTTATTTTGTCCATATCCTTATTTTGTCTTTTCTTCTTGGCCTTGATTTTGTCTAAGTGTTTAGGATAGGAATGGATTATGAATGCTAGTCTTTTCCAATCTTCAATTGGGAAACATCGAGTCATGACAGTAAGGTTGGGTAGGAGCCATTGGAGTTTATGAAGGAAGACTTGAGAATGAAGAGAATCGTAGGAGGTTAGAAAGTGTATGCTGCTGTTGGAAAATCAGACTAGCCGCCCAGGTGAATAGCTCCTTATGTGAGGAGCTTTGGACATAATATTTGGTATGTATAAACTGTTGTAATGGAGGATTTGTATTTCTGAAATTCCTGATTATAAACAAATTCTTCGGCATCTTTGTATTCAATATTGCTGTGTGGTATTATATGCAAACTGTTTGTTAAAATAACTCTTCATTTCATATATGAAATGTGATACTTTGGTGTAAGGAATCATATCAAAACCTACTAGACAAGCTGTCCATAACAAACATACTCAGAAAATTCAGTTTATGAGCCACATGCAAAAATGTTTGATGAAATGCTTGCACAGTAAAAATCAGAAAATTTGTGGGTTTTAGCAATATTTTGGTAGGGGATTTTGCAGTGGTATCAAAGCAAGAGATCTTACCAGCCTGGAGGGTTTGCATGTTAGATTTAATGGTTGCATCTTGATTTTATGAATCCGGAGGATAGAGAGTACATTACCTACAGGAGAAGGCAGCAGTTGATTGATTCAGACTTTGAAGAAGAGAACATCATGCGTGATAGAGATTGTTAGGATCCTAGCACTAGGGACATTCTCAATGACATTGCTAGAGGGCAGCGAGAAATGGTGCAGCTTTTGACCCAATTTATGCAGCATAATATGGCAAATAACAATACAAATCAGGATAATAACAGGGGTAGTCATCACAATAGTGAAAACAACGGAAGTAATGGTGAGGCAAGCAACTGTGGTAATAATGCAAACATTCCGAATAATCACGCTAGAACCATTCAGGCTTCCACAATTAGGCTCTTATGCTTAATGTCTTAGATTAGCAGAGGACACAGGGTGGTGGACATCAGGTTGCAGGAGAGAGTTTCACAGATTATATGCATGAGTGGCAGTCTCTTGGTGATGAGTTTTAGGCTGCTATGTCGTTATAGGACTTCTGCCAGTTGAAGTACATAAATAGGCCTAAAGCAAACGGAGGGCATAATTAGGAGTTGCAACGGAAATTGGGTAAGGTATCTATTTCTTCTTTTGATGGTTCGGGCAAATGCACTGCACGTGCATGGATTCAAAAGTTAGATAACTATCTCACTTTGAACCCCATGTTTGAGAGAGAGGCCATCCGGTTTGCTACCTTACATTTGGAGGGTGATGCTCACGATTGGTAGTATCATGGGATGATTACACGTCATAGCCTTG
The DNA here is from genome assembly GCA_027924645.1 of Cunninghamia lanceolata. NCBI lineage: Eukaryota > Viridiplantae > Streptophyta > Pinopsida > Cupressales > Cupressaceae > Cunninghamia > Cunninghamia lanceolata. The sequence continues at coordinate 1,001,133 of BSBN01000374.1, read as the reverse complement.
TTACTTCTTATGCTGATTTTACTCAAAGGCTGATTGACATGTTTGATAAGGCAAATCCTAAATAGCATTTTAGAGGGTTGGCCCAACTCAGACAAAAGGATTCAGTGGATGCTTATAGATCTGATTTTCAGAGGCTTGCGGTAATGGTACCGAATGTTTTAGAGGACAGGTTGTCTTATCTCTTCACTGAGGGATTAGAGGAGCCTCAATGTGGTTGGGTTAAAGCATTAGACCCCCCTTGCTTGCAGGATGCCATAAAAAGGGCTAGAAACATGGAATTTTCAGCACCTCCTAAAAATATTTTTCAGAACAAATATTTTTTTTCTTCTAAGAAAGACAATAAGAAGAGTTTTCAGAAGGAATGACCTAAAAAGACGAACTTGGATACAGAGGCTAAAAATGAACTTAGGAGGAAGAAGCTTTACTTCTCATGTAGGCAACCATGGGAGCCTGGATAAAGATGCCTTGGAAAAGGCAAAGTTCATTATATTGAAGATTACTTCTGACATTGAGGAGGAGGAGAAAGGAGATTCTAGCTCAGAGAGTGAACAGGAAGAGGAGAAGGTAGAGCATGAGGAGAGAGCTATAGGTGAACCCTTGGGTGGTACTATTGCTTCTCTTTTGAGTACTCCTAGATATCATCCTTTCAGGGTGAGTAGTTCTACAGGGTTAGCGTGTGATTGTCTTGATTGATAGTGGGGCAACCCACAACTTCATTGATGAAGGCCTAGTGATGAAAAGAGGTCTTTAGGTAGAGGATTTTCTGGGATTTAATGTGATGGTGGTTGATGGCTTCACTATGAGCTGCAAGAAGAAAATCTCTCAGTTGAGCATTACTTTGGGTGACCATCAGGTTACTGATGATTTCTATGTTGTTGGAATTGGTGAGACTGATATGGTACTTGGCATTCAGTGGTTGCACTCCCTTGGGAAGTATTCGTAGAACTTTCAGACCATGGATCTCAAATGCAGACATGAAGGAAAAAAGGTTGTACTTCGAGCAGTTTTGAATAGGGCACCTAGAGTGGTCACTGTGAAGAGGATGGAGGCACTATTCCGACATGTTGAGGTTGCATGGGCAGCCCAATGTTTGATATCATCCAAAGCTCCTGATATTGGTGGACAATATCATGTGGATATCCAATCTGTATTGGATAAGCATAGTGTGGTTTTCAGCGTTATTCCTCTGGGTAGACCACCTAACAGGGGTTTTGAGCATGTGATCGAGGTTGAGGGCTCTAAGCTCGTTATCACCACTCTTTATCGATATCCTAAGAGATTCAAAGAGAAGATAGAGAAATTGATTAAGGAGTTGCTGGATATGGGCCACATTAGGTCTAGCTCGAGTCCTTTTGCTTCTTCAGTTGTGTCAGTGAAGAAGAAAGATGGGACTATGCAGATGTGTATTGTTATCATGCATTCAACAAGAAGACCATCAACAACAAGTATTCGATTCCCAGGATCGATGAGCTATTGGATGAGTTGCATGGTGTAGTATACTTTTCGAAGATTGATCTTTGTTCGGGATACCATCAGATTAGAGTCCGTGAGTAGGACATCCACAAGATCGCCTTCAGGTGCCATTATGGCCACTACGAGTTTTTGGTCATGCCCTTCGGTTTGACCAATGCTCCTGCTACCTTTCAGTCTTGCATGAATCATATCTTCAACAGGTAGTTGCGGAAATTTCTACTGGTATTCTTTGATGACATATTGATTTATAGCAAGAATGGGAGGATCACCTCAGACACATTGATGAGGTGTTGGGTATCATGGAGGCACAGTCTTTGTTTGCAAAAGCTTCCAAGTGTGAGTTCGAAATGACAAAGATTCTTTACTTGGGGCATGTGATCAGTCCTGATGGAGTGAAAGTCCATCAAGAGAAAATTCAGGCCATCTTGGATTGGCCACCGCCAAAGACATTATTAGATTTGAGGGGATTCTTCGGCCTTTGCAGTTGCTACAGGAGGTTTGTTAAGGGGTTTTCTCAACTTGGTGCACCTCGTACAGATTTCACTAAGAAATGAACTTTCAAATAGACAGATGAGGCTCAGCGCACATTGGACAAACTTAAGGAGGTAATGAGTACTTGTCCTGTTTTAGCATTACCTAAAGGCTAATTTCTCTTAGCCTTTTGTTTTGGAGTGTGATGCTTTAGGTGAGGGGATAGGCAATGTGCTTATGCAGAATAGGACCCTATAGCCTATGAGAGTAGGAAGCTTCGTGATGTAGAGAGATTATACTCCACCTATGATAAGGAGATGCTTGCCATCATGCATGTGTTGGCAAAATTCAGACAGTATTTGGTAGGTGGAAAATTTGTTGTCAGAACAAACCAAATAGTTTGAAATACTTGTTGGAGTAGAAGGATTTGAATGAGTGGCAACATAAGTGGGTCAGCAAAATTTAGGCATATGATTTTGATATTGAGTATGTGAAGGGGAAGATGAATATTGTAGTAGATGCCCTTTCCAGGAAGCCCGCTTTGTGCTTCATGACAGCGATTTCAGCTGATTGGAAGGCTCACCTCTTGATTGAGTATTCCAAAAATACTTTTGCATGCGAGCTTATGGATGGTAAGATTCAAGATGATAGGTATAGAGTGGTAGATGATGTCATCTACTACAAGGACATAATTTATTTGGTTCTTGAATCGAAATTGAAGGAGAAAATCTTGAGAGCCATTCATGATACATCTCTTGCAGGACATCCAGGTTATTTCAAAACCTACGGGCATATTAAAGAGATTCTCTTGGAAGGGTCTCAAAGATGATGTCTTGTGCCACGTTAGAGAGTATGACTTGTCAGCAGAATAAGTCAGAGCATACTTTCCTAGTAGGTTTGTTGGAGCTGTTGCCTATTCCTGAGTAGAAGTGGGAGAGTATATCCATGGATTTTATTATAGGTCTTTCTAGGGTGCAGGGCAAAGATTGTATCTTTGTGGTGGTTGACAAGTTGACCAAATATGTGCATTTCTTTGCCATATCTTTTATGTATAAGGCACCTCAGGTTGCAGAGTTGTTCTTCAGAGAGGTGTTTAGACTCCATGGATTGCCGAAGAACATTGTCAGTGATCGGGATAATAGGTTTCTCAGTGTCTTTTGGCATGAGCTATTTAGATTAGCTAGCACAGAGTTGACGCTGATCACTAGTTAACGCCCCTAGATTGATGGCTAGATAGAGATTGTAAACAAATGGGTGGAAGGTTATTTGCGTAACTATGTTGTTGGGCAACGGAAGGCTTGGATCAAGTGGTTATATTTGGATGAGCATTGTTACAACACCGCTTATCACATGTCGATTGGCATTACTCCTTTCAGAGCATTGTATGGCTATGATGCTATGTCTTTTGTAGACTTAGCATTTGATGACAACAGGGCTCCAAAGGCGAAGAATTGGATTAAGGAGAGTCAGGACATCCTTAAGTCACTTAAGGATAATTTTCTTTGTGCCTAGAATCAATTGAAGATTTATGTGGACAAACAGAAAATTGAGAGGAGTTTTGAGGTGGGAAACTTAGTTTCTTTCACCTACAGTCGTATAGACAATCTACATTGAAGAGGAGTGGTGCAGAGAAGCTTAACCCTCACTTCTATGGCCCTTACAGAATTGTGTGGAGAGTTGGTGAGGTGGCGTATGAATTGGAGTTGCCTGAGAGTAGCATAATTCATAATGTGTTTCATGTTTCTTGCCTCAAAAAGGTACTTGGGCAGCGTATCACTTCATCTCATGAGCTTCCGCCGTTGGATGAGGAGGGAAGATTAGTCTTGGTTCTTGATGCTATCCTAGATGTCAGAGAGAGGAGGTTGAGGAGCAGGGCACTCAAGGAGTATTTGATTAGATGGAAGGACTTGCCTATAGTGAATGCTACTTGGGAGGGAGAGTAGATTCACTTAAGGATAATTTTCTTCGTGCCTAGAATCAATTGAAGATTTATGCAGACAAAGAGAAAATTGAGAGGAGTTTTGAGGTTGGAAACTTAGTTTCTTTCACCTACAGTCATACAGACAATCTACATTGAAGAAGAGTGGTGCAGAGAAGCTTAACCCTCACTTCTATGGCCCTTACAGAATTGTGTGGAGAGTTGGTGAGGTGGCGTATGAATTGGAGTTGCTTGAGAGTAGCATAATTCATAATGTGTTTCATGTTTCTTGCCTCAAAAAGGTACTTGGGCAGCGTATCACTTCATCTCATGAGCTTCTGCCGTTGGATGAGGAGGGAAGATTAGTCTTGGTTCTTGATGCTATCCTAGATGTCAGAGAGAGGAGGTTGAGGAGCAGGGCACTCAAGGAGTATTTGATTAGATGGAAGGACTTGCCTATAGTGAATGCTACTTGGGAGGGAGAGTAGATTCAACATCCGAATTTGCAATTGCTTTTGGGGCAAGCAATTTCGGAAAGGGAGGACTGTAATGTCCCCTTTTTTTGAATGAGACTTTTGCGGAAGACCTTTAGCCTACTTAATTCCCGTAGGCTAAGTTGGGGGTTATAAGGGAATAATTAATTAATTAAATTTTAAATAGTCCTAAGTTTCCTAAGGATCATTTATATTTAATTAATTAATATGGCTGGACTCTGGTTTTAATAAAGTGACTTTATTTTATGTCAATGGAAAATTATAAAGGGGTCACTTTATGTGAGCGGGAAAAAGAAATAAATTAAAAGAAAATAAAGTAATTCTCTCAAAGAAGGATATAAAGAAGACGTGAGCCAAAAAAAACTTTTTCTTGACTTGTTATTTTCTTAGTGTTTTCTTTGAGAGTTGGAGCTTCACGGTTCAGCAAACCCTAGGATGAAAACCCTTGGGTATTTGGTTGTGTGGACGAGAACCCATTGAACCTTCCTTGGTGGGTTCACTCAGAATTCACAAGTACATTTATTGGAATCAGATTATGGAGTGTATTGAGCTGGAGTAAGATATCTTTTGCAAGTTTTGTGTATTTGCTTCAGGAGGGTTTCATTTCCAAATTTATTGATTTGCAAACAAATATAAATATGGAGTTTTGATGGAGAATTGTCAAAGATTTTGGGGGTTTGATAGTGCCGTGTGTAAGTTGATTATATACCAGATATAATAAAACATAGATATTTATTTTGTGAAGTGGGTTCATGACCCAACCGTACCATTGTGCACTCTTAATACTGGCCGTACAAGATACAAATAGTGGTGTGCTTCAAAGATAGGAAGATTCCTTCAATTTTATAAGGCTTGAAGCCTTCCAAACTGCCGCAGCTTATCTGAAGAGGGAACACAGCTTAAAAAATCAGTTTTCAGATATTAAAAGGGGGTTGTGGGACCCAATTCCTCCTAAGCTCTACCTTATGAAGGCTTTCCATTGTATGTTCTAAGGTGTGTAAGGTTGGGTAGGAGCCGTTGGAGTTTATGAAGGAATACTTGAGCATGAAGAGAAGCGTAGGAAATTAGAAAGTGTATGCTGCTGTTGGAAAATCAGACTAGCTGCCCAGCTGAATACCTCCTTAGTGAGGAGCTTTGGACATAATATATGGTATGCATAAAAAGTTGTAATGGAGTATTTGTATTTCTGAAATTCCTGATTATAAAAAAATTCTTGGGCATCTTTATATTCAATATTCCTGTATGGTATTATATGCAAACAGTTTGTTAAAATAACTCTTCATTTCATATATGAACTGTGATACTTTGGTGTAAGGAATGATATCAAAACCTACTAGACAAGCTGCCCATAATAAACATACTCAGAAAATTCAGTTTATGAGCCACATGAAAAAATGTTTGATGAAATGCCTGCATAGTAAAAATCAGAAAATTTGTGGGTTTTAGCAAAATTTTTGGTAGGGGATTTTACATTGGAGAAAAAAAAAGGTTTTACTCCCCTCTAAAGACTCTACGCTACTGTCTGTCTGGTCTATCTTTATGCCATTCTTATCTTTCTCTTGGCGCTTTCCTCACTTCTTTGTGTATGGCTACCTCAGCATTCTTGGCGGTTTCGCCTTTCCTTTCAAATCCCCGACGCTTCTCTCTACAGCGATCTCTCTCTTAGCCGCTTCCCAAACTAGCCAAAAATAGGATCCTCCCAAAATATAACAACCTCCTTTATACTTCAGTCTTGAGGAAGTTGAACCGTTGGTTGTTACAGAACTGAAACATCACAAGTCGAAAGTCTTCAAAATGACATGTTTTGACTCCTCCAATAAGTACACTTTTGGGGATTTGGCGTTTAGGTGAACCGTGTCACTCTTGAACTGTTCCTTTATACTCATTTCGGTGAATCGGTGCTTTTAAGAACTTGGGAACTTTGTCTTCGGCATTGCTCCTGGTTCAAGAACTTGGTAATGCGTCGAAACCCTACATGAAAAGCTTTATGTTCTCCCGAAACATCCTTTAGTGAAAAAAAAAGATTGTGTAGTTGGTATTTTACCGAAACATTTCATGAAAGTCTTTTAAGTGTTGCCGAAACACCTTTCGGCAAAGGCAAGGTTCGTTGACGAGGAGTTTCAGAACTCCGGATTTTGTCGAAACTCCTTATAGAAACAGCCTTTGGCACAGGACATAGTTCTTGAACTTCGAAAATCGCCGAAAAGGAAGAGTGATGAACTTTGTCGGCGAAAAAGTTCTTGGACTTCAAATTTTGGCGAAAATGCCAAGTCCATGTGTCATTTTGGCAAATCAGGGGATTCATGAACCTACAAAAAACTTAACGAAATCTGCTTCAAACTTCACCAAATTGAAATTACAAGTACCCATTTAGTTCTTCAACAAAATGATGCCTTTGATTGACTTGAATTGTGAAATTTTCTTGAAGTGACTACCAAAAACAACACAACAAAAACCAAAACACAACAAAATTGAATTGAACCTGAAAACATTTTTGGTCGATACAGGATTGGTTGCGAACTTGGATGCTCCTACATCATTTACTTACGTGATGGATATTCAAGAGCATGATTGAAGGGTGGGTTCTTGTTCATTTGTTAGATAGATTTTCTTCTAGTTGTTTGTTTCCTACATCCATAGAAGCTAGTGTTTGAGGTGGCTATAATTGCCTATTGGTCCTTTGACAACTTCCCTCTTTAGGACCAGGCTTTGCCTGTTTGCAATGAAACACATATAGCCTTTACTTGAAAAGTGAAGTCTGCAGCCCTATGTTTTGGAGTGTAGGTGGGATTTGTGATTGGGTGTTATGCATGTCATTGTGACTTTCCTTAGCATGTCCATCGTGACCCCAATACATAGGAAAGACACCCTTGTGAGATGTCCATGGAGACGACCTTGGAATTGGATATTCTCCTAGTCCATTGGTTGTTTTTATATAGTACCTCTTAATTCAAGATAAGATGGTCTTGGAGAAGTTCTAGATCTATATTGTTTTAGATACATGTAAGAGTTGATAGTGAACTCCACAAGAGCCAAGGATCACCTGCAACCAAAACAACCTTCCACACAAGAGAGAAGCAATGGAAATACTATGAAGCCAAAGAATTGATTAGATGCATACAAAATAGTACATTGTGTACAATGAGGAAACCCTTGTTACATAGACATGGATGAAACCCTAGGACAATCTAAGATCATGACAAGTGTTTTAATCCTATGACATGATACATAAATATTAAATGCCCTAAATAAACTTAACTATGTAAGTGTGAATAGGACATAATGTGAAACTAGTTAGGTAATATACCCTCCATGTTCACACCAACACCCCCCCTTAAGTGCAACTTAAGGAGAAGGATAAAACATGCAAAGATGCAATGATGGGCCCCGGCTATGAGACCATGTTTGTTACCCATGTATAAACAAATCTCTCACAAATGGAGTAAAGGAGAAAAACCCATAGGAAAAAACCCCTCTCCAAAAGAGAGAAAAGAAGAAAAAGTGAATGGAAGGAAGGACTCCTCAATATGACACATGACCCCCAAGGACTACTTCCGTCACCAATGTACTATCAATGTCCTCCCCCTTAGGAGAGAAGAAGAGAGACTATGCAGCCTCTTGACAATGTATAATCTCCCGTAGTGATGGTGGATGCTTGACAAAGGATGATGATGAAGATCCAATAACGTCGAACAACATTCCTCCCTTTGGGAAGAAACAAAACCAAGTATGTATGCAAGATGTCTTCCCATTCAAAATAGGAACTAGAAGGAAGAAAGATCATGAAGTATGATGTCTTTGAACTCTGCTCAAGTGTTACCATGTTGGTATCGAAGGATGCCACAATCAAATCAGGTACAAGCCTAATCAATGAAAAAGGTGACAAGCTAGGACCATGTGGAAACTGATGTAGAACAAGATCCAAAGACAATGATGATGGGTCGATAGCTATGATTGAGTTGTCATCAAAGAGGAGATGAATGTTCACCAAGTCTAAAAGATAGGATGCACAAAACAAACCTACAATATCTATCTGTCATGTCCCCGTCTCCGGCTTGATCATCAAGTGAAGAATGGATTAGCCTATTCCCCATTCTCGGAGGCTAATTCTAAATAATGAGGGAATGAATTGGTTTTTGACTAACTCCGTTTTATTGTTTTGCAAGATCTAAGTCAAAAACCCAAAATTTGGCTAAGTCTGGAAGCCAAGAAGGCAAGAAGTTGACTCTTGGAGTCTAGGCGCTAATCCTATATCAAATCTCACAAATGAGTGCCTAACCAAGAATCATCAAGTTATCAAGTACTTCAATCATTTCAACTAGGGCGCCTTGGAAGAAAAGAATGTTTTGGTCTTCAAAGTGACTTGTACGTTGCAAATTTTCAGAGAACATGACTAAGGGGATACTAGGCGCCCTTCTCTATCCAAAATGACCCTAATGTGCGCCTAGGGTGTTGAAAGCTCACAACAAGGTGGAAAGACCCTTTGAGTCAAGGCGCTTACTCAGGCATGATTGTTTGATACTCCAAATGCCATAGAATTGAAGACTTGACAAGATAATCCTTCAAGTTTCTCAAGGCACAACTTGCTCCTTGTGAAAACCATAGTATGGGCCTAATGGTAGTCACCCAGATTTGTGCCTAAAATGAGAAATGGCCTCTAATTACTTCTTTCAAACAAGGCGCCCACTTGGGTTGATGTTCTAAGTTCAAACGTGTGGAGGATGATCATTCAAGTCTAGGCGCAAATTCCTTCTTGCGCAAACCAGAATGAGCGCCTAGTCTATCTAGGGCGCTAGGATAAGACTCTGTGACTCTGGATTGGCACCTCATTGAGGAATTGAAGATAAGTTGTCACTTCATGATGAAAGGCTGTTTAAGAGATACAAGGCGCTAATCCTTGATCAAACAAACTCATTGTGCACCTTGAGGCTTGGGGCGCTAGATCATGATGGAGCAAAACTTGAAATGGCGCCTAGGGGATTGTAAGGATGTTAGGCGCAATCCCATGGCTCTGGAACCTAGTTTTGGCGCTTTCAAATAAGATCTCAATGAGGGAGCTTGTGAGGTAAGGCGCTTGTAAGAGGAAACATCTTGGAGCATCCTCTAGGGATTTAAAATGGTAAGAAACAAACAAGTAAGTTTAGGCGCACTTATCAGTTTGAATAGCCTAGTTTTGGCGCCTAGCAAAGGAACATGTAAACTTGCATTCCAGAGTACTTCCTATTGTTTGAAACAATGAAATGCAACAAGTATGAAGCCTAGAGACTTTAGGCGCACTCTGTAAACCTTCAATTGGCGCCTAGTAATAGTGAGGCGCAGTTTCATGAAGAGACTATCTCAAAGGGGCGCCAAGACATGAAAGTAGCATCAAACCTTGTCAATCTTCATTTCTACTCTCTGGCCACCCGATTTGAGCGCCTAGCTTTGAAGGGAGTTCAATTGTAACACTAGGCGTACTTTTGTACCCATGAAGTATCATTCTAGTGCCTAATCTCAAATGACACCTTGATCAATTTCAATGAACATCTCAGGAAGATTGTATGAGTGAAGTATCAAGACTCTCTTTTGGATCCAGCTGACAACTCTCGGAAGTTCTTTCCAAGTTAGGCGCATGTCCATGCCTCTGCTACCTCAGTTGGGCACCTAGGTCCACCTTGGGCGCCATTCCATGATCAAACTACTTCAACTTGGCGCCTAGTCAGAAGATAAGGTAGTTGTAACTGCCTAAGCTCTAATTGGTCGACAGGATGACTTTGGGATCCGTGACAAGGTCTTTGGATAAGTTTGCCAACTTAGGATGAGTTGTCAAGAGGAATATTCCCTTGGATATGCTTCTTGGGAAACGTGCCTTGGTTCCTCTTTGTGCATTGAAAAACGTGCCTTCATTGCCTTTGGAAGGCCTATAAAAAGAGTTCTTTATAAACCTTCAATTGGCGCCTAGTAATAGTGAGGCACAGTTTCATGAAGAGACTATCTCAAAGGGGTGCCAAGACATGAAAGTAGCATCAAACCTTGTCAATCTTCATTTCTACTCTCTGGCCACCCAGTTTGAGCGCCTAGCTTTGAAGGGAGTTCAATTGTAACACTAGGCGTACTTCTGTACCCATGAAGTATCATTCTAGCGCCTAATCTCAAATGACACCTTGATCAATTTCAATGAACATCTCAGGAAGATTGTATGAGTGAAGGGTCAAGACTCTCTTCTGGATCCAGCTGACAACTCTCGGAAGTTCTTTCCAAGTTAGGCGCATGTCCATGCCTCTGCTACCTCAATTGGGCACCTAGGTCCACCTTGGGCGCCATTCCATGATCAAACTGCTTCAACTTGGCGCCTAGTCAGAAGATAAGGTAGTTGTAACTGCCTGAGCTCTCATTGGTCGACAGGATGACTTTGGGATCCGTAACAAGGTCTTTGGATAAGTTTACCAACTTAGGATGAGTTGTCGAGAGGAATATTCCCTTGGATATGCTTCTTGGGAAACGTGCCTTGATTCCTCTTTGTGCATTGAAAAATGTGCCTTCATTGCCTTTGGAAGGCCTATAAAAAGAGGAGCCCTCTCATTCATTTATCATCTAATCTTTTGGGAATTTCTCTCTGCAAAGCTTGTAGCTTATAATCTTGAGGCCTGCGAGTTTCAACTGTTGGGGTGATGCTCCCTCAACTGACAAGGTGATGCTCCCTTGTTGTATTGTGAGGTGTTGACATTCAGTTGACATCATTGAGTTCAATTGAGTTGATCAAGTGAGGAAGTCATTGTAAACATCAAGGCTTCAAGGCCTTCTTTTGTATTTCCATTTGAATAAGTTTGTAACTTCATGCTATTGAAAGCATTATCTCTGTAATAAAACATTTGCATTGAATCGAGTAATAAGACAAGTACCCAGCTTCAAGATTGATTCATGCAAGTTATTATCTTTGATATATATGATTAAGTTGTTGAGTAGTTGATAAGTTAAGTACAAGTAAATTTATCTAAGTTAAGGAAAAATTTTAGTAGAACTAGTTGGGTATCTTACAGTGGTATCAAAGCTTGGATCTTGCCAGCCTTTGGGTTATGTAGCCACTTGAAGTAGGTCCACACAGGTATTATACAAGAAGAGCTAGACAACAACAATAGCAACATCATACAGAAGCTCCAGTTAACATGGCTGAGGAAAGAAGAAGTAGAAGTCCTCCTGCTGATGGTGAACGTGAAGCAAGGGAGATGTTTAGGAACATTGCCGTTGGACAACAACAAACAGTGCAAATATTGCAACAAGTCCTTCAATCCCTTCAAAACATGAATCAAGGTGAAGTAGCTGGACAAGGTCGTAGAGATGCAGCCAGACAAGAAAGACAAGTTGATGATGATGCTGCTAGTGCAGTAGGTAGAAGAGTTCGCACATGAACTCCTACAGTTGATAGGCCTTTAAGACCAACTTTCCTTCCGCCACCACTTGAACAGGGCAATGAAGTTGATGAAGAGTTTGATGAAAAAGATACATAATAACTTCGAAGATGAAGTAGCACTCTTTGCAGATCTCTATGCCAGATTACCAGATCGTGTTCGGGATATGATGTCTTTCAATGAATATTGCCGACAGAAGAGGGAAGATAGGGACAGGCGAGGAAGAACTAGAGGCTTTTGTCCTAGACGGGATGATGATACAAAGGAGTATAAAGAAGCATTGAATCGAGTTCCCATTCCTACCTTTGATGGAAGTGGTGAGCTTAGTGCTAGGGCTTGGGTTAACAAGTTGGATACATACCTTTCTCTTAAGCCTTTAACAGAAAAGAAGGCAATTCAATTTGCTACAATGCATCTTGAAGGATTGGCTTATGCTTGGTGGCATCATGGCCTAGTCTCTCAACATCATGATAGGATAAGTTCCTATGATGAGTTTGTAACAAAGTTGATTCAGAGGTTTGACAGAAAAGACACTGAAGTGTACTATCGTGAATTAGCTCAACTCAAGCAAGACGGAAGGGTTGTGTAGTATGTCAATGAATTTCAGAAGATAGCAGTGATGGTACCTGATATGACGGATTGAAGAATCACTATGTTGTTCATTGAGGGATGGAACAATCAGATTAAGCCATTAGTAAAGGTACAAAGGCTAGTAAACTTGGAAGAAGCAATTGACTTTGCTCTTGATCTTGATACTACTCCTGTATACCAGCCTAAGAGGAAGTTCTATAAAGGCGTCAGCTCTACTCAAAGGAAATCCTCTTTTCCTCAAAAGATGACTCAAGGCACATCTGCAGCTGAAAGAGACGAGCTTAGAAGGAAGAAACTCTGCTTTTCTTGCAAGCAACCTTGGGAACCAGGGCACAAATGCCTTGGTAAAGGTAAAGCTCATCTGATTGAAGTTGTATCTGATGATGGAAGTGAAGAGGAGTCACTAAGTGAAGAAGAGTCAACTCAGGATGAAGAGGAGGTACATGAACAACCGACTCTTAATGTTGTTTCAGAAGAAACATCTGACAAAATAACATTAGCAACTATCTCAGGAGTACCTAAGTATCATGCCTTCCGCATTAGAGGAATTGTGAAGGGTCAGAGAGTCACTTGTCTCATTGACAGTGGTGCTTCTCACAACTTCATAGATGAAGGTTTGGTAGCAAGGCAGGGTCTAACAGTTGAAGACTTCGAAGGGTTTCAAATAGCAGTTGCTGATGGTTTCCTGATGAGTTGTACCAGAAGGGTGACCCAATTGCAAATTCAAATGGGTGATTATTCTTTACAGGATGATTTCTATGTAGTTGGACTTGGGCATATTGACGTGGTGCTTGGAGTACAATGGTTACATTCTCTTGGAAGGATAGTCCAGGACTTTCAGAAGATGGAATTGGAGTTCATGCATGAGGGAAGGAAGATCAAACTAAAGTTAGTGTTGGATGGAAACCCCAGAGTTGTCTTGGCTAAACGCATGGAAGCATTGTTCAGGCATAATGACATCGAGTGGGCAGCACAGGTTTGTATCAAGGACAATCAGATTCTATCTGTTGAAGAACTTTATCCTACGGATATCCAGGCAATGTTGGATAAACATGGTAAGGTGTTTAGGGATATACCTCTAGGAATACCTCCTGATAGAGGTTTTGAACATGTCATCGAATTGGAAGATGGGGCGAAACCTGTCAACATTGCACCCTATCGGCATCCAAGGCACTTCAGGATTGAAATTGAGAAGACGATCAAAGAATTGATCGATATGGGACACATAAGGCCATCATCCAGTCCATTTGCATCATCTGTGGTGCTAGTGAAGAAGGATGGAACGATGCAGATGTGTATTGACTATCGCGCATTGAACAAGAAGACCATTAAGAATAGGTATCCAATACCTAGGATTGATGAACTACTTGATGAGTTGCATGGAGCAATCTATTTCTCAAAGATAGATCTCAGATCTGTTTATCATCAAATTCGTGTTTGTGAAGAAGACATTCCAAAGACAGCATTCAGATGCCATTACAGACATTATGAATTCATGGTGATGCCGTTTGGATTGACAAATGCACCCGCCACTTTCCAGTCCTGCATGAATCATGTTTTCAACAAGCAGTTGAGGAAGTACTTGTTGGTTTTCTTCGACGACATCTTGATTTACAACAAGACATGGGAAGAACATCTCCAACACTTAGATGAAGTATTGAGTGTCATGGAGAATCAATCTTTGTATGCAAAGATGTCTAAGTGTGATTTTGGCTTGAAGGAGATCCTATATCTGGGTCATGTCATCAGAGCTAATGGAGTGAAAGTACAAGAAGAAAAGATTGAAGCCATTCACAATTGGCCAGTTCCCAGGAATGTGTCAGAACTAAGAGGTTTCCTTGGCCTCTGCAGCTATTACAGAAGGTTTGTTAAAGGTTTCTCACAACTTGCCGCACCTTTAACAAATCTGACAAAGAAAGGGGCTTTCATCTGGTCAATAGAAGCTCAAGCTGCTTTTGACAGATTGAAGGAAGTTATGAGTACAACACCAGTGTTGGCTTTGCCAGATTTTACCAAGTCCTTTGTTTTAGAATGTGATGCTTCTGGAGAAGGCATTGGAGCAGTATTGATGCAAGATCGTCATCCCATCGCGTTCGAAAGCAAAAAGTTGAAGGACACAGAAAGATTATACTCAACTTATGATAAAGAGATGTTGGCAATCATGCATGCCTTGGCTAAGTTCCGCCAGTATCTAGTTGGATCTAAGTTTGTGGTCAGAACTGATCACAACAATTTGAAATACTTTCTAGGGCAAAAGGATTTGAATGAAAGACAACAGAAGTGGGTTGTGAAGATACAGGTATATGATTTCGACATTGAATATGTGAAAGGCAAGAAGAATGTGGTTGCCGATGCCCTGTCTAGAAGACCTGCTGTTTGTGCCCTGAGCAAAGTTTTAGTTGATTGGAAGTCTCAGCTTCTAGTTGAGTATTCCAAATCCAAATTTGCTTGTGAGATCATGGATGGAGTCATTCAGGATGATAGATACAAGATGGTTGATGATATCATCTATTATAAAGATAGAATCTATCTAACTCTTGAATCGGAATTAAAGCAACAGATTTTGCAGACATACCATGATACTCCACCTACAGGACACCCTGGTTACTTCAAGACCTACAGACAGATCAGGGAAAGGTTCACTTGGAAAGGTCTGAAGGAAGAAGTTCTTCGGTATGTCAGGGAGTGTCTGACTTGTCAACAGAATAAGTCAGAGCATACATTTCCAACAGGATTACTCCAACGACTGCCAATTCCAGAACATAAGTGGGAGAGTATCTCTATGGACTTCATCACAGGTCTTCCGAAGGTAAATGGAAGAGACTGTATATATGTAGTTGTTGATAGATTGACAAAGTATGCTCACTTTTTCGCAATCCCAGTTGAGTCATCAGCATTGCAAGTCTCATGTTCTAACTATTATTTTTTGTGCAAGATGTAGGAAGGGCTAAAGAGATTGCTACCATAAAAGTCTGGAGTGAGGAGGCGGCCTAAAACCTGGTGTGGAAAGCAACAGTAACAGGATCAATTTAGCATGGATAGGGAGTAACAGGATTTTCATGAGGGAGCGGGCATTAGATTCACAGAAAGCATGCCATTATGGATGGTCAGTTTGGTATCAATTCCCATGCTAGTTTCAATCACACTATCAAGGTCAATACAATACAAAATTCTGTGTCATGTGGATGTAATGATTCCTCAATGAATCTGGTGTTTCAATTTAAATCTGAAGCTCTAAACATGGCTGATAAAGTTTCTCCTGCAAGGAGCACCTTCATGACATAGCAGATGTTGTAGAAAACAACGATAAGTTGGTCCCCAGTTTTAGAAGAGTGGTGATCTATATGACCTTCCTCCAGTTTCTAGAAGAGAAGAGAACTATAATTACCAATGAAAAAGTCATAATAGGCTTACCGCCCCAAAATGAGTATTTGGTATCAAGCGTGAAGGACAGTCTTTATTATATATAGCTCTTATAAATCGGGGGGTGGCCTTCTGTAAATATCTTGGTTTTTGTATGTCTGGGTCAAATCATATTTTTGAAGGGGTTATGCAGAAGATTTGAGTAAACCAGCAAAATCATTCTTGAAATACTTAAGAGTACTCCTAGAAACCACAGTTAACACTGAAGCTACTCAACAGGAGCCATAGTTAAACTTCATTTAGCTGTAGCAGCCACATGGAGACCCATAGACCATTAAAAAAACTGGAAGATGACTTGCATGGAAGGTTCTCTCATGTGATGTTCTGCAGCCAAGATGGATAGTCTGGCCTGCAGGAAAAATCTGTCACCCAAACACTAGACATAAGACCTTCAACACTCATTTAATTCATAATTACTATTTAAAAACTTGCTAAATTTCTGCTTTGAGTAGAGATTGGCTATTCTAAGGAGGGAAATCTGTGCCATGGGGCTCAGGATGGTGACTCAAAGGATAAATCATAATACAATAACCTATCTAGTAAATTAATGTGTTATAATGAACATGCAACAGTATTTAGTGCACAAATCATTACATATTCACGAAGACGGTGTTATAACAGAATAACTCAGTCAATATGAACAGTGATAAAGCATGTGTACAAAGAGCCAGAATATATGAGAATATATATGAGTTTAGAGACTAGAGGGTGCATGGCCTAACTTGTATGCAATTTTGTTGGTCCCTTGATAATGATGAGTTTTTGGGCCAGTTAAAATATATAAGTATTGTTACAAGAAAGACGCTTACAATCAAGAACTGTAACAGAATGGTTGGATTGCAATAATAGCTACCAGGTTCAAAAAATTCAATTCATTTGGGAGGTCCAAAAAACTCAGAAATAAGGAATTTAAAAAAGCCAGTGTAGAAATCGGGATCCAGTGGGATTTGCTGACTATGGTTCTAGTAATTGTTGGCGGTTTGTCATTCCGTGGTTGTAATAGTTCTTTTCTCGGATAGATAGTGCATAGATACTTATGCTAACTTGGTTTGAGCTAAGTAATTGGGTTCTTGTGTTTTACTTACCTTGCTTGTATTGGTACAGTTCGGGTATGGGAGCGGGGACGGGATGTAGGGCAAACCCTCATGCGTCCCGTGAGGAAAGAAGAATCCACAGGGAATCCGGGGTGCCTTAGACGGACCCTGGGCGAACCCTCACATGACCTGTGAGGATCCAGGCATATCTGGGTGAGCATCAATGAAAATATGTCGAAGGGGTGTTGTTATCCAACGTTGAAAGCTCGTTTTGCCATCAGTCGTCATTGTTTTTGCATGAAAGTTATTACTGCGGTTGAAGACTGATGTATAATAAAACCTTATTTGGCCCTAGTTGAGGGGACATACTGTGCCTGAAGGTTGCCTCGAATGAGAGCTGACCCAGCTCGAACCATAACAATTGGAAGGAATCGATCGCCTTCATGCGTTATATCGGCCCGTGTTCAGCTGCCTCTGCTCTTCCCCTCTCCCAGTCTTAAGAGTGGATCGGGCCATAGAGTCTCGCTCTATTACATACCACCATGAATGAGGGTTTACTGTGTGGTTTTAGCCCCTTTCGGCTCAGTCTTAAGAGTGCTTTCAAAGGGGTGCATTGGAGAAGTGCCTCGTAGACTCAACCATGTTCGTTTCAAATGGCGGTCTCCATTTTGTGTGTTTTTCTAATAAAATTATGGATATATATAATTTTAAATTATGAAGTATTTAAATATTTTGTTTATTGACAATTATGAGTATTACTGTTTTTATTATTTTTAATATATATAAAATCATAAATTATAATTTATAAATTATTATATATATATATATATATATATTGCTGTTCCCATAGCAGGATTGGCAACTTATGGTGTGAGCCTTGAAAACACCCTAACCCACTCTACTATTTTGCCTAGCCATATATATATATATATATGTTGCTGTTCCTGTACCAGGATTGGCAACTTAGGGTGTGAGCCATGAAAACACCCTAATCCACTCTACTATGTTTGCCTAGCCTTTGATCTATTTATCAACCCATGTGTTTATTTTGTTGCCAAGAATTTTTAAGTTTCCTCAAATATCAATTAATGATTTCATTAAATTTAAAATTATGAGTTGTTTCAGTTGTGTCAAGTAGCAAGGACTAATAATTTTTTGAAACAATTAGATTGATCTCAAAGTTGATGGAGGCTGAT
Source organism: Cunninghamia lanceolata (assembly GCA_027924645.1). NCBI lineage: Eukaryota > Viridiplantae > Streptophyta > Pinopsida > Cupressales > Cupressaceae > Cunninghamia > Cunninghamia lanceolata. Next base: position 983,145 of record BSBN01000374.1, on the reverse strand, counting down.
CATTGAGGATATCACTATCAAACAATGTAGTACGAAGATTTTGTAGCCCTATCATGTACACTCCATAACATGCCATATTAAATGGGAGGGCAATAACATTAATATTTTCCTCGCCAATGAAACTGTAGATATTTTCCAAAACTTGATACGGGATTTGAAACCTCTAAAACTCCCACCCCAATTTTCCCCTCGTCTACTCATTCAAATTTTACATTTTAATTAAAAATATTACATCAAAATGGTATTTATGGAAGTTTTGGAACAAGTAATTTAATCTTTCATCCTGCATGTTCAAGAAGATCTTTATTGCCAGTATTGAGTCTTTCTAGTTTTAGGTTGTCTTGTTTGCAGTGTACCATAGAAGTTTCCATAATCAACTACGAATAAGAATAACTGTCCAACATTTCAGATCTCACTTCTAGTTCCATCTTTAGGGATAAGCAAATTCAAGGCTTCAATCCTAGTCTACAATAATGCCACATTTTGTGCTCAGTTTGTTTGCATCATCCAAGATTGATGCATAACACCACCAATCTCTACATGACTCAAAATGAAATGTAGGACCTTCAGAATATGTCGCACCATGTCAAATGGTGTTTTCAAGGCTCACACCCTATGTTGCCAATTCTGGTACGGGAACGGCTAATGGCAATTTTTTATTTTGCCTAGGTATGGGTATGGCAACATATATATATTATAAATTCTAGCCATTAGTAAGTAGTCAACCTACAAAGCCCTCCTTTATTGGTACTTGTAGAAAGGTTCTAATTGTATGTTGAAGCAAAGTTAATCTGGCTTAGTTTCTCTGTAGATTGACATCTAATAAACCTGGTCGTGTATGTTTGGGAGACAATCATCTTTAGGCTGTATTGGTGCTATTGAGCACTAGTTTGCTGTAAGCAGTTCTTATGAAGTAATAACCTTCCTTTCATAGTGATACAGGAAATTTTATTGAATTTTTTTAACCATACAATATCTAAGGGCCATAAGTCTCCACCATATTGAAAATGTACTAGATCTGTCCTAGACATGAATATCTAGGTAAACACTATGGTATAAATCATTTCACAATGAACCATACAAATGCCAAATATATTGATATGTGGTGTTGTTAGGAAAAGTGTCTCAACCTTGCAACCTCAAAAGATTACTATTCTTTCCAGTTTTGGTCTTTTTGAATACCCTTTTTCTTGGAGAATGGTCTGGAACTTTCAAAGTTTCCAAAAGTTTCCAAACGAGCTAAAAATAGCGAGACTTACTATTTTTAGTAAGACCTTTGATTGAGCTCGGATTGACCTGAAATTTTTCCTAGAAGGTGTGGAACAACTAAGTGAATATCTTGGGTGAGTTTCGTCTCAAGATCATATCAGGATTGCGAGATATTAAAGTTTTTATTTTTTTTTGAAACTGTAGGAAAAAGTTTTTGAACTCAATTACCGGAATCGAAACTTCTCTAAACGTCTCAAAAATTGTCATAATCGGCGTAGCGGGTTATAGGGTGATAGATCTCTTCACGAGCTTTCCGACGCATTAAACGGTTCATCAATCAGACACCCAGATCAAAAGTTATGGCCTTCGGAAGTTGGACCTTCTGTTTTTGGGAAATGTAAAAACGTGTTGGACACATAAAAGAGCTGTAAAGGGGAGAGTTACACGTGTTGGTGTGTGGTTTGGCACATCACAAGGCATCTTTGATTGGAGATAATTTGGGCGCCACTTTATGGGTGGTTTTGGCTCATGGTTTTGTAATTACCGGTAACGGTTGACTGTATTGTATCTCCTATATATCAGGAGCTGGAGATGGAGGTTGTGTGTAAGAATCTTACAGATGTCAAATTACCTCCTGGATCTCTGGTTGGATATACTCTTGTAAAAGCTTGCTCTGCAAGTATATTGTAATTTTCGTGATTCCTGAATAATATATTGGGCGGCTATGGAGTGTGGGGTTTTTAACCTGAAAGGCTTTTCCTCATGTATATCTTGTGTTGTGAGCTTTGTGTTTGCATTTGGAAGTTATTATCTTTCTGTTAATGTGCATCTTAATCTATAACTGTAAAAGTAAAAATTTGTATAAGTCTTTCCTCAGTAGATCAGTGTAGGAAGCGTTTCCGCATACCTTGCTTCCTTTCAGTTGGTATCAGAGCTTGATCACCTTTGGTTCTAATTGTTGGGTAGAGGGTTTTTTTGAGCTGATCTTCATTTGAGTGGGAGCTTGTGCAGACGTTTTTGAAATATTTGTTGCAGGTAAGAGATGGCGAGCACATCTGGGAGGTTTGAGATAGAGAAGTTTAATGGCAGTAATTTCGAGTTGTGGAAACTCAAAATGGAGGACATGCTTGTAGATCGGGATTTATGGGAAGCCGTATTTGGTACAAAACCAACGGCAATGTCTCAAGAAGACTGGGATCTCAAAGATTAAAAAGCTAAGGGTTTGATAAGACTCTATTTCCCTGATTCAGTGCTCCTGAATATCCATGAAGAGAAGACTGCAAAGGAGCTTTGGAAGAAGCTTGGAGATGTTTATCAGGCTAAATCCTTGGTGAACAAGTTATTCTTGCGAAATAAATTGTATTCTCTGAGGATGGAAGATGGAGGATCTGTCGCTGATCACCTGAATACATTCAATATGCTTGTTGCCTAGTTGGCTTCTATTGGTGTGAAGATGGAGGAGGAGGATCGATGTATGACATTACTGTGTTCTTTACCAGAGTCGTGGGACCACCTTGTTATGGCCATTGGGAGTACCACTACCACCTTCAAGATGGATGAAGTGGTTTCTTCGCTGTTGTCTGAAGAGATGCGGAGAAAGTCTTCTGAATCGGCTAAGGAGGCTCTTGTGGTTCATGGTAGATCTAAAGAGAAGGGAAAGAAAAATGATAAGAAGGAAGAAAAAGGAAGATCCAAATCCTGTGGGAGATCTAAGTCTCCCAGAAAGTCCAAGGCCATGTGTTGGAACTGCGGCAAACCTGGTCACTTCCGCAAGGAGTGCAAGGAGGAGAAAAAGAAAAAGAAGAATTATGATTCGGATTCTTACAAGTCCTCTCAGGATGAAGGAGAAACATTTGTCGCTGTCTTGGCAACGCATGCATCTGAGGATGTGCGGTTTATTGACTTTGGTGCATCTTTTCGCATGACCTCGCATTGGGGTTGGTTTTCGAAGTATGAGAATACGATGGTGGAAAGGTGTACTTGGGTGATGATTCTCATCTGAAGATTGTTGGCCGTGGAAGAGTCTTGATTCGATTCCCTGATGGATGAGTGAAGGGAATCAATGGTGTTCTGCATATCCCTGGTTTGACACGAAACCTTCTTTCTGTAAGTTGAATGATGTGAGTGTGCAGGTTGTTTTCTTGAATAGAGGATGCAAGATGACTAGAGGATCTATGGTGTTGGCTAAGGGTGTTCGGATTGACACTCTATTTCAACTTGATGCATGCGCAATTCAGTGCAATAGTGCCTCTGTTTCGAAGAAGAGAGCTTCAGAGTCTTCATCCTCACCATTGGAACTAGCAGCAAAGAAGATTGTTGCATCTACTTCTGATGGTCGTGCTTTCTGGGTACTTAAGGGTGCTCATTCTATGGAGATGAAACTTTCAGCTGAGAAGACAATGTTATGGCACCAAAGGCTTGGTTGGTGAAAAGGGTTTGAGGACCTTGAAGAATAAAAATCTTGTTGAGGGTATGAATGATTGTAACCTTGAGTTCGATTTCTGTGAACATTGCATTTATTGAAAACAAAACCATGTTCAGTTTTATTCCAGTTCTCACAAATCTTCTGAGGTGTTGGTCTTGATTCATTCTGATGTGTTTGGATTTGTTAATGTTCCTTCGATTTCAAAATCTGTTTACTTTGTTTCATTCATTGACGATTACAGTAGAAGGACATGGGTGTATTTCCTTTGAAGCAAATCTGAAGTCTTTAATAGATTCAAAGAGTTCAAAGCTCTTGTAGAGAATCAAAAGCATAGAAAGATTAAGTGTTTGAGGACTGACAACGGTGGTGAGTTCTGTTCAGTAGATTTCGACAAGTTCTGTAAAGAACAAAGGATTGAGAGGCACAAGATGTAATGTCCCCTTCTAGCAAGCCCAAAATTTTCGAAATCTTGCACACAAATTCAACTTGCAAAAAGAGAACATTAGTACTCAATTCTTTCTCATAATAATCATATCATAATATTCATAGGAAAATATCAAATTCATATCCTTATATTTCTCATATAGGATTAGAACTTTATAATTATAATCAATATGCATTATATCATGTTCCTCATAATTATCATTTCCATCTAATCTTTCATTCATAAGAGATGATTAGTTAGGATGTAATAGGCCAATTAGTCACCATGGGTCCAATATTCACCTCCTTCGACTCAAGGGTGAATAACTCACCAACTTAGTCAAAAGGCCTTAATAAACTCCTTGGGTTTTACCCCAAGGCCCTCCTTGGCTTTTACCCCAAGGCCCTATTATACTCCTTAGGTTTTACCCTCAAGGCCCTCCTTGGATTTTACCCCAAGGCCTATTATACTCCTTAGGTTTTACCCTAAGGCCTAATCCACTTGTTGTGAGACAAGGACCATTTCAATTACCCATGGTTGGCCAACTTCCATCCTACCTATCAACCTTATGCCTCAGTAACTATTCATGTTACCTTGTTAATATTTCAATATTCAAATTTATCCTATCATGATCATTTATATAATAAGGTATCCTTTAGTATTTTATGATAGTTCATTCCTAGTATGAATATATGTTCCTATCGAATGATAACAATTAATTCTATTCATGATCATTTATCCTTAACATGTACATGATGACATCCAAGACATTGATTTACATCCATAACTATCACAGCATGTCATGTTACCTCATTACAAATTGAAGAAAGCTATGTACTTAATTTCATTACATCTACATAATCAAAATTGGATAACTTGCAATTATGAAATATATGCATTGTCATAGACATTCGTACCTTATACAGTTGTTGATCGAATTATAGTTGACTGGTCACTGTTTGATTACTATTGCTGGCAAGATCGATGGGATATCCGACCGCCTTTTAATGTTTCGATTGATATATATACAGTTTGCTGTGTTGTGCTTCTTGCTAGGTGAGAGTGATATGATCAAATGATAGCTGGTGTAGATTTGATCTGGTTGTATTCTTCGTGTGGTCTGAATTATTTGATTTCTTGCGATTGTTTTTGCAGTCAGGAAATAAGATTGCTTCTTCGATGCCCCCCTCAACTCACCTTGGCTGCCTTTTTAAAACCCCGAATGGGGTGTGACACCAACAGTCATGTTGTTTTGGAGATCCCCTGCCCGTCCATAATCGTGGGATTATCTTTAATTAATCGCCTTGTGATGACTGGCGCTACATGGATCAGGGGTCTTTTAGAATGATTTGCCTTTTATCTTATTTGTTTTATATGATTTTGTCTTCTAGTGCCACATTATTTGTTTTGTCTTCTTCTATTCATGTAATGAAACAAGCTAATTATTAATGTTTTTAGAGTAGGGAATAAATGAGATGAATATTACCAATCTTTAATTGGAAATCATCGAATCATGACAAGCCCCCCCTCTTGAGATTGCTTATCCTCAAGCAATTCCATGTTTGCAAATCTAGGTCTTCTTGTCTTTCCCATGTGGCATCATCATTCGGAAGATTCCTCCACTTAATGAGATATTCTATGATGGTTCTATTTCTTAGCGTTCTCTCTCGTGTCCAAAATTGCCTCAGGCTCTAATATCAATTGCCCTTCATCATCGAGAGGAGGAGATCTTCGCAAGGTGTAATTGTTTGGCCAAGTACCTTCTTAAGCCGGGATACGTGAAACACGTTGTGGATTCTGCTATGCTTGGGCAAGTCAATTTCATATGCAACTTCTACCTTTCTTAACACCTTGTAGGGCCCATAAAACCGGGGCTTGAGCTTTTCTGCACCATTGGTTTTTATAGATGTTTGCTTATAAGGCTGCAATCTTAGGAATACCATATCTCCTATTTCAAATGATCTGTCCACCTGTTTCCGGTCGGCATACACCTTTTGTTGATTTTGAGCATGATGTAAGTTGTCTTTGAGAACCCTCATAATGTCCTCATGCTGCTGAATGAAGTCTTTGGCTTTAGGAACTCGGCTTTCATGGAGGATCAGGTTCCCAAAGGAGGTAGCTCCATACCCATACAAGGCCTTAAAAGGGCTCATTCCTATTGACATGTGATGGGTTGTATTGTAGCAATATTCTCCTAAATGAAGCCATTTGATCCATCCCTTTTGTTGCCTGGTGACAGTTTCGGAGATAGCCTTCAATCCATTTATTCATGATCTTAGTTTGACCATCCGTTTGGGGATAATAGCTAGTACTTGGTATTAGCTCGGTTCCGGACAATTTGCACAATTCTTGCCAAAATAAACTCATGAAACGGCTATCCCGATCACTGACTATGTATTTTGGTAGTCCATGTAATCAAAAGATTTCCTTGAAGAAAGTCTTGGTTACTTAGGGTGCTTTATACTCGGAAGTGATGGCCATGAAGTGGGCATATTTCGTGGTTCGGTCTACTACCACATATATGCAATCCTTTCCTTGTGCTTTCAGAAGGCCGGTTATAAAGTCCATGGAAATGCTTTCCCACTTTTGTTTTGGAATGGGTAAAGGTTGAAGTAATCCGGCTGGATGGTTTTGCTCTATTTTGTTTCTTTGACATGTATCGCACTCTTGCACATGTTTGAGTACATCACCTTTCAAACCTTTCCATGCAAATTTTTCTCTAATTTGTTTATATGTTTTAAAGTACCCTTGATGCCCGGCTGAGGGGTTATCATGAAACTCTCTTAGGATCTTCTCTTTCAACCTGGATCCGGTTGCCACATAGATTCTATTCTTGTAGAAGATGACTTCATCCCTTATTCTAAATTCCTCATTGGGTGTATTTCCTTCAAGTATGCTCATGGTGAGAGGATCTTTGGCATATTCGGCTATGAGAATGTTTCTCCAATCAGGGGTGAGACTTGTCATTGTGCTCAAGGTAGGCTTCCTGGATAGTGCATCGGCCACCATGTTGTTTTTCCCTTTAACATAGGCAATGTCAAAATTGTAAGCTTGTAGTTTACTAACCCATTTTTGTTGCCGATCATTCAAGTCTCTCTGATTTAGGAAGCATTGGAGACTATTGTGGTCGGTTTTGACCACGAACTTCCCACAAACCAAATATTGTCTAAACTTGGCCAAGGCATGCATAATGGCCAACATCTCTTTGTCGTATGTAGAATAGAGTCCGCTGGAGATAGTTTTCTACTTTCGAAGGCATTGAGATGTTTATTTTGCATTAGGACAGCCCCAATACCTTCACCGGATGCATCACATTCAAGCTCAAACGGAAGTGCAAAGTCAAGAATGGCAAGTACAGGACAAGTGCTCATTGCTTCTTTTAATTTCTCAAAGGCTTCTTGTGCTTCCCCACTCCATAGGAAAGATCCTTTCTTGGTTAGATTGGTAAGGGGAGCAACAATCTTGGAAAAGTTCTTGACAAACCTCCTATAATAGCTACACAAGCCTAGGAATCCTCAGAGATGAGTCAGGGTCTTGGGTCTCGGCCATTCCTTAATAGCTTTGATCTTCTCCTCATCAACTTGGACTCCTTGAGCACTTATTTTATGTCCGAGATAGAGGATTTCTTCCATGCCAAATTCACATTTAGAAGCTTTGGCGTATAGGGACTCTTATTCCAGAATTGATAGGACTTCGTCAGTGTGTTTGAGTTGCTCCTCCCATGTCTTCCTATAGATTAATATATCATCGAAGAATATCAGCAAGAACTTTCTCCATTGTTTCCTAAATGTGTGATTCATGCATGATTGAAAGGTGGCTGGAGCGTTTATCAATCCAAAAGGTAGAACCAAAAATTCAAAATGACCATAATGGCATCTAAAGGCTGTCTTTGTAATAGCTTCTTCCCTTATTCGGATTTGATGATAACTCGATCTTAAATCAATCTTTGAAAAATACCTTGTCCCATGTAATTCATCGATGAGCTCATCCACTCTTGGTATAGGGTATCTATTCTTGATAGTTTGTTTATTCAAAGCTCGATAGTGCACACACATTCTCATGGTCCCATCTTTCTTCTTTACCAATACCATAGAGGATGCAAATGGACTGGAACTTGGTTGTATGTGTCCCATTTCTAAAAGTTCATTGATTGTTTTTTCAATTTCTTTGAACTTTTGGGGATACCTATAAGGTGTTGTGATAACAGGTTTTGCATCTTTTTCCATTTCAATCATGTGCTCAAACCCTCACTTGGGAGGCAAACCCGGTGGTATGTCATCAAATACCTTTTTATGTTCCTAAGGATAGGTTGTATGTCAATGTGGATGGCTTTTCCTATTGGAGTTGATTTGTCTAATATTAAACATTGGGCTGCCCATTCTACTTGGTTATGCCTAAATATCCTTTCCATCCTCTTTGAAGAGACCATTCGGGGTGATCCATCGGAGAGGCCATGTAGAGTGATCCTTTGTCCTTAGTCGTCAAAGGATAGCTCTAGTTTGGAAAAATCTAGATTGACTCTTCCTAAAGAGTGTAGCCATGGTGTGCCAAGGACCATATCGGTGTCTACCATGTTAATCACATAGAAATTATCTTGAATAGGGTGTTTTCCTACGGTTAAGTTTAGTTGGGGTAACACTTTGGAACAACCCTTTGTGGAAACATCAGCTAAGGCTACCATAAACCCCTCGAAGTCTTGTGAGTCTAGTCTAAGTCTTTTAGCTATGGACTCATCTATAAAGTTGTGTAGCCCCGCTATCTACTAAGGCGGTTATTTTGTTACCTTTGATTTGGCCCCGAAGTCTAAATGGGTGATGTTTAGATACCTTAGAGATTGCTGCTAGGGTGACCTCCTCCTCGGGTTCAAATTTTCTTCTTTTGGTGGGGTTCTCTTCCTTATCCTCTTCGGATAAGGCCTCTATGATGTGTACTTGCCCACATTTGTGACCCGGTCCCCACTTGTTCTTGCATTTGAAGCATAATCCTTTCTCCTTCAAATCTTGTAGGTTTTGACAATTATGTCCCAGTTTCCATAGTTCTCCACATTTGTAGCATGAATTCCTATCCTTTCTATCATTCTTGTATGGAATGATTTATCAAATCTTTCCTTTTTGTGGAATGGTTTAGTGGATGATTGGGAGGAGTGGGTTTTCTCTAAATGCATGGCCATATCTATGGCATCATCAAGTGTTGCAGGTTTGAGAGCTCCTACTAGACCTTGTAGCTTCTTGTTCAATCCTTCAATAAACAAGTATGTGAGCCTCTCATTTTCCACTTCGGATACTCAGATGGCTATCTTCTCAAATTCATTTATGTACTCATCCACGGTGCCTCTTTGCCTTAGTAGTGTTAACTCCCAGAAATCTTGTTGTGGATGGCGTTGATCAAATTTCTTGATAAATCTTTTGGAAAACTCTTCATAGGATGTGATGGATTCATGCCCTTGAGTGTGTTTTCCATGATGCCACCATTCGTAGGCCAATCCCTCCAAGTGTAGGATGGCGAATTGGAGTGCATCTTTCTCAGTCATAGGGTTAAGTTGAAAATAGTCATTCAATTTTTGTAACCATGCATGTGGAGTGATCTTATGGGTTCCATCAAAATGTGGGAGATTCACCTTGTTGGCTTTTTGCTTCAATTCCTTGTTGATGGCTCTTCTTTCCCTTCTTGTCAATTCATTCCTTCTTGAGTTGCTATAGTCATTGAATGACACTACCCTCCTGACTTCGGGTTCCAAGCTTGTGTATGCTCTTGCAATATCATCCGTGCTTATTGAATTTGGAGCGGGTTCTTCCATTCTTGATGTTTTCTCTTCGGGAAAAAAGGATGGTATAGGAATTCTTGGGTTTGATGAAGTATGGCTGTTTTCGGAGTGATTAGATCCTACTTCCCTTCCATTTGTTGAGTGAGTCTTAGGATGATCCGTAGTGTTTCCCACCTTTTGGAGTGCCTCAAGAAACATTGTGTTGTCTTTTCACTTTGCTCCATCATGGCTTTAGTGATTCTTTCATTTTGGTCCATCATCGCTTTAGTGGTCATTTCTCTGAATGCTCTTACCTCATTGTTCATTTCCATGTTGCTGTTGTTACAAGTTGTTTGTCTTGTATAGTGTTGCATTAAATTTCTTCATAGGATGGCAGGTCGATGCTCTGATACCACTTGTAATGTCCCCTTCTAGCAAGCCTAAAATTTTCGAAATCTTGCACACAAATTCAACTTGCAAAAAGAGAACATTAGTACTCAATTCTTTCTCATAATAATCATATCATAATATTCATAGGAAAATATCAAATTCATATCCTTATATTTCCCATCTAGGATTAGAACTTTATAATTATAATCAATATGCATTATATCATGTTCCTCCTAATTATCATTTCCATCTAATCTTTCATTCATAAGGGATGATTAGTTAGGATGTAATAGGCCAATTAGTCACCATGGGTCCAATATTCAACTCCTTCGACTCAAGGGTGAATAACTCACCAACTTAGTCAAAAGGCCTTAATAAACTCCTTGGGTTTTACCCTATGGTCCTCCTTGGCTTTTACCCCAAGGCCTATTATACTCCTTAGGTTTTACCCTAAGGCCTAATCCACTTGTCATGAGATAAGGGCCATTTCAATTACTCATGGTTAGCCAATTTCTATCCTACCTATCAACCTTATGCCTCAGTAACTATTCATGTTCCTTGTTAATATTTCAATATTCAAATTTATCCTATCATGATCATTTATATAATAAGGTATCCTTTAGTATTTTATGATAGTTCATTCTTAGTATGAATATATGTTCCTATCGAATGATAACAATTAATTCTATTCATGATCATTTATCCTTAACATGTACATGATGATATCCAAGACATTGATTTACATCCATAACTATCACAGCATGTCATGTTACCTCATTACAAATTGAACAAAGCTATGTACTTAATTTCCTTACATCTACATAATCAGAATTGGATAACTTGCAATTATGAAATATATGCATTGTCATAGACATTTGTACCTTATACAGTTGCTGATCGAATTATAGTTGACTGGTCACAGTCTGATTACTATCGCTGGCAAGCTCAACGGGATATCCAACCATCTTTTAATGTTTCGATTGATATATATACAGTTTGTTGTGTTGTGCTTCTTGTTGGGTGAGAGTGATATGATCAAATGATAGCTGGTGTAGATCTGATCTGGTTGTTTTCTTCGTGTGGTCTGAATTATTTGATTTCTTGTAATTGTTTTTGCAGTCAGGAAATAAGATTGCTTCTTCGATGCCCCCCTCAACTCACCTTGGCTACCTTTTTAAAGCCCCGAATGGCGTGTGACACCAACAGTCATGTTGTTTTGGAGATCCCCTGCCCGTCCATAATCGTGGGATTATCTTTAATTAATCGCCTTGTGATGACCGACGCTATATGGATCGGGGGTCTTTTAGAATGATTTGCCTTTTATCTTATTTGTTTTATATGATTTTGTCTTCTAGTGCCACATCAGTTCTTGTCTTAGTCATTGATTTGTCTTCTTCTATTCATGTAATGAAACAAGCTAACTTTTAATGTTTTTAGAGTAGGGAATAAATGAGATGAATATTTCCAATCTTTAATTGGAAATCATCGAATCATGACACAAGACAACTCCGTATACCCCTTAGCAGAATGGAGTTGCAGAGAGGATGAATAGAACATTGATGGAGAGGGGAAGGAGTATGCTAAGTGGAGCTGGTCTTGAACATAAGTTCTGGGCTGAAGTTGTTGCTACCGCTTGTTACTTGGTTAATAGGTCTCCTACATCAATGCTCGTTGATAAGACACCTATGGAGGTATGGTCTGGTAAAAAGCCTTTATTAAGACACATTCGAGTATTTGGTTGAGAGGCATATGCACATGTGCCTAAGGAGAAGAGGTCTAAGTTGGAGAACAAGGCTGTAAAGTGTATCTTCATCGGTTATGGCATCGGTGTGAAAGGGTACAAACTTTGGGATCCAGTAGCTGAGAGTTCTGTATTGTAGAAGCGTGACCTTCAGAGAGCTCAATCCTTCTTCTGTTGTCTTGCAGTCAGAGAAAGAAGAGAAGAAAGATGATGTGGTTTAGCTTTCTTTCACCCCTGAGAAAGTTGAATCAAAAATATCTATTGGACCTGATAATGAGGAGAGCTCTAGTAGCTCTGAAAGTTCAGAAGAAGATGAAGAACCTGAACCTCAACCTTTGAGGAGGTCCACGCGGATAAGGCAACAACCTGATAGGTTTGGTTATTCATTGCATGATTCCAGTTGTATTTTTGCTTTGATTTCTAACATTGATGAGCTTAGAACTGTGAAAGAGGCTATGGGTATGAAAGATGCAGGGTCCTGGAAGGAGGCCATGGAAGAGGAAATGGCTTCTTTGGAAAAGAATAATACTTGGGACTTGGTGCCTTTGTCTGAAGGATGAAAACTTGTTGGATGCAAATGGGTGTCAAAAAGAAATTCAGTATAGATGGCAGTGTTGAGAAATATAAGGTTATATTGGTTGCGAAGGGGTATTCTCAAGTGGAGGGAATTGACTATGAGATTTTCTCTCTAGTTGCAAAGCTGACATCTATTCAGTTCCTGTTATCTCTTGCAGTAGCGTATGATCTAGAAGTGGAACAGATGGATGTGAAGACAACATTCCTTCATGGTGACTTGGAGGAGGAAATCTATGTCACAGCCAGAGCACTACATGGTGAAAGGTAAATAAAATATGGTTTGCAAGTTGAAAAAATCTTTGTATGGTTTGAAACAGTTTCCTAGGATGTGGTACTAGAAGTTTGATGCCTTTGTGTTGAGAATTGGATTTCAAAGATCGAAATCAGATCATTGTGTTTACTACAAGTTTGACAATGATCGCATTCTCATTATTGCATTGTATGTCGATGATATGTTACTCATTGGGAATGGTAAAAGTTTGATCTCTAATTTGAAGTCTTAGTTGTCAGCACAGTTTGAGATGAAAAATCTAGGGGCAGCTCAGTACATTCTGGGAATGGAAATCAGAAGAGACAGAGCATACATAAAACTTTGGTTAGGCTAGAGTAAGTATGTTAACACTGTGTTGGAGAGATTTAGCATGATGGATTGCAGACCTTTGATTGTTCCTGTTACAATGGGAACAAAGTTATCTGTTGAAGATTGTCCAAAGTCTCCTTCTGAGACAGAGGATATGAGCAGAGTTCCTTATGCTAGTGCGGTTGGCAGTTTGATGTATGCGATGGTCTGCACAAGACCAGACATTGCCCAAGTAGTGGGAGTCCTTAGTCGATTTATGGCTAATCCTGGACGGGTACATTGGGATGCAGTGAAGAGAGTGTTCAAATATTTGTGGGGTACTTCCGAGTATTCCTTATGTTATCATGGTTATCCTACAGAACCTCGGCATTCACTTTGTATTCGTGGATTTGTGGATTCAGATTGGGCAGGTGAAATTGACAACAGGAGATCCACTAGTGCTTATGTGGTCATTATGTTTGGTGGTGCTATTAGTTGGATGAGTAAGTGGCAACTTGTGGTCGCTTTGTCCACTACTGAAGCTGGGTACATGGCAGCAACTCATGCTTGTAAAGAAACCATTTGGCTTAAGAGATTGTGTTCTAATGTTGGGTTTGATGCAGGGAAGATTACTATTTGTTGTGAGAGTTAGAGTGCCATATGTTTGGTGAAGAATCCTACTTTCCACGCAAGGACTAAGCATATTGATGTCCAGTACCATTTTGTTCGTGACATGGTAGAGGATGGGAAGGTAAACTTGGAAAAAGTTAAAACTTTGATAAATGTTGCAGATTCCTTGACAAAACCTGTGAGCACAGAGAAGTTCAGATGGTGTTCAGAGTCTATGGGCCTCTCGGCCCCTAGAAATTAAATCATGGTGTTGGTACTCCCTTTGCTCTTACAAGGTGTTTGACAAGTGGGAGAATGTTAGGAAAAGTGTCTCAACCTTGCAACCTCGAAAGGTTACTATTTTTCCTTTTTGGTCTTTTTGAATACCCTTTATCTTGGACAATGGTCTGGAACTTTCCAAGTTTCCAAAAGTTTCCAAACAAGCTAAAAATAGTGAGACTTACTATTTTTAGTAAGTCCTTCGATTGACCTTGGATTGACCTGAAATTTTTCCCAGAAGGTGCGGAACAGCTAAGTGAACATCTCGGGTGAGTTTCTTCTCAAGATCATATCAGGATTGCGAAATATTAAAGTATCTATTTTTTGAAACTGTCGAAAAAGTCTTTGAACTCAATTACCGGAATCGAAACTTCTCTAAACATCTCGAAAATTGTCATAACTGACGTAGCAGGTTATAGGGTGATAGATCTCTTCATGAGCTTTCCGACGCATTAAACGGTTCATCAATCGGACACCCAGATCAAAAGTTATGGCCTCCGGAAGTTGGACCTTTTGTTTTTTTGGGAAATGTAAAAATGTGTCGAACACATAAAAGAGCTATAAAGGGGAGAGTTACATGTGTTGGTGTGTGGTTTGGCACATCACAAGACATTTTTGATTGGAGATAATTTAGGCGCCACTTTATGGGTGGTTTTGGCTCATGGTTTTGTAATTACTGGTAACGGTTTACTGTATTGTATCTCCTATATATCAGGAGTTGGAGATGGAGGTTGTGTGTAAGAATCTTATAGATGTCGAATTACCTCCTGGATCTCTGGTTGGATATACTCCTGTAAAAGCTTGCTCTACAAGTATATTGTAATTTTCGTGATACCTGAATAATATATTGGGTGGCTATGGAGTGTGGGGTTTTTTACCTGAAAGGGTTTTCCCCACGTATATCTTGTGTTGTGAGTTTTGTGTTTGCATTTGGAAGTTGTTATTATCTTTCTGTTAATGTGCATCTTAATTTGTAACTGTAAAAGTAAAAATTTGCATAAGTCTTTCCTCAGTAGATCAGTGTAGGAAGCGTTTCTGCATACCTTGCTTCCTTTCAGATGTTGCTCTTTCACTTATCTAGCAAATTTGAATTTTGGCAAAATTCCAAAAAAATAGGACATCTAGTTTTTCATCTTTATGGTTTTTTAGCCTGTAATAAATATTTCAATGCTTACAGCTAGTAATATGTATTTAATTTAAGATCAAAATTGCTGTTGCTTTGAATCCTGAACATGTTTCAATAATAAATGATCTAGCATGCAACATGAAATGATTTTTCCCTTTCAAACATTGTATTTGTCATTGCATATGAATTTAACATGCAGGGATATTCACCTGCCAGCTGGAAAATATTAGTGATGTGGTGAGAGAATTTAAAACACACAGGTTACACCTTAAACTTAAACAGTTCTGGTGACAGCTGGTGGGTGGAGATCTCATCCCCATTAATTCCTTATGCAGGGCCTTCAGATGTGGTTTTCATGCATCTCTCTTGTGTTTTAATTTGAGTTGCCAATTGAAGGAAATTCAAATTTGGCACCATGACAGTCATACTGAAGGAGTGACTTCATTAATTTTCTTTGCCCTATTGCAGTATTTGACTTGGATACACAGATATTGGGAGGACAATCATGTAATCATGGTGATTCAAACCCTCAATTGTTGACAGTTTCCATTTCTGCTAAGTGCAGGTCATAAGGCATCAAACAACTTATGCAAATGTTCTGAACCTAAGAAACAGCACAGCTGAGTGTTGTGACTCCTCTGCTTCTTGTCTGGAACTCCAACATATTATTTGTAGTCTCTGCCATCTACAGAAGATTCAGCCACAAAAGAGGTGTTGGTAGAAGCTTTTTATATCATGACAAGCAGACTCTTACAAAGATTAACAGGGAGATCCTATGAGAGCTGCAAAATTGCCCTGCATTGTCCAACAATGAAGACTTTCAGAAATCTCTTCCTCTAGTACCTCTTGCAAACACTGTCATTGAAGCTAGAAGGGGGTGCATCCTATCCAGAAAATCTACCTGTGTCAAATCTAGCCTTCAATCCCTCGTAGCCTTCCAAAACATCTCATTCATTTTGTGTTCTCGCTTCAACAATCACCCTTGAGCCACACCCCAGCAACATTTACATTAGTCTCCAACCAGCATCAACGGTACTCGATGCTCCTAAACTAGCCCCTTGGCTATGAGCTGTCTTTGTTGCCCTCCCAACACCTTGAATATTGATGGTGTCATGTCCCCTCCATCCTTAATAATTAATATTATTATTATTATTATTATTAAAATAAGTGTTTTTTTTAACACTATATATATATATATATATAAAAGAAAATTCAAATTTTCTATTTTGGTGCCCATTTAGGGTCCCATGGGACCAAAATCAAGAAGGTATTAAACTAGGTGCTGGAGCTCTTTTTCATGATCCAGATTTATAATTTGTAATTGTTGATTTTCAGTTTGAGCATCCGAGTCATCTGGGACAAAAACCCCAAGAAGGCAAGACTAGGTGGGACGAAAATCCTGCCAAGTTCATTGAGCAAATTCCATTCAGGGATTTGCATGGGATTAATTGAAGTTTGTTGTACCTTTTAGGTCGGCAAGGATTTCATTTGTCAAGTGGAGAAATTCATGTATCTTCAGGATCACTGCTCAAAGGAAAGCCACAAAGTTGCTCAGTCCAAACTGGGCACGGATCAGTCAAGCAGAACATCATTGCCACACCGAATTCCTTATTGGTCATAGGAAATCGTGTTTCACTCATTACTAGGGAAGCAAGAAGACGAAAATTCATATCTATAGGGTTGTGGCTTGCTAGTTGTCACCGAAGGTTACAGGGCCAGTTCGGGATCTCATAGCAATAACACAGGGAATTCAAGAGGTCGTGTTTGGACAGGGGCCAAAATACATTATTTACAGAGAAGACTCTTCAAGGCTTGGCGATTTAGGTGTCTTTGACATAGCAATCTCAGTTGATTAGAGGGAAGACTCATTGAAAACATCGACTTGCGGAGGGTGCCAATCTGCCAACAGCAACCGTGAATCTATGAACTCTGCACATACTATCATTGTTCAGAAATTGGAGTAAGGGTTAAGGCCACCAGACCAAGTCACTGTTAACCATCATCGTTTATTGCATTGGTTTTGATGTGGACACAGCAGTCTACCATTTGAAAGTCAGTTTATGCAACTTCTGTTTGATATCAGCCCTTGGGGCCGAATGTAACCAATCCTGTTAGTATTTTGGAACTCATAATAAGTGGCAAACTCCAGATCTGTTTGAAGTGATTGTCACATTTCTTGTTCAGTGGGTTGTCTGATTTAACTTTCTAACAGTAAACTGCTGTGTAAAAACTGCTATTGTGGGTGGAAAGTAAGGACAGAATAACACAATCATTAGGGCTATTTCAGATGGGTTGAAGCAATATTCAAAATCCAACTCTTCTGCTTTGAATCCAACCATGTTGACTGGACGAGGGAAGTCTGACCCCTCCATGCCACCAATTAGCTCATTGCTTTGGATCTTGCAGTCTTTGTACCAATATAACAAATAACTTATATAGGGTCTTCCTTTTTCAACTCTCAATCTGTCATATGATATTAATGAGACCACACTGCAATTCATTTGGAGTTTGCAACGAATTCTCCTTAAACATAACAGGCTCTGCAGTAATCAATGGATTATGACTAGCATTGTCTAGTATACCTAATAGGTATGCATAGTAAATATAGAATATATTTATATATTGAAATAAAAAATAGAATATATAATCTGATAGGTGGGAATGAATGAGTAGGGTGATATTACATGCAGATCAAGGGACATGTTCTAGGGGACAAGACCTGTAAAGATTGGTCACATCTCTTGGTAGTGACTATTAATATCCGATCGCAGTTGGTTAGGTCTATAATATGTCCTCCCATGTTGAAAAGGCTTCAACCTCAAAGTGCCATTAGATCACAATAATCAATATGACTTTAATAAATATCTAGACTAGTTCCGCATAGAATTGGACTCAATCCATCCAAGATTGATTTTGACAGGCATTGAGTATTTGTGAGAACTAACATTCAAATTTTGTTTACTTGAGTATTGTGGACATGAATTTTAAGAGTATTAGAAATCCACATAGATGAGAATCAAGAGTAGTATTTAGATTTTTTTAGTGAGAGGAAGAATCTTTCACAAGAAGGTGCTGGTAAGATCAACCTGCAGTTGTTTTGGATCTTGCTGATCAATATTCTTAACCATTGCAAATTTAGTTGACCGTTGATATTCATTAGCTTCACTGCTGGATTTGCTTTTACGTAAAAGCAACCATTTGATACATATTCATGTGTTTGAACTTCTTTATTTGCATTGGTATCTGTTACAAGAAAGGAAGTTTGATTATCATTATATTGATTTTCTTTCTATCGCAATATGTTTTTCCGTAAAAACTTCCATCTTTTGTAAGAAGTGTGATTATGGTTATGAAGGTACAAAATCTCTGCATCTTTATTGGATACATTTTTATTTATAGTTTTCAATTATTCAACTTACGATAATTTTATATTTTGGTTCTTTAGTTTTTGAATATCATTATTAAACATTTTCATTTCCATCTTTAATGACACAATTCTGATGCTTTCATCCACCAATATTGATTTATTCACAGGGTTGTTGGTGGCACAATATTTGGTTGAAATTGGTTGGTTTTATGTGGCACAAAAATGTACCATTATTACCAAAATGGCCATATTTCAGTCCCATAATTATAAACATAAACTTAGCTTTGAGTCGGGCTACAATCTTACAATCACAATATATATTTATTATTTTTATAGATTATATAATGTTTAACTTCATATTGTTTAAATTTTCTCCCACTACTAGATTGCATGGTTACCTAGAGACTCATACATTGACCCTTGGTACTTGCCCTCTGAATCAGGAATATGTGCCCGTCTCAGAGACCCATATGGTAATGTCTGCAGATAAGCAGGGTCAAGTTACAAGTCACTTGCAACAAGTTGCTAGGACATCTGCGACAATATTGCAAGTTCACCTGCAGCTACATTGCCAGTGTTTAGTGGTACTGCAAGTTCACTTGCACCGACATTGTTAGTGCTTAGTTGTGCTGCAAGTTCCCCTGCAGCAAAAGCCACAAGCTCACCCGTGGCATCATTGAGAGTGTGTTTCACTCCTATAGTTAGTTGTTTGTTTTCAACACCAACTTTACTCCAGTTATCGAATAGAATACACTCAACAGCTCGAATTGCTTGAGTTGGGGTGATATTATTGCTTGCAGCATTGTTGTAGGTGTGGTCGAATGGTCAGGGCAGTTAATCAAACAAGCTTTTAGTTTGCTGCAAGTTCACCTGTGGCAGCATTGAGAGTGTGTTTCACTCCTATAGTTAGTTGTTTGTTTTCAACACCAACTTTACTCCAGTTATTGAATAGAATACACTCAACAGCTCGAATTGCTTGAGTTGGGGTGATATTATTGCTTGTAGCAATGTTGTAGGTGTGGTCGAATGGTCAGGGCAGTTAATCAAACAAGCTTTGGCGGTGACTAGTAGTCGCACAAAGGACGAAACTGCCATGTGGGTGTTTATTGGCAGGAATAGAGGTTGAAGGGCTTGAGGAATTCAAAGGGGTAGTCTTCAAGGGCAGCGACTATTTACCCTATCTTGGGCAGCAACAATTTTCCCTATTATTTGTGGTGTGTCTTCATTTGCTTGGGTGCATGGCTGCTCATTGGTTCCTATACTAACGATGACTGTTTCCCTTCTATGGTGGCGTCGATTCCTCTTGTTGGCACATTTGTTTTCCTTTGATTGGTAAGTGCCTGTTCTCCTTCCATTAGTGGCAACTGTTTCTTTTCCTTGGGTGCTATTTTCCAACATTGACGGCATTTGTTTCTTCCTAGCATGTTTGTTTTCCTTCCTTGGTGGGTGTGTTTCATCTTCCGGTAGGCGACTGATTTCCTTGTTGGCAACATCATTTTCCTGCCTTTGGTAGTGACTATTTACCCTAGCTGGGCAGTGACGATTTGAGAGCCACCGCCTCTATTTTCCCATGTCTGGGCAGTGATGGTTCTTTGGGTAGCAACTGATATCCTTTGTGGGTGGTGTTAGCTTACTTGTTGGCAGCGACTGTTCATGTTTTTGGGCAGCATGAATCTGAAGGTGAAGTGTTAGAGGGAAGATAAAGCAGCCTCCTTGTTTTATGGTGTGGGAAGCCGTGTTTGAGGGGGCTTGGCTGACAGAGATTGTTGGAGCCATGTGGGAACAGGCTGGTTGGACAACATTAGTTGAAGCTGAAGAGGCTGGCTGGCTGATAGTGAAAGGTGAAGTTATGCAGGCTGACTGGTTAGTTGTGAGGGTGTTGGAGGAAGGAGAAAGTATGCTGCTGCAAGTGTGGTGAAGCGACTCCCTTCAGGTAAAGTTGAGTAGCCATGGTTGTCACATTGGGTGATGGTAACACCTCACTTTCAGCAGATTGCATACTGAGCTATTGGATTAATGCAACAAGTTTTTGGACTGCTGCAAGTGTGGAGTAGCAGATCCTTTTTCTATGGAGGTTTTAGTTCTTCATTTCCACTATTGCAGGTCCATGTCACCTTCAGGACAGTATGTGGGTGTATGTAAAAGGTCCATGAGACAATGTAAATGCCTGTATGACTGTGGATTAGTGGCATGAGGAGTGTTGCTCACTCTTTCTGGAGTTCTATTCCCATATGAGGGTTTTCTCCAGTTAACCTTGTTTTTGCAAATGTGTGTGATTGCAAGGTTTTTAATTTTTTGCATGTTTGAGTTGTTCTCTATGTTTTCCTTTAATTGCACATTTCATGGGTGATTGGTATCCAATATAGGTGGTGTTGGTGCATGTTAAGGTAGCTTGAAAGCTTTTCAGTAAATCCACATTGTTGATGATTGTGAGTGCGGCATAGCTGCCCCAGTTTATGGATCAAGGAGATTTCAGATGAAGTTTCTTTGCATTTCTCTGTCTCCTAGAAGCGTCCCTTGAAAATTAGGAGACTTCCTATAGAGGTTTCTCAGATTTATCATAATAACTACAGTGAATTTTCCTAAAGTGGTGATGTGGTTAACAAAAGCTAAAAAATCTAAAGGGATGTGCTAATAGATTTGTAATTTTCTCTGTTTTGTACAATAAAATTACAAGTTTGTTTGTAGCACAAAGCCTTCTTATCAAATCCCACTGAGGTAATAGTATGAATAAAAAATAAGGCTTAAGATGTGTACATGCATTGGAGTTTTATCAATTGATAGTAAATATACATAAAGGCATCTTCGGGGAACCTTGTACCATGTTTTCAAGTTTTAAAATAATGGCATTCCTTTTGCAGTCTTATCATTATGGTAAAAAATTTAGTATTTCTTTTTGTTGTCACGATGTTGGTTAGCAAATAATATAATTAATCTTTGCTTTCATTGACATCTATTTCAATACTTTAAAATGTTAATTTTTTAATGTTTAAGCATTTTAGTATTGAACATTTTTTAAAGTTCAACATCCCTTATTTTATTATTTTTTTCTAAATTTAGAAATTATATATAAATATTTCTTTATTTTTGTTGTTTCCAATTACCTGTCTACAACTATTTTTGAAAATGGCATGCTGTTTACCTTCCCCATCTCCCATACCAGTACCAGCCCCCACCGCCTGGTAATTATGCTATATTGCTTTCCAAATTTTACCAACCAAATACCCTATTATAGATTAGCTGATATATTTTCAAAATTTAGAGTTCTATTCATGGTGCTTACCATCCAAGACACACAAAATGTATCATATTCCCAACTAGTCTATACTATTTTAAGCATTATTGTATGTTCAAATCATTCAACTTTGTATGCAAGATACCTACTATCAGGGACACACAGGCGGGTTGTTTTCCCAATTACTCTAATACTATATTTGAAGGTTTTAAGTTTCTTAAAATTTGTTTACAAAATTTTGGTATGCACTATAAGTTCATGCAACTTTTTTACCTTTATTATCTTTGCAGTCATAATGTTAGATTACAGTTTTTGTTTGTTCAAAACTTGGACAAACACTCTTTTCAAATTTTAATTCTAATGAAGGAGAGAATAATGAAACCTTGTTTTCTTAAACAGTAGATTCCACGAATCAAAGCCCTGAATTCAACACACTCAGCGCATAGGAGTATGTAACTGGGTGTTATCCATGTTTACACCGTCTCAACCACTACAGCTTGCTGTACATGAGTTTACAAATTCTTATCACCAGATCATCATCGAGAGTTTTAATGAAAATGAATGTGGGCAAAGTAAGACTATTATGTTTAATGCTGAGTTGCCAATCCTACTATGGGATTGGGTATGCAGATACAGCAATTTTTTTGCCCAGGTATGCGTACGACAACACACACACACACACACACACATAAAATTTACAAACTTTAAAACTCTAAAAAGACTAAAAGTAAAACAGTAATACTCATAATTGCCAACAAACAAAATAATAAAATATCTAAATACCTCATAACTTGCAACAAGGAAAATACTCATGAATTGAAATTCATAATTTAGTGATTTCTCAAATGTCAATACAAAATGAAAGTTACAATCAATAATCACTAATCTTCATATGGCTCTTCATCAAGAGCATCAAACTCAACATTTGGTTCAACTTCATTTGAACCACAATCAGCTAGAACACCACTCCCACTATCCATGTCTATGTCATGTGTAGACGCTGCCTCATTGATAGGGACTTCGGCAAGCTATGCAACAGTAGCATCTAAATTGGCACACTTAGGAGTTAGATCCCATTCCTTGTCACCCCCTCCTTGTAATCAGATTTCTTATGTGACAAGAGACGCAAGTTGGAGTGTACAAAGACCAAATCCTCAGCTTTTTTTTGCACCCAATTGGTTTCGTTTGACTGAGTGGATAAATGAGTATGTATTCCAATTCCGCTCAACTGAAGAACTTGCAACTTGTTAAATTTGCATACCATACAAGTTACAACATTTACAATTATAAAACATAAATTATTAAATTTAAATTATAAATGATAAATTATAAATTATAATATATAGTAGGGAAAAAATGAGAAAGCTAAATTTAAAAAATAAAAAGATGCATAGTTGAGATAGAATTTTTATTGCAAGGGTTTGAAGGTGAAAATAGTCTTGGCCATCCAGGTACCACCATTCATGAGCATCTTTCTTGTACTTGTCTCAGAGCGCAAACATCTTGATTCTTTGAAGATATGAACTCGCCAAATTCACTCGAGACAATACTCTCTAAATCTTCATCTGGAAATATTCTTTTGAATACAGTTTTGTACCCAACAACAACCTCTTTATCTCTATGGTGCCACCCTCCTCGGCAGGGAAGGTATCTCTTTGCTATAATACTTTGGAGACAAAGCAAATGCTAAGAGATGCAAGGGTCTGGTCATCTTGTTCCAATGCTCATCAATGATCCTTTACACTCTTCTAAAAATGCTTCTGTGGGATCTTGCTCCTTGGCTTCTAGTATGGTCCTTATTTTTTCAACCATGGAGTCCATGCCATCATAAATTTCACCCAAGCATGGTTGATTCGTATCTGCATACCTAATCATACTTGTGATGGGTTCAGTGAAACTCAAAACATATTCCACAAAAGCCCACCACTCATCATCTAGGATCAATGCTTTGATTTTTTGGGCTTTCTCTGATTGTGATTGCCTCCATACACTCCAAAGAGTGTTGATGACTATGGTGCTAAATGCCTCTGGCTCCTTCACAAGTCATCTCAAGATGATTGTGTGATGCAAAACAAGTTTCGACAACCTAACATCGTGTAAAAAAAATTTAAATTTAAAAAGTAGCAACTTAGCAAAAACTTAAAACTAATAAATATGCTAAAAGTAAAAAATAAAAATAAAATTACCTTCAACAACTCCAATTTGGAGGTGGTCTTGAAGATGGCTTGCGACATATGATGATTTGTCACGAACATTTAAATCTCCTCGGCTTTTGTGTAGATTTCCTTGACCCACTCAATTTGTGTGCCAATCTTTTGCAATATCAAGTTGAGGGAGTGGATGACACATGGTGTCTAAAAAATATGCCCACATGTACCCTCCACTATTGAACTAGCTGCCCTACAATTTTTAGCATTGTCTATTACAACTTGGACAACGTTTTTAGGGCTCACCATCTCAATGGCTTGTATGGGGATATTGGCAATGAAGCTTGCATCCTTCACTTGCCCCTCACAATCCACTGCTTTAAAAAAATAACCCCTTTAGGGGACACTGCAATGACATTAACCAATGGCTTATTTTTGCAGCCCTTCCATCCATTAGAAATGATGGACACTCCTATTTCAGGCCATGTATCCTTAATTGCTCTCAATGACGCCTCTACGGAAGCTTTTTCCTTGCCCAATAAGGTGGTGCGCACCTTTTCATACCTGGGATTAACATAATTAGTAGGTGCCTTGGCAATTGTGGTCACCATATCTCGCCAATATGGTGATCTAACAAGCTTGGAAGGAAACCCATTGGCATAAATACAACGAGCAATGCTTTCATTTGCAAACTCCCTTGCCTCATTCTCGAAGGCTTTTTCCGATGGGCCTCTTTTACAGGAATGAGTCGTGTCTTCTCCAAAGGTTTCTGGGATCCTTTCTTGGAAAGAGGATGTACTCTTTCCTTTGCTCTGTTACTTACCATGTCGGCATCTGCTTGTTCCTTGATATATCCCAGTATTTGTTGCTTTGGCAACCCTTTTTCTATTCGGCCTTGGACAAACTCTTATACCTAAGCTAGGAATAGCGCAAAAGTGAGCTTTCACTCGACTATTCTTTCAAACATTGGTTACAATGCCAATGATAACCCCCACCAACAGGTACTTGTTCGATCATGGTTGTATGTCGTCAAAGAGGTGATGCCAAATCAATTTTAAACAAGATCTCTACAAGTAGACCAATTGAACTAGAACTATGAGCCATTTTGTATGAATACAACAAAACAAACATTACATATTTACAATCCTACAACTTAAAAAAACAAAATATGTCTATAAGATTTAAAAAACATTTAAAACTTGAAAAAAAAATTGAAAAATCTTGAAAAAAATTACAAGATTCACTCTCTTTTCTAGATAAATCTTCCTTGAGCAGCTTTTCCTCCCCTATTGGTGTAGATTTTTCACTCCCATAGCCTTCACCTTCGAAGGAAAATGCAGCAACCTTCAACAATCAACAATGGCAGCTTGGAAGCAAAAAATAAAATGAAGTTTTACTCTTTAGTTTTGATGAACGAAGGCAAAAGATGTTTTGAGTTTCACTTTTAGGGCTAATTAGAGCCTTTTAAGGTTTTTTTAAGTTAAAAAAATGTTAAAAAAATTAAAATAGCATCAAATTTGACACCTTTATTGGCGTCCTTGCCACTGGTAAGAACCCACAGGGTACTTGGGGCACCCGGGTAGAACCTTGGGTGAACCCCCGACGTCCTGTCCCCGTACCAGAACCAGAACCAGAACCAAACTAGTATGGCGTGGCGGGCATATGGGAAGAACCCGGTAACATAGGTTTAATGCTATTTGTCTCTCTCAAGTCATTGGGGATATTTTCAAGTTAAGAATCCTTCAAGCTTGTTTCAAAAAGCTGTTTTTGATATGCTCTTTTCCTCGTGTAGAGTAATCTACACCTGGTGGTGTTTTCCGATTTACGCTGAAGATACCTGTTTAGAAATATTGCAGATGAATCAAGAATGTATTTCTGTTATTTCAATGAAAGTTTTTATTAAGGGATAAAACTAGTTCTGATTGTAAATTAATTTGTATTTAGGTGGAATAGATTTCCTGAATGGAGTGGACTCTTCAATCTCTATATATAGAACATGATTCCATGTGGAATCTTTGTACATTAATTCCTGGCTAGGATTGTTTTTGGGATCGAAGCTTTCAACCATGAATCTAATATATCAACTCTCTTCAGCACTGATTGCCTAATTATTTAATCTTTAATTTTTTCTCAAAGATCATTTTGATGCTGGATTTGATCAACATTTCAGACAGTCTAAGGGCATTTCATACATAAGCTGGATTTAATTTTCTTGTTGAGACCAAGATCCACCTTCTAACAACAGTTCCTTGTGCATTTTCTCAAAAATTTGAAAAGTTGTGTCTGAAACTAGAAACTTTTTGGAAGTTTTTCCATTTCCCCACTTCAGGTTATTTAGACTTTTATATATTTAAAATGATTTTGTTCACTTGCATGAAACCTTTATGAAGTTTTCCATTTTTCTATTTCAGGCTGTTTGGAGCCCGGACTCTTAACATATTAGAAAAGATTTCGTTCATTCACTCAAGAAATCATGGGGGTAAAATATCTATCTAATTCAAATTTCAGTCTCCAAAGTGGAATTACTGCCCAATGTCATCTGCTTCCTATTAGGTACCCCTTTTGAAGTGTGTACATATTCTGTCTATTGCATATATGTCATTACTTGTTCGTTTTTACGGCTCTTTTGCTTATTTTAAATCAAAATTTGAGCTCTTTTTCCAGGGACAGGTATTTCATGTGATGCTATGATAGGAAAGATAAACAATTTTAATGTCAGCTAAACAGCAAAGTGCTAAAAGAGGACAAGTAAGAAGCTGGAAGTTAGTAAATAATTATGGAGTGCCTAATGAATCACCAACCTTAAGCCGTATAAGGTAATACTTCGGTTGAACTCCCAACGGCATCTGACTCAAAGAGACTTTACGTTGTGGATAGAATATGCAAATATGGAAATGGAGAACTCTATGGGACCATCATAATCCATAAGCTTGATAATGTTGATTTGATGAGTAGATGCAGGCATAAGATGTGCTCTCTGCAGACATTCAATTTTCTGTACGGGACAAGTTAAACTTAAAATATACTTTTAATTAATGGGGTGCTCATTAAAGCTCTGCCCCTTGAAGGTGTTGATTACCAGTAGGATGTGTGGATTGAACTCCCAATAACATCTGGCATGAAAGAGGCTTTACATAGATGATAGAATATGCAAAGACAAAATATGGAAATGGAGGCCTCTATGGAGACATCAAAACCCATAAGTTTAATGATGTTGACTTGATGAGTAGATGCAGGCACAAGGAGTGTTCTTTGGAGACATTGGGTTTTCTGCATTGGAAAGCTCAAACGCAAAAAGATACTTTCGATGAATGGGGTACTTGATAAAGTTCCACACCTTTAAGGTGAGGTTTGCCAGTGCTATGTGCAGATTGAGCTCTCAATAAATTCTGGTTCTACAATGTTGATATAATATGCAAATATAAAAACATGGAAATTGAGACCTCTATGGGTCCTTCATAATCCATAAGCTTGATAATGTTGATTTAATGAGTAGATGCAGACATAAGGAGTTCTCTCTCAGGGACATCCGATTTGCCACATGGGAAAATTCAAAATTCAAACCCAAAATATGCTTTCATTGAATGGGTACTTGATGAAGCTCCACGCCTTGAAGGTGAGGTTTGCCAGTAGCATTTGTGGTCCATGGTGCATGGCATAGAGTGCCTATTCTCCACAGTGGGTGTGCTTATACATCACAGTTTATGAGAATAAGTGCCTATGACAATGTGTGGAGCATGGAAACTAATATTTCCAATTTGCGTCTTACTCATTTTATACAGCAACAAAATCATCTGGAACTGGGTAACTACCAAGTAGAGGTGTAAGTTGTGAGATAATATACATTTAGACATGGCTGTTAGCTATACCTGTTTGGTGTTCAGTTTAGCTTAATAATAGGTAACCTTTTATGCCTAAATCAATTGCTGGTTAGTATTTGTTATTACTTATTAGCTTTCTATTTGTATTATCAGTATGCTAGCTTATGTATCACTGCATTTTCCCAGGTAATTTCACTGCCTGTACTTTCAATCTATGGTAGAAGTGTTATCTGGAGCTGGAAAGACTTCTGTAAATAGAGATATCCATGCCAAAATCAATGACTTTGGTAATTAAATTGGTTATTCTGCTCTTTGCCACGACTTAGTTTGTTGGAGTTGCATTTTTTTTTGGGTTGGTTTGGTTTAAACATTAAAGTATCAATTGAATATTCTAACCCTCATTCATATTGATTTGGATGTTTTCTTTTGTTTGACTCCGTTACAGATGATAAGCATCAGATGCACAAGGTATCAATCATGTATACTGAAAAATGTAGTGGTAAACAGATATTGAATCCTTTGATCAATTTTGCGACCTTTCTGGATTTCATAGAAAGGTGGCAATAAATGTTGTGAGAAAGCAAAATGAGGGATATTGGTTACCTATCACATGCAATTTAATAAGTGTTTTCCATAGTGCAATTGAGTTCCAACAATAGCATGTTCGATTTAGAAGCAAGGACTTGAAGGATAATCTTTTCGATGTAACTTTCAGGTCCATATGAGTGTGGAGACAACTACCTGGGAGCTGGGCTAGTGTTTTGGGCACACATTGAATACTTTCACATAATGAGAAAATACAAGGTCACAAGATTAAGCGCCTTCGTATGTACGACGTGAATCAGTAACCAAAATATGATAATGACTGGAATGGAGATCACCACCAGACAATATCATATGGATAGGGATAGGTTTATGAAGTAATGCTAATGGGGATAGGTTTATGTCCATTAAGTGCTTGTTATGCATAATCTTTATATGAAAAGCAAGCCATGAAACAACAAAGCATACAAACATCACGAAGGATATGTTGTCTTTCATTCATTGATATTATGTGAATGTATAAATAATTAGAGTCTATGGCGGGCAAGCATGTTCCCGTGATTAAGTGGGAAGAAGACATCCACTTGATTTGTCAAAGCACCCCATAGTACAACCAAACTAGACTGAATGATGTGACAAGGCTTTGTAGTCAGCATACTAGTTTACAAAATATATAGTGGGGTGTATTTATACAACAAGTTGTTAGCCAAGCCATCCACACTATGTCAAGATAAGTGCCATGCATGTATGGTGCACTTCCCATGTGCCCAGGGTTATGCCATAGGTTAGATTTGTATGGCGTTGGTTGGTTGGCACAATCATGTGGAGTGTACAAGGTCGTGTATGATGTGTATGGAGTTGAATTGAATGCATTTGTGCAAGTGTATGTGTTGTCCATGCGTAGGTCATGCACAATGTGGAAGGGTTTGCAAGAGTTGGCAATGTTGTTGAAGTGCAGACTCTTGAAGTTGTGCGACATGGCTTAAAAGTGTGCGTGGACATCTTGCGTTGTCTTGCATTGAGTTATTAGAAATGATGCTTGCAAGATGTGCATGAAGTTATTTTCCTAATGTATCTTATCCATATACAAAGCATCTTGGCATGGCATTGTGCATGCAAGGAAAGATTGTGGTATGAGATAAACTTATGTTGAGCTGATGTGTAGGAGCATGAGTTACATGGAATTGCACATGGATCATTAACCTTTTCTTGTACAACAATGGTCTCCATTGTCTAGTACACAACAAAGAAATTATTCGACATTGATCTAAAAAACTTCCAATTATGTTGAACCATTGTGCAATTGTGTTTAGATCACTTTGGTCTTTCTTGTCGAGCGATCTAATTATGATGGAAAAATACCCAAATGAACCAATGCAGAAAGTGGGATGAGTTGTATCCTTTCCTATAGAGTGGTGTCCTCATTACACTAGAAAGAACTTTGAGGTGCCAACACAAAAGTGGGATGAGTTGCATGTGGGGTGCAACTTTGTGATGCATGTGTTTGTTGATGACTTGTAGATGTGAAGTTGTAAAGCTTTTATGAAGCTTAGGAATCAATGAAGATTTGAAGTAGTCATACTTCTACCCAAGAACTAGTGAAGGTCTAAAGTTTGCTGACATGGTTGCAATTTGAGTTATGTATGCCTGTAGAAGTTGAGGGAAGCTTGTCCTTGTACTCCAATATTGAAACAAGAGGGTGTTGTTGAACCCGTTCATCCTTGTTAAGAGAAGCTTGTCTTTGTATGTAGGAGTTGGAATGCAGAGTAGTACATACTATTAAAACTAATGGTTTGGAAGAATGTTGCTAGGTGAGAAAGTCGCTCATTAGCACAAAATGTTGAAGTCGTATTGTGTAGGCTTGTGTAGAGTGCCACTAAGAAGTGCTTTAATGTGGTTGTCTGGTGTGATCAATCAAGTGCAATCAAATTGAGATCTTAGACATCCGAGTGAAGTTGGTGAGGCTCCATGTGCTTGGAATCTTGATGAGAGTTATAAGCTTCAAATGTTTCTTGCAATGAGTGCAAAACTACAAAGGCTTTCCTTTTGTAAAGATGTGCTTGAAGAATAGTTGGTTGTTTTTGCACAGTTTGTTGTGGACACTATGGTTTGCACGGGTTGTTAGTGAAAGGTGTTGTTTCTCTCTTTGTCTTGCGCGAATGTTGTCAAATTCGTTGCATGAGATGAAAAAGGTTGTGTAGCTGGAAGGCATGGAGAGAGTGGTTTGTCAGTTGTTCAAGTTTAGTGTTGTTGGAAGCTAGTCTTCCAACTACTTTATGGTTAGCTTTGTGGGAGGTGTGAATGATCCAGATGAGTATATTTGCTTGTGTGTTGACCGACTTGCAACTCAAAAATATGTGTCGGATTGTTGTGTGTGCCACCGTTTAGCACAGGATTCGACAACTCTAAATAGTTCCTTCTACACACCAACTTCTTGATGCACAGGGCATTGTTGGTTAGCACTGAGATTCCTTTAGACAAGCACAATCAATGTTCTCCCTAGGAGTAGTCAAACCTCTTAGAATTGGAAGTCATAAATTAGTGGTGTAGCATAGTGCTACAAAGAAGTTGCATTGAGGTGATGTTGAAACTCAAACCCCAGGGTTCCAAAGCATGTGGAAGTGACACACTATTGGTGATGAGGTTGAATCACCTCATGTAGGTAGTTTTGTTTGTCTAGATAGGTTGATAAAGAACTCTCATTTTGTCGCGACTCCTTGGAGACTGCTTTGCTATATGCTTTCTTCTTCTAGGCAATGGTGTGAAGAAAAGTAGAGCGATGTGAATCCTAGAACTTAGGTAGATGTATGTGATGAGAGGATGTCATGAGATAGAGCCCTTGTGCTTTGATAGCAATGATTTTATTTTTGTCTAAGATTGCAGGACAACCTTGTTGTTTAGCAACAAGGCTATAAAGCAACACTAATGGAGATAAGTTTATGTCCATTAGGTGCTTGTTATGCAAAAGCTTTATAGAAGAAGCAAGCCATGAAAAAACACATACAAATAACATGAACATGTCCTTCATTCATTGATATTGTGTGAATATACAAATAATTACAAGGGCTATAGTGGGAAAACATGTTCCCTCTATCAAGTAGAAAGAAAGTGCCCCCTTGATTTGCTAGAGCACCTTGGAGTACAACCAAACTAGGTTGGATGATGTGACAAGGCTTTCTAGTTGGCACACTATTTTGTTTTTTATTATGATAAGCAAGAAAACAAGGGTGCTGATCCCTTTACAAACAACCTAAAGGGCAACCAAAATAGGCACTAACAAGCCATAAATAGTGCATGGGCAGCGCATTGACAATAGAAAAATTGAAGCAGGTTATCAACCAACACAACCTATTTAAAAAATAGAAAAACCAAACAAGGGATCTAAACAACACCAGATCTCGAACAAGCAAATCTAACTCCCTTGGCCCTAGGGTGCAAATCAACAACAGATTTGGGGAGTCCTTTCTTTCTACGTTGGACCATAGTCCAGGAAATCTCCAAGTCTAAATCCTTAGAGCGAGGCGAGAGGAGAGGATCCTCACTAGATGCCACAACCAAAGAAGCTTCACACAAGGAAGTCGATCCAAAAGCAGGCAGAGCCGAAGATATGACCGAGATTGACGAAGTAGCAGTCTAGCCTCAAATAGGAGCCAAAGAAACAATTAGAGGTAGCGAAGAAGACCCGACATGATTAGACGAATAGGAATCAGCTGCAACCTTATCCGCCATCACACCCTTAGGTTTCGTAAGGAGATCGGGCAAGGTTTCCTGGGAAGGCTTGTCCACTTGGGAGGATCCATCCTTCGGGGAAGCGCTAATAGTCAAATGATCAATGAGTGCATTCTTCCACCAAGTTGGTGCACCCTTGCAGTAAGAGTGAGGACAACCGGAGGCCAAGTGACCAATAGAGAAACATCTTCTGCACCTAAAAGGGAGGCCGTCATAGTCTAACTGTTGCATCCAAGGCCTTTCCCCTACCATCACCACTACATCTCCATGGAGGGGTTTGGAGATGTCAATATCCACTAAGATGCGAGCAACCGTTGTATGCCCTATATATGTGGTTGTAGAGTCTTCCTTCAAGAAGCAACCAATAGTGTTGCCAATGGCCTCATAGCAAGAATCCTCCCAAAATTGAAGAGGGAGATTTAGAAGTCAAACTCATATTGGTTTGATATTAAGTGGCTCAGTGAGTGGATTGAAGGATTGAGCCCAAGGTTTGATGGAGAGTGAATTTTTGCCCCACATCCAAACCCTACAATCCAACACTAAGTCTCACTCCTTTGAGGAAGCAAAGGTTGTAATGAAAAATCCCCTAGCATCGGGATAAAGCTCGATCACTCTCCACAAAGGGTTTCCACTATTCCATGACCCACTTGTGAAGATCAGGAACAGAAGGCCATAAACTGTTGAATGTGCAGATCACTCCGCGCTTAAGGTAAAACTCCTTGTTCTCTGAAACTTTTGGGCCACACACCACCATCGGAGACGAACGAACATATGGCAATGGCCTAACCCTAGCCTGTGGTGGGCGAGCCTAAGCTCCCAATTTGTTTATAAATTCAGTAAACGACTTCTCAGGGCGGCCAACAACCCTAGAGCAGGGCCTAGCACCTTTGTTCACCTGCTTGCTGAAGAGTTGTTTCGAGCAGGGGCCGGTTCTGACAGACCCTTATCACTTTTAGCAAGCGCCGAAGTGGGATCAGAGAGCCCTAATCCCTCCTTAGCCCCTACTTCACTTTCAAACAACTTATTACCAACATTTCGTTCATAAGGAGAAGCTAAAATGTCGATAGGATATGCAACACGCTCGTGTTCACACTCGCATTCAGTAAACCTCTCCATGTTAGTAGTTTTCCAAGTTTACTTAAGATCATATACTATTTTGTTGAATGTATAGTAAGGTGTATTTATATAATAAGATATCAGTTAAGCCTTCCACAATATGTTGACAAGTGTCTTGCGTGTATGGTGCACTTCCCATGTGGCTAGGGTTGTGTCAGATGTTGAATCTTTATGGTGCTAGTTGGTTGGCATGATCATGTGGAGTAGGCACAACCATGTGTTGGATGTGTATGGAGTCGAATTGAATGTATTGGTGCAAGTGTGTGATGTCCATGTGCAGGTCGCACACAATGCAAAGAGGATTGCATGAGATGTCAATACTATTGTTGAAGTCAAAGTGTAGATTCCTAAAGTTGCGTGATGTGATTGAGCACATGTGTCTTTCATTATCTTGTGCCAAGTTGTTAGAAATGATGGTTGTGTAGATGTGCATGAAGTCATTTGTTAGAGTGCCTTATCCATGTGCAAAGCATCTTGGTGCAGTATTATGCACGGAAGGAAAAATTGTGACATGAGACAAGCGTATGTTGAGTCGAGGTGTAGGTGTGTGAGTTGTGTGGAATTGCACACAGATCAAACACCTTGATATGCACACTTCCAATTAGTTTCATGCAAAGAATACAATTAAGTCAGAGATGAGGAGAAAAGATTCATAAAATAATATAATCATGTAAACCTATTACATATGAATATATAAAGATATCATGATGTGACGAGTTTGCAATCCATGGAATAAGATGTGATCATGATAATCATGTAAGATGATAGGAAACAAGGTACCCCAAATGTTGCCCCCACTTAGGGCACTAAATCAAAAGTGAACAACCTTGAATGATAGATTAGGATCCTATAAGCACAAACAAGTGAGATATCATTAGACATTGAAATCAACATTTTAAACCAAAATTTCACCTTTTGTCACTTACAACAAGCAAACTGTTAAGAATTTGAAGATGATGTGAACTCGTGATTTTTGTGTTTTTCTATCTAGATTTTAAATATTTATTTAAAAAATAATAATTTGTCTCATTTTTTAAACATTTCTTAATAACTTGTTTTAAATATATATATATTTTATAGTAATTTTAGTAAGTGATGTTATTCCATAACACATGTTCTTTCAGAAATAAGATAAATTCGTAATTTCTTAAATATAGATCATTAACATTGATATCTAGTGCAACATATTTTTTCATTTATTTTTTTGCATATTTTATTTATTATTGATTTTTAATTTAGATTAAATGAAATTTAGAGTAATTTTACTCCATGAAACATTTTTGTGTCAGTACTTTCATATCCACATTCAAGTGTTTCAAATAGTCTTCACTACATATATTCAAACTAGAATTAGTATTAACCAAGTCACACTTAATGTTGATATGTCCAAATTTTATGACAATATGTAAAGTTAGATTCTCTTTAATGATTACTTTAGGTGGAAAATCAACATCATTAAATGTCATTAAATGAAATATCATGGTTGGGTTGAGAACCAATGGATGTAATCAAAGAAGTCACTATCTAGGGAGAAGTATCAAAGTGCCCTTCTATATTTTCTATAGCTCTTCATATGATTTCATTATATAAAGGTGATGTACACACTAAGTCCCAAGGAGATATCACAACTTGTGTATTTTGTAACTAATCAATAATATCATTTTGTCTGGGTGCCTTGGTTGGAATCTTAGGTGGGGGTAATACTAGAGTAATAGAGGATAATTTTGGTTGATTAGTTGTAACATTTTGACCTCTAGCCATCTTTTGATAAGTATGATTGCTTGCGTGATAACTTTTATGAAGTGGGTACTATATGGAGAGTAAGTAGAGTTGAAGGGAAATGAAATGTCAATTTAACAATAACTTTAGGTCATGTAGTAATATAGATAATATCAACCATATGGACCTCATATGAAGAGGATAGACATGGATCAAAACATAAGCCCATATGAGAATTAGAGGAGTCCAAACCATCCTGAGGAATGGTAGGGCAAGAAAAATATGCGATAAAAGTGTATGCTAATACCATAAGTGAAGGATAATATAGGCAAGAGGAATCAAACCAACACAATGCTCTATCCTTCAAAGTAAGTTTAAATTCACTAGTCACCAAGATATTATCTACTAAGTATTAATAATTAGTACGCAAAAATGACTTTACATGTAATGATGGATCACTGGAACCATCAAAGTCATCCTATAATAATTCTTCATCCAAATCTATAATATCTACATGTAATGAAGTAGGAGATGATGTAGCATCACAAATATCCATCCTACAAGGTGTATGAACCTCATCACCCAAAGCATGTGAAGGAAAAGTGCTCAAAGGTAACATAGCATCATACTCATAAACATCACTAGCATCAGGAATAGGAAAAATATAATCAAAATGGTGCTTCTGGATAAGTTAGGTGAGAGAATCCAAAAGAAAAGGATGAGCAATCACAAACTCTATGAAGGAGGAAAGATCTCCAACATGGTTAAAGAGTACTCCCATAGACAATGCATCCCCCTCCATAGGATAGATATACATGATAGTATCAAGGATTCAAAGATTGTGTTATAGAAAGATTAGGAATGCATCAAAATTATTGAGGCATGCTTGGACAAAGGATGAAAGCAATGGCCAACGAGAGTCTATAATGAACAAGCAATCAAGAATGTTCAATCCAGAGGTGGGTATGTAGTGATCAAAGAGATATCAATATCGGTGACTCAATCACTAATTAGATTTGAAATGAAGGATAAACAATAAAAAATATTAGATATGAAAACCCTAATGTAGAAAGAATTAGCATTATGAACAAATCACCCTAAGAACAAAAGTTGGGATTAATTAACGTACTGAAGTAAATGCATGGAATTTAAATAAATAAGGGTACTTAGCTCTCAATTTGATGTTGATTTGACTCTATTAGATGTGTCCAATTGATTTTCCCTTACATTAGAAAATTAATACAAATCATATGACTAGATGTGAATCAGTAAATTTCTTGTTTGACAATTCATATCATTTTCATAATTTGCGAAAGTGATCTACGCGTGTGTGGAATCGAGTGGGCAACACCAAAAAAGACCCTTCTTTATGGATCTAATCTCTATATGGATTTGAACTCTAATAAGTTTCAGGTCTATAACTTGTTTGCCTTGACTTATGTAACATAAAAAGTGGTTGTGTGGATCAAGGTTTGTTAGGCAAGGATTATCTTCCTTTAGTCAAACCCATAGGATATTGAGTTAAGGATTTTGAATAAAGATCAATGACATGAAACCATGCAATATGCCTTATAATGTTGATTTCACAATGAATAATACTTTGATGCTCCTTTTGTAACATAACACCCCTCTGTATATGTTTGCTTCTGACTGATTTTTTTTTGTGTTTTCTAATTTTTTGTTGTTTAGGATTTTATGGGTTGTTTTGCATATTGAATTTTTGCATCACATGTATGAAATATGAAGTAGATAAACAAACCTAGAAAATATACAACTATTTTGCATAAACTAAAGACAACCCATATCATAAAATGCCATAAAACTAATTATAATGAAATACCCACTTGGAAATCTTCAACTTGTTTGATTGCCAAAATTGATAGCAGCTTACATGGCCATGGGAATCAATCCAAACTCATACAAAACATAATGAACACAATTTTCAGTGGCTGTAATGTCACTGCAGACCTTAAGCACCTGCTTCATACAGTTTTGGTGATGAGAAGTGATAGAGAAGACCCTCTGGTTTACCCACGTCCAGCTCCAGCCAAGTACGACCTCTATGGTTGCATATACCAGCTGCAAACCCACCAACGATAGTAAGAAAGAGCTTTGTTTTTTTATCAACTATGCTTCTACACCCTAGGTGACCACTCTCCAGCTGTTAGACACTTCAAAAAATAGTTAAATCTGCCCCCATGAAAGGTACGACTCTTTAGGCAAGTATGACCTGCACAGAAGATGTACGGCCAACATGTGAACCTCCTTCTATTAGTGGAAATATTGTCAACAATATTAAACTATTAATAATCCAATAATCTCAATGAAATATGACGCAAATCAAATAAACAAAGCAATATTACCTTGAAGACTGATCTACCTCGAACCTTCCATTGTTCACGTATCTTGTATTGATCTTTTTGATGAATAGAGCTCTCAGAAGTGTGCTTCCTCGCTGTTTGAAGATGACAATACTTGAATGGAATTATGTTGGATAGAATGCAATGGAGATTACCTACAATGCAACTATTGTGAGGATGAGGGATGGATGATTGAAGCCATGGTTGTATGGATATGAAGATAATGGATATAAAATGCAATGAGAAATATAGATGTTTTGCCAAAGGCACGCTAGAATTTTTGCAGAGTAACTTTGCTATAGCTTGTGTGTTGTAGAATTAAGGGAATGAGCTTCCTTTATAGGCCAAGGAGGGGCTAAATCCATGTGTCACAAGATCAATGATGGAGAAGAAGTCATGAGAGGTGTATGGTGAGGATTGAATTGGTTGAGATGAGGGAGAGAAAGAGGGAAGATGTTCCTCTCACCTTGACATGGTGGAGAGAAAGGTGTGACATGAGTCCAGATGTCACAAGGCTCATAATGACCCAAGAGTGAAGGTCAAAGGAGACCTTGCTTATAGGGAGGTTGGAAAGAATATAGGGATTCATGGGACAAGTGTCTCAAAGCACCCTTTGACCATGGTGACATGGAGAGACCATGTCCTTTGGAATAGGGATAGTTAGAGAAACAATAGGACATGTGGGTGAGGGAAAATAGAATAATTAAATATTAAAATATTTAATTACATGTGCAAGATGATGAGGTGGACGTGTGAGGTGGATTAGATGATGTGGAATTATGAATGAAGACTTTGGAATAGGATGATTTTTGATTAAATAATTTGATTATTATTTAATTAAGGGATGACATTAGAAGAATAGGTTTAATTGATTTAACTAAATAAATTGATATTTATTTAATATTTGGACTATTAATGATGAACGCAAATCAAATAGATAAATTGATGAATTTATTAAATGATAGAAGAATGGGAATTAAATAAATAATAATTATTTATTTAATTTGTCTTTACCATTTTTAGGTGTATACATTTTGCCCCTCTTTGAGACAATGTGTTTTATCACGTTATTTCAAAGAATAAAATTTTTCTGCGATTGATACATGCCCCAGTTTAGGTTTACGATGCTAGGATGCCCCATCAGGAGATTGGACGGGAAGAAATTGACAATAGGATGATGGACAATCTCACGATGAGATAGGTTGAATGGCAGGTTGACTGGATAGACGGGTGCAAAAATTGGTTGATGCAAAATAAGGTATGGACAAAAGAGTTGAATGATATGTTATGCAAGATTAAATGATAACACACACAAGCAAGCAAGCAAGTATGCACAAATGATACAAAAACAAACAAGGTATTGCCCTGTCAAGTTGTAAACCAATGATTAATTGATAATGATTGATGACGATAGTGTTGTCATTGCGGGGAACGATATATCCCTAGATCAACACAAAGATTAAGATAGTGTTGTCATTGTGGGGAATGATATATCCCTAGATCAACACAAAGACACAGGAAAGACATATCCCACTGATAATGATGATTGATTGATTAATTGAGTTGGTTTATGACAAGATTAGGATCAAGATCATTGATTGCGATTGGATAATTTGACAAGATTGAATTCTCGATTTGGTATGGATTAAGGATGGACTTGCACTAAGATCATTGCTTGGATTGATTTGATGATGGAAGAAGTGATTAAAGATTTGATTTGAAGGATTGATGAAATGATTTGGATAAATGAAAGATAATTTAGAAGAATGATTTGGTTAATGGATAAATGGATAACTTATATCTTGAGACACTTGGAATTTCGATAATGATGAAATGCTTATAATGAAATGGAATGCAACAGGAAAAGTATGGATCTGAATTCTTGTCATCTTCGATTGTGCGAGTTTTTGAAGTACTTTGTTTCATCATTGAGCTTTTAAAATGTTGTAAGAAAATACAAGCATCTAGGTATAGTTAAACCATGATGACCTGAGTATTTCTTACATGGATTTTGATTTAGCAAGTTAGTACAAGCATCTAAGTATAATTGAACCAAGATGACCTGAGTACTGCTTACGTATCAACAGACAAGGATTAAACCTGTTTCATGTTTAGACCTTTGATGTCCTCGATGATCATTTTGTTGATCATGTCGTTAGACAAGGTTTTCGCATTACTAAAGATAAATCCACAAACAACAGACAAATAAAATAATTATTCCCCCATCATAGCTTCTCTAGTTTGATACATCCTTGAGTAGCATAGAAAGACATAATAACAAAAATCATGACATAAGACTTTTTTAAAAAAATAACCATTGAAAAAACTTTCTTGCCCAAAAGATGTTTTCTTGCAATAACTTGATAGAATTGGTTTGATGTCTTAGGTCAAAAGGGATTTGTCAAGTACAATCTTGCTGTCTTTTGTGTCCAGATGATGTTGAAGGCTTACTTGTCTTGTTGTTTGTTGTCTTAGTGATAAAACCGTAATCTGATTGTTTATCCTATGAAGTTATAGCATTCAAGAATCCCATTCCTTGACTAGGTCAAGGATTTGCCCCCAATCAAGTAGAGGATTAATTTATTATGGATGAATTGATGATAAAAAATGTGACGAGCCCTAATGGATTGACCTAGTGCCTCAGGAGCTCATTGCTAAATGGCCTTGCCTATGTGACGATGCAAAGGCAACGTAGTTTGGGGTGGACCTATGTGGACCTAAAGACCTAGGTGATGAGAAATGGTGCAAACTCGAATGGACCAAAGGTTGAATAACATGGGATGGAATGGATGGAAAAGGAGCAGCCTCGGGGGCGCATCAAAGATGGCCTTGCCTACGTGACGACGCAGAGACAACGTAGTTCGGGAATGACTGACACTAACAATAGACTTGTAATAGAATGAATGATAGGTTAATGTGATTGGATGACCCTACTGGATAAGGTGATAGGGGTGACAAAACACCAGGCTATGGTAAGTCATTGCGAGGTAGATGCGAAATGGATATGGTTACTAGAGGAATATGATAGGAAAAGATGGAGGTAGCGGTTAGTCGCAAATAGCGCCTATTTCCAGGTTTTCACCACTTGTTTCCACTTGTACCATTTTTTTTTTAATGTGTCCCTTGCATTGGGGTTATTAGGTGTAGAACCTTCGAAGGTGCATACTGTTGATGGGATCATCAAACACTTCACCTTCTGATGTGGAAAGCTGATACGCTCCTGATCCGTAGGCAACGACTATGATATAGGGACCCAACCAATTAGGTTCAAACTTCTCCTTCTTCTCTCTATCCTATTGATTGCGTGGGTTCTCTCTTAGGACCAGATCACCTACTTGAAAGACCCTTGGCTTAACCTTGTGATTGTAGCTCCTTGACATTCTCTGCTGGTATGCCTTAAGATGGTTAAAGGCATGTTGTCTCTGTTCATCTAGCAGTTCTAGTTCTTGAAGCCTTGATACCTTGTATTCCTCATCAGTTATGAGTCCCTTTAACGACATCCTGAGGGAAGGAATTTCAACTTCGATAGGCACTATGGCTTCAGAGCCATAGACAAGGGTATGGTGTCGCACCTGTGGGTGTGCGTATACTAGTTCTATAGGCCCACAAAGCAGGGTTCAGTTGCATATGCCAGTCCTGACCATCGTCATCAATAGTCTTTTTAAGTATCTTCAGAATGGTTTTATTCGATGCCTTAGCATGGCCATTACCTTGCAGGTAGTATGGGGTGGAGAAACGATGTTGGATATGGAATTTACTACAGAGTTCCTATACGTCCTGATTCTTGAAGGGTCTTCCATTATCTGTGACAATGGATAATGGGATACCATATCTGCATATGATATAATTAAGGATGAAGGATGAAATCTATTTACCAATAACGGTGGTTAATCGAATGACCTCAATCCACTTTGTAAAATACTCTATGGCTGTGATAATGAATTTATGGCCGTTGGAGGAGGAAGGGTGAATCTTGCCAACTAGATCAAGTCCCCATTGATAGAAGGGCCAAGGTGTCATTAAAGGTTGTAATTCCTGAGTGGGTGCATGTATTAGATTACCGTGAATCTGGCATTTCTTACACCTCTTGACAAACTGATACGAATCTTTTTCCATGCTTGGCCAGTAATATCCTAAACGCATGAGTTTCTTCACCAGAGTAGGACCACTAGAGTGCGTCCCACAAATGCCTTCATGAACCTCCCTTAGAGTAGTCTGATATTCATCATTATCTAAACACCTAAGGAGAGTACCATCTAAACCTTGTCTATATAGGGTGTCGGCAACAATGGTATATCTGGATGATTGGCGTATGAACGTACATTTTTGGTTGTTTGACAGGTCGAGAGGTAGGATATTCTCTTTAAGATAAGTGTAGATCTTGCCATATAAAGGAGAATTGGTTCCTACAATGTGGTAAATGGTGTTATCTTTTGGGCTTTGATAGGCTAGATGGGAGACTGGCTCCACCAAAAACTCATAACGCGAGTGATTTTCAAGGATATCTAGAAGGGATGCAATAGTGGCCATTGCATCTGTTGCTTTGTTTTCTAACCTTGGTATTTGCTCGAAGGAGATCACAATGAAATATTCCTTGAAGTCATCCACCATACGCTTGTATGGTATCAGCTTCTCGTCCTTTGTTTGGTATTCGTCATTTATTTGATTAATGACAAGTTGTGAATCCCCATACACATGAAGTTCTTTGATCTTCCACTCATCTGCCATCTTTATGCCAATAACCAGAGCTTCATACTCGGCCATGTTGTTGGTGCATGGGAATAGAAGTCTGTATGATTTAGGGATTGTATCCCCCTGTGGTGTTACTAGCAAGATACCTGCTCTAGAACCATGCTGCATGTATAACCCATCAAAGTAGAGCTTCCAAGCTATTGTTGTGATGTTGAATATGGATTCATTAGGAAACTCAAAACTCAAGGGGTTGTTATCAATCAAAGGTGCATCCACTAGCTAATCTGCGATGACCTGTCCTTTTATGGCTCTTCTATCCACGTACTCAATGTCAAACTCACTGAGAATCATAACCCATTTGGATATTCTACCTGTTAGGGTAGCTTTGTTGAGGAGATACTTTAGTGGGTTGATCTTTGCTACTAGCTTTATGGAGTGAGAAAGCATGTAGTGTCTCCATTTTTGTGAAGCGAAGACGACTGCAAGGAATGCCCTTTCAATTGGTGTGTACTGAAGCTCATAACCTACTAATGTCCTACTGATATAGTAGATTGCCTGCTCCTTTCCTTCATGGTTTTCTTGTGCTAGCAATGCTCCCAAAGCTGTGGGTGTAGTTGAGATATATAACAGTAGAGGTTTGCCTTGAATTGGCGGCATTAGGACTGGTGGATTCAT
This sequence comes from Cunninghamia lanceolata, assembly GCA_027924645.1. NCBI lineage: Eukaryota > Viridiplantae > Streptophyta > Pinopsida > Cupressales > Cupressaceae > Cunninghamia > Cunninghamia lanceolata. Next base: position 940,660 of record BSBN01000374.1, on the reverse strand, counting down.
CAGATATTCTTTTAAGAGCTAAAATGCTTGCTTACAGTTATCATCCCATTTGAATGAAACATTTTTATGCAACAGATGTGAGAATGGATGGCACTTGTCTGCCAGTTGGGAGATGAACCTTCTAATTGACCACAACTTTCCCTGTAAAGACCGTAGCTGAATTAGATTCTTTGGTGGCAGCATTTCCATAATTGCTTTGACCTTTGTTGGGTCCACCTCTATTCCATTTGCTGATACAATGTATCTAAGTAGTTTTTTGGATGTTACTCCAAAAACAGACTTTTTAGGATTCAACCGTACATTGAACTACTCTAGTCTTGTGAATATTTTGTTTGAGACTTCAAGATGTCCCTCTCTGGTGAGTGATTTCCCTAAGATATCATCAACATAATCCTCCATGATGGTATGCATCATATCATGGAAGATCGTTGTCATTGATCGCTAATATGTTGCTCTTGCATTCTTGAGACTGAATGGCATAACACACCAAAAATAGGTGCCTCATGGACATGTGAATACTATTTTATGTTGATCTTCCGGTGCTATCTTGATTTGGTTATATCTGGAGAAACCATCCATTAAGGACAACATGGTGTGACTTGTTATGAGGTGAATGATGATATCAATGTTTGGTAAAGGAAAATCATCCTTCGGACAAGCCTTATTTAAATCCCTGAAGTTGTTGCATATTCTGATTCTCTTGTCAGGCTTTAAAATAGGTACAATATTATAGACCCACTCTAGGTAGTCAATGGCTCTAATGGACCCCACATGTAGTAATTTCTTGAGCTCTTCTTTTACTATTAATGCTATGTGGGGGTGCATTTTTCTCAGCTTCTGTTTAACTGGCTTGGCTCCTGGAGCTAGTGACAGATGGTGCATGATTAGATCAGGGTCAATACCTAGCATATCGGTGTAAGACCAAGCAAAGTTTATCTGTTTTCTTCTGTAGAACTCAGCAAACTCTATCTTTTCTTGCCTAGTTAATGACTGCTTGATAAAGGAGTTTTGGTTGTGCCTCTGTGCCAATGTTAATTGATTCTGCAGGTTCAATCAATATTGAAGATCTTTCTAGATGTGCATAAAGGGGGAGAGGGTCAAGCCTTTCATCCGTCGATGCCTCAGAGAGGTTTTCACCTTCAGATACGTCTTTTCTTTTTCTCTTTTCATGATCTAACACCGTCGCAGAGTGGTTTTTACCATTAGATCTCATTTTTATTTTGACATTTTTACAACTGAAAGGATTGGCACTCTCTCCAAGGTATGCCCTGTCGTTAAGGTTAATGGAGAAGCCAACCTTATGGTCTCCTGTGGGTAAGTGTTATCTAAGCTCTAGGTAGTCAATGATGGCATCATCATTTTCAAAGGTGTCAAGCTCAGGGGATGTTTCAGATAGATCCCAATCTATTAATTCGGGGTGAACTAGAGGTAAGGGATGATCTGGTTGGTTGGACTCAAGGGTAGTTATGGTTAGGATAGAGAATTCATTTGAATGGGACGAGGTATTGACGAGGTCTAATATGGTACTCTCCTCAATTTGATTTGTCAAGCTTGATATTGTACTCTCTTCGTGAAATTCATTCTTGTCATGTTGTGGTCCGAACTCTAGTGGTCTAGCCCTAGAGCTTTGTCCCTCATGTACTGTTGGAATGTTTTTATATCGTTGTACCACATCAATCCCTTTCTCTTCACAAGACATCTCAGAGAGGTTGTCCCACTCATACTCATTTGAATCAATTTCACTAGCCTCTTGCAAGCGGTGAATTTGCTCCACAAAGTTAGTGGTAGCTGCTTGTTTGTCTTCCACCTTTTATTTACCTTTGCCTTTGTCCTTCTACTTACCTTGGTATCCTAACCTAGTAGTGTCTCGGGTTGTTTGAGTAGGGGGTTTGATAGGTTCTATGATATCATTCTTTCTTAGTCGTATGGGACCATGACCATTGTATCCCATCCTTTGCAACATGGAAAATCCTTGACCATACTGTTCTGTAGGAAGCTTAGGTTGTTGGTCCTCTGGTATGGTTTGTTTGTCTTCATCTTTGAAAAGCCATTGTAAGACATCTTTCTCATCACTCTCATCGGATAGGCTTCCCCATTTAATGAAAGGACCCACGGGAGTCTCAAGTGACTTAGCTTTGTTCTGGGATGGTCTCCCTTAAGACTTTGGTGATAGTGACAACTATGCTAGAGAGAAAGATTGTTCAATAACATACTCCCCAACGCCTTTGTCTTTGACCTTGATCTTAAGCTCTGATGTTTTTGAGGTAGAGGCTAAGGAACTTGGATCCACTTGGTTGGAGGAAGAAGAAGCTGCTCTATTGGTGGGTATCACAACATCTGGTTTAGACTGTATGGTATTGCAATACTGAAAAGGATCGGGGTCCCCTTTTATGGTTATTTCTTGACTGTTATGCAGGAACTTGATATATTGGTGATACGTTGATGGGACAACCTTCATTGTGTGGATCTAAGGTCTGCCTAGAAGAATGTTATATGCAAGCTGCATGTCGAGAACTTGGCACACTACATCTTTTTCTACCGGTCCCACTCGTATTGGTAAAACCACCGTTCCTTTGGAGGTCCTTTCTTCCTCATCATATGCCTTGATGGTTATCTTTTTCTTGGGATCAACAACATTTTTAGAAAACGCCAATGCAAGGATTAACTTTAGTGTACAAATGTTCAAACCAGCCCCTTCATCTATTAGGACCCTTTTTATTCAGTGCTTATGTATTAGGGCCTCAATGTGTAGGGATGCATTGTGTGGTTGATTTATTGACATGTCATCCTTCTCAGTGAAGGATAGGAAATGTGGTGTGGTGAGATGGTCTACCATAGCCTAGAATTGATCTTGGGCAAGGTTCATAGGAACCGTTGTCTCCAAGAGAGCTTTTTCTAAAATGGCTTTATGGGCAGGTGATAAATGCAATAACTTCAAGATGGATATATGCACGGGTGTTTTGTGAAGTTGGTCGATGATGTTGTACTGGTTTGAGGTGGAAGATGATTTGGATGTGGAAGATGGTTTCGGTTGAGCTCCTTGTAGAGTTATGTTTCCACGACGTGTGGTCGCATTACAATCAGGTTGATTATTGATGGCGATCACATTGATGTGTGAATCACTTTGGGAGATATGATTGATGGTATAATCAAAAGAAGCATTGTTATAGCTTACTTTCTCAGTGTCGTTTTTATTGTTTTGGTTTGAAGATCCTCCCTTTTCATAATGAGGAAGAGGATTCTTGAATGCTATATGTTCATTGTTGGCAGTAGGTCCTTCATTAATGGATATGCGCTTTTGGTCAAGAAGGTCTTGAATGACATGCTTGAGTTTCATACAATCATTGGTTTTATGACCTTTTCTCCTATGGTATTCGCAAAAGTCATTTTCATTCCACCAAGGAGATTTGAACTTGGGTTCGTATTCATGCACTAATGGAAGTGTGATCATGTTGCCCCCAATTAACTTTCTAAGTGTGGATTCAAGTGATTCACCAAGTTGTCTGAACTTTCTTCTTGGAGGGAAGTTGTTTTATTTTTGTTCAATGCCTTGAGGCTTGGTAGATGGTACGTTGCTCTGTGAATTGGATAGGTTGAAAATAGGTTGTTTAGGTGTCGCATGTTTTGCATCTACCACACCATCATTCACTATGGGTTTGTTTTCAGTCCAAAACCGTGACTTATCCGCATTGTTGTTAGAGCTTGGGGTGTCTTTGTATATCTTTACTTGCCCCTTTGCTATCAAGGATTTCTCAATGAGAAGCCCAATCTCAATGACCTTACTAAAAGTTGATGGACATTGAATTTGTATTTGATATCTTAGCTCAGTGGACAAATTATGCACAAACATTTCTATCATTTGTTTTTCAGGTATGTGATAGGGACACTTGCTCGCAAGTTGCCTCCACCATCATAGGAAAGATGCAAATGATTCTCCTCCTTTTCATTTATTATTGCAAAGGTCTAGCATGGAGATTTCATATTCTATGTTATAAGAGAAATGTGTGACGAATTTATCCACTAATTCGCTAAAGATGCGGATGCTGGGTGGTAGATGTGAAAACCACTCCATGGCTTGTCCTCCTAGTCTTCTAGGGAATAATCGCATTAGATAAGTTTCATTGTGGGCGACTTCAAGACGAGCGGCACTAAATTCCCTGATATGATCTCTAGGATCTCCTTTTCCTCTATACTTGTCAAATTTCAGTACTTCAAATCTTATAGGAAAAGGTATCATGTTCAAGGATTTGTCAAATGGGTAAGGTGAGATATCTTCAAGCAAATAATGTTTCGTTGAGGTTCCGCTTTGGATATCTACCAATTGTTGTTGTAAGGCTTGGATTTGGGTTGTCAATGCATCCAAGGGATTAAGTGCATCCCTAGCCTTTTCTATTTTTGGAGTCTCTTTTTCAGTTTTGGAGCCATCTTTTAATGACTTGGCTTCATTTGAGGCATTAGTCTCCCATAGATTAGAGATATCAAAGTCTACGGGTAGCTTTGCTCCTTGTTGAGAAAGCATGAGGAAATACTTTTGGGAATCGGTAGCAACAACTCTATCCATTATCTTTTGGAACTTAGGGTCTTGGAGTTTTTGAAGGATTTCCTCTTGAGAGACTTCATCATCTGGATCGGGTATATTATTGTTAAGGTTGTCCATGTTTTGCTTTTGTTTTGATTGAGATCTAGTTTGCACCATGCAAGATTTTGGGATGGGATGAAATGAGATTTGTTGGATTTTGACTTTTGATTAGAGGTGTGATGTGATAGAAGGTGAGTTTGATTGGAATTGATTTTGCTAAGGTTTTTGTTGATTCTATGCTTGTCTCAAACAAGTTGAATCTTGAGCTATAATGTCTAATAGCTATTGAAGTGTCGATACAAGTGGTAGTCCAAATAGGGATAGATTGGCACCGCTATTTGATGAGGACTATTTTCTTGTCAAGGTTACACTAGTATAGTTTTGTTTAGAAGGATGATTTGAAATCATGTTATAAAAACTAACTAGCTCTTGTTTGGGTTGGTAGAGTATCAACTAGGTCCTAGAAGCAAGTTGTGGTTTGATTTTGAGGTGCTTTGATACCAAGGCAATGATGCGCAAAGAGGATGTTTGTGAAAATGATATGGAAAGGTATTTGCACGGTATAACTAATTTTTCAAGGTCAAACTATAGCAAAAAGGGTACCTAAAACTGATAATGTTTTTATCCCAAACTGTACGGAATATGCCTCTGTTTTGGATGCACAGCTTTAAAAATGCAAGATAATGGGTCAAATGCGCAGGACTGGTTGAGTTTAAAAGTGCAATACTATGGTTTGGCTATGTTATTCTATGTGTCAAATGTGCTGAAAGGTTATATGCGCAGCAAAATTATTCAGATGCGCAGCAAGATAGTTTATATGTGCAACATGATTAAATGAGCAGCAAAATGTGTTGTATGTGCAACAAAATGTTTTAAATACGCAGAACTGCAAGTATTTGGTTTTCTGTTTCATTTTGATAGTTTGATTTGCTTGGAACATTTTTTTAAGTTAATATAAGGTTTTCAATCACTACAACAAAACAGGAATTAGTGCCTAAAATAGTGCCAGAATTTAGTGCAATTGAGCTCAGGAATTGGACACTTTTTCTGGTGCAAAACTCAGCGCAAGTTTGCATGCTTACTTCTGCGCCAGATTTAGCGCCGGAAAGCAATAGCCAGATTTGGCGCTGGATTTAGCACTGGATTTGACACCCAATTTGGCTTCCAATTTTTCTTTTGGTTTTGCTTCTAGGTTTGCTTCTTGTTTTGCTTCCATTGTTGCTTCTGATTTTGCTTCCAGATTTGCTTCCAATTTAGCACCAGATTTGGCACTCAATTTGGCTTCCAATTTTGCTTCTGGTTTTGCTTCTTGTGTTACTTTCAGGTTTGCTTCCAGTTTTGCTTCTAGTTTTGCTTCCAGGTTTGTTTCTGGTTTTGCTTCAATTTTTGCTTCCAATTTAGCACTGGATTTGGCACCCAATTTGGCTTCTGATTTTGCTTCTAGTTTTGCTTCTTGTGTTGCTTCCAATTTTGCTTCTGGTTTTGCTTCAATTTTTGCTTCTAATTTTGCTTCCCATTTTTCTTCCAGATTTGCTTCCAATTTAGCCCCAGATTTGGCTTCTAGTTTGGCTTCCGATTTTGCTTCTGGTTTGGCTTCTTGTGTTGCTTCCAGTTTTGCTTCCGATTTTGCTTCTAGGTTTGCTTCGGGTTTTGCTTCCATTTTTGCTTCCAGGTTTGCTTCTAATTTTTCTTCCAGTTTTGCTTCCAATTTAGTGCTGAATTTGGCACCCAATTTAACTTCCAGTTTTTCTTCATGTTTGCTCCCATTTTTGCTCTCAATCGTGCTTTGTATTTTGCTTCTTGTATGGCGTCAAAAATAGCTTCTTTTTTGGCTTCCGAATTGACGCCAAGTTTTGCTTCCATTATGACCTCCTTTGTTGCTTTGGGTTTTGCTTCCAATTTAACAAGATAATTATATAAAAAAATAAGATAATTATTATAAAATAACAAGATAATTATTATAACATGATCATCATCTATAATTAAAAGAAGTGAGTCAAATATCTATAATTTAATTAAATTTTACAACATCCATCCTGAGCAGTAAATTAAAATCATCATACGTAATAAATATCCATCCAAAAATCATCAACCACTTTCAATATATACAAATTAACAAGTCAATAATGATAAGATCATCATCATATATAACTAAAACAAGTGAAAGTCAAATATGCCATTAGATCAATAACATGTCAAAATGATACATGTCCAACAGTCGACATAAGTCAAAATGATACATGTACAAATGCTATAAGTAAAAATGATAAATTATGTAAATCAAAATGATACAAGTCAAGATGATACATGTCCAAATGATATAAGTCAAATTGATACATGTGAAAATGATACAACTCAATAATATGGTACTGTAGACCGTGAAAATGATACATATGATAGTAACCATGAAAAGAGGCATCATAACGATATATCAACAATGATCCATGATGTAGTCTATATGATCATGAATGTCACTGGCTACTACCAGCAACTGCCTCATCATCATCATCATCACCATCGTGATCATCATCATCATCGTCATTGGCCTCGTTGTCTTCTGTATCTGCATCATCATCATCCTCTGTCATGTGATCTATACCAGAACCAATATAATCTAGATCTATATCATTAGGATCATCTTCATCTTCTGGAAGGCCTGTGTTCTGCAAAAAAAAATATTTAAAATGAAAAGTTATTATTTATTTCATGTAATAATTTATTTTGCTATTAAATATCTAATATTCCATCATATGAAATGAAACCATAATCATATTACATCATATCAAAGTGCACATACCATAATAAAATTTCAAAAAGGTTTCATCTAATATGTCATTCCAATGATGTAAAATAGGTAACAATTCTAATAAACGTTACTAAAGATCATACAAAAATTTGTTATACAATTTAACTATCAACTGTAAATTTTATTACATAACCTTAAGTGCCACAAATTGCATGGACAATGTATGTTCTTTTTCACTATTAATCTAATAACCCGCATTAGACAGAAACATTAAAGAGTTTTTAAGTAGCAGTTGATTAAATTCTCTTACATGTCATTAATGAATGCATAATTTTTTTTCAATAATTATTTATCTTAAGGTTCGTGAGTAACCTTAAGATAAAGGTCTAATAGTTGTTCCATGGGGCATGTTTAACAAACCAAATGCAATTGCCAACTTTTCACCATGGTGGCAGAGAAATAATTCTTTTTCCCATCCTTCCATAGCATTAAGTAAATTCTTGAATCTAGAAAATACCTTGCCGCCTTCATCTTCCAAGCCAATTTATCCAACTTTGCATAGGTCTCCTTTGTCTATGGATGTGATCTATTTCCTACACAAAAAAACATGTACCATTTTATGCCCTTCAATCCAACTGCATCCGGGGATTTTTTTAATTCCTCTATCTTTCATCAATCTCCTTACCTCACCACACCTGCCCACTTGTGGATAGATGTTTGAGAGAAGAACATAAGTTATGCAACATTTTTAGGATCCAAATCAAAAAGCAGTGTTGCTGCAAATACTCCTAAGCCTATATTCATATGTGATCTACAGGCACCAAGAAAACACATGCATACAACCAGCATAGATTTAACATGTATCTCAATGATAAAGTTTAGGGTGTCTTCAAGATAGCCAACACAGGCAAGGAGGTCAACCATGCACGTATACAGAGAGGCCAACGGGGTGGCCAATCTCCTAGCGAATCGAGGGGTTGAGTAGGAAATGGGGGAGGAATGCTTTTTCGAAGGGTAGTGTTTCGAGGATCTGAGAAAGATGCTAATCAAGGACAATGGGGATTTGGGAATTTCGTAGTTATAGCTCAAGGTAGGAGATCTTAGAAGAATCAATGGTGAGCATGGCTTTCTCCAAGATAGGAAATCCTGGAGGAGATAGGAAGGACTGTCCCCAATCTGGTTTGATTAGGGAAGAGTCAATCAAGCGTTCCTTTTCAAGAAGTGAGGACGGTTCGGACAGGCAAAAAACATCGTAAAACCTACAACTTTCAGACAATGTGAGTAAGTCACGAGGAAGGTAATCGAGAGAAACTTCCTATTTTAGGAGGACGGCTCAAAGTCTCCCACAACAATGGTGGGCATAAAACACTTCGGAGTCCGCTGCGAGTGCTTGGAGGAGTCGGCGGACCAGCAAGTCCGTCGCTTATTCAGTACAGAGGAGGAGGGGCTATGTAATGCCATCAAAGAGATTGCAAGGATAAGGGGAGCGCAGGGTAGCCATATCCATGACGGTGTCCTTTTAGAGCATTTCTACGTGACTTTCATCCAAGCCATAGGGTCTCTTGCCAAGGCGTCAAGATTTACGGGTTTTCTGGTCAATGAGGGGATCAGGGATGATGTTAGTATTGCAAGCCAGCACACCAACCCAAATCCAAAAAAAGGTTTCATCTGTGGAGTCTTCGACATGGAGGCAATCAAAAAGAAGAAGAAAACTAAAGAAGCCCTCAAGATCTTCAGAGAGGGACTGGAAAACTGTGACATGACTGCTTTTGCAAACTTTATGTCTATATGGTGATCTATTCTCAACAGAATAGCTGGAGCGAATTAACTCCCTTGCGAATGGGATAAACTCCATCTCAGAGGTTATCTAACTTTTGATATTTTAATGTAACTTATCATCCTCATGAATGCAAACATCATCACAAATGTTGGAAACACATCCTTGGTTCAAATTGACATCTAGCTCATTAACAAAGAGATTAGAAACTTTAGGTATACCAAGAAGAAAGTCAAGATCATGTATCTCAAGTTCAACTCTTACCACGCTTTCCTTAGCGAGACTATCCTTAAGAGTACACTTGTGGTAGCTAAAAACTCACATTTACATGATCAACAATTAAAAAAATTGTGCCTATATCATGATTAACACTAAGATCTACAAGTTTTATCCCCATGGAGTGTACATTTGCAACACTACACAAGCACAAAAGTCTTCAATTACATCTTCAAGATGGTCATCCCAATCATCTAGTTCATCATACAAGGAAATTGGCTCAAGAGGAGGAGTTAGACAATTAACTTCTAGGAACACTAAATGGTACCCTTCCACCAGCCTCAAGGGTTCAGTAAAAAATAGTGGCCCTAGTTAGCAGGTTGTATGGGGAGAAGGATGCTTCTCATTTTCAAGAATCCTAAGTCTCATTGCTACATATGTTGCTTAAAGAAGGGCCAATTTTAAACTAGGTAGTTGTTTTGTCACTCACTTTGTGCAATGAAATGATGAGAGTCGAGTCTCCTTATATCACTGTAGATTTGCATACAACAACCTCCAATACAATAACACCATACAATGCACACTTAATTTTACGGTACCTTAGCCTAGACATGATGCTACAGAAATTTGAAGGTACCTCCTACTAAAGATGTCATGCCATAGACCATATACCACTGTATAGTATATATCACATCTACAGTAACAATTTCCTTCCAAATGTAGGGTTACAGTCTATGATTAACATGCATAGACCTTTCTAGTGTTTACAAGATAATTCCTTAGTCAACACCATACTAGTGTCCACAAGATGTTTCCACAGTTAAAATAAGAAATTAATGCTACTTTGCAAACAATAAGCAAGCCTTCAGAGAGCTTAAAGTTTCCATTTACATCCATGCACAATAACTTAATCAACCCTTACGATTTTATGGACAATGAAACATAAGGTCCTATATTCCATTTATGAGTCCTCTATCCAAATGACACAGTGATCACAAGTACATAATATCTAATATTCCGTGGGTAGTGCTCAGTCATTCAAACACAGGGAAGTCCATACTAAGATAAATTTGTTCACAGTCTCCAATTTAATAAATACTAGTTTGAAATCACATTTCTAAGTTAGTGTAAGTCATTACAATGAACTCAAAGGTCATTCTCATCAAACGAATGCCTTCACAATAGGTTGTTCTAGTTACAAGTACAATACAACTATTGCAATGTTACACAACTGTATGCAATTGACAAAACCCGTTCTTTCTAAGAGTCAACTGGTAATCAAATACAATCATGTAGTGTTGTTTCAACATTGTATTCCATTGTGGCTTCAGTAATGCAAACCTCATAACCTTGGAGGGAGTGTTGGGGGGCAAGTTGACCCGAACCAAGGATCCAAAACCATCCCAAAACCCCACCTAGGAGTGGCATTATTAATCCCAAGAAGACCTCGCATCCACAATTGAGAGAGTGGACATTTATAGGTGAAATACCAATACCATTAGGGTTTACAACCATGTCAAAAAAGATAACCATGAACCAGGCCAGGTTTCCTCCAGACTCATGGTATGTTGCAATGATAGCATTCTAGCAATTCTAGCCAAGGTTTGAAACTCCACCTCAAACTATGACCAAATTAATGTAGCTTCCTTCATGATATAAATCCAAAACACAATAACCAATAGTTTTCCACAGTTCGTAAGTCCCATGATCTTAAGTCTGAACTCTCATAGTTAACAATATTTTCCTCATCCAAACCCTTTAGCATAGGCTTTCACAAGACCACATACAGTTACACAAGTTAAAGGAAATGTTTCACCAAAATGGTTAGTGTAATTTTACAAGAATGGATGACAAGGAGCTTTAGTTCAAAGAAAGGTTAGCTTAGTTGAAGAAGACCAGTTGGCGATTTGATTCTTAGTCTCCAACCCAAACAACAAGACACTCAGCCAACATGATGAGCACACCCAAAGTCTCCCTTCCTCTAAATCACTTACAGTCCAACCATCAACCTTCCTTCCTCGACCCCAAGGCAAAAAGAAGAATTCCCCCTTAAAATGGATCCCCACTCCTTCCTTTTCTCCCTCACATACCCCAAAACCAAGCATATTAAAGACTAGTACTTCCCAAATCTGTTATGGCAGAGGAGAGTTAATGCCTACTTCCAATGATGGCTCCTTCTCAATGAAAAAAATGTGCATATTAAAATTTAAATGTCCACTATTATATTTCAAAGGTTTGAAATATAACCAACAACGTAATTGTAATGCATGCCCCCCTTTAAGTCTTAAAATAAAAGGTTAGGAAATAAAGACTTGAGATAAACCCATTGGTTTGTTCACTTAGGAGACCACCTGAAAACTCAATGATAACTACATCCACATGATCAACAAGAATGACAAGCGACCTATGAATAACAATCCACTTGAGTCAAAAAGACAAGAAGACCAATAGAAACCAAACACAACAAACAAAGTACAACTGTAACTGTTTGTCTCAAGTATCACTCTATAACCTCTTCAAAGTTTATTGAAACTCAACACAAGAAATGCTAATTGACATATTAACACAACAATATCCGACTAAGTTATTGAAAGTCAACTATTGATACCTCGTTCTCCATCCAAATTACAAAATCGTTCCACTTTTTGCTTTGTAACATTTCCTTTTCAAACTACGTTGGTTGCTGGCCAGAAGCACACAGACTAGTTAAACTAATTAATATGCAATCATTTACTTTTTCTTGGGAAATAAAAAAATATCATTTAACATATTAAATATACTTACAAATGTACAGATCAAGGCCTGTAAACCTTTCTGGCCACTGTGATGAGTGGCACGAAGTTTGTCAAGCCTAGCCTTGGAGGCCTTGTCCTGAAACATATACTAATTCAATTTAATTATGCACAAATAAAATTTAAAAATTATTTAATAAATTTGATATAATCTTATGAGCAAATTCAAATACCTGCGTACTATCCTCACTAGACTTCCTCCATGCATCGGACTTCTCATATGCTTTTACAAGCTCTTTCCATACTTTCAGTTTTTTGAGCCTTAGCTTGAGAGGGATTTTTTTATCTTCTTTGTTTGGTTGCACCGAAATCTCTTGCAGTTTTGAGACATTCGTAGCTTTATTTTCTTTACAGATCAACCTATGCCAAATTCAGTCTCCATGTCATGGATAACTACTTTTTGCAGGTGCATGGGTATCTTTGAGAATGGTAAATGTAGATGGTCTTTGAACTGTTGAAGGCATGATTCCTTCAACCTATTCACAAACATTTTTCTAGCATCTGTATTCGGACTTCCCTTGAAACCACATCGTATTCTATCTTGGTATCATAGCTGCCAATGCAAGATGCAAAACATGGGTTGCTAGTCGAAGAAGTCTGTGTCCCAGGAGTGGCTAGGACAGTGGAAGCCTCTGCTCCTTGTTCGACATTCTTAGAGGTTATTGATATTGATTTCCTCTTGGATCTTTTGCTCGATCCAAGACTGGTTGGGGAATCAATTGATTCCCTTTGACACTGTTGATTTGGTTGCAATGTTTCAGGGGTTTTACTAGATCATTTTTCTATGTATCTAGCAAGCATTTTCAAGTCCATACCATCCAATTTGTTCACTGCCTCTACCCCCAATATGGAAGCCAATGCATCTTTATCTTTGTTAGTCTCATGTCCCTATATATATAATAATTTTCTTCTTTTAAATTTAGAAATAGAAAACTAAATACTGAAAGTCAAAGAAACAATGGAAACATTTACAAATCTATAAATTGACAGTGAATTACTCGTGGCCAGAGTTTGCTCCTGTCCCTCTATTGCTTGACATTTTGAGGCGACCTAGGGAAAATTATTTTCGTCTAGTCTATGGAGGCAATCGTAGCCAGGTATGAATTAACAACGTGCTTGACCAATCGAAGCCAAAAACAAATATGTAGCCAAAAACAAATCCTAACAGCTCATATTTTGGGTATGATGTACACAGAGACCTTATTCGACAGGCCTTCCAAAAATGATAAATGCAAGTTATACTACAAGCAAGGATAATTAACAACATTACTACTCAAATTTACCCTAAAGCGTGAGTACAACATCTTAGAAAAACTTTCTTTGAGCTCAAAATTATATCAAAATCGATAAAAACCTAGGTCAAGAGTAAATTGCTCAGCAATTAGAACTTACTTTCTAAAAGGTAGATGAACAAGCTTGATTGAATGGCTGAGGTAGCTAGAAACCCCAAATTTAGCAGCTAGCTAAAGCAATTTTTTATCTTCTAGATGTCTAGAACCAAAAATAAATAAAATACAAATTCACGGATCTGTTGTAGAAACTTTTCAGTAACTTTCATTTTCGACCTAACAAAGTCATTGCTTCATAGCCTACAATTCTTAGCAGGAAACCTAAAACAGAGGCAGAGTACACTATGTTGTGGGCTTAAATGTATTAACTTGAATTTGTGTTTTTTTTTTGTGTGGTATGTTTTAACGCAGGCGGGAATTTTTTTTTTTTTTGGATTCATTAGTCGGCGTCTCTAACACCAACTTTAGCACCAACTTTCAACCCTAAATGTAATCTCTTTGGGTTGCCAAAACCGGCGCGTAGTGCACCTAATTTAGTGCCTAGCTATGCCAAACCAAAATGTTCCTCATGCCAACATGCCAATTATACCTAGACTTCAACGAATGTTTCGTTGCAAGTCACTTGTACAATTGATGGACTGGCATGCAAAGAACAAGAGTAAAGATTTAGGAGTAAAGATCCCTAAACTCTAATCCCTCAACCCTAAATCCTACCCCCTTATTGCTAAACCTTAAACCCTATCCCTAAAGCTTCAACCCTCAACACTTGAACCTTAAATCCTAAACCCTATCCCTAAACGCTCAACCCTAAACACTATGCCTTAAACCCTAATCCCTCAACTCTAAACCCTAAACCCTAAACTCTCAACACTATACCTTAAACCCTAATCCATCAACCCTCAACCCTCAACCCTAATCTTAAAGCTAAACTTAAAGCTTCCACTCATTCCACCATCCCTAAGGGATCCAGAAATGCAAATTTAGATGCCTCTACTTATAAAGCCAAACATCCTAAGGTTCCTCATGCCTCGGGACATAAAAACAAAGAGTCAAAGAAAAATCAATCCAAAAAGTTATCCAAGCCCATACCTCCACAAGAAAAGTCCAAAACCAAAATGGTATGGGTACCTAAGCAACAAGAAATCAAGTTAAATGAGGCATCTACCTCTAAAAAATCCCAACCATCTACTCCCATCTCAAATTCCCATTCCACTCAAAAGTGTCAAAACATTCCATCCCACAAGCAAAACAAAAGTAATAAAATGCCTATGTCTATGTGGGTTCCTAAAGCCCTTCATCATCCATCTCCTAAGAAAACATCTCCATTGCACCCTACACCACCTCCGCATCACAAGCTTCAGCGTTTATTGCGATGTGTGCAACCATTGGTCATGGTCCCCTTCCATTCCGCAATAAATCTACCATTATTCATCCACTATCCTACATACCCTCCACATATCATCCCTATGGTCCATGCTTTGGCATAAGTCTGACATAATCCACATCATAATCCACTATTTTCCTTACATAATCCACTTTTCTTCCCTCTAGAGTCCACATCATAATCCACTATCTGCCTAATCCATTTGCCTTCCATGTATCCCTTACCAACATCGATGAGAGCACTCAACATGGTCCATGCGAGGACATCATTCTCTAATGGGGACTATAACCTTTTAGTGTAGTGTAATGCATCCTTCAACCCTCAACCCTAAACACTATACCTTAAACCCTAATCCCTAATCCCTCAACCCTAAACGCGATCCCTAAACCCTCAACCCTAAACACTATACCTTAAACCCTAATCCCTCAACACTAAACCCTAATCCCTCAACCCTAAACCCTAATCCCTTATCGCTAACCTTAAACCCTATCCCTAAGCCTCAACCCTCAACACTTGAACCTTAAATCCTAAACCCTATCCCTAAACCATCAACCCTAAACACCATGTCTTAAACCCTAATCCCTTAACTCTAAACCCTAATCCCTAAACCCTAAACTTTAAACCCTCAACCCTCAACACTATACCTTAAACCCTAATCCCTCAACCCTCAACCCTAATCTTAAAGCTAAACTTAAAGCTTCCACTCATTCCACCATCCCCAAGGGATCCAAAAATCCAACTTCCTAAGCATAATCCATTGAAACAAAAAATTTTAAGAGCAACTGATCCTTATCAGAAAAATCATTTGCATGTCCTGTCGATTAACAAGTTATAGTTCTTTATTGAATATTTTATGCATATCGGGAAGAGATAAATAAAGTCATAGCGATCAAAGATCCCAAGATAACACTTTCTGCATGATTAGGAAGACAGTGCTTAGCGTTTCACCGATTAAAAGCTTATCGGCAAAAGCAAGCTAGTCGGACTGAAGTTTTCAAATTACACCGATCTCAAGCGTCATGCCGATGGACACTTTTTCGAGGAGAAACTTATATACTCTCATCGATAAAAAAGAACACATGTCAGGGAGAGATGAATGATTGGAGTAAGTCCCTCAGATCTCTCCGCCTATATGGGTTACTCTGATAAGGAACACCAGAAGAGTTTTCAGTGAAAGTCCTACCGATTTATCCCAACAAACAAAGCGATGAAAGAAATAGGTCGGGGAGACTAATTATATCCGAAAAACATCCCATTCTCTCAGCGTTAACACATGTCAGCTTGATAACAATAGGAATGACTATTATTCATCGGAAGGACACTTGGTGATGACTACTAATAGTTTAGATTACCCTGATATCGGGTAAACTTCATATTGTTCTCCCTTAAACATTAAGTAAGACAAAAGGCACCTATGTAATATCGGTGAGATTATTAAATGTCTTTCCAACTGGATAAGAGAACTAAAGGGACACTACGTATCAAAAAGACATTCAGTGAGTCTTGGCAATTAGTTATGAAAATATAAACAAAGATGACACCAAATGAAGCACATAGATCAGCCTGAAACTAGGAGAGTCCCACTGATGCAATCTGACATTTCAAAATTCAAAAAATTTGTTGCATTCATTTTTAGTGATGGACATTAATGGCCACACGAACGAACATTATATGAACAATTTTGATTGAAAATGGATTGAACTGAAAGCAATTTTCATAAATTACAGCGGAGAAAAAATGGGAGATTGAAGCAGAGGTCAAGGAGTTCAGTGCGCCCACAGTATACAAGTAAGCATCCGAGATATCCCTGCAATTGCTAGATTATAATTCAGTTCTGTAGAGAAATAAGATGGAAGGTCCTGCAAAAACAAAAAAAACAAAAAATAAGAAGCAAAAGGGTGAAACTAGTCAGTCCAAAAATAAGAAACAGAAAACTGAAACAAGGCGAGAATTAAAAGAAAAGGAATGAAAATTAAACCAAGACCTAATTGATCAATTGTCTGGCTCAGGGCCAAAACTAGGAGGTCTGCACAATTGAGAGCTGATGTAGAAAGGTTAGAGTATAAATGTAAACATATAGGAAATTTATATACTCTGTCAGGACACATTTGTTGTTCATGTGTGGTTATCTTGATTGGTTTCTAGTTGGAGTGAATTAAACATCCTTTCAAATAATTCATTTTGATTGGTTCTTGCCAAGGATTAAAATCCTTTTAAATGATTGTTGTGATTAGTTTCCCTCAAAGCCTTATTTAAAGTTTATTTACTTTCTCAAAACTGCAAATATCAACATTAGGAACAACTCACAATCTTATAGCTACTTCACATGTCTTTGCCATTGTGAAGGTCAAATCAAGTCTGCACCAATCATTAAGGTATACCCACCTAGGTCTAGAAGAGGCTAAAGTGAAGGGGGTTTAGCCATATCTGCCTCGTGTCATTAGCCAAAAATGTTAAGAGAGCTTGACAACCTCTTGGTGCACAACTGTTATGTGACTATTGTCATTGTTGTGTATTACAGGATCCAGAGGAAGCCATGGAGAGAGGACATGGATGGCATAGAACTACTAAATCACAGAGAGGAAAGTGGGTGGAAATAGATATGACAACATAATCTGTATATACAATAGAGGTAAGAAGAGAAAGCAACCTCAACCAAAGGAGGAAGGTGTTTATGAATTCACAAATGCTACAACATAGAGGAGATAAAGTTATTTTTTTGTCCATGAGGCCTCTGAGGTCAAACTTATTGGTTGAAAATGTACAGAAATGGTGATTAAATGTGATTCTATGATCAAGGGAAAAGTTTGAAAATTAGGATGGCCAAAACATGATATGAATATGTCACATATATGACTAAAGTGAGGTTTTGTGTTGGATAGCATATTCGTTCAAATGATATAATTGGTGGACTAAACATTATTTACTATGTTGTGTATTATAGGGGCTAGACGAGGCCATGGCAATAGATCATGTCATATCAAATGAGGACACAACAGATGAAGCAGGACATCAGGTACTCAAATTTTGACTTAACTTAGGAAAAAATGATCTGATGGCATTTTGTGATACATCCATCTTTTTCCACATTATTATTTAAATTTATAATGTATTATCCAATCTTGACATAAATTAATGCATGTTGTTGATTATTTTAGATGGAGATTGGAGCAAATGCAGAGCCTGAGCGTTCAACTAGCAAAAGAAAAAGATATGTACGTTGACGTGGACTTAAAACTATTAAATCACTTAGACGACAGTGGGTGGAAGAGGATATGACAATGGATCCTGAAGACACAACAAATGATTGCACTGAACAAGAGGTTGGTCAGGACTATAGTACATGGGATGAATACTTTGAGAAAATTGTTGTTTGTGGATGTTCTGTATGTCGTGGAAAGAAACAATTCAAACGAGCGATTGTACAAAGACATTACATATATGATGAGCTTCTAGTCGGTAGTATGCCTCCTACAATCGATTCAAATCCAATAGGAAATGTGGGAAGGAATTTTTCAATTTGATATAAATAAGATGTATACTTCATTTAAACATTGTTTTATATTATTTAAATAACTAATTTTTTTTCTTAATGGATACTTGTAGGATAAAGTTCTTGGTTTAAAGTTTCCTGGATCACTGACTTCCAGCCTAGAGGGCAATGATCATTCATTAGATGATACATCTAATAAAAATATGTGCCAATATACCAGCTCCGAAGATGAGGAATTGATGAAAACAAGTAATAGAACAAGAATCGGTTTAAAGATGCATAATTTGCTTAAAGACAAGGGGAAGGTGGACTACATACCCTATGAGAATGAATGTGATGGAGATGATGAGTTGCCCCTGAGTTTGAGATCAATTTACAAAGAGACATTTGATCGTTGACTATATTGTGCTTGGCCTAGTGATCAACAACTACCTAGAGTGTACGAGGTGTTTCAATTTTGGGGATACAGTTACATGATATGACCCTCCAATATTCATGGAGTGAATCTAGGCCTCTTTATCGTCCAAAATGTACATGTGGGATCTAAACATAGAAACAATTCAGAACAAACCACTAGGAGATTAATGCCATATTATGGTCCATCATATTACAATGGTGAATGGAGAAGGCTAGCAAAATATAAGCCTAGCATGTCAGCATATGGTCTAAATTTGAATATGTATACACATTATCTCCAATTGGAAAGTGGAAAAGAAATGAATAGAGGTCATCTTATGTCTATAGATGGACGTGCATACACACACAAGAATATTGCAGGATTTATAAATAGTAGTAAGGGAAGGGACCCTACTGTAAGACTGAATTGTCAATTTGTTGAGGTTATAAATGATAAAGATGGAGATATGGAAAGAGAGGTTGATAGATTGATAATGGTTGAGGCTATTACGGACCTTACCATTAGTGATGAGTTATTGATTGATTACCCCTTCTTAAAACACACTCCTGCACAAAAGAAAAGGGAGGAACAAGGGCTCCCTAAGGATGTTCTTAAGGGCAGAAAACCAAAGAACAATAAATGAGTGTGGATTGATGTTTTATAAACTATTTTGTCAAAATTGTGTTTTCTTTAAATTATTGTATAAAAAAGGTAGTCTATAAAATAATGTTCCATTATTCAATTGATGTATATATGTTCATACAATTTATATTTTTATTGTTTAAGCCATATTTGATTATATTTCTTTGAAATTGATACATTTTGAATTTAGTGCAATTGTTGCCAAACATTAAATAATGCTTGCGTTTGTTGATAGGTAGAAGATGTTGATGAAACACATACTAATACCCAAGATCCAACTGGGTTATTAAGGTTTGGATGGGATGATCCAAACCATCCTTTAAACCATACCAGACAAAAAAGAGCAACATTGAAGAGAATACTACCAGCTGAGAAATTTGAACTGTTGATGAGATCCACATACATTGATGACATGCCAGCTAGCCTTAATGATGATGATAATGATAGTGAAAATGCAGTGCACGAAGAAGGATTGAATGAAATGCTTATAGGTTTCTTTGGGGATGGAAACAATGATGACAATAATGATCATATGGTTGATAGTAACAATGATAGAAGGGGTAATTACCACCAACGTAATGTTGATGATAACAACTTGAAAGACTCCATCAAGCAAGCAACGAAGACACCTATGTTCAAATTGGGTACAAGTAGAACTTCAAAACTGGCATGCACATTAATATTATTAGAAATCAAGTCACTATTTGGTTGGTCAGACAAAGGATTCACTACCCTACTAAAGTGAGTTGAAATTAATTTCTTACTTTGCATTGTCAATTAATGTACATAATTCGTAAACATTCATCAACTTAGTTTATATTTCTTTAAGGGGAATTTAAAACCATATATTGTATATAAATAGTCCTAGTATAGATTGACATATCAAACATGTTCATCATAAGTCAAACATTCAATTGATTTAATCTCTGGAAATCTTACAGGGCACTAAAAACTAAAATATTCCCTGAAGAGAATGTGTTGCCATCAACTTGCAGAGAGGCACGTTTGTTGTTGGTTGAGTTAGGGATTGAATATAAGCAAATTCATTCATGTAAAAATGATTGCATTTTATACAGTGGTGAATATGAAAACAAGGTAGAATGCCCTGTATGCAAAGAGAAGAGATATCGTACAGATGTACAAGGTCCTACAGTTCCAAAGAAGGTTTTACATCACATGCCAATTATACCTAGACTTCAACGAATGTTTCGTTGCAATTCACTTGCACAATTGATAGACTAGCATGCAAAGAATAGGAGTAAAGATGGATTCATGTGAATTTTGGCTGACTCCAAAGAATTGAAACACAAATGAAAAAGGGCCACGAATATTCAAAGATGAACCCCGTAGTATCAGGTTTGGTCTTGCAATTGATGGAATGTTCCCATTCTCTTTCCTAAGCTCAAATTATAGTGTTTGGCCAATCAGATTGATAGTATACAATATTCCCCCATGGATGAGTGTTAGAAAGGAGCATCTTATGCTGACTCTCATTGTTCCAGGAAAACATCAAGTTAAAACATGGATGTTTATCTTGCACCTTTTATTGATGAGATGCAACTGCTATGGAAAGGCATAAGAATGTATGAGATATCACGTCCCCCATTAGATAGGTCCTTCATGTTGTTTGGTGTGCTATGTTGGACTATTCATGATTTCCCAGGACTTGGTGTTTGTTCTGGTAAGATAAAATATTTACGTATTTACACTCATAATTTATTTCCATCCCAACTTTCATACATTACTTATTGAATTGCAGGACTTCAAACAAAGGGGATATTTGCATGTCCAATATGTGTAGAACAATTTCAAGGGTGGTATTCTAAAGATCTACATAAATTTATTTACGCAAACAACAGGGTTTTTCTACCACTAGATCATAAGTTTAGAAATCGCCTGAAGAATCAATTTGATGGAAAAGTTGAAAATAGAGGCCCTCCCATGATTATGGGTCCAAGTGATTGGCTTAAGAAGTATGCCTTCTCTATGTTAATAATAGCAAGCTTTTGGTGTGGAGGGTATAGGGACCATATCATAAGTGATTCTTCATCAGGATTATATCATGATCCAGTGTACACTTCTGTCACACCTTCTCAGATGAGTTTATGTTTGGCATCATTATTGTGTAGAAAACTATCAAAAACCAAAGAAGACTTCAAATCCAAGCCCAGAAAAATCATCACACTAGCTTCTTCTAGGAGTTTCCTCCCTTTCTCTGGAGTCATATTTTTTATTTCATTTTCAACATCTATTCTCATAGTATTCAATAATTGTTTTTCATTATCTGGTGTGATATTTGAAATAGATTCTTTGACTGCTTTGCCTTTATGTCTATACAAGAAAGATTTAAATTTTGGGGACTGAATAAATTGATCATCTGAAACAAAAGAATTGTAAGCCAATTGCCTGGCATCTGTATCAGGTGTTTCCTCAATTTCCAATTCTCTATTTGAAGGCTCATATTCTTTAATTTTGAGTTTAGGAATTATATCAGAGTGGGCTTGGGGTCTTTCATCATGGGATCCTTCACTATCAGAGGATAACACCTCTACCTCTTGTGCCTCTCGCCTCCTTCCCACTTCCTGATTATACTCATCAATTGCAAATTCAACCTCTGCATCTTCCAAATTCCTGATAACATCATCATGTGGGAATGGAATATGAGTATATCCACTTAGATTTTGTTTTCTTATTGCAGAATCAATAAACCCTTCAGGGTCAAACCCTTTTCTTGACATTGCCTTTCTTAAATTAAAGTGCAATAGTTTGTCATGAATGAGGTTGTATCCTTCCCTGGACAACACAATAAAGTCCCCAAAACACAATGTACTTGGCATAAAAGATTGTTTATCATAAGCACTTAAGTTCATAACATTTGAGTAATCCAATTGCCTGACGATTTCCAAGTATGTGATTCTATCTGGTACTATTTTAGGCAATAAGAATGGCATATCTTCAAACCCATATACCCTAATAATTATGGAATCTAGAAAAAAATACCAATCACCCCAGTTGTGATTGACAGTTGGCGGTCCATTGAAATCCTTAGGCCTTAAAAGCCTTTTAATCTCATCTGACAAAGAATAGCTACATGGATAACCATAGCATATGTATAGTGTTTTAACAAAGAATTCTTCAAAATATGCATAACTAGAATTCACAAACCTACTATCCCATATAGAAGTCCATAACTATATGGGTAACAGCTAACCATTCTTATCAAATTGTGCAATTTTTAATTGTTGTGGCCACATTATTAATTCTTGTCCATAGTATAAAACCATATGCATAAGAGCAGAGTAATGCTTAAAACTTATTGTTGGAGCACCATTTTTAATGGCCATCAGTCCTGAATCAATCCCCTTAGAGAGGTGGGAGGCATAATCAAAAGCTCTGGCATGGAGGCACTGGATATTTGCAGAGATGACCATGGGTTCTATGGACATGAATTCAGGGACATCTGTTCCTAGTACTTGTCCCACTGAATAATATGTGTATTTCATATAAGGTTCAAACAGATCTACATGAAAAGGAGGTCCATCACCTTCCTTGAGTGGCACCAATTTCCCTTCTTCTCTGGGTCTATGCAATGGTAATCTCCAACCCTTGTAAGTGGTATCCATTTTCAAGTACTCTTTTTTATAAATCTTCATATACTATAGGAGTATTGCAGGTGTCATCAAGGGCAAAAAATTCACATACTGCATTCTTGGATACATGAATAAATGACTCCCCTTGCAGGTTGCAGATGGCTTTTAGGTTAGGGTTGTAATGATAAGCCAGGAGTTTTACAAGATCTATGTTCATAAAAACATCTGTGACAACTAGCTTTCCTAGGTTGAAATTCCACGGGTTATAGACGGGTTCCAATCTATTCCTTCTGCAGTAGTGAAACATAAACAACTCATATCCCCTGATAGGGGTCCATATGTTCCCTAAATGTTTATATTTATCTTCTAATTTTTCCATGTCTACCCTCAATTGTGCAGTTCTTCTAGCCTTAGGGCCTGAACCAAGTAAATGGTCTATAAGGTCTTGATTAAGTTTTCTTTCCTATGTTTTTTCCCCTTTCCTTGTCTCAACCTTCTACTTTTTGCCCTTGGTTTGGCTAGTTTAAGTTTGCTGCTTTCTTTTTGTTTTGGAATGACCCTCTATTCTATCTCTATGCTGAATTCTGGATTTAACCTTATAATCAATTAGCAACAGGAAGGTTTGCAATGCTTACTTGTATGTGCTTGGCATTGCAAATTTCTTATTCTCTCGGTGAATCCCCCGCTCTTCCACTGTAACCCTTAGAAATTTGTTTTGATTTTCAATTCATTATGAACTAGAGCAATTTGTATGAGATTATGCTCAGGCGACCATTAATGTTAGCCATTGGAATTGAATGTAGTAGGCTTCTCGAGCTTTGAAAGTGTCAAATCGATTAATGAATTACATTAGGAAGACTATTTTAATCTCATGCCGATTTGTATGTTTGTTTTGGCGCCATCTTTTGTTTATATGTTTTTGGTCGATCGCCAGGACTAGCTTTATGTCTCTTTGATGGGAGGTGTTCCTTTAGTTCTTTGATCTTTATCAAAGAGACTGTCATCGATCTTGCTCAGGTCCACATTACTTGCCTTTTTCTATTTTTAACATTTCAAGAAGACTTTATTAATTTCACCCCGATATCAAGGTGGTTCTGATTGTCAAAGTTACTTTTGGACATCAGCGAGTGTTTCTCGACGAGCAGTGGTTATCTTATAGTCATCGGGTTGACAATCATATCGCTGAGAGAACAGAATGTCCCTTCGATATATCAAGTTTTGCCGATAATGTTTTCTTATGTCTTTTGCTCATTGGGAACATCGGTGAGACTCTTGCCGAGTTCCTTTAGTTTCTTCCTATCAGAGTGACTTATAAAGTCAGGAAGATATAAAAAGTTTATCTTGATGGTATATGTCATGTTGATACAACTAGTGTATTGATTTATCGGCGAGAGAACATATATCTTTTGCTGATCTTATATCTATCAGTATGACCTCTGAGATCGACGTAGTTTAAAATTTTCATTCTGATTTTATATCTCTCACCGATACAACTTTTTATCGGCAATACATTATATTGTCTTCCTGATTGTTTTGCACAATCGTTGTCTCTGGGTTCTTTGATCAGTGTAACTTCATTTAGGTCTTCTCAATATATATGAAAATTTAGTTTACTTAGGAGATTATGACTTATTTGGTCAGAAAGACATATATGTGATCTTGCCAATAGGGGTTAATTACTTCTATTTGCACAACTATAGTCAGGGAAATGCTTATTTTAAAGGTCATATTTTATGAAATTGTCATGGGCTACAATATGGATCTTGTCACACAATTTGAACAACCTATTTTAATCACAAGATCAATGTATGGCAAATTTCTATGATATTTGGATGACAAGTGAGTGATGGTTGATGAAAAATGGGAAAATTTTTTAGCTCCAACATGGTATATATCAAGGATACGCAGATGGGGACTAAGAAAATTTTGAGATTTTTTCAGTCCTAATAGAAATATAGGCCTTTGTGAACCTAATGATAACATTGCCATTTCCAAACAAGACAGACATGGTCCTAGGGTCATACCTAGTTGCTACAGCTCTCATCAAGCCTGTGTTTACGAAGACATCAAGACATATTAACTTGGCTAAGTCAAGGGTCTAGGCATGGCAGATTGGGGCTCTGTAATCAATGATGAGTGCCATTAGCACCCATAAAATACATCTTTTTACCTCTCTTTTTCCCCTTTTTGATCCCAACTTCTTAATGTCTGCACCCGAATAGGCTAGAAAGGTTGTTCTACGTAATGATTAACTGAAGATAAATTACTTAGGATCATGATTTCTGATTTAAGGATTAATGTGCATGGAATTGATGGAAATATGCAGAAAAACTTCTTTTTTTGAATCAACAAGTGTAGATGCTCAGGATGGCAATTTTGTACATCTCCAGAGGTAGTCCTAAATATCTCCAGAGACTATACCAGAATCTCACGACAACATAAGTTTTGAAGTAAGAGGAAGAGCATCTCCGGAGCAACAAACATATCTTCGGAGCTACCGACAAAGACATACATCTCTAGCACCTCCTTACAACAGGGCAAATTTCTAGCATAGCTATCGGTCAGACACTTTCAACAGCGATCATGATACCCCCTTTTTAATTACTCAAATCATCACCTGAGTAATTAAGGGCCATCTTTAGTTAACTACTGAGAGTTTTTGTCTCTTTTAAGTTTTTGCATGAGTTACCAATGAGACTGATTTAATATCCATATTTTCAGGGCCTCGCTGCCCAAATGTATTAAAATTCAAATTTAGAATTCAGAGTGGACTTCTGTTCCACTCATTCTATTCTTATTGCATGATTATTTTTTCATAGTTAGACAGCTAGTATAATAAAGAGATGGATGTCATCTCATAGAAGAACTGGTAGATAAGATGTGTTGGTGCCTGAATTGACTGTCAGTTAATTTAGCAATTTTCATGTAGGCACCTTCCCAAAAAATCCAAAACATATTCTAAGTCTCTGGGCCTCCTCAGCATTTTTCAACTGCAGCATCATATTTTCTTCGAGGAGGAGGTCATCATCATCATGTTTCCAGACATCACCCTGATGATGCTGATGTCATTCTTATGTCAGGGTGATATCCGCTTTTCTGCCTGTCTGCATCATGATATTTCCAAAGGGAGATATCCGCCTGTCGGCTTCATGCATTATCTAGTGTGGGGTGATATTTCCAAATATCAGGTATGATCTAACATCACCCTGATGTTTCGTGGAGCTACAGTGCAGCATGATATTTGTGCATCAGGATGATATTTCCAAATATCCGGTCATCTTCTGAATATCATCCTGATGCCGATATGGTGGTGACGTCATCAAGGTCTGGAGGGTCATATTGCTAACACTAGTCACCTTATGGAGATCCCCTGATGTTGCGAATATGACGATGACGTCATCTAGATATGAGGAGGTGTGCAGTAGGCCGATGTGTGGTGACATCATCAGGACATGATGATGACGTCATCAGGACTTTTGAAGGCATCGGTGTGACTGTTGAGATCGGCAGGAGGAATTTCATGTTGGCCGATGGTGTTGGTCACACCGATGAAGAGAATGTGGAGTTCACGATCGGCGAGACCATAGGCATCCGCAAAGGAGATTTGTGCTTGGCCAATGGATGGGAGTGTAGTGTGATGATCGGCGAGACAACTGAGGTCGGAGAGAGTTTTTTGGGGTGAGCTGATGGTAGAAGTTTGGCCGATGGGCTTTTGGAAAGAAAGGCATGTGTCGAGCATGGCAAAAGCGCTCGACACCTGTTTTGCTTGCGGCCATGTTTTTAAAGTGCTGAAGTGGTTTTCGCACCTTGCATGTGGGATTAATTTCCCTGCACATTTGAAAACTTCAGTAAAGCATGTTTTGGCAGGAGGTTCTTTTTGAACGTAGCGACGGTTTCCAGGTAGGCCGCGGGTGGTTGAGCCATTAATGGCGACTGTAGCAGGCGTATGGGCGATGGTACAAATGGTGAAGCTGTCTAATTATGAATGAAGACTTCCAGATGGTGGCACAAGGCTCAAGGCCTCCCTTGTCTGCTACAGCAATAACTTCTGAGCGCCATTTTTCTGATATTGTGTATCTGGCAAGATTTTTGGTCAACTATGTAATTAATGTTGGGAACCTTCCTTGCTGTATATAGCAGGTTGTGTTGCTCATTTGAAGGTTGTTGAAGGCCTGAGGCATTTTTGTGTAAATAATGAAGAACAGGGCATGATCTTGGCTATTTTATCCCATTTTGGAGTTTATGAGTTGCAACATGAATGTATTTTGCACATATTTTCAGTTTCAGTGTTAATGTTATATGAAAAATGCTTATTGCATGTGTCTATCTGCTTGTCTCCATTTGCTGCATGTTATTCTCTTTCTTTTGAATCTGGTTGCATGTTAGTAGGGATATCTGTAAGTAGAGGCAGTTAGATACCCATTCTTGGGTGATGTTTGTAAGGCAAGCATCAGTCCAACCCCCTGAAACTTGAGTGAAAGTTGCAAACCATCTGTTGTATACGTCTAGTTGACTCCTTGCCCAATGGATAGGCACCAGTCTGCTCCTGGATCAGTAGTTATGAGCCAAAACCCCTTGTCTTGCATCTCGGACATTATGTCCGCCCATTTCATCACTTCCACCTGTTAGTTGTAGGATTAGGAGTAGGAAAACCCCTGCATGCTCTCATACCTAACCAGACATTATGTCCAAGAATGTTGCCAACCTTGTGATCTATCATGCAGATCTTGGTCCATACATGAGAGTATTCTGCCTGTTGTTGTCAAGTTAGATCTTTCTATCTTTGAGCTAGTCAAGGTTATATCTTGAGTTATAGGGACACCCCCCTTGGTGCGGCAGAACCAGAAGTGAAGGGGAGGAGCTCACACAACCTCCTATATTAGTTGGCTGAATCTGCATGTGCATAGGAACTGGCAAACCCTGATGCTGATTTAGAAGAAAAACCAACAAAATGGCGACTCTGCTGGGGATGGACTGATAAAAGAAATGATATATTTGTGACCCATCTGAGTCACCAACAAAATGGCGACTCTGCTGGGGATGGACTGATAAAAGAAATGATATATTTGTGACCCATCCGAGTCACCAACAAAATGGCGACTCTGCTGGGGAGAAAATTGATGAAAAAGTGTTATATCTTGTGGCCCATTTGAGTCACCAACAAAATGATGCTCTGCTGGTGGAATGAACCTGGAAAAGTAGCTTTCAGCTATTGAAAATTTTGTCCTCTCTGGAGAGGTGGCGACTCTGCAAAAGATCTAAATGCACATGAAAGATGGATGTATGTGACGTGACAAAAATGTGTTGTTCATATTTTTGCATCTGTATGAGAAAAGGTACCTTGTTCCTTCCCCTTTATATATTTACTGTTTTGCTGCATAGGTTAGATGCCAGGGGAGGTTACAGGTCTTAGGCAGACAAAGGATGTCTAAGAGTAAGTTTTTTATGAATCCAAGTATGAATTATCCCGTACTCAGTGGTGAAATGTTGGAGAAAAGAATAGAAGAGATAAAAAATAGGTTGATATTCTTAGAGGCTGAGCAGGCCCGGTTAAAAAGCAATAACCCTATTATGTCTGCCAGTCAGAAGGCTAAACCTCTTCTCAGCCCTTTTGATCCTTTGTATGACCAACTGGATTTGTCATGGGTTGATTATAAAGTAGAAACTATGCCTGCTAGGATATGCTGTCAGATGCCTAGATTTGGTGGTCACAGTGTATGTGATGGGAATGCACATATCCAAAATTTTCACAGTTTCATGGGAAAACATTCATTTAGAGATGAGGATATGTGGATGAGATTTTTTGTTAGGTCCTTTGATGCAAAAGCAAAAGACTGGTATTTGAGCTTTCCAAAGAGATTTTTTGCCTGTTGGGATGAGCTTACTGACTGTTTTAAAGAGGAATTTGCAAAAGAACCTGCTGATCTTGTTGCCGAATTGATGAACATCAGAAAACAAGATAAAGAGCTATGTGTTGATTTCAGTCATAGGTTTGCAGTAGCCCTTTCACAGATCCCAGAAGTCTTCAGACCTGATATTTCAGCCTGTGTTGGCATATATTTTGAGGCTTTTGAGGAGGGCTCTAGTGCAATACTGAGGGATTTCAAGGTGACAAGTATGCAGATGGCATACAAGTTCGCCGAAAATATAGAAAAATTTAGAAATGGGCACCTGTTGATATCCCTGTCCCCAGGCCTTGGTGTGAATAATAGTTGTGAAGCTGCAAATGACCAAGTAATTAAGGCATCGTGTGAAGATGAAAAGATGAATATTGAAAGTGCCAGTGAAAGGACTAGTGAGGATTCCCATTGCAATGATGAGGCATCTGATCATGAAAATAATGATATGGTTGTGGACAGCAATGAGCAACTTTTGGAATGGACCTGTGGAGATAATTGTGAGTATTGTACTCAAGATAGAGAAGAAATAAGCATACAGGCTGATACTCCTCCACAAAGTGAATCCATTGGTGATGAAGATGCATGTTCTGCTGCCCATGAACAAATGGCATACTATGATGAAACTGATGCACCTGGGTCACCCATTTATGACACATATGGTGATGAGGATTTGTCTGAGTATGGTGAGGATCTTAACACTATTTTTGACTTGGATTCTGTTTCTCATCCTGATGACAAAGGAAGCAACGTACATTAGGTAAGTGATTGTAAAAATGTGCCTGATTTGAAAGAGGTGCCAGAGCCTGATCTTTTCTAGCTTGGTGTACCAGATGGTTGTGTGCATGATGTGCACAATTGTGAATTTGAAGGCTTTTCTTTTGAAGTGCCAGCATATGATACAATGAGCCCTGATCTTCCTAGCTGTGTGGTGGACTCTAAATGTTTCTTATTTTCAGTCCAGCTAGGAAATCATTTTGTAATGCATAGTGATGATAACCTGTGTTCTATACCATGTGAGTATGCATTGCCTGATACATTCTGCATCCACTTGTTGCCGGATGCTGAAGGTTATCTACACAGGGATGACAATGACAAGCCAAATCTGAGGGTTGAATGTGCAGATGACAAGGTTTGTTTGTGGGAAGGTCACGACAGTATCTCAAGGCTTGATCCAATGTATGCAGATGAAAACAAAGTGTTTGACAAAGGGAGATATAGGTTTTTCTTTTCTTGGTGGCCTTAGGCCATCAATTGTGTTTGGTGATGCAGGTTAGTGCAGTATTTGACTCTGTGCCCAATGGATAGGGGACTGGTCTGCATCCCAGAGATCTGGGGTTCTCGCTGCAGTCTTGCACCTGCACGTCCCCAGACAGAGCCACTGTTGGTGCCTGAATTGACTGTCAGTTAATTTAGCAATTTTCATGTAGGCACCTTCCCAAAAAATCCAAAACATATTCTAAGTCTCTGGGCCTCCTCAGCATTTTTCAACTGCAGCATCATATTTTCTTCGAGGAGGAGGTCATCATCATCATGTTTCCAGACATCACCCTGATGATGCTGATGTCATTCTTATGTCAAGGTGATATCCGCTTTTCTGCCTGTCTGCATCATGATATTTCCAAAGGGAGATATCCGCCTGTCGGCTTCATGCATTGTCTAGTGCGGGGTGATATTTCCAAATATCAGGTATGATCTAACATCACCCTGATGTTTCATGGAGCTACAGTGCAGCATGATATTTGTGCATCAGGATGATATTTCCAAATATCCGGTCATCTTCCGAATATCATCCTGATGCTGATATGGTGGTGATGTCATCAAGGTCTGGAGGGTCATATTGCTAACACTAGTCACCTTATGGAGATCCCCTGATGTTGCGAATATGACGATGATGTCATCCAGATATGAGGAGGTGTGCAGTAGGCCGATGTGTGGTGACATCATCAGGACATGGTGATGACGTCATCAGGACTTTTGAAGGCATCGGTGTGACTGTTGAGATCGACAGGAGGAATTTCATGTTGGCCGATGGTGTTGGTCACACCGATGAAGAGAATGTGGAGTTCACGGTCGGCGAGACCATAGGCATCGGCAAAGGAGATTTGTGCTTGGTCGATGGATGGGAGTGTAGTGTGATGATCGGTGAGACAACTGAGGTCGGCGAGAGTTTTTTGGGGTGAGCCGATGGTAGAAGTTTGGCCGATGGGCTTTTGGAAAGAAAGGCATGTGTCGAGCGTGACAAAAGCGGTCAACACCTATTTTGCTTGCGGCCATGTTTTTAAAGTGCTGAAGTGGTTTTCGCACCTTGCATGTGGGATTAATTTCCCTGCACATTTGAAAACTTCAGTAAAGCATGTTTTGGCGGGAGGTTCTTTTTGAACGTAGCGACGGTTTCCAGGTAGGCCGCGGGTGGTTGAGCCATTAATGGCGACTGTAGCAGGCGTATGGGCGATGGTACAAATGGTGAAGTTGTCTAATTATGAATGAAGACTTCCAGATGGCGGTGCAAGGCTCGAGGCCTCCCTTGTCTGCTGTAGCAATAACTTCTGAGCGCCATTTTTCTGATACTGTGTATCTGGCGGGATTTTTGGTCAACTATGTAATTAATGTTGGGAACCTTCCTTGCTGTATATAGTAGGTTGTGTTGCTCATTTGAAGGTTGTTGAAGGCCTGAGGCATTTTTATGTAAATAATGAAGAACAGGGCATGATCTTGGCTATTTTATCCCATTTTGGAGTTTATGAGTTGCAACATGAATGTATTTTGCACATATTTTTAGTTTTAGTGTTAATGTTATATGAAAAATACTTATTGCATGTGTCTATCTGCTTGTCTCCATTTGCTGCATGTTATTCTCTTTCTTTTGAATCTAGTTGCATGTCAGCAGGGATATCTGTAAGTAGAGGCAGTTAGATACCCATTCTTGGGTGATGTTTGTAAGGCAAGCATCAGTCCAACCCCCTGAAACTTGAGTGAAAGTTGCAAACCATCTGTTGTATACGTCTAGTTGACTCCTTGCCCAATGGATAGGCACCAGTCTGCTCCTGGATCAGTAGTTATGAGCCAAAACCCCTTGTCTTGCATCCCGGACATTATGTCCGCCCATTTCATCACTTCCACCTGTTAGTTGTAGGATTAGGAGTAGGAAAACCCCTGCATGCTCTCATACCTAACCAGACATTATGTCCAAGAATGTTGCCAACCTTGTGATCTATCATGCAGATCTTGGTCCATACATGAGAGTATTCTGCCTGTTGTTGTCAAGTTAGATCTTTCTATCTTTGAGCTAGTCAAGGTTATATCTTGAGTTATAGGGACACCCCCCTTAGTGCGGCAGAACCAGAAGTGAAGGGGAGGAGCTCACGCAACCTCCTGTATTAGTTGGCTGAATCTGCATGTGCATAGGAACTGGCAAACCCTGATGCTGATTCAGAAGAAAAACCAACAAGATGAGTGATATATCATCCCTCATTTTATATATATTTACTGAAACAACAGAAAAAGGATGGATTATTATTCTTGTGTAATTTTCAATTAAGATACCAATATTTCAATTAATGTAGAGCGAATGGAATTAGACCGAATCTAGTTGTGATCTTATTCTCTAGTATTGATTCTTTACTATAGCCTTCAGCCCTAAGGGTGTGGAGCAAGGGCCCACTCTCACCACCAAGGCAGAAGGCTAGTACCATTGTTTTGTTGTTTCAAATTTTGCTTTATAGTTACTAATTTTGATAGATAGATGCATGTTGCAGTTGTAGATTTGCTTTGAGTAATTTACTGTTTAATTCTGTTTCCAACATTCTTTGAATTCATTTCATAAGCAGATAGATCAATGTCTTTAAATTAGTGAAAGCCATTAGGATTAGTTAGAGGAAACTGGTAACTGTAGAATCCCTATTTGCAGACAACCGAGGACACAACCCTGGATTTTGACATCTGAAATATGATTAAATGATGAGGTACAACAACACCTTGTCATTTTTGGTGCCATTGCCAGGGACCAATTGTGTTAATTAGGGAAACTTAGCTAAACAGTTTAGGTTAGGTCTGTATGGTTAGAGCAAGAGACTCAAAAGGAAGGTACAAAAAGCAGACACCCCATCAACAAGCTATAGGAGAAAGCAATAGGGTGGCACAAGATCTTGTTGAAGAAAGAAACTTGGAACCTACCTTGGAAGTGGCACCTCAAAACAATAATCCTTTAGAACCTACAAATCTTCCACTTGCTGATTATATCCAAGAATTACAACAAAAGTTTTAGGCAGATCCTTTGATAGAACCTGATATCCTAGAACCTCAGGGAGAAGAACCAGTACTAAACATGGATGATAATAATGATAATCATGAAGAAGAAGAAAGTCAGGCTCCAAGAACTTTCTCATATTCCATTGTTTTGGTTGTTGGAGACAATGCTCCTAAGAAAAATATCTCACCCGCACACCTGCCAAATTTTAGAGGTCTTTCCTCTGAGGATCCAAATCAGTTTATGTTTGAATTCAAAGTAGTATGCCAAACTTATGATTATGGATTAGATAACCAAAAACTCAAACTGTTCCCTTCAACCTTGAAAGATTCTGCGATGAGATGGTTTATGGGTTTACCCCAAAACTCTATTCATTCTTGGGATCAGATGGAAACAAAGTTTTTAGGAAAATACCAAGATTACTGTAAAGCCAGTAATAAAAATGAGGAATTGTTTAAAATTAGGCAAGGAGAGGAAGAGACCTTAGAGGACTATGTTGACAGGTTTAACTTCGCCTTGAGAAGATATGGCAACCCAGTAGATCACTCTTTGGCCAGAACCCTGTTTGTAAAAGCATTGGATAGGGAATGAAAATAGGGACTGGATCTAATGGGAAAAGGGAATATCAACAAAATGGATATACCCACTATAGAAGAACTCTGCAGGAACTATTCTAGAACCCAAGATGGAGTGAGGTCATCCAAAACTTTCAAAGGGAAGAATGAAATAGGACAATTAATGGAAGAGATTGCAAATCTAAAAATAGATATTCTAGTCTAATTAAATACCACATTGGATGGGATGCAGGCGAAAACTAGAACAACTGATCAAAATAGAGCAACTAAACCACTCTCCATCTATTGTCCTAGGTGTAGAAACAAGCATCTGTTGAGAGAATGCCCTTTGGACAAATCAGAGGTTTGTCAAATCTGTGATAGGGAACATCCTACCAGTCAATGTAGTCAACTTCCAGCCTTGAAAAGATTGAGTAAGAAGAATGCTGTAATGGAAGAAGAATTGAACTATGTGGGACAAAAACAAACTAGGAATTTCCCTTATAATCAGTATCCAAACCAACCTTCTTACAGGGGTCCTTCTAATTGGGGAAATAATCAATGGAATCTAACTTGGCATGGGCCTTAGAATAATCCTCCTTGGGGACAACAGGATTGGCCAAATCCACATTGGCAAAACCAAAATTGGCAAAATCAACACCAGGGAAATCAACAGTGGCCACCACAGTTTGGATCTCAAAACATGTAACCTTAATGGGGTCCTCAGTAGGGATATAATCAACAATATCAGGGACAACCTAGACATTTCCAAGCTCAACAACAAGCTTTACTAACTGGACCCTCTAACACACAAGGACAATTACAAAATGAGACGGTTAGTCAACCACCCCTACCAGCTTAGCCTATACTAAACCCATGAAATAAATAGGGAGCAACTGTTTACATGACGGAGAAAGAAAACATGGCTGGTATTAATGCTATATATTCAAATAATCTCCATCTGCGTTCTGGGAAAGCATTCCCAAGACCGTCTACGCCAACTGTAGTTGAAGTAACCAATGATGAGGAACCTGGAAATTCATCCACTCAACTCCCAGAGAAGATTACTATCGAAAAAGTGCTAAAAGAATCATCCCTAGAAAGCTCCAGAGATGCTCCTAAAAGACCAACTCTGGAGAACGTTCCTAGACACAATTCTGATAAAAGCTCCAGAGATGGAAAAATTAGCACTATACCCAGAACGACTCAAACAACATGTCCCCTATAAAAAGATCTTACAAAAACAAGTCCAACCCAACCTGGAATCAGAACTTTTACAAGAAATCAGGCAACTGAACATTGAAATTCCTCTCCTCCAAGCAATCATAGATGTACTGGAACTAAATCAATTCATTAAACAACATTGTGTCAAAACACAGGGCAGGAGGAAAAACTTTCCTTCTACCATACAGGTGGAAGGGAAAGTAGTAGATCTATTGATGGGAGAAATGCTTCTCCCAAAATATGGGGACCCTAGAAATCTTGTCATAACCATTTTCATCTCAGGGGTAGAAATTTCAAATGTTTTGGTTGATTTGGGAGCAGCAATTAATGTGATGATGGTTCATACAATGGACAAATTAGCTCTATCAGGTATCCAATCCACAACCACAATTCTTCAACTTGTTGACCAGTCAGTAGCTACTCCGAAAGGAGTAATTACTGATGTACTAGTTGTAATAGAATCATGGGAATTTCCAGTGGACTTCCTGATATTAGAACCTAGAAACCAAAGAAATTCTTATCCATTGATTTTAGGAAGACCATGGCTAGCTATAGCAGCAGCATCTATTAATTGTTGAACTGGGGATATGGTCATTTCTAATGGGATAGATTTGAAGAAAATATCTTTGTATCCTCCAGCTAAACCATCAATACACTATACAGGAAGAGTATGGGTGAATGAACCAGAGAACAATGACAACAGTGCCTCAGTAGCCATGGTAACCATCAGGGAACATTTGGGAGAATTGGAAGAAGAAATCTACTATGATACAATAGAAGATATTACCCACATCCTAATTAATGAGGATGTGATGGAGCTTGCCCAAGATTCTAAGAGAGAACTTCTTACTTCTCATTGTACCCTTGCAAATATCAATCCTTGTGGAGAAACCTTTTACAGAGACTTAGCCACGTTCCACATGTTGCTTCCACATTCTTGTCCCCTCAATACCATGACTCTAGTGTATGAATTAACTACACCTATGGATCAAATCACAAAACGGGTTGTTGGCACTCATTTTGACCTGGAGGTTGATTTTGCATGTTTAAAGGGTTTCTTCATTTAAACCTTATATTTTCTTGCCCATCGGCATGACCTCGCAGGTGTTTTGGTGATCAAGTTGATGGCAGGGATGGTGTCATCGTTGAGACTTTGCCTATCAGGGGGGGAGCTTATTGTTATTCCGACAGTTTTGATCTCACCGATGGGGATTGTGGTGTGTTCTTTGTATGTCGCTGGGACTTTGTGCTATCGGCAGAGATAATTTTTTGTCCCACCGAGGGAGATGGTCAAGCCGATGAGGGTTTTTTGGGTGTTCATCGGCAGTAGTTTGCATATCGGCCAGGCAGATAGGTGATTCACTGATGCATTGGATGTTCCCGATGGAGTTTGGATTGATGTGCCATCGGCATGACATAGACTATCGGGTGAGCGAGCAAGTGTTGGGCCGATGGCATTTGTTTGGCCGATGGATATCTATCGGTGAAAGTATGGTCTATCGGCAAGGGATCCTTTTCTTGCTCCGATGACTTAGGTCTCGCCGAATGCGGGATGCAGGGTTATTCGAAGGCATCGGCATAACATTCTTCATCGGCTGGGAAGTTTTTGGTTTGGCCGATAGCTTTGGTTTGGCTGACGGGAGCAAGGAGGGTGGCCATCGGGTGAACCGTGTGTATGGTCTCGCCGATGGTGTTATCGGCGTGGTGATTGTCATCGGCGAGGGTTTTTTAGGGGCCGCCAATATATGTAGTCTGGCCAATGAAGTTGTTCATCAGTGTGATGGGGGACATCAGGTGAACTGTAGAATACCTGACTGATGGTCTACCTCTGGCCGATGGGGATGTTGGTGACTTGCGGAGGTGTTATCGGTATGACTTGTGTTGTCAGCGAGGATGGATTGCATTTAGCCGATAGTGTGGGTCTGGCCGATGAAGGGGCGGGGCCTAGCTTGTTGATGTATCAGCGTGATTGACTGTGTCGGCCGAGGGGTTTTTTTTTGCTAGGCCGATGGTAGTCATCTTGCCGAAGAGGGTGTATTTTGCTTGGCCATCAGAGAGACTTGGTAGATCGGCGAAGGTCTGGAGAGCTGGCCCAATGGTTCACCTCTGACCGATGGAGGGGAATGTGGAGTAGGCGTCGGCGTGACCTTTGAGATCGGCCAAGGAAGCTTTTGGGCTGGCCGATAGACTATGTCTGGCCGACAGAGGCTTGCGGTGCAGTCGGTGAGACAATTGAGGTCGGCGGAGGATTTGTAGGCTTGGCCGATGGTGTTGGTCTCGGCAATGGGCTTTGGGCTGAGAGGCGTGTGTCGAGCGTGGCAAAAGCACTCGACACCTTTTGTCTTTGCGACCATGCTTATAAAGCGCTAAAGGGGTTTCCACACTATGCATGTGGGATTATTCCCCTGTGTATTTTGAACCTGCGAAGAAGCACATTTTGGCGGGAAATTCTTTTTGAACGCTGTGGTGTTTTTCCTGGTGGTTGCGGGTAGTTGAGCTATCAATGGCGACAGTGCAAGGGTATGGGCGATGGGACAAGCGATCAAGTTGCCCCAAGGTGGATGAAAACTCCGGGATGGTGGCACAGGGCTCGAGGCCACCCCTGTCGACTCTCCTGCCTACTGCATTGATGACTTATGAGTGCCATTTCTCATGGACTGTATCTGACATTTTTTTATGTCCGTCATGTAATTAATTTCTGTGAGTACACCTTCTGGTTGTTTTAAGCAGGAAGTGTTACTCATTTTCAGGTTGTTGAAAGTTGAACATTTTGGCTCTGTGATACAATACAGTTGGTTTTGGCTGCTCTGTCCATAAAAACCTGTGAGTTTATGTATCTCTTGTTGTACTTTTTTGCATGAATCCACTGATTTCATGGTTAATTTTATATGAGAAATGCTATGTTAGCATGTGTTTTGTTAATTCTGTCTCCAGTATTGCATGTATATTTTTTCTGAGTCTGGATATTTAAGCAATGTTTGAGACTCTAGAACATAGAATTCCTGTGTTGAATGTCTGATCTCTTAACTTCTGCTCAAGGGGTAGATTAAATTGTTCTCAGATTGAACATTGGGAAGGGTACACTGCAGTAGGGATGCCATAAGTATAGATAGCTTAACACTCTGTATTGGGAGATATCTGTAAGGCAGGTATCATATGTGTCCCCCTGAAATCTAGTTTTAGTTGTTCATGCATATCATTCACAAGTGTATGTCTACTGACTCCAGGCCCTGGATAGGCACCAATCTTGCTTTGTGTTTGTGTTACAACCATGTCCAGCTTTGCATCCAAACTTAAAATCAAAATCAAAATCTAAAACAACCATTAGGACAGTAGAATTAGTTTTAGGATCCAAGTCCTCTGTCTACAACTGCAAATAGGCCCAATGCTAGCCCCTTTGCTCTTACCTTACAGTTTTTGTCTACCTACAGGAGGACTTATCTGCTTTCTGTCAGCATCCCAGCCTTGTATGTATATCCTCATGGATGTTGAGTAGGGAATACCCCCCTAGGTTTTGCAGAGCCTGAAGAAGAAGAGGAGATAAAATATAGAGTCTATCTCCTACACTGTTGGCCCCTAGCCCAGAGATCCTGTTGATCATTGATGGCTACCTTGTAGGGAAATCTGGGACTAAGCATCCAGTCTGGGAAAAAACCAACACGGGTCATGATTTTACTAGGGAAAACACTTAATATCAATACTCAGTTAACAACAAATCAGGAAGAAAAACTTATCCAACTTCTGATTTCCCATTCAGCAGCTTTTTCTTGGGAATACCAAGATATGAAGGGCATACCTCCTAAGATCTATACCCATCATATATACACTGAGGATATTAAACTTGTCAGACAACCCCAGAGAAGATTGAATCCTACTTTAAAGGACATTGTCAAAACATAAATAGAAAAATGACTGCAAGAAGGGTTTATATATCCAATCTTAGATAGTCAATGGGTCTCACCCCTTGTCATAGTGCCTAAAAAGAATGGGAAATGGAGGGTGTGTATTGACTATAGAGAGCTAAAGAAGGCTACAAAAAAAGACTACTTTCCCTTACCATTCATTGACCAAGTACTGGACAACCTTGCTGGGAGAAAGTATTTTTCTTTTTTAGATGGGTTCAGTGGGTATAACCAAATTCAAGGAGCACCTGAAGACTAGGAAAAAACCACTTTCACTTGCTCTTGGGGAACTTTTGCTTATAAAGTTCTCCCATTTGGACTATGTAATGCCCTAGCTACATTTCAGAGACTTGTTTTAGCTATTTTCGTTGAACTAGCTAATGAATGCATGGAGGTCTATATGGATGACTTTACTGTGTATGGGGATAATTTTGAAGAAGCTCTCACAAATCTTGAGAAAGTACTAAAATGCTGTGAGAAAAATCAATTATCGCTTAGCCATGAAAAGTGCTTCATGATGGTAGAAGGAATTGTATTGGGATACCACATTTCAACAAATGGAATCAAAGTGGATCAAAACAAGATAGAAGTGATCACACAGTTGCCTTCACCCAAAAATTAGATAGATGTTAGAAGTTTTCTAGGTCATGCAGGCTACTATAGGAGATTCATAGAAAATTTCAGTAGAATAGCTGCCCCCTGTTTACCCTGCTTAACAAAGACACAGAATTCCTATGGACAGAAGACTATCAATCGACATTTGAAACCTTGAAGGAGAAGCTTACTGTGACACTAGTTTTGAGAGGACCTAATTGGACTTTACCATTTCACATACAAACTGATGCTTCAAATGAGTCCATTGGGGCAGTTTTAGGACAAAAGGAGGAAGGAGAAAGTATGCATGCCATTTATTACATCAGCAAAAACCTTACATCTGCAGAAAGAAATTACACCACAACTGAAAAAGAATTCTTGGCAGTCATTTATGCTATAAACAAATTTAGGCATTATATCACTAGATATAAAATATTTGTGCACACTGATCATGCAGCCATCAAGTACCTAATGAATAAGCCAGTGGTGGGTGCAAGCATCATTAAGTGGTTATTCCTATTGTAGGAATTTGATATTACCATCATTGATAATCCAGG
This sequence comes from Cunninghamia lanceolata, assembly GCA_027924645.1. NCBI lineage: Eukaryota > Viridiplantae > Streptophyta > Pinopsida > Cupressales > Cupressaceae > Cunninghamia > Cunninghamia lanceolata. The sequence goes on along the minus strand of BSBN01000374.1, from coordinate 900,778 downwards.
CAAGTTTAATTTGGTTGCTGATTTTCTATCAAGATTACATACAGGAGGAGAAAACCAACCAGTGGACAGGTTCCTAGATGAAAATCTTTTTGCTATCTCCTCTACTGTACCTTGGTTCGCTGACATAGGTAATTTTTTAGCTACAGGCTTGTATCCATCCCATTTTACTTCAAAGCAGAAAAAGCGTTTAATTAAGGAAAGCTTATCTTACAAATGGTTAAATGGATTGTTGTTTAAATGTGGTCTTGATTTCATTTTGCACAGATGTTTGAAAACTGATGAAATTTTTTATGTATTGAGAGCATGTCATGATGAACCATATGGTGGGCATTACTCTTCTCACATAACTATCCACAAAATCCTGGGAGCTGGTTACTACTGGCCCTCTCTTCATAAGGATACTAAGAAGTATGTGCAGCAATGTGACCAGTGCCAAAGAATGGGACGACCAACCTTCACCCAAGAGATGCTACTGCATCCTCAAGTCATCATGGAACCATTTGAGCAGTGGGGTTTAGACTTTGTGGGACCAATTTCCCCACCATCAACAGGCAAGGAGTATATTCTAGTATGCATAGACTATGTTACTAAATGGGCTGAAGTTCAAGCATTACAATTTGCATGAGAAGAAAAAGTTGTTGATTTCCTTTATACTAAGATTTTCTTGAGGTTTGGAGCCCCAACATCCATTGTTTTAGACAAAGGACCTCAGTTTACTTCACAGGTAATCAGAGCATTCACAGATTTATATCAAGTCAAGCACAGGAAATCTTCACCTTACCATCCTCAAGCTAATGGGCAGGTAGAGGTAACTAATAGGGAACTTGAAAATATTCTGACAAGGACCATAGCAATGAATAGAAAAGGTTGGGCTAACAAATTACCTGAAGTAGTTTGGGCTTACAATACCACTTGGAAATCTACAACAAAATTTTCACCGTATGAATTAGTTTATGGGAAGAAGCCTATCCTGTCTATAGAATTTGAACTCTAGACACTTAAACTACATTGGATATTGGTCTACCATTGTCCATAGCCAAACAGAACAGAATTCTTTAGCTCAATGAATTGGATGAAATCCGGACAGAGGCCATTTAGCAAACAGAACTGGTTTAATATCAAAGGAAGCAGTGGCATGACCAACACATTAAGAGGAGGACATTTCAACAAGGTGATTGGGTTCTTCTTTATGATTCTAAATTCAAGGAGTTCAAAGGGAAATTACAAACTCATTAGATGGGTCCTTATCAAATAAAGGAAGTTTTTGAAAATGGAACCGTACTGTTGGAACTTATCGATGGAAGCACAAACATATTCTTAGTGAATGGCCACCGAATTAGACTCCATAAAAGGCCATCCACTAAAGAAGAATTCCTCAATGATTTATGCTTTGATACAGGGGATACCTCCTTTGTCACAGTTTTGGATTATTAAAAAAAATGAAAACCAATAATGGTTGTCTTTCTCGACCAAGGGAATTGAAAACTAGCAAATAGCAGTTCCCTTCTTCATGCCAGTTAAGAATAATCAATCTACAGAGGTGATCAGGTGCCAGGCGCTACTCAAACACACCTCCGACACTTCACAACTAGGTGCATCTCTGGTGCTTCACAGTTAGGAGCACTTCCAGTGCTTCGTAACTAGGTGCACCTTCGGTGCTCCACCAATAAAAGGTTACCAATAGCCATAATCAGTGGAGGGGACCCACCTCTCCAGGCAATAAAGTAGAAACATCAATTGATGAGGTCATCATGACTCATCCTCTACTTTATAACAGATATTTGTAAAGGACTGTGTTGACGTCACCCAGGATACGTGGATTCTCGAACTACTCAACGGGAGTGGAATGATTACAGGTTGCGTGACAATGGAGGTGATTGACATCATCTCGTGCCACACAATGCTTCTCAGGTGCCACATTGCGTCCAGTCTCATCCCGCAGCATCTCAGCCAAGTATATCGCGCCTCATCATTAAAAATGGTTTAGGTAGCTTTATCTTCATTAAGCATTAAATAGCAATTGTCTTGTCTTCTATTTTTGGGTGCCATCGTTATGACACATCCTCCTACCATCGCTTTTCTTCCCAAATTCATGCATGTTGCCACCCTTGTTGTACTATCACCATGCCTATGGAGTGTCCCATCACTTTGCTTCATTTATGATCACATAAACACTCTAATTGATTTCAGTTCTTTCTCCATCAACCTAAGTCGTTAAGTGAATTAACAAAACAATCGTCATTCAAACTGTAACATTCCCTAAAGAACAGTGTCAGCTGAAACAGTTCTCCAGAGCCTACGGAGTGAGAAAGCATTGTAAGCACAGAGAACATACAAGGAATTTAAGTATGGGGGTTAAGAAGAAATTAGAACCAAAAAATGCTACAGGCCTTTTGTAGGATGAAGCTGTAGCATACGTTCTGAGGAACGCAGGGTGGTTAGAGTTTCTAAAAAAATTTGAGGGATTTTGAGAAGATATTGTTGATGAATTCCTAAGGAACCTAAGGGATAATCAAACAACTATAAGGGAAGTTCAAATCAACCTCTCAGCTACCATTATCAATCATATTTCTGGGTTGCCTGAACAAGGTGAGAGGTTTTATCATCTGAAAACCTTATATGCTAATTTGATTAGGAATTTCTCTGTTGAAGGTGAAACTACAATACAATTGCATTTAAATAAAAATGAGGTAAAGGTATTCTTAGGTCCTCACTACCAAACCCTTGGCAATCTGTAGCTACATGGTTGATGAAATATTTCACATGTGATGGACAATTTTCCTTAGTTTTAGGACCAATAATGAAAATGTTGATTTTTTTGAGGCATGATAATGAACACCCTGAATTTAGCATAAACATTCCCAATTTCTTGTACTCTGCCATTAGGGCAACTGCTGAAAGATATCAACAAAACAAGGGTCCTATGAAACATCATGGCCTCATTTTTCTGATAGTGAAACACCACTTTCTTTCTCAAACTAATGGGGAAGAATTATGGCAAACATTTATGGAACAAAATCCCCAGAGCAGGGCACCAGAGAAGGCACAATCAGAGGATGAGGGTTCCTCCACCCAACCAGAAGAAAAGACAGAACCTTCGACTTCCTCTACGGTTGTTCAGAAAGGAAAGAAGTTATCACTAGAGGCAACTTCAACTACAACCCCTGTTTCTGATAAAAAGAAGAAAGGCAAGGAAATTAAAGAACTTACTCTTGAACAAACTCCATATATGACTCGCTCAGCCTAAAAGAGAATGACTCTGGCTGGGGAATCTTTCCTTGAGGAACTAACAAGAAAAAGGTCAGTGCACAAAGCAAAGAAAACCCCAAAGGAAGCTTACCCTAAAGAACACTATTAGGCTAAAGAAGCATCCCATGATTCCAATGAGATCCCTCTAGTGAGAAAGAAAAGGTTGAGAGAAGTTTCCCCAAAACCATCTGTCCATTTGGGTTCAGGACCAACTTCAGAACAATCCCCTACTCCGGAGACAGAACACAGGCAAACCTTTACTATTTCCTCAGACTCTGAGGATGAGTCACCTACTCTGGAGGCACTTGCCCCACCTATGCTATGGAGAAGCAAAAGAAAAAGGTAGCTCTCCCAAGTGGAGAAAGATATTGCTCTCCTAGCTGAAGTGCTTTTGGGTTTCAGAACTTCTGAGAACAAAGCTGGGCCTTCATCAATTCCAGCACAAACATAAGAAACCCTAGAAGAACCTCACTATAGGGAAACTATAGGAAAAGATAAAATAGAGCTAGGTGCAACCGACAGTGCTAGACAAATGGCTATGGAAGACCCTGGTATGCATCAAACAAAAGAAGAAACATGAACTTTCTCTCATCCCTCTGATCAAGAGGATATCAAGATTTCAAAAGAGTAGCAACTGTTGGAAGAAATTGATAATCTAAAATGATTACTTTTGGGGGAAAATCAGATCATCACTGACCTCAAGAAGAACAAAATGGAAATTGAGCTAGACCAAAAGCAAATATTTGAAAAACTACAAACAGAGCTCCAAAATAAAGACCAAATAATTCAAGAAAGGGAAGTAGAACTGGAAGCCCAAAAGACAGAGACAGCTAAAATCATGAAGGAAAAAGAGATAGAGGCAGTACAAAGTATCTCTGATCTTACCAAAGCTAGAGACAATAGTCTCATAATAATTCCAGCATTAATTGAAAAAGTACAGAGTCAAGATAGACAATTGACTTGGGCCAACAACAAAATAGATGATCAGGAAGAGTATATTCAAGAGTTGATTGGTCCAAGGGCAACTAGTGAATAGGAAGTACAAATAGATCCATATGTGGGTCCAACCCCCATTGATATTCCTAAGGCCCTGTTTTACTGGGAAAGGAGATGTAGAGAATATGAGGCTTCTAAGCCTATGTTGCAACTACAGAAGGCAGTTACTGCCATGACACAAAGAGTGGAAACCTTGGAGAACAGAGTCATTCAGATGGCATCCATTTCTTCTAAGATTTTATCTTGCAGACCTCCAAGTGCCAGTTATGCCATGTTTTTACAAGAAAAGGTCCTACAAAGAAGGTTGTCTTCAGTTTTGTCTGATCTACCTGAGAACACAGAAACAACAGAGGTGTTCATGAAAGCCTATACAAGGAGCTCTGATGAAGACAAAAATTTTCTGTGTGAATTATATCTGCATGGATTCTGTGTTGATGATATGACCTTCCTTCTTAATTATTTTGTGGGAGACTGCCATCTCAGAGCATTCATGTCAACGATGAGGAATCGTTAGATTTGGAATGAGCGAATGGAAGCTCACCTCAAGAAGGATACAGACACAAATCTTTTCATCAGAAAAGAGTGTCCCAACTCTCAAGCTTTCAAGACCCAGTTCAAGGCATATGTCTATCACCCTGATAGTAAGAACACAATTTTGCCATTATACCTGAAAATTTTACAAGAGTGTTCTATTGATTTTGGTCATTTTATGAATAGCTCAGCTAATCCAGTGCTTGCAATAGCAAAGAAAAGGTGGAATATTCTGACGTCCAAGCAGAAAATAAGAGAGGTGGTCACACCTGTAAACTTAAGTTTATTTATGAGGAAGGCAAGATTAATATCCAAAATGATGGATAAGCATAAACAGGAGTGGATAGGTGGCGTTTCAGGCCACCACTCATAATTAAACCACTCCTTGGCTGGGCCGAACAGATGGAAGATGAAAAATTACAGGACTGGTTAAAGCAGGTTGATCAGTACAGGGGAAATGGTAGTACCAACCACACCACTTGGTCAACCTATGCCCAAGACTATAGCTTGACTGACAGGCTACTCCACCAGAATAAATCCAGATTGTGAGAAGTAGGACTTGCTAAACCTTAGGTATGGGGGGATGATGAGTGCCAACTAGCACCCATAAAATACATCTTTTTACCTCTCTTTTACCCTTTCTAATCCCAACTTCTTGATGTCTGCACCTGAATAGGCTAGCAAGGTTGTTCTAAGTAATGATTAATTGAAGATAAATTACTTAGGATCATGATTTATGATTGAAGGACTAATGTGCATGGAATTGATGGAAATATGCAGAAAAACTTCCCTTTTTGAATCAACAGGTGTAGACGCTCGAGATGGCAATTTTGTACATCTTTGAAGGTAGTCCTAAATATCTCTAGAGACTATACCAGAATCTCACGACAGCAGAAGTTTTGAAGCAAGAGGAAGAGCATCTCTGGAGCCGAGCAAGAAGGCCACAACTATATCTCCAGAGCAACAGCCATATCTTCGGAGCTACAGACAGAGACATACATCTCCGGTGCCTCCTCACAATAGGGCAGATTTCTAGCACAGCTGTCGGTCAGGCACTTTCAGCAGCGATCATGATACCCCCTTTTTAATTACTCAAATCATCACCTAAGTAATTAAGGGCCATGTTTAGTTAACTACTGAGATTTTTTGTCTCTTTTAAGTTTTTGCATGAGTTACCGATGAGACTGATTTAATATCCATATTTTCAGGGCCTCACTACCCAAATGTATTAAAACTCAAACTTAGAATTCAGAGTGGACTTCTATTCCACTCATTCTATTCTTATTGCATGATTATTTTTTCATAGTTAGACAACTAGTATAATAAAGAGATGGATGTCATCTCATAGAAGAATTGGTAGATAAGATGAGTGATATATCATCCCTCATTTTATATATATATATTTACTAAAACAATAGAAAAAGGAAGGATTATTATTCTTGTGTAATTTTCAATTAAGATACCAATATTTTGATTAATGCAGAGCGAATGGAATTTTATCAAATCTAGTTGTGATCTTATTCTCTAGTATTGATTCTTTACTATAGCCTTCAGCCTTAAGGGTGTGGAGCAAGGGCCCACTCTCACCACCAAGATAGAAGGCTAGTATCACTATTTTGTTGTTTCAAATTTTGCTTTACAGATATTGATTTTGATAGACAGATGCATGTTGCAGTTGTAGATTTGCTTTGAGTAATTTACTATTTAATTATGTTTCCAGTATTCTTTGAATTCATTTCATAAGTAGATAGATCAGTCTCTTTAAATTAGTGAAAGCCATTAGGATTAGTTAGAGGAAACTAGTAACTGTAGAATCCCTATTTGCAGACAGCTAAGGACACAGCCCTAGATTTTGACATCTAAAATATGATTAAATGATGAGGTACAACAAAACCTTGTCAATCAATTCACTTGTGCCAATGCTCAAATAGACTCCAAGAAGACACATGGATCCTAGCATCTCGACAATCTACACAGAGGTCATATATTTTGTCATTTTTGCCAACCTCTCCTAATTTTGTCAGAGGTTTCTTAGACAATTTGGGACATTGAATCATGATATCCTCATCCAGGTTGTGTTTTGAGGTCAAAGCTTGACCTGACTGACTCATTTTGTATTTGTGCAAGCAACCTAGGGTTTATGCAATCAACAGCTGCTCTAAATGCTTCAAAAAGTACTCACAGATAGAAAGACTAAGTGCAGGGGAGAGACAATAACTTACTGGATTTTTTACGTTGCAGAGGCTTGGAATTGCTTCTCCTTGCTTGTTTTGATGATTCTCCAGCTCTGAACGCGATTGCTCCTTGAAAAATGATAGGAAATGCTTAGAATTATGTTGTTATAACATCGAATTCCTGTACCACTCTCTGTATTAATGGAGGTCGCTGCAACCATAACTCTGCTCGTGCCACAGTCATTCAAAAATCTCCTTTGTTTGCAAGTTTGAATTTGGACTGTTGATTGCTTCATGCCTTTCTGGAATCCATGGCTTCGATTCATTGACTAGATTTGACAATCTTAGTCATCTTTGTTGACAAGTCATCACCCAATGAAAATGAGCCAAATCATCAGTACTTTCCCTGCACTTTATGTCATCCTTATCCCGGACTGGACGTGTGTCACCTTTTCGCGGCGTTGCAATTGGGGAGGGCCCACCATATACGTACCACGCGATGGTGCAATATAGCATTCATGCACCTTTATTATACTTGTTTTTCAATTGGTGCACGCCATGTGTCGTTATCTCGTTGCCTCGCAATGAATATTCCTCCTAGAAAGATTCCCTTGCACTGGAGTGCAGCTGTTGGATCTTAGGCTTTCTCTGTGGACATGTGGCAGACAGCTGGCTGAGGTAAGATTTCAAAGTAAACACCTCGTAAACAGATTGGACAGGTGGCAGCCTGTCACAGTGTCGCAGTCAGGTGCTGGCATCATCTGATATGCTTCATGACGGTGCGATATTCACTTTATAAGACCTTCAGACATTTAAACATTGATTAAGTGCTAAACTAGGCGCTAAATTCAACGCTAAATTTGGTACTAAATTGTGCCTAATTTAGCGCCTACTTGTTCTGATCGGTGTAAAAAATGCCAAAAATAGCGCCATCCCAATAAATAGAGCAGACTTTTTCAAAAAATTGGAGAAAAATACATTAAAATAGTGAGTGGAAGCAAAAAACAGAGCAAAAAAAGGAGCTAATCACAGGAATTTGTTGTAGTGAATGCTAATTTTGGATCAAGTTATTGCAAGAAAACACAGAGAACAAAAGGTTTCCATGATTTACTTAACAAAATTAAAAACAAACAATTACAATCCTAGGATGGCAAGGACAATATTTGATGAGTTCTAACTTGGTTTTTACACCAGCCACTTGCATAAAGGCTGACAACTAATAACTTGGTAGCACCAACTCCCCTCCATGGCACTCACTTCTCACGCATACCAAGTTATAGTTCCTCCAAAGAGTTGAACTTTTATGTCTCTACACTAAATGAGTGTATGATGTTAGATGGCTCTAGAGGTTCCTCCTCCTGTGTCACCAAATAGGGGATTTGGCTTACTAGAACAAAAGGATTTTAGTCAAGGCATCCATTCAGGTGATTACATGTGCGGCCATTCACTTCGATAAGAAGGCTTCGAAGCCTCTAGAGGTTACGCTCCACAGGGTTTTGGGGGAAACATTGGTCGGTGTAATACAACTTTTGTCACAAACACAATTTATTTGTAGTGACTTGGAGGAGCTTGGCTTTAGCCCGTTATCACTTAAGGTCATGCCACTTGGAAGGAAGGAATTCCAAGGGCAGGCCTCTCTAAAGGTAAAACATGCAAAATGATAAGTTTGGCATTTTGGTCACCCAGTTAAGGAGAGAGCTTAGTCCTATTATCATTCTAAAAACACGGAGAACACTGGTTCTTTAACTCCCTAGTTAAAAGAAAAATAACTAAATGTGTTAACTCTACCAAGCACAGAAATTTGTAACAAGATAGCAATAACTTGGAAAAGATTTTGTAAATTTTATCCCTCTAACAAATCTAGGTGTAGATTGTTTGTTTGTAGAAATAAAACAAGTGTTACCTTCCCCTATTATGCTATGTGAAGATTGTAGTGCAAGATAGTAAAAACATAAAGAAATTGTTCAATTTTAACCCCTAGGTTGGGACTAGATGAAAGTTGTCATGCAAAAAATTGATTTACTTTCCTCCTAGTTAAGTCTATGTGAAGATTTACATGAACATATGAAGTTACTCCTTCCTAATTAGTTCTAGGTGGCTTAATAATATAGGTGAAATGACTAAATCCAACTCCTAACACCTGCAGATGAAAGTTAGTATGGAAAACCTTATAAGACTTTTACAACTCTCTGTTACAAATTGCATGCGTAGGACTGTAGGTCATATGCGCAGTACTGCGTATGATATGTGCTGATTCATAAATGCGCAGGAATAACAGTTAAAAGTGTAGCACTGTGTTGTATATGCGCTAGAATATCAAATGCGTGGCAAAATGCATCAGATGCGCAATAGAACAAGTTGAATGCACCGAAAGGTAAAAGCATAGCATGAAATGTTATATGCGTAGACCTGGAAGTTGTATGCACAGAACTGGCATGTCGTGACAAAACCTTCACAAACACTCAAATGGAAGTTAAAAATGGGGCAAGGCCCCACGGTAGGCACCAAAAAATGCTAGTGGAAATATTGTCAACAGTATTAAACTACTAATAATCCAATAATCTCAATGAAATATGATGCAAATCAAATAAATAAAGTAATATTACCTTGAAGACTGATTTACCTTGAACCTTCCATTGTTCGCCTATCTTGTATTGATCTTTTTGATGAATAGATCTCTCAGAAGCGTACTTCCTCATTGTTTGAAGATGACAATACTTGAATGGTTGTATGTTGGATAAAATGCAATGGAGATTACCTACAATGCAACTATTGTGAAGATGAGGGATGGATGATTGAAGCCATGGTTGTACGGATATGAAGATAATGGATATAAAATGCAATGAGGAATATGGATGCTTTGCCAAAGGCACGCTAGAATTTCTGCAGAGTAACTTTGCTATAGCTTGTGTGTTGTAGAATTGAGGGAATGAGCTTCCTTTTATAGGCCAAGGAGGGGGTAAATCCATGTGTCACAAGATCAATGGTGGAGAAGAAGTCATGAGAGGTGTATGGTGAGGATTAAATTAGTTGATATGAGGGAGAGAAAGAGGGAAGATGTTCCTCTCACCTTGACATGGTGGAGAGAAAGGTGTGACATGATTCCACATGTCACAAGACTCACAAGGACCCAAGAGTGAAGGTCAAAGGAGACCTTTCTTATAGGGAGGTTGGAAAGAATATAGGGATTCATGGGACAAGTGTCTCAAAGCACCCTTTGACCATGGTGACATGGAGAGACCATGCCCTTTGGAATAGGGATAGTTAGAGAAACAATAGGACATGTGGGTGAGGGAAAATAGAATAATTAAATATTAAAATATTCAATTACATGTGCAAGATGATGAGGTGGACGTGTGAGGTGGATTAGATGATGTGGAATTATGAATGAAGACTTTGGAATAGGATGATTTTTTATTAAATAATTGATTATTATTTAATTAAGGGATGACATTAGAAGAATAGGTTTAATTGATTTAACTAAATAAATTGATATTTATTTAATATTTGGACTATTAATGATGAATGCAAATCAAATAGATAAATTGATGAATTTACTAAATAATAGAAGAATGGGAATTTAATAAATAATAAATATTTATTTAATTTGTCTTTGCCATTTTTAAGTGTATACACCTTCAATCAACAACTTAGTCACCAACACCAATGATTTTGTCCCTCAACCCCTTCTATACTGGTTGCAATCATGAAATCTTCCAAATATCTTCAATCTATGCTCAGAACAACTTTGAAAAGTACTTCCTGGATGCACAAATGAAACTCTTGTGTGAAGCTCCTCTAACTCCTTCTTGATGCAATCTCTCATACACGAGGAAAGGCGAATCTGCAAAGGTTTTCATCTCTGCAAATCGATAATCGAACCAAAGAGCCAAGTTCAAACCCCAATGCACGGGCAAACTCAATGTGAGCAAAATATCATAAATCAAGCATATACAAATGAAGTCTCTTTTGGCCTTTTATTTACCTTCCTCTTCCAACGCCCCAAGGAGGGATTTTTTATTTGTTTTTAATTTTAAAACATCACCTTGCACCACCATGAGGGCGCCCATCCCTAGGAGTGTCACTTTTCAAGTTATAACTTAATATATATAAAGTGACTTTATAATATAATTTAAAGTTATATTATATCTCATAAAACCATAAGTTAAATCTTTAATTTAACTTATCTTATATCCACTAGTGCTCTCGACATCTCAAACCATGAGTTATGTGCCAAGGACCATCCATGACTGCCCTGCCGAAAATAGTAACTACTCGGCTCACAACTTACTATAAATAGTAAATCCCTTGAATGACTTCCTAATCACATCCATTAGCCTATGGAAGTCAAATTATAGGCTAACCCTAATCCCCTAGAGTGATGAGGTAAGTGGGGGACATTACACCTTTATGTGTGTAAAATGAGCTCTATGTTAAAATGAATTAGGGTTAGTCCATAAATACAACTCCAAAGGTGGCAAGTGAAATGTTTCATGCTTTGAGTCAACACATAACAAATAGTTGGAAGGGTTAGGGTGGCCCCAAATTTTTAATTTGAAATTTATAAGTTTTAAGTTCATTTCTATAAATAGTAAAATCCCCACATATTATGGATTTGAACTTGGGCCGAAAAGGGAAAAAAATGAGGATCAAAATTGATTCTTGGAAAAGAGTGCAGATGGAATCATGTAAGGATTAGGTTATGTACAAGATCTGATTTCAAATTATGCCCTTTGTACTTCTCATGACATAAAGGACAACCCAATTAGAGTGTAAAACAAAAGAGAAAAGTACAAGGAATGCACTTTTCGCGTTATATATTAATAAAATTAATTTACTATAATATTTATATAATATAACTATATTTTTTATAGGTTAATTGTGGGTCGTATAAGGTCTTATGGCAATTAGAAATTAAGCTAAATATATGAAAGCCTTAAACCCATAAAAAACCTTAATGGCTACATCCAACTTCCACCGATTACTAGAAAAAAAACATGACTAAATGGGCCGGCAAGGGCTACATACAAAAAACAAGTGCCACGTAGTGGCGAGTACCTGTCTTGTAGTGTTGTAATTATAGTATGTGTTTTAGTTGTAATTATAGTTGTGTTTTAGTTTTATTTTTTTAATTCATTAGGTAAACTTCAAATTTACTTTTTGCCAAACCAACAAAATTGTTATTATTTATAGTTATAATATTAATAATAATATTAATTATATTATTAAGATTTATTATAACACTTGATATATTATCTTAATTGATAATATAGTATTATAATATAGTATAATATTAATTGATATAATATGACTTAATTTTCTTCTTAGAATAAATATTTGTTGTATAGACAAATTGGATTCCAATAATGTTAAACAAATATTTTTTTTAAAGCCAATATAAATATTATAATAAAATTGTAATATTTATAATATAATTTATAATTTTTTTTAGTTTAAATATTAATGAAATAGTATAATTAATTATTTATTGATAATAAACAATGTTTATATTATAAATATGATAATAATATATTTATATTATTACATTATTCTAATATTATAATATTTTATATAGTATTATATTATATTGTTATATTATATTATATTTATGTTTATACTTATTATTATATTATTATACAATATTATTATAATATTATAATATCAATTAAGATAATATATGAAGAAGTGTTTGTTGCACTATCCGACAATCTACAGAGAAGAGGTCATTTTTTTTTAGCCAATCACAATAGAGATAAATCATTTTTGATTTTTTTTTGTTAAAATTTTATCATCTTGACATGGGAAAAGTTCAAATTTATATCAAATTTGCTCGACAAGAAGTATAATCTTGTGTCTTGATTGGTTTACTGTTAATAGATTAATAACTAGATAAGCCTTAGGGATGCAATAGTACTGTCAAAGGCAGGTACTAAAAAATATTGAACACCCACTACCCTTTTATTACTAAATGGACCCAAACGAGAGTCTCGACTTCCTCCTCCACCATGTTGACCCAAACTTAGGTGAGAGAATCCAAAAGAAAAGGATGAACAATCACCAACTCTATGAAGGAGGAAAGATCTCCAACATGGTTAAAGAGTACTCCCATAGACAATGCATCACCCTCCATAGGATAGATATACATGATAGTATCAAGGATTCAAAGATTGTGTTATAGAAAGATTTGGAATGCATCAAAATTATTGAGGCATGCATGGACAAAAGCTGAAAGCAATGGCCAATGAGAGTCCATAATGAACAAACAATCAAGAATGTTCAATCGAAGGGTGGGTATGTGGTGATCAAAGAGATATCAATATCAGTGACTCAAACACTAATTAGATTTGAAATGAAGGATAAACAATAAAAAATATTAGATATGAAAACCCTAATGTAGAAAGAATTGATCGTAAGGAAAAAACCTTAGCAGGTGTAAGAATGCCAGGTTCACTAAAAATATAAGACAATAAATGTGATCTATGTAAATCTTACATAAATGTCCCAAGATAAATAAATAAATTAGCATTATGAACAAATCACCCTAAGAACAAAAGCTGGGATTAATTAACGTTATATGCATAAGCTGCCATCATGCATTAATGGAAGAAACTATCTTAAAGAACATATCACAATACTGCCTCTTTGTTGCTTTTAGTTCAAACTCTGCCCTACTATCTTGTTGTAGGTTGTTGTCACATTCTTTCATGTCCTCCAAAACACCCTTTTGCTTTGGTGAGATTCCCTTGCTTGCACAAAGAGTTTGAAGCTTGTTGTTACTTAACAAGAATAAACACCATTTTCATGCATAAATACACTATACCCTTATATCTTGAATTTGTCCAAAGATCGTGACCATCACTTACAGTAGTAGATAGAGCTAAACATGAACCCACAACCAAGGATGCAACAGGCACATCATTATATGTGAAAGATTCTGTCAACAAGTTTTGTTGCTGCCCTAATTATAAATAGGGAATCTAAAACATGAGAAAAAGTGAAATCTCAATTACAATAGTTGAACTGTCATACTTTTGGATTGCATCAATTGAGATACTCAATCCACTGACAAGACTTGCAATACCCCAATTTTTTGTTTTCTTTGTGGTTGTTCAAACTGTATGGTGCAACAAAAACCCTCTTCAATGACATAGTCATGACACAAACTTTGAAGTCCCAATCATAAGAGAATGTTTGAACCATCTGCACTTTGCTTGTAAACTCTTATTACCTTGTTATTGTTGCAGTTAATAGGCACTTCCTTTGAAGCCTAGCCTAACATTGACTTGAAGATTACTACCATAAAAAACCTTTAGGTTTCTCAAACTACACGGGATTTGGGCTTCTTTTGTGTCATCAGCAATGTCTATGAGTTCTTATACACTCAAGATGTAGCCTAAAGTTTGTATGAGATTTATCCTATGCCAGGCTTGAAAAATACTTCACACACAAACCTCTTAACACTTCAGCAAAGACCAAGTCCTTAATAATATAAGGTATTTTAGGCATACTTGGCAGAATAAACAAAGAAGAAAGGAAGGTCTTGCAACATGGATTAATGCTAGTGAAAACCTTTGAAAGTCTCCATATTTCATTTGCAACGTGCTTGAAAACCCTGGATCCCTGCAACGTGCCATATCTGTTGGGAATTAAGGTGTCTCAACCTTTGTAATTCCTTGCATTTATTTATTGTAATATATTTATTTATTGCCTATTATGTAATTAGGATGCAAATCATGTTTTGTCATCTTGTGGGAGTTGGCATGGTGATGTATCATCCTATGTGGAAGGTGACATGTAATTTTGTCCTCACATGAGGAGATAGGTGTCCCACTTAATGGTAGAGGTATTTTGCCATGTGTCGGCACTTTGAATAGTGTGTAAGTGAATCTTCACCGAAATGGTTATGACAGAATCTATGATGCGCAAGAGTCATAAATAGAAGATAGTATGACAGGTGAAGACATGTGTCACAAGGCATCTTGGAAGAACGCATCTTTGGGCACCCCAAGGAGGGTTATGACATGTAAGAGAATATGCTATTTTTAGTGAGTGTATGACAGATTCTCTTATAGCTGTAAGATATGACAGTTATGATGGATTCTATGATAGTCGTAAGAGCATCTGTCATTGCCCAACTTGGGAATAGGTGACCTCTTTGGGATGGGGTGATACGACAAGTGTCATGACCATGTTGCAATGTTGGACAAGTGTCCCTAAGCATGGGTTTTGGTGTTGGTAAGAGACACTACTAGGCATGATAGGTGTTGTCATTAATGGCAACTAAGATCATCCCAATCATCTGTATAACACAATTTGTTCACACTAGAAGTCAGAATCAGAATTTGTCTAAGTCCGGGCAATCAGGAACAAAGCAGGTGACAGGGTCTGGTATCTTGGTCTAGATCTCTCCGGTGGAAAGGCATGGTTTGTTGCAAATCTGAGGTAGTTGTAAGAATTGTCAAGACACTCTAAATCCATAGTTTTGTCCCTCCGAAGATGGACTCAAAAGATATTAGCTTTTGAGTATCGGGTTTCAGTTTGACAAATCAAATAGAAGAACATGTCGACCTTGTAAATGATCTTAACTCCAAATGTATAGAAGTTGTTTATTGGGTAATGTGTGATGATCAGTGATGGTAGCAGACATGATTGATGATTTGTGAGTGCAAGTTTTGGTCCACATCTCATATTATGTATGGATCTAGCCAACAGAGTAGAGTACTCAATAAAGTTCTAAATGTTCTTGAAGCTCACTGGTAAAATTATTGTAGATCATGTTGCGGATATATATAGTAGATGGAATTGGATGATTTTAAGTTGTGTGTGTGAACAAGGTGTAATTGTGAGAAGAGCAGAAAATCTAAGGAGCGAATGAAGGCATAGCAGTAAGAAGAGAAAGTAAAGATGAAATGTGTAAGATCAATTTTTGCACTTAACTGGAACTGAAACTCTTGCATGGGTATATACTATTTATCAGTTCAAAATCTATGTTATTCTCTTGTAATCTTTATGTAGGCAGTGAGCCTCTATTTGAGTAGTGAGCTCTGGGCAGTGAGCCCGAATGCATGTGCATTCTCACTTGTAAAAATACTTTTAATAGGGTATTAATTTTTGTGGGTTAACCCCCACCGTGGTTTTTCCCTTAACCGGGTTTCCACATCAAAAATCTTGGCGTCAAGTGTGTTATTTATGTTTCTGCTCATGTGTTATTGATTGATGCTAAAATGTTTATATCATTAATTTGATTATAAGTTGTAAAGGAAGATTAATGCTAAAACAGATTAAAATATGTGACAACTGATTCACCCCCCCCCCTCTCAGTTGTCTGGACCTAAACCAACAATTGGTATAAGAGAAAGGTTCCTTTTGAAAATTTTAATAGCTTAAGGGAGATCTAGGAAGTCAGTAAAAATGGATGAATATAACCTTCAAGGGAAACTAAATCTTTCCCTATATGATCTTGAGCAGTCCAAGGCAGAGGTCCAAGAGCTGCAAGATAACCTCAAAAAGGCTAAAAACTTCATTGAGATTTTAAAAGAAAAATTGAGCAAATCTAATGCAAAAGGAAAGGAGCAACCTCTTCAACTGGAAGACAAGGCCCTGAAAGAGAAGACAAAGGAATGTGAAAAGTTAGCTAAAGAAGTTGTCCTAAAACATGAGATGGAAACTGGGGTGATGAGACTAACTAAGGAAATTGAAGATAGGAAGAAAATTGAAGAAGAAATGAAGCAAAATCTGAAGGAGAGAACTGAAGAATGTTGTAGATTGGATGGAATACCAAGTCTCCTAGAATCAAATCTACAAAAAAGCAGAAACAATGAGAGAAAACTTGAGAGACAAATAATCACTCTTAGACATGACCTAGAAATTATCAACGAGTATAAGGAGAAGTTCAAGTTAAGCTCAGCTAAACTTGAAGCACTAATTGAAAAACAGAAAAAGGATGATGACAAGCATGATCTTAGATATGAGAAAGGTGAAAGCTCTGAATCTGGACAAAGAAATTTTCAACCAAGGAATAAAAGAAACAAAGCTAGAAAACCTCTGGTAAGACAGCCTAATGCTCAAAGATATCCATCATTCAATGGAAATTGTTTCAATTGCAATAAATTTGGTCATAGAGCTACTCAGTGCAGAAACAGAGTGAATCAAAATGGTCCATCCTTCTCCGATCAATGCTTCAAGTGTAAGAGGTATGGTCATAGATCAAATAAATGCAGAAGTATGATAATTAATAATGCTAACAATAGAGGAATTGGTAATTCTTTTAATGGTTACTGTTTTGCTTGCAATGGGTTTGGACATATGGATAATCAATGCAGATCAAGAGAAAATCAAGTTCATAAGAAAGGAAATATTGTGTGCTTTAATTACAATAAATTTGGTCATATTGCAAGATTCTACAGAGGTAGGAACAATGGAAGAAGAGGTCCAGTAAACAGAAAACTAGATGAATAGAGACAAGACAAAGGCAAAATAAAAATTGATTTGAATGAGATACGGAGTGAAATGAACAAGATCTGGGTAAAGAAAGATACAATAAACAACGGTGATGGGTTCGTACCGGAATCAGGTGCTGACAATTCCTCCATGAATTAAGTCAGGAGCTCTGGCTCAGGGGGAGCTGCATTGAACATCAAATTCCCCCTCGGTCAGTAAGTGGGTGCCTGAATCTGGCACAATAAAAGAGAATATTTTGAATTGGTCCAGAACCTTTGTAAGGATTTTCAGAAGAAAAAGATGTTGATATGAAAACTTGCAGAGTGATTCATGAACTGTCAAAAATAGAGTAATCGGATATAGTTAGGGCAACACATTTATTACAATGCCAAATTAGGTTTTGCAAAAGATAAAAGGTCACTTGGTCACTCATTTGAATCACTTTGCATTCGAAGGAAATAAGAAGAAGAGCATTCGAGTTGCAAATCCAAAGACTGAGGCAAAGAGAGAATTCAACCGGCAACTGATCAACCCTAACCTCGTGAAAGAAAAAGGTACCTCTCTGTAAAGCTTTGAATCTAAAATTTGTTGAGATGGCTACTCCTCATGTTGTTGACATTACTGAAAGGCCTCGACCCAAATTTAAGAAGCATCCTCACAAATCAATTGAAGTCAACCCGTTAGGTGCTTTTTCAAGTGTTCCGTATGGTGTGCTGCATGTTGAAGACATTAGGATTTATACTCATGCAAACATAGATGAGTTTGGAGATTCAAGGTATGTAGACTTGTTTGAGAAACAACTCAGGGATGAAAATCACAAACTTAAACATGAGTATAAGGCACTACAAGATAAATACTTTATTCAAATTATGGGCTTTCCAACATTTGATGAGGATGAATGGGTCCGATACGTTTTGAGTCGGATGCATGATGAATTCATTTGGTTGTTAAAACCATTCAAGATTACCAAGGATGCTATCAGAATTGTAACTGGCTTAAACTCAACCAGAGGATTGCCCATGCTGAAAGCTGTGAAAAACTAGATAGTGACTAATGCTACCGGTGCTAAGTTTGACAGAAGGGCAATGACCATTAATGATATTATAGAATCAGATGTCAAATTCGCCTCCATGGTGATTGGGTACAATATTTACCACTCAAGAAGAGAAAATTCTATTTCTGGAACAACCATATATGCTGCATACAAGATGCTAAAGGAAAATATTGATTATGACTTGTGTGAATTACTACAGAATTAATCGATTGACAATTTAAACAAAATCAAGAAAGATAAGAAAAACACTTTCAAGTATGGTACATTGGTTCTATGTCTATTCTTTTACTTTATGAATGAGGTACCTGGGGTAAAAGGTGTGCACTGGACTAAGGATGAGCTAGTTGCCATTCAGATCAAAGATCATCTTGACAACATTGGTGATTTCAAAACTCAGAAAACTGCAATATGGGGTTACTTCAAGAATTTTCAAAGCATGATGCACTTAAGGGAAAGAATCCCTAAATCAATTGTTGAGAAGTACAAAAATTATATATGCTTCATGGTTGATACTGATCAGTGTCTAATGGAAGCAGTGGAACCCAGAACTACTTGGATCATGCCCATGGGGTATGAAGTAGATGAAAACATCTTGAATATGTATGCTCAACATCTTCTAAGCAAGCCTAAAGACACAACGATTGAAAGATTTAGAACTTATGAGGAGCTGAATTTAAAACTGCATACTGAATTTAGAGAACCTAAAACCAATAGGAAAGTAAGAAAAGAAGTTGAGCAGTTAGCTGAAAATCTGGGCCTAACTAAGGAGGCTGTGAGGAAACTCAGAGAAAGAACTGAAAAGGTTGAGAAAGAGAAACAAGATAAGAAACAAACAGATGCTCTAGTGGAACTCTCTTCCACTTCAAGAACCACTAGGAGCTCTACTGATGCCCCTGTTCCTTCCAAGATTGCAAAACTGGAAGCAAAATCATCTAGAAAATGGGAGAAAATGAAGAAAACAAAAGCATCCCAGACCTATGAAAGCATAAGAGAAGAAGAAGAAGATGCAAATTCTAACATTGAAATCAAGGAAATAAAGGCCACCGGAACAAAAGCTGCAAAAGTAACCAAAGAAAAGTCCTCCAGAAGCAAAAGGGATAATAAAAGGCAAAAGATAGAAGCATATGAGGAATATGTTGAGAAGCCCACACTTTCCCTGGAGGATGTGATAAAGTTAGTCACTGTAGATGGTAATCTAAAACCCATAATTGAATTCTATGATGAATACAGTGATTTGGATAAAAGGGTGATGGAGGAAGCAACTGTCAAATATCTCAACATCTACAACAAGGCACTAATTGAGATAACTTCTGAGTTGCCACAAAGTCTGGAAAATATTTTGGAGTTGAGCAAAGAAAATGCCAAGAGCAAGGACATGGAAATCAGGGAACATGAGCTAATAATTTTGTGTCCTCATATTTCACCTGATCAAATAGATATGATATTCAAGGAAGTCAAAGATGACTTTAAAAGCAAAAAAGAGAATGAACAAACTCATGCTTGGAGAAACAAGTGAAATCGTTAAAGAAACTCAAGAAATTTTTTTGAAAGCATTGGAAAAGTACAATTTTCCAATAGTCATAGAAGAAGTTCTGGATGGTGAAGAAGAGAACATCATCAAGAAGCAATTTGAGTTGGGTGAGCCTCTATTCTGGAAATGGAACAAGTAAATCAGGATGATACAAAAATGATGGATAAAGTAGTTGATATAGGAGATACTCCTAATCCACCTGACCCATTAGGAAAAGAAGATAATATTACTACTTCACAAAGCCCTCCGGATCAGGTAGCAAGTGGTGAACAAATAGAAAAGAGTCCCTCTGCAAAGAACACAAAGAAAGGTAAAGCAGAGAACGAGGAAGAAAAAGGAATGAAAGATGAAGCAGAAGAAGATGGTGCAAATGTTGAAGCACCTAAAGCAGATACTGAGAAATCTGATGAACAAAAGGATGGTTTAGAAAATGTTGCAAGAGACACTGCAGATGCAGTAAAAAGTCTTCTTGAAAAAGAAATGATTGAGCTTGATGAGCCTAAACTACTCCAAGGTTTAGCTAATCCAGATGCTCTCTCTCCAATTCAATTAATGAAAATTGCATCATTCACCCAAGTAAAGGCTAGAGAAAAGATGTTAAAGTTCCACATGGAGGACAATGAGCTACTGGGGCTTGCAACCAGGATTTTGGAAAAATTAATGCCTTCCTACTAGAAGAGTCATTTTGATTCCCCCTCCAGACATCTGAAAAATCTTGTAAGTTCTGTAAATACTCATTTTGAGTCCTTTGAGAAGTCTGCAGAGACAAAAGTCAGAAATGAGTTTTTGGATAAGAGATTTAGTGAAATTAAGAGTCTAATAGGGTATGATAGGACTATACCTGCTATCAATATAAAGAATGTTCAAAATTCTCTAAGTGATGGAAGAGATGTATATAAATTTTGTCTTTCCTGGCCCGAAGTAAATGAGGCTATTGAGAAGAAGATAAAGGAACAAGAACTGAAATTGTCAAATCTGTCCAATAATTTTGATCCTCTAACTATTTCACCCATAAGTCAAGAATGCCAAGTAATTAGCTTGACTGATGAGATAAAGAGACTTGTTAAAGAGAAAAGCAACATTATGAAGAGAATGTGTGAGCTTCGGGGATTGATTGCCCCCAAGTTAGAGACAACGTATAATGCCCTATCTGAAGCTTAGACTGTAGTTCAGACTAGTGATCCATTAGATCTGTCAAAGGCAGAAGCATATTCATTTTTGTTAAGTGGGCACATCTCTATTTTGGATGGAATGAAGAGTACTTGGGCCTCTGAACTTGTGCAAATAAAAACCAGCTTTGCAGACATTCTCAAGTTCATGTAAATTGAACTTAATAATTAGTTGTACATATGTGGTCCTATATACAAATTTTTGGAAAATTTTGGCTTGCAGACCCCACCCTTTGACATTGATGTCAAAGGGGGAGTGAAGATCAGTGAAAAATAAGGAATCCAGCTAAGGGCGGGTACCAGAAAGCAGTATGAACAATAGTATGGAGCACAAGCTAAGGGGGAGCTATTCCAACACTTAGTCATTTTTCACTAAGTGTTTCCATCAATGCTAAAGGGGAAGATTGTTAGCAAGAGACACTGCTAGGCATGATAGGTGTTGTCATTGATGGCAACTAAGATCATCCCAATCATCCGCATAACACAATTTGTTCACACCGGAAGTCAGAATCAGAATTTGTCTAAGTCTAGGCAGTCAGGAACAGAGCAGGTGACAGGGTCCGGTATCTTGGTCCGGATCTCTCCGGTGGAAAGGCATGGTTTGTTGTGGATCTGAGGTGGTTGTAAGAATTGTCAAGACACTCTAAATCCACAGTTTTGTCCTCTGGAGATGGACTCAAAAGATATTAGCTTCTGAGTATTGAGTTTCAGTTTGACAAAAATAGACAGAAGAAGAATAGGTCGACCTTGTAAATGATCTTAACTCCAAATGCATATAAGTTGTTTATTGGGCAATGTGTGATGATCAGCGATGGTAACCGACATGATTGATGATTTGTGAGTGCAAGTTTTGGTCCACATCTCATATTATGTATGGATCTAGTTGACAGAGTAGAGTACTCAACAAAGTTCTAAATGTTCTTGAAGCTGACTGGTAAAATGATTATAGATCATGTTGCAGATATATAAGTAGATGGAATTGGATGATTTTAAGTTGTGTGTGTGAACAAGGTGTAATTGTGAGAAGAGAAAAAAATCTAAGGAGCGAATGAAGGCAGAGCAGTAAGAAGAGCAAGTAAAGATGAAATGTGTAAGATCAGTTTTTGCACTTAACTGGAACTGAAACTCTTGCATGGGTAGATGCTATTTATCAGTTCAAAATCTCTGTTATTCTCTTGTAATCTTTCTGTAGGCAGTGAACCTCTATTTGAGTAGTGAGCTCTGGGCAGTGACCTCGAATACATGTGCATTCTCATTTGTAAAAATACTTTTAACAGGGTATTAATTTTTGTGGGTTAACCCTCACCGTGGTTTTTCCTTTAACTAGGTTTCCACGTCAAAAATCTTCGGGTCTAGTGTGTTATTTATGTTTCTGCTCATGTGTTATTGATTGATGCTAAAATGTTTATATCATTAATTTGATTATAAGTTGTAAAGGAAGATTAATGGTAGAAAAGATTAAAATATGTGACAACTGATTCACCCCCCCTCTCAGTTGTCCAGACCTAAACCAACATTTGGGCCATGAAGCCAAGTTGGACGCCCATATCAAGAAAGGTCCATTTTTATCTTGTAAACTTCTATTTAAGCAGGTGCTTTGAGAGGAGATGTATTATGTGATTGACAGGTACTATTATGCTGCCAGATTGTCTCTAGATACGAGTGTCGAAGACCCCTGTAAAGACTTGCATTGCAAATGTGTTGTAAACCTTGTTTAGATAATACATTGTGCAGGTTTTAGAGTGTGGGGTTTTTCACTTGAAAGGGTTTTCCCTATGTTATATCTTGTCTCTCTCTTCTTCTGTCTTACATTCTTGTGTTGTGTATTGCTGCAATATCTCTGTTGTTGGGTTAATAACACTGTAACTGTAAAGGTTAAAAAGAATTTGCACTCATCTCTCCTCGTTAGATTAGTGTAGGAAGCAATTTTTGCACACCTAGCTTCCGTTCAATTGGTATCAAAGCTTGATCACCTTTGGTCCTAGTTGTTGGGTAGCGGTTTTTTGAGTTGATCTTAGATTGAGTGGGAGTCTGTGCAAAGTATTCTATAATCTTGTTGCAGGAAAGAGATGGAAGGCACATCTGGAAGATTAGAGGTGGAGAAATTCAATGGTACAAATTTTGAGTTATGGAAACTTAAGATGGAAGACATGCTTGTTGATCAAGACCTATAGGAAACCATTTACAGTGTAAAACCAACCGCAATGGCACAAGCTGATTGGGATCTCAAAGATCAAAAAGCTAAGGGTCTCATAAGACTCAGTCTAGTTGATTCTATCCTGTTAAATGTCCATGAGGAGAAGACCATGAAAGACCTTTGGAAGAAATTGGGAGATGTTTATCAAGCCAAATCCCTGGTGAACAAGCTTTTTATGAGAAAGAAGTTGTATTCTCCGAGGATGGAGGATGGAGGATCTGTTGCAGATCACCTAAATGCTTTCAACATTTTAGTTGCACAGTTGACATTCGTTGGTGTGAAGATGGAGGAGAAGGATTGTTGTATGACCTCGCTTTGTTCTTTGCCAGACTCATTGGACCATCTTGTTATGGCTATTGGGAGCACCACATCCACTTTCAAAATGGATGAAGTCGTATCTTCACTGTTATCTGAAGAAATGCATAGAAAGTCTTCTGAAGCAGCCAAAGAGGCTCTTGCGGTTCGTGGAAGATCCAAAGAGAAAGAGAAAAAGAAGGACAAGAAAGCTAAGAAGGGTAGAACCAAATCCCGTGGGAGATCCAAATCTCCTGGAAAGTCCAAGGCTCTTTGTTGGAACTGTGGAAAAACTGGGCATTTCTAAAAGGAATGCAAAGAGGAAAAGAAAAAGAATAAGAAGAATGTCCCAGACTCATATTCTGACAAGTCACAAGATGATGGTGATGCCTTCATCGCAGCCCTGGCCACCCATGCATCTGATGATGTGTGGTTGATTGATGGTGCATCATTCCACATGACCTTGAATCGAAGCTAGTTCACGAAGTATGAAGAGTTTGATGGTGGAAGAGTGTACCTGGGTGACGATTCTCATATGAAGATTGTTGGTCATGGAAGAGTCTCAATTCAATTCCCTGGTGGACGAATGAAGGGGATAATTAGGGTTATGCACATCCCAGGCTTGGCATGAAACCTGCTTTTTGTAAGTATGTTGAATGATGCAGGTGTGCAAGTTGTTTTTTCGAAGGATGGATGCAAGATGACTAGAGGATCTATGGTGCTTGCGAAGGGTACTCAGAGAGGTACTCTGTTTCAGCTGGAGGCATGTACTTCACAGTACAATCATTCTTCTGACTCAAAGAAAAGAGCTACAGTCACTTCATCCCCACCATCTGAACTAGTAGTGAAGAAATCTAACAAATTCTGATGGTAGTACATCTTGGGTACCCAAGGGTGCTCATGCTTTAGAAGTTAAGCTTCCTTCTAAAAAGACAATGTTATGGCATATGAGATTTGGTCACATTGGTGAGAAGGGCCTTAGAACCCTGAAAAATAAAAACCTCGTTGAGGGGTTAAATGATTGTAATCTCGAGTTTGACTTTTGTGAACATTATATATATGGAAAGCAAAACTGTGTTCAGTTTTACTCTAGTTCTCACAAGTCTTCTGGTGTATTGGATCTTATTCATTCTGATGTGTTTGGTCCTGTTAGTGTTCCTTCGATTTCTAAATCTATATATTTTGTATCTTTCATAGATGATTACAGTAGAAGGACATGGATTTATTTTCTCAGAAGCAAGACTGAAGTCTTTACTCAGTTCAAAGAGTTTAAATCTTTTGTTGAGAATTAGACTAGTAAAAAGATTAAGTGTTTGAGAAATGACAACGGTGGTGAGTTTTGTTTGGCAGAGTTCGATAAGTTTTGTAAAGAGCAAGGGATTGAAAGACATAAGACAACTCCATACACCCCGCAGCAAAATGGAGTTGCAGAGAGGATGAATAGGACACTGACGGAGAGGGCTAGGAGTATGCTTAGTGGAGCAAGCCTCAAACAAATGTTTTGGGCTGAAGCTATAGCCACTGCTTGCTACTTGGTAAACAGGTCTCCTACATCAGCTCTTGTTGGTAAGACACCTATGGAGGTGTGGTCTGGTAAGAAGCCTTCAGTTAAACATCTCTGTGTTTTTGGTTGTGAGGCATATGCACATGTGCCTAGGGAGAAATAGTCTAAATTGGAGAACAAGGCAATTAAGTGTATTTTCATTGGCTATGGTGTCAATGTGAAAGGATACAAGCTTTGGGATCCTGTGGCTGAAAAAGTGTTGTATAGCAGAAGTGTTATTTTCAGAGAGCTAACACCTTCTCCCGTTGTTCTACAACCAGAAGAAATAGAAAAGAAAGAGGATATGGTTCAATTTCCTTCTACCCCTTAGAAGAATGAATCGACAAACCCTGTGAGACCTGATGATGAGGAGAGCTCTAGCAGCTCTGAAAGTTCAGAAGAAGAAGCAGAACCTCAACCTCAGCCATTGAGGAGGTCTACACTAACAAGGAAGCAATCGGATAGCTTTGGTTATTCATTGCTTGATTCTAGTTATGCTTTTTCTTTGCTTACTAACACTGATGAGCCTAGAACTATGACAGAGGTCGTGGGCATGAAAGATGCAGGTTCCTAGCAGGAGGCCATGGAAGATGAGATGGCTTCTTTGGAGAAGAATAAAACATGGGACTTGGTGCCTTTGCTTGAAGGATGGAAACCTATTGGATGCAAATGGGTGTTCAAGAAGAAATTCGGTGCAGATGGTAGTGTTGAAAAGTACAAGGCCAGATTGGTTGCAAAGGGGTGGAGGGAATTGATTATGGTGAAATTTTCTCTCCCGTTGCAAAGCTAACATCTATTCGGTTCCTGTTATCTCTTGCAGTAGCTTATGACTTAGAGGTGGAGCAGATGGATGTGAAAACAACTTTCCTTCATGGTGATTTAGAGGAAGAGATTTACATGTCATAGCTAGAGCATTACATAGAGAAAGGTAAAGAAAAATTGGTTTGCAAGTTGAAAAAGTCTTTGTATGGTTTGAAGCAATCTCCTAGGATGTGGTACTTGAAGTTTGATGCCTTTGTGTTGTCGGTTGGATTTCTGAGATTGAAATCAGATCATTGTGTGTATTATAAGTTTGACAATGATCGCATTCTCATTATTGCATTGTATGTTGACGATATGTTGTTGATTGGGAATGGTAAGAATATGATTTCTAATTTGAAGTCTCAATTGTCAACACTGTTTGAGATGAAAAATATAGGGGCAGCTAGGTACATTCTAGGAATGGAAATCAGAAGAGACAGAGCTAACAGAAAACTTTGGTTAAGCTAGAGTAAGTATGTGAAGACCATGTTGGATAGGTTCAACATGGTAGATTGTAGACCATTGTGTGTTCCTGTTTCTTTGGGGACAAATTTGTCTGTTAATCATTGTCCAAAATCTCCTAGTGAGGTAGAGGACATGAGCAGAGTACCTTATGCTAGTGTTGTTGGTATTTTTATGTATGCTATGGTCTGCACAAGACCAGACATTGCCCAAATAGTGGGAATCAGTCAATTTATGGCTACTCCTGGACGGGTACAATGGGATGCAGTTAAGAGAGTGTTCAGATATTTGAGGGGTGCTTCTGAGTATTCCATATGCTATCATGGTAATCCTACAAGACCTCCGCATTCAGTTTGAATTCATGGATTCATGGATTTTGATTGGGTGGGTGACATTGATAGCAGGAGATCCACCAGTGCTTATGTGTTTACTATGTTCGGTGGCGCAATTAGTTGGATGAGTAAGCAACAACCTGTGGTTTCTTTGTCCATGATAGAAGCTAAGTATATGGAAGCAACTCGTGCTTGTAAGGAAGCCATTTGGCTTAAGAGATTGTGTTCAGATATTGGTGTTGATGCATGACACATTACGATTTTTTGTGATAGTCAGAGTGCGATTTGCCTAGCAAAGAATCCAACTTCCCATGCCAAAACAAAGTATATTCTTGTACAATTTTATTTCATGTGAGACATGGTAGAGGATGGGAAGGTGAATTTGGAGAAGGTAGATACTTTGAAGAATGTTGCAGATACATTAACGAAACCAGTGGGCACAAAGAATTCAGATGGTGTTCGGAGTCTATGGGCCTCTCGGCCTATAGCAGTTAAATCCTGTTATTTCTATTGGCTCTTACAAGGTGTTCAACAAGTGGGAGAATGTTGGGAATTAAGGTGTCCCAACCTTGGTAATTCCTTGCATTTATTTATTGTAATATATTTATTTATTGCCTATTGTGTAATTAGGACTTATGGGAGTTGGCATGGTGATGTGTCATCCTACGTGGAAGGTGACAACATGTAATTTTGTCCTCACATGAGGAGATAGGCATCCCACTTAGTGGTAGAGTTATTTTGCCATGTGTTGGCACTTTGAATAGTGTGTAAGTGAATCATGACCGAAACGGTTATGATAGATTCCTATGACATAATCTATGACGCGTAAGAGTCGTAAATAGAAGATACTATGATAGGAGAAGACATGTGTCACAAGACATATTGGAAGAAGGCATCTTTGGACACCCTAAGGAGGGTTATGACATGTTGTAAGAGAATGTGCTAGTTTTAGTCAGTGTATGATAGATTCTCTTACAGCTGTAAGATATGACAGTTATGACGGATTCTATGACAATCGTAAGAGCATCTGTCATTGCCCAACTTGGGAATAGGTGACCTCTTTGGGATGGGGTGATATGACAAGTGTCATGACCATGCTGTAGTGTTGGACAAGTGTCCCCAAGCATGGGTTTTGGGCCATGAGTCCAAGTTGGACACCCATCTCAAGAAAGGTCCATTTTTGTCTTGTAAACTTCTATTTAAGCAGGTGCTTTGAGAGGAGATGTGTTATGTGATTGACAGATACTGTTATGCTGCCAGATTGTCTCCAAATACGAGTGTTGAAGACTCCTATAAAGACTTGCATTGTAAGTGTGTTGTAAACCTTGTTGTTTAGATAATACATTGTGTAGGTTTTGGAGTGTGGGGTTTTTCACCTGAAAGGGTTTGCCCCACGTTATATCTTATCTCTCTCTTCTTCTGTCTTACATTCTTGTGTTGTGTATTGCTGCAATATCTCTATTGTTGAGTTAATAACACTGTAACTGTAAAGGTTAAAAAGAATTTGCACTCATCTCTCCTCATTAGATTAGTGTAGGAAGCGATTTTCGCACACCTAGCTTCCTTTCAATATCTTGTAGAAAACTCTACAATGATCCTCATGAAATGTGGAGAGTTTCCATGAAACAAATGCTAGTCTTGTGGTAGGCCAAGGTATCTTAATCTTATCAATGCAATCAACAAAAACCCTAAACTCGAGCTATGTATGCATAGCTAAAAGAACTCCTTCTGGCACGCAAATAACTTGGTCAAAGTTTCTTTTGATTTTCTTTACCCTTTACTTAAATTTTTCAATACAAAATTTTACTTTTGCACTTAGATTATAATTTTATGTCAAAAAATTATAATGATTGCCTTAAAATAAAAGGTTTGCAACATTCTTGGCGACCTCTCAGAGATATTTGCTTGCTAAACATGGTGACCAACTGCCTTATACAATCCCTTGGGCATAGGAGTCATGGAATAAATTGAAAACATACTAAAAATTAGACCTTCAGACCTTGTCTACTACTAGAGCACTTCAAGACAAAGCTTGACACCTCCAAACCAATGGCACTGTCTTTTATTTTCATGACATGTATTATGCATTATACTTTTGATTGTCCTTTGCCTTCAAACCTGATTGCAATGCAATGTGCAAAATAAATGGTATTCTTTTCCCAAATGAGGCAACATAACAGTCCTGAAGACATCATTAACACTGCCCTTTATGACTACCCATGCCCTGTAATGATGATTGTCTTCTTTAAAGTTTGAATCTTGGCATTGTCAATGGTGACTTCATGTGTCATATTCTTGATTTCTATCATAACTTCAAAGTCCATGTCCTGTAGACTATCATCTTCCCATTATTTCTTTTGACTATCCATGATCTATGCTTCATCATTCTTAAGACTGCCCTTAGGACTCATGATTGCCTTGCTTGTTAAAGGATTGTGACATGTATGAATACTTCCCTACATCAAGTTGATTATTGTCCTTCTTGCATACCTATACAATTTGTTTGAATTGTGCTCATTATATTTCTAACACCCTCATGATCTTTTCATGCACAACAATCCCTTTGAAAGCTACTAGTAACATAGTAATCCTCACTTCATTCATGTGAACTTCATTGTGGCATTATCACTATGTTGACTGCATGCCCTTATTCACTGTATCTTTGCATCTGTTAACACCACATACCAAGAGTTTCCTAGCATTGTACTTCAAGTTTCTTCTATCTGTCAATCAACTTAACCATTGAGTTTCACATAAAAGCTATCTTTCATGCCTCTATGAATCCTTCATGAGCTAATTGAAACTGCTCTTTCCTATTTATAGCTTAAATGATCTGTATAATGTCCTTTCTTAAGTGTTTGCCTTGATGTCATTTGGTTTCATTGAGTGCACACCTTAACTCTATCAGCTGCCCTCATTAACATTGCTTCATCAACATGTGCAATTTGAATCTCAGTGAGCATTGAACTTTGGCATCTACAATAGTCTCCTATCCCACTGGACTTAGTACTTTCACCATTCTATGATCTACAAGCACTATATTGTGCATTCCATAAGCAACTAGGGTTGGTGCTTCTCAACAATCTATCCAATTGAGTTATTAACATGTGTCACTTAGACTATAGCTTTCTTCAAAAGTTTGGGTAGTGTGCCTTCTATACAATCAAGCATCTTGGAGTTTCAATACCTTTTGGGACTGTCATATTTTGAAAAAAGGTGACTATCTTTAATGATTTTTCTTTTGTCTTTAAGAGACTTCATCTCTTGGTGACTTGATTGAAAAATATTATGCCCTTTCTCCTAGGTGAAGAATGTTGTCTCAAATCACAGTCTAAAACCTTCAATGTGTGACCATATTAATCTCATAGTTTGGAGCATTCCTTGGTATTAGAATACAAAATCTCAACGAGTTAACTTCTCCTACCAGTAAAAACCATCATTATGCCCCTGATTTACAATATTGATTGCATAGATCAAACTGAATACCCTCTTTTCCTTTTGTACAGATTATCTCATCTTCGGGAATGTCACTTTGTAATTGGACTTTCCTATGATTAAAAATGATGCAAAAACTGTTGCTAGATATTTGGAACTGCTGTTACAGGTCATCTAAACTGTCTACTACATCTTCTCAACTACTTCCAGCTCACCAACTAATGTAATTTCCCACAAACATATTTATAGGGCATGTGTGAGAAGGTTTGAAATGGTCAAAACTTGCAAGAGGGCGTAGGAGAAGTTCTAGAATTGAAGCTGCCACTTAGTTCATTCATTTATGACCCCCTTTTACCTTCAGTCTTCCACCACTATCTCCATTTGTCACTTTCATGACTGCTCAACATCATAGTTTTTGCCTTTTTGATATTGTTGTTACCATTAGACATTCCAGAGCATTGTCATGCACTTTCCAAACCATAAATATTCCCCTTCATTATTTGGAATGATTGTCCCAACTTCACTGTAAACTACGTTTATTGACTAACTGTCATCACTGACATTCATTATCATTGTTATAATGGGGTTGCCATACTTGCAAGACCCTTTTAGCTCTTGTATCCACATTTGAAACTAAATCTAAATGTCTTATATCCTTAAACTTCTTTTCTTCTCTTGCATTACCAAATTTGGAACCTCTAAGCACAACAAACACCCACTAAGCCTGGCCATTTGGATAAGTAGCTGCACCATAATGTGCAGAGTGCAGAGCAATAGGAAACAACTGTGTAACTCTTAGATACCTTAGACTTATTAGATGTAAGACTATCCTAAGCAACATACTTATTAGATTCGCCTTGTTTTGTGAGGCAAAAATAGCTATCTATGATGATACTCTACCTTATGTGACTATAGTTCATGTTTGGCCATCTTCCTTTTTTGATTTCATACATAGGGACTTCATACATAGGCATCACAATTTTTCTGAGGAAATCTTTTAGGTTTCTTGAATTCAATCCATGAAATATTGCTTCACCATTATTTATGGAAGTCTATCCACCATTAATAGAATGATAACTGCTGCTAAATAGAACAAATGATCCTTTTCCTTATGACAGTCCCATGACTTTCTTCTCCATTTAACTGTCCTCTATGCACTTGGAGTGTCATTACATCTTTGCAATTCCCTTCATCTTCCATAAATCCTTGACTTGCAAACTATTAAGGTTACCTTCTGCCATTAATGCCGCTCTCTCATCAATCTCAGAAATGATTGTCATACTCTAGCAACTGGACTAGTTCCAAACAAAGCAAACTTAAGGTCTGCTCTACCTACAAGTACTAGGGCTATCACGGTATCTCACATTGAAACATACTCATGAAGCATTGACAATTCCTTTCTCACACTGCCCTGTTTGAAATGCCACTTATGGGGTGGCTACCTTCTGATGGTCACAACCTTTCCTACTTATGTCCCTTGATATTCTTGGAGTGATTGTTGCATCATAAGGTGAAATAACACATCATTCAATATTTGGAGCTTTCCCCTTAATATGACTGTCACTGCCTTTATGGAGAAGACAAACTTCTATCATTTGATCACTGGACTATCTTTAGTTGACTGTATTCCTTGAAATGAGATTTATGATTTATCTATCATTCATTGATAGTGGTTTTCACTGTCCTTCCCATGAGATTGCATCTAAAAGGACTGCATATTCAACATCGAAGTCACTTCATAACTATCTTTCTTAGATGAGATGGCAAACAAGAAAAAGATATCACTATCATTTCAGGTCCACACCTTATCCATGTCTGCTTTAAATGTACCTTCAACTAGGCTTTACTGTCTTTTTGATTGGATTGATGGTCATTTAGAGTAAGCAGATCTTCAAGTTTTCCTTTTCTTTTATAAGAGTCATATAGATGTTTCTTATGTCTGTGAACTTGAGGACAAGTAACTTCATGCCATGCCATTTCCACTCTACCATGAACATCTTACCTCTATGCACTTATTATCTCCCTGTGCTTCTTTGTTTATCATAACCCCTGTTACTTGCATCAAACTCTTCATTCTATTGTCCACTTTCTCACTTTTTATGGTTGAAGTGATCTGTTGTTTTTCACATGTTCTTCTATGTGAACCTTTAAGCACTCCATTTGTTTCCAAACACTTTGCACCACCATCTACAACTTAACCCCTGCCCTTCACCAAGGTTGTCTTCTTAAAGTGACTATGCAGAGGACCATCATAGAATCTTCAAACTGTTATTTTTTTGCACAGTCCTATCTCATGTTTTCTAAGTGCTTCATATATGAGTGAATCATGTCTTGTGCCTTATGTGTATGCCAATCATCATAGACTCCTAGGATCCTAAACTTGGGGGCTTGATTACCCCTCAATTTTGATGACATTCTACGACATCTATGATCCTATGTGTTTGCAACCTTAGAATCCTAATCTTGGTGGATTAATCACCCCTCAACCTTGGCAGAATTCTTTGACATCTATGTTTTTTGTGTTTTGAAATTTGTCCTCTCCATCCTTTAGTATGAGTTTGAATGTAAGTTTGTACCCACACTAAAGTGGGGGCTAAATGTAGCATTGTAAAATGTGCACACCACCATTTTACACCTAGTTTAGCACTCGGGTGGACCTAAAATGTTTACACTTGTTAATTAAGACCTATTATAACACCTTTTTGAGCATTAAGCATGTAATTCTTGATCCCAATGCACAAAACCCAGAAAAGTAATTATAAGGCGAGACTAAGCACACTTTAAGTGTCTTATCTTGGGAATTTAGGGCTAAAGGACTAGGGCGCCCAAGCGCCCTTGTCCCCTCTTTAGCCTCGACCTCATTTGTGGCTTGTCGACTTAGGACATTTTAAATGATTCCTAATGTCAGCCTCATGTGGTTTAATTCTCTATAAATCAATGAGATTGCATATAAAAGTAAGTTAGTTTATTCATTTAAACATCTCTCTCTAATCTCTAACTTCTTGAAGGATTCTTCTTCTCTCTTATGCTCTCTACTCTTCTCTAAATCTCTCTATTATGGATTATTGATGCAGAACTAACATATTGCAGGTCTTGTGAAGATCTTTCTACTTTTTTGGGCTACACCAACTTCTTGAGTCAAGTTGTGATGCCGCATCAAGCATGTTAGGGTTTCCATGCTCATGGTGACTTATTTCCTTCATGCTTTGTTCTAGCATTCCATTCTACTTCAGATTTGTCTTTGTCCTCCCAGGGCATGCACTCTTTATCTATCATCTTTGCTATTGCGGATGTGGAAACACCATTCACGGAGCTTGACTGAGGCAACCTCCTAAATAGCACCCAACCATTTTTCGTCTTGTGTGTGTGCAGGTTAGATTTGGAAGAATTGGCCAAAGACAAGTTGCAGAGAACAGAAGCACAAAAAGGTGAAGGTACTAGAACTGCCATAGTTTGCAAACCCTAATCATGGTCTAGGGCACCCAAGCTCCCTTGTCCTAGGTATTTTTGTCTCTAGATTTAGGTTGTGACTTGATCCCTAATCTCTACTATCTATTTTCTTACTGGGTTTCCACTTTCGATAGTTTGTTTTACTCAGATCTTTGTCAACTAGGGTTTCATATGTTTGCCCTAGATTGATTGATTAGATTTGGTTAACTTCTTCTCTATACAACAAAAGGGAAGAAACCCCATAGTTTGGCTCTCCTTCTTAGGTAGAAGCCAAGCTCGGTTTGTGTCCTAATGTTTTGTAGAAGAGGGTTTGACCTAGTTTGATCTATTAAGTTAGTCTCACTTTTCTACACTACAATTATCTCTATAATCCCATTGTATTGTGGTGTGTAGGGGGTAGTCTTTTCTAAACAATACCTACATGCTTATAAAACTCATCAAATTTCCTAGAACAATGTTCACCACCATTGTCAAATATCAACACCTTTATTTTATTATATGTTTGCTTCTCTACAAGTGCATTAAATTCCTTAAACTTGGAGAAAACTTTAAATTTAGAATGAAGAAATATATCCATGTTGATCTAGAACAATCATCAATAAAAATGACATAATATCAATATTTACCCATAGAACCCACACCCATTGGACCAAACACATCTAAATAAATGATTTGTAATAATTTCTTATCTTTACAACTTCAATAGGGAAAAGATGCTCTATTTTGTTTGGTAAACACACAATGTTTCAATAGCCAAATTTCTCATACGAGTAAACAAAAAATTGTTAACCATCTTTTTATTATAAGGGTGTGAAGACCTTTTTCACCAATGTGGACCAAACATTGGTGCCACAACATATATGTATTTTTAGAATTTCCAGTTACATTGACAAAGTTACAAAATGTGGAGGCATCAAGCCTAAACAAAGTCCTACACCAAGAGCCTCTAGCTACCAACAGATTTTCTCTCACCAACCTACAACAAAACTTGTCAAATGTCACATTCACTCTAGAATCATTTGACTTGGATATAGAAAGTAATTTTATCACAAGTCCTAGAATATACAAAACATTATTGATGGTTTTCACCATCCCATCACTAAAACACAATTGTATATTTCCCTTGCCAACAATCTAATGTGTACTATTGTCACCAAGAAAAATTTCTCCTCCATCATAAGCTCTATATGGAGAGAACCACTCGTTGTGGGGAGTCATATGGTAGGAGAAACCTAGGTCAATGAGCCAAGCATCAACACTCATAGTGTTAGTAGAAATAAACAATGCATTATTATAATTGTTATCAAAAGATTTTTTATGGAGGAATCATTGTAGGTTTTCTTTTTGTTTCTCCATTCCTTCTTCACATGCCCTCTCTTCCCATAGTTCCAACACTTCACTTCACTTTACTCTTCCCATGAGTTTTTTACTATCATTTTGACTTGAACCTTTGATTTATTTTGATCCCTTTTAGACCCACCTTTGTCCTTGGGCCTTCCCTTAACATGCAGTACTTCCTTTGACCCCTCATCCATAGATTTCCTTCTCATTTCCTCTGAAAGTAAGGTAGCAATAAAATCATCCATCTTTGGCTCTAAACACTGCCATTAATAGCAAAAATTAAATTTTCCTAAGATTTAGGTAAAGAACAAAGTAGTAAGATACACTTATCTTCTTAATCATGATTAAAATTTATTGAAGAAACTAACTCAAAATCAAGTTATAAGCATTTAAATTTTCTACAACAAAATAACCATCCTTCTTTTTCAAAGAACACAAATGTCTTTTGAGATATAATTTATTAGTTATACTTTTAGCTTTGTAAATATCACCTATCCTCTTCCACAATGCAAATGTGATGGTCTGCTCTAAGAAATTCAAAAGGATAGAATCTGTAAGACACAACCAAATGGTTCCTTGTGCCTTCTTGTCCAACCTTTTCCAATCTTCATCAAAATTCCATCAAGCTTTCCTTCTTTTTGCAACAAATTTCTATTGATATCTCTCTTCGAAGAGATCCTCCATCTACTTCCAGAACTCATACCTAGTACCATTAAAATTCTTAATCTCTAAACGAGAGGTAGAGGACATGGTTTCAATCACTCACAAATATGGAAAACCAGTCTAGTCAAAATCTCTCACTACAACCCAAAAACCCACAACACTTCAAGAAAGGTGTCCCCTTCTTAACAGAACCAAGGCTCTAATACCAAATGTTGTAAAAAGGGTAAACTACTACAAATCAAAGCTTCTTAAAGGAGTATGAACATCTAAAATCCAATTATACAATCATTTGATTGACCATTAAAATGTGTGGAAGTATAAATCAGTTAACCATAAGATTTGAACACATAACACCAAATGTATGCGGAGAAAACCTTTCAAGAAAAAACTCCAACACCAAAGAGGGCACAAGCCTATATTAATATTTGAATCAAGAGTACATAATCAACAAGCTTCTCCCTTCAATCTAACAACATTCTAGTAGTACCGTTGTACCTATAAATAATTAATAAAACCTCTATCCAATGCATACTGAAGAACATAAAATGATAAGAGGAAATATACACAAAGATAATGCAATAAACACAACCTTTCTCCTCTGATAGAGTGACAATGGAGTGCACCCTAGCTCGACTAGATATGATCTTGACAATGATATGTTGATTGCTCACACCAACATAACTTTGCATTATTATGTGATATGTTGTGAAAATGGCTTGGTTGATGCTTCATTTATAGATTTTTGATATGAGGAATGGAGGGCTAAGATTAAGAGGTGCAATGGATGGTTGAGATTAAGAGGTAGAATTAGGGATAATGATGGAAGCTTCTAGGGCTTTCAATAAATATGGATGGATAAGATTAGATAGTCATGTGACTAGTTGGAATTTTTAATTTATTTATTTGTGGGAAATAGATAAGGATGCAGACAAGTGAAAAATAATTAAATAATAAAATTATTTAATTAATTTTACTAAAGGGAAAATTGATTAAATTAATTAAATAAATATAATTTATTTAATTAATTGGCTAATGGAAGGTGGAATGATAAAGGGGACTCCTAGGATGAAAGTGTTACGAAGTGACACAAGGTGATGTCAAAAAGATAATGTTAGGAGGACATGGTCAGTTTTAGGTGTCTACACATACAATATATAGAGAAGATTTGTGAGGAAACCACGAGTGAATCCTTAAAACCATAACACCCAAAACCATGGTATGACAAAAGCCATCACTCCCATGTAACTAATCAATGCATCCATGAATAAAAAACTTAACTACCAAGAATCTTTAACCCATGTGAAGAGTGGGCACACATCCCCAAAAGCAATGCTTCATTTTATAATCTACTATACATTGTGGACACCACCCAACATGCAAATATTATCCACTCTCTTTTAGCACCTAGGAATGGAAAAGTGGTGCAAATGAAGTCAAATCAATTTGTAACCACCACCATGTTCCACCTCCTTTCTTAATGCCACTACAACTAATATTTTCAAGTTATAGGGAGAATAATAAAATATTAATATCTCTCAACCACCTACATGGGCATCCAAGTGCCCATTCCAAGATGTTTGGAGATTTTAACATTATTACATTAGCATTATAGGTAAATATCACACTATCCTAACAATAATTACGCATTGCCTAACATAGAGAATTTATTACATAAGGTAATTGGATTTGAGTTGATGTTAATGATGGATGGCTTCTCAAGATATAATCAAGTGATTGTCAAATAATCAAAGAAACATGACATAGATTTCACCATGCCATGGGAGCTTATGTCTATGTGAAATTATCATTTGTCGTGAAGAATGTTGGAACTTCTTTTTAGAGGGCCTTGGATGTAGTATTTGCAAGATTAATTAGTGAAATCACAATGGTGTCTCAAGATGACCTTGCGACCTTTTCAAAAGATAGAAATGACTATTGCAAACATTTGGAGATTATATTCAAGAGATGTTTAGAGTAAGTAATCTCATTAAACCCTAAGAAATGTCATGGATTCTTATATATGTACACTTGTTGAGGGAGTCAAATCAATAGGGGTTGACTCAGTTCATAGCCCCAGTGGAGCTAGTAGGGTCACCTCAACACCTTAATAAATAGTTCAATTGATGTAGCTTTCTAAAACTCAAGAAAAAATAGTGTTTCTTCCCACTTCCCCTTCTATTAGTGGTAGTGATGAGATTGGATTCAAGTTGACACTAAATTTCTAGTCAATTCCTTAGAAGAAGAGAAATTATTGGGACATATTATATCTAAAGAAGTTAGGATTGAACCTAAGAGGGTTAAGACTATTGATTTGATTCCTCAACCCAAAACTCTAAAATGAATTCAACCTTTCTTTGGGAAAATCAATTTTGTGATACATTTTGTGCCTAACTTTATAGAGAAAACTAAAGCCATCTCAAAAATGTTGAATACAAGATAAATTATACAATGGGAAAGAGAACCTACATAATCATTTTCAAGAATCAAAGAGGCTTAGAAATAAGCATCAATATTGGCTAGTCTAGATTTTTCCAAGCCCTTCCAATGGTTTTTTTTCTTCTCTCCATAGTATAGTAGTAGTCCTATTATAGAAGAATAAGGAAGGTTATGAGAAACCTATTGCTTTCTTTAGCAAGTCTCTTCAAAATGTTGAATTGAAGTATTCAATCATAGAGAAGAAATCATGTACATTGGTTAAGGCCATAAAGAAATATAGGTCATATCTTGTTGGTCCTAAAATAGTGGTGTATGCACCTCATTCAATAGTGAAACACATCTTCAATTAGCAAGAAGCATCTAGCAGAAGGTGCAGATAGATCGGTAAGATCCAAGAGTTTGACTTGAGATTCAGACTACAAAGCTTATTAGAGGTCAAGGACTTGCTAAGTTTATTACTGAATCAAATTTGGAGGTTGTAGAGATATATCTTGTAAGTGATAAATATACACCCATTCATTGTGTCTTAAGAAATGATCCTTGATACTCTAATATTGTGTTTTATTTGGTCAATATGACTTGTCTACCTAGAATGGATGTAAAAAACCAAAGATATTTAAACATTTCTGATGCAGAGCTCCAAGAGATTAATACAAACTCCCGGAACTCCACAGTCACGAGACTTCCTTCTATCGGCAACACATTATACTATCAGCTCACTCAAGAATTCTCCCACAAATGCACCAGTCACTCAAATGACTTATCATACTGATAAACTCTCCATCAGTGACACTTTCAGTTGTCACCCTGATTGGCAAGAACACATACTGTCGACTCAACAATATTTCATTCACCCAATGCTCTTCTTATGTCGATGTCTTCGTCTACTTCGGACATACATTACTTGACCTTCTATGTCGATTATGTCTACCCTTTCCGCTGGTCCACACTTGTATCGCAAAAAAATGTATGTTTTAACAGACAATTGTAACATGCAATCGGGACATACAACCGACAACTTCCTATCACCAGTTTTTCTCACTATATCTTCAACTGCTTTGATCACTACAGCCGGTCACCACTTGCATCTTACGAAATGCACAAAAATAATGTACATCCCATTATACAGTCTTCGATATGCAAATGCAGGATATACACAAAATGCTTTCACATACAACTGTGATATACACACATAATATTTGTGACATACAATTGACGTATACATAGGAAATGTATCTTCATATATACGCGATATACACAGAAATTGTATATCTAATATGTTTTAGCATTGTATATTTGTTACATTCATTTTCAACATGCATTTCACACCGGATATGCTTTGCGATATATACACCGACTGTATAACCGACATGTGCTTTCAGGATACACACAGAATGTACTTAGGTATATTAATGATATACACACTACTTGTATATATTCAACGAACAACATGATCTTAACCCAGAAGGACTTTTATACATACCTTTCTTCACAGGATATACACAGGATGCTACTCACATACAAATGTGATATACTCACAAACTGTTCTAGCATGTAATTGACGTATATACATAGAATGTATAATTGAATCTCATGCCAATAACCTCCTCTATAACAAATTTCACAGTTTCTATTCTGCCATGACCACGAATAAAAAGAAACAAAACAGAAAACTATTTTACAAAGCCCATTCCACTGATTTCACATAAATCCACCAGTGGAATGGTTCTAATCGTGCATCTCGACAACATAAAAAACTAACTTCAATATAAAATAATTCTATACAGATACTATACATAGGACAATTCGATACACAGGAAATTTACACATAAATTAGAATTTGTAAAACACAACTGACAAAATTTCTATTTCTTCATTCTTACAGAGATTCATACATTTGATAATTTCAGAAGGCGAAAAGCCAACAACGACCCTTCTCCGACACCTCTGCCTAATTTTGTATATCCAACTCTCCCTTCTAATTTTGCTTAACCAAGATTATAAGCAAAAACCCTAACTAATCTCACGACACCTGTTTGGCTTAAGACAACAAAACTCCTAATAATACGACACATTGACTTAATCATCCACATACCCCAAATGTCTAATGATGTCCAAATTGGCTTATTGGAATGCCCAATTTGTGACCTCGATTCATATGGTGGATGGTGGGGTCGATTCTTACAAACATGAAATGTTAACACAAATACTACATGTCACATAAAATGCATAAAACATATTACACCTTAGTCTTCTCCCTCAGATGTATATTTAGCTTGTTGAAGGGGTGCTCCTGCACCACTTTTTATCCAAAAA
The DNA here is from genome assembly GCA_027924645.1 of Cunninghamia lanceolata. NCBI lineage: Eukaryota > Viridiplantae > Streptophyta > Pinopsida > Cupressales > Cupressaceae > Cunninghamia > Cunninghamia lanceolata. The sequence continues at coordinate 860,364 of BSBN01000374.1, read as the reverse complement.
CATATTCTAATAAAGGGTGAATTCATGTGGAATAACCCTGAGGGAATACTACTCAAATGTGAAAATTTAGAAGACTTACAGAGAGTTATGAATGAGTTCTACCTAGGGCGTGTGGAGGACATTTTATGGCCAATACTAATAATAAAATTTTGAGACAATGATATTTATGTCCTCTTGTTCAAAGATGAGGCCAAGTCATGTATTCTTTTACCAAGTGAGTTGAATCCATCCTTACAAAGAAAGCTATTGCTAAAATTGTGATGGATTTCTTAATGATGAATATTGTTACCTAGTTTAGGGTGCATCAAAGGATCACTATTAACAATGTTATGTGTTTTAGGGGACATGAATTCATTGAATTGTGTATAAAATGTGGGATCACCATCACTTATTCATCTCCTCATAACCCTCAAGGAAATGGATAAGCTGAGTTTAGTAACAAAACTTAATGAAGATCAGGAGGAGGACCCTAGAGCAGAATAAGAGATGGGATGACAAATTGAAGCTTGAAGTTTTGGCTAACTGAATTACTTCCAAAAAGACTACAAGTATAAGCCTTTTTGAATTGGTATAAAATACAAATGCTACATTGCTTATAAGTTTGGAATTTCCTATTTACCAACTCCTACAAGAAATTGATGAAATTGAAGAAGATTTAGTCACTCAAAGGATCAACCAATCAACTGAATTAGATGAAGCGAGAAGAGTAGAACATGAAAGAAATATGGAACATCAAGAAAAGGTCAATTTGTTTGAGAAGAAAGAAAAGAAAAGAAACTTCCAATTGGGTGACCTAATTTTAATGTAGAATGCTAGGTCTAAAGATTGAAAGGAACTACTAGTGAAAGCAAGCCCACAATTCCTACATCAATCCTTCAAGAGAAGCAATGAAAAAGGTTACAAATATATAGCTATTCAATATATTAAAACACATGACACAAGATATATCCTAGGAAATCCTTGCAGGAAAAATTAAGCCTCCAAAGCATGCTCAATATATTATTAAATAAACTAGTAGTTACAATACATTCACAGAGTTATAGTGCTTTATCAGGAGTATGAGGAGATACATCTACAATCATCTAGCTTCATGGATTCAATATACTCACAAGAATGCCTTTATCACATACTCTCCATGGTGTGTACAAACTAGCCACTACCCAACCATACATCCATGGCCATATTGCATTGTCACAACCACAAGCAACAGGAGAACAAATGGTGGTAGAAAATCTAGTAGAATAGCGCTACATGTACACACCTCTCCATCACCACCAATACATTCATATAATATATAATAAATTCCAAGTAGAAAATAATAAGAAGTTCCCAAAATGATGTGTTGAAACCATAGGCAAATTTTTCACCCAAATTAGCACAATATCTTGGATAAATCCACCTCTTCCCAAGATGATCTCATGAGTTGACCAAAGAGCCTCCTTGATTTGTTAGTCCACACCTAATTCCCTTTTTTCATGCTCTTTACCTAAGGTAACACCTTTTAACACCATACAAACTTGTCAAAGTCACGTCAAGAAACTTGTATGCCACTAAGTGTTACTTTAGCAATCACAAATTACAAATTCAATTTCCCAATCCAAGTGGTAACATAATTAATACAAATTACAATGAATCAACATGGGATATTGCAAGGTGGATGACACCTAATCCCAACATTCTCCCATGTGTTGTTACCTTGCAAGAGAAAAAAGGAAACCACTAAGTGTGAACAAACTCTCAAGGGGAACAACCATGCTACAACTCCAAATAAAATCCACGTCTCCTCCAAAACACCTTAGGTGTCACCAACATAACAACATGCCAAAACAACACCTACATCCTATCACCCACACATCCAACTAATTGCACCACAAAATAGGGTAAGACCATACCCATATGTAGACCTTTTTCTATCCACATATCAATCCTAGTTTGCAACCCAAGTCCCTCCCTATGACTCCCACTACTTGGGCAATGTTTGGTTAGGTAATGACCATAGCATCCAAAAGTCCACTAAACATCATTTGTACTCCTTAAATGATTCCTTAGAACTGACTCCACGTCTCAAGAAAATCCCATCCTAAGAGCTAACAACACTAATTCAAGACTCATTCACATGAGAAGAGAAAGGAAAATAAAAACCATGTTATACACGTCTCAAAGTAGTCCTTAGAATTGACTCCACCACTCCAGACAATCTTATCCTCAGAGATGACACCATAGTTCAAGACTCATTCACATAAGAAGACAAAGCAACATTATAATGCATTTAAAAAATGGGTGGGCAAAACATATCATATCATTCTTTTCCAAGTATGTTTAACTCACATGTAGCTCTAGGTGTAGGCTCCTTGGTCTTTCTATTGGAACCATCAAGAGTCTCTATTCCAACACTTGATCTCCAAAACTCAAATCACTGCCAAAACTCTCATTACATGATCACTATAGAATCCAAGATCTTTTCATGACATTGTGATTCACACCCAAGAGCCTCACCCAACACAAATCACCACCAAAAATCTCACTACAAAATCATTGCATAGTCCAAAATCTTCTCATGACATCATGATTTACTCCCATATCATGCCAACAATATTACTACACAAACAACATAAAATCAAGAGCTTCTCATGGCACAACACCACATCACTACCAAAACTCACACTAAAAGTGTTCCAAAGCTTCCATGGCACCATGGTACACATCTCCTTAAGTCTAGAGATCAAATTCGGCCTTAACACAATCAAACAAATCCAAACATAAATGAATTCCCAAGATCTCCAAAAAGGAAGAGTAAAACACCATCTCCAACCAAGAAGACAAACATCCACAATAAACTATCCCTACACAAAGCTCTCACTAAACTATGATCTGGAGCATAAGATGCCAGCATAGTCCATGTCCTTAAAAACCTTAAAGACCATCTACCTCTAACTAATAGATCATATTCAACCATATTCACTACCAAAAATCCCACTAAAAAATGATCTAGCTTCCCATGGTAGAATGGTTAATGCCCTCAAAAAACATGAGAACATATACTAATATCTCATGGCAGTTTCTGCTCAACCATTATCACTAACAAAACCCCCATTAAAAAGTGTTCCAGATATTACCATGGTAGAATGGTTCATGTCCCCTATCCCCTATGGGACATCACTAGGTGGCAAAAAAAATCTTCCAAGCAACTTGAAGAAAAGGATATAACAGAACCTTGAAAATTCCACTCCAAGTCACTTCAAGTATTGTTGGAGTGACACTTCCCTATCTCATCTTGCAAAAACCATGAGATATCACCATGCTAATGATTTTTGATCTCCCCAAACATCCAAGTGTCATCAAGGCAACAACTAGGAGTCTCTTAATTCCTAAAAGTGTCACTTAGGTGATAGCTAACACAAGCATCTCACACTAAAACTTTTGGGAGTCATAAAAGTTTCTCGTACAAACTCAAAATTAGGCTCCACTTTTTAAATTGTACATTTATCCAAGAGAAATCCAAATGTGTGTCCAAAACACTCCAAGAGGTCTCTCCATAGTGATAACTTTTCTCCTTTTTCCATATAACTAAGAGTCCCTACCCTCTGAGGTGTCACGCCAATGACAGTTAAGGCAAAAATTTAGCACCAACTTTGACTCTCCACAATTTGAGGGGTGAATGGCTTGAGACAAACTTTGAGCAAAACTTCTCCTTGTCTAAAACATCATGAGGGTGATAGATTAATTCCTTCCCAAGGCTACTTCTAGTCTACTTGATTTCTAAGATAAAATTCCAAACTCCATACCCTCCAAGATATCATGACAATAACGACTTGAGACATCCGTGATAGATTAATTCCTTCCCAAGGCTACTTCTAGTCTACTTGATTTCTAAGATAAAATTCCAAACTCCATACCCTCCAAGATATCATGACAATAACGACTTGAGACATCCCCTTGAGCAATATGTAGATTCTTTACATGACACAAACATTAGATCTAAAAACACCATCAAATACAATATGCCAAAAATCTACAACTTGGAACATCCACCCATTCAGGACCCCAACAAGAGACCACAACAGATGTGAAACTGTCTCCATCCAAAAAACCCTCTAAAAAATAATCATCCATAGATCTTCAACCCATTGATTTTGATTAACTATAACATATGCAAAAACATACATTCAAATATGAATCTAATGACACATCTAAAATGCACAAACATTTAAAAACACCAAATTCTCATTTCAAATGAAGGACTTTCACAAATATGCAACTAGTAGATCTAAAAAACATGAATCAACACCGTGCATCTAAGGATTGTCTAGGAGCTTCTAGGTCGCCACATGATCAATTCCACAACCTCTATGCAAAACACCAGGGAACTTGTTGATAACTGAGAGGGGGGTGAATCAGTTATCCTAATTATTTCTTCTTTTGAACTTTCTTATTAATCAAAGCAGCATTGAATCAAACAAACAAACATTACCATGAAATGAGAAACACATGACACAGTATTTTTGACGTGGAAACCCGGTTAAGGGAGAAAACCACGGGGTGATTAACCCAAAGATTATTCTCTGTTAGAAGAATAAGGAATTACAAAATGGCACTTGCCAATTAGGGCTCACTGCCCGAGCACACTGCTCACAAAGAGGCACACTGCCTACAAGGAGACACACTATCTACAAAAGAATGTTTATACAATACTTGAACTGATTGGAAGCATCTACATATGCTGGAGTTCAGTTCCGGTTAGGCTCAGTATACTGATCTGCTGCACTTCATCTTTCCTCTGCTCTTTTTCTGCTTTTCTTTCACATACCGGATCTTTCTTATTACTTCTGCTCTGTTCTGCACTTATTCGCATACCCCACAACACAACTACTACTCTCACAACAAAATCCATCCTTTATTTATATCCGCACTAGTGATTTCATTATCTTTCTAGTCGGCACCCAGAATAGTCTATCTTCTCACAAACTTTGTTCTGTCAGCTGAATCCTTGCATATCAAGTAATGCGGATCAAGCATATACTTGTAGATATCATTAATCATGTCGGCCAAACATGATTCATGCCTTCACAACCTTTACCATCAATAGTAACACATCCGGAAAATAGTCTGATACTCTGTCAGTCAGTTCTTCCTCTGTTCTCACTGTCTCTCAGGAATCCGGTACTCAACTAGTCATATCTTTTTCCTTGTCCATCACCGGAGGCTAAATCCTTGTAATACACTACTCAATGTAGTCCTGTTGACTTCCCCAAATCCGCACTGCACCAAGACACTTCCTCTGAGAGTTCCGGACCAATCTGTCAGACCTTGCCACATGCTCTGTTTTTGTTCACTAGACCACAACAATCTTCATTCTGACTTTCGGTAGAGACACACCATGACTTGCGGATATGTGGGATGACCTTTGTTGCCATCAATGACAACAACCATGAATCCATATAGTGTCTCTTGCCAACAATCTCCCCCTTTGGCATTGATGGCAACACTTAGTGAAAAATGACTAAGTGTTTACACTATGCTCCCCCTTGGCTGATGCTCTATCTTTATATACAATTTTCAGAACTCCCCCTTAGTTGGATTCCTCATTTTTCACTGCTCCTCACTCCCCCTTTGACATCAATGGCAAAGGGTAGGGTCCGCAAACCAAAATTTTCAAAGATTTACTATACATAGCCGCATATTTACATACTCACATAAACTGAAGAATGTCTGCGAAGGATGTCTTCAATTGGACCAGTTCTGTAGCCCAACTTTGCTTCATTCTGTCCAAAATTGAAATGTGACCACTTAACAAAAATGCAAAAGCTTCTGCCCTCTTGAGATCTGTCGGATCATTTGTTTGGGCGGTAGTCTGAGCATCACTGATGGCCTCATGCATAGTTTCTAAATTAGGGATTATAATCCTTCTAAGTTCTCCCATCTGGTTAGTTATGTTCTTCCTTTCCTTCTCAAAGTTCTTTATTGCATTTGTGATTGCAATAGTTTGACATTCTTGATTCACTATGGAGGAAGAGAGAGGATCAAAACTTTGAGACAGACTTTGTAGTTTGTCCTGTTCCTCTTTTATTTTCTTGTCAATTTCTGTTGTTGCCTTTGACCAGGAGATGCAAAATTTGTAGATGTCACCGCCATCCTTAAGAGCATTTTCTAAGCTCTTTATTCCAATACTCATATTTCTCCTATCATTAGAGATTAATCCTAGTACGTCTGAAAATCTCTTATCCAAAAATTCTTTCCGGACGTTTTCTTCAGCTGATTTTTCTAGAGAATCAAAATGTGTATCAACACTGCTGACTAAGGTTTTGAGATTAACGGAAGAGGAGGCTATCAGATCTATCTGGACTGATGGCATAATCTTTTCAAGCACTCCAAAAGCAGCCTCTATCAACTCACAGTCTTCCATATGAGACTTTAGGAGTTTTTCATTTGCCTTAGCATTTGCAAATGAAGCTATCTTCATCGTCTGTACCGGAGAGAGAGAGAGTCAAAGTTGAATGGGCCTTTTAGAAGCTCCGGTTCATCAATCTCTATTGTTTCTTGGCTCAGAAATTTTTGAACAGTTTGTGCAGTGTCTCTTGCCGGAGACAGATGTTTCTTTTCTTCTGCAGTTTTGTCCTTTGGAGTCTTTTCTCCTTCCGCATTCTTACCACTTTCAGTTGTGGTTTTCTCTGTTGAAATCTTCTCTTTCTCTGCATCCTTGGTGCTGTCAACCTCTTTTTCTTTTACTGTTGCTTCTTTCTCCTGTAATTTCTCTTGGGATCCGGAGACTGTAGGGGAAACTGGAGGAGAGATGTTACTCTGTTCAAGGGCCACTTCTTCTGGAGCAGATGATTCCAAGTCCACAGCTATTTTTGCACCTAAGTCCTCTACAATAGGAATGTTGAACCTTTTGAATGTATTCCGGAGGATCTCTTCAGTGTCCTTGGCTACTTTGTCGGTCTCACCAAGCATAAGATGATTCATCCTTGCTTTGCTTCTGAATTCATCCTTGCAGTCTTTGAATACCATGTTCATTGTTTTATGATCAATTGAAGGATATAGCTGAATAGCTATCTGTTCCCTGATCTCAAGGTCTTTTGCCATGGCATTGTTCTTTCTTATTTCTAATTCCTTCTCTAGACTCTTAGGAATTTCGGAGATAATCTCAATAAAAGCTTTATTGTAAATGTTCAGGTACCTGATTGTAGCTTCCTGCAGGATCTTTTGATCTACCTCATTGTAGTCATCATAGAATTCAGCCACTGGTTGAAGGTTCCCATCCATAGTGACTGATTTGACTACACTGTCTAGAGACAGGGTGGGCTTTTCAACAAATTCCTTTGTCATTTCTTCCTTGTCTTGGCCTGTGGAGGGTTTACCGGATCCTTTCTTCTTCTGCTTCTTTATTTCTTTTACTCCCTCATCTGACTCAGTTTCCTCTTCATACTTTTGGCTTTCATAAGCCCTTGTGGCTTTTGTCTTAGATCTTTTACCGGATGCCTGGACTTCTGATTTTGAGCTTTTGGTTGTGGGAGGTGCAGATCTTTTTGATGATCTGGTTCGGGTGGAAGTTTCAACCAGAACACTTTCTTCACTTTTCTTTTCTGCCCTCTTCTTCTCTTTCTCATCCCCTTCCTTCTTCTTCCGGTGAGCATCAAGTGCTTCCATGGAGATTCCAAGGCCTTGTGCTATGTGTTCTACTTCTTTTCTAACTTTCCTCTTGATCTCCGGTTCTCTGAGTTCAACATGAATTTTTATACTTAGTTCCTCAAATGTTCCGAACCTTTCTGCCTTTGGATCTTTAGGTTGACTTAGCATGTGTTGAACATGCAGCTCCACTATCTGTTCATCCACTTCATACCCCATGGGCATGATCCACACAGTTCTTGGTTCTACTGCCTCCATTAGACACTGATCTGTTTCTACCATAAAGCATATTGTGTCTTTGTACTTTTCAACAAGGGATTGGGGTATTCTTTCTCTTGCATGCATCATGCTCTGGAAGTTCTTGAAATATCCCCATAGAGCTGTTTTTCTTGTTTTAGCATCCCCAAGTCCATGCAAATAATCTCTAATTTGGATGGCAACCGGTCTGTCATTCTGTCATATCCATCCACCGGATCTGGGAAACTCATTCATGTAATAAAAGAAGAGACAAAGGATCAAATTGCCATACTTGAAGGAGTTTTTCTTGTCCTTCTTGATCTTCTGCAGATTTTCAAAAAGTTGGTTTGCAAGAAGCTCACACAAGTCATAGTCTGCATTCTCCTTTAGCATTTGGTAGGCTGTGTAGATTGCAGTTCCCGGTACTAAATTTTCCCTACTGGAGTGATAGATCTTGTAACCAATTATCATAGATGCAAATTTGACATCCGGTTCAGTGATGTCTTCAACTGTCATAGCTCTCTTGTCAAACTTAGATCCGGTTGCATCACTAACTATCTGATTTTTGACAGACTTGAGAACAGGTAATCCACCAAATGAGTGCAGACCGGTTACAGACCTAATTGCATCTTCGATGATCTTGAAGGGCTTGTTCAACCATAGAAAGTTGTCATGCACTCTACTTAGTACATACCGGACCCATTCATCTTCTTCAAAACAGGGGAAATGGATGCACTATGCAAAGTGCTTATACCGGATGGCTTTGTACTGCAGTTTAATCTCAAAGGAGTCATCTATCAACTGTTTGTGATAGATATCCATCAATTTTGAATCCCCAAAGTCTTCAAAATTTGCATGAATGTAAACCCTAATGTCCTCCGTATGCAATACACCATGCGGAACACTAGAGAAGGCTCCTAGTGGATCTACCTCCAAAGATTTGTATGGATGTTTCTTGAATGTGGGGCGAGGTCTATTAGAGATCTTAACTATATTCGGAGGAGCCATTTTTCAAAGATTTATAGTGAGATATTGAAAACAGAAAATACCTTATGCGCCTTCGGTTATACGGAGTGGTTGGATTGATTTCTGTGTGTAATAACTTCTGCAAGTGATCTTCGGTGAACTTGATGAATTTTGTTGCAGAGCTCCGCTTTTCGCTTCTTCTTGGGTGTGGAATGATCAAGTGTTTATTGAGAAATCCCTTATATTGTTTCGCAAACCCTAATATCTTGTTTGCAATAAATGCTCGACCTACATTGTTCCAGTTTTGCCTTATTCGGATAACTTGGAGTACCGGATCAGTCCTGATTTGAGAACATCATGCGGATCTTCCAATCATGAACAAATCAAGATGACACATTATAAGAACATTCCAAACACTCTGTCCAATCCGCAGAGTAAGACAATGTACTTCCGGATCTCTCTGGACCCTTTTGTAATCCTCTGTCATTCCGGAGCATCTCCCGAAACAGGTCTTACTTGATCGATCACAACTTCTTTACATCTTCATGCGGACCTCTGAAATCTTATCTGGATCATCGCAAGACTTATATCTTCAAACCCTTTACTCCGCATCTTGTGCCACATCCGGCACCACTTGATTGGCTGGGGGAACAGGATTTTCTTTGAGTCTCCCCCTGAGCCAGAGCTCACTTTTAATTTTCGGAAGAAATATCAGCACCAGAGTCTGGTGCGGATCCAACCTCTACATTCTCTGAACTTTTCTTCACCCAAGTCTTGTTCATCTGATTCCTAACTTCATCCGCATTCATCTTTTGTTTACCCTTGTCTTGATTCTGTTTATACATCGGACCTTTTTTGTCCTGATTTTTGCTTCTGCAGACTTTTGCATTATGACCGGACCTATTACAGATTTGGCAGATAATATTTCCTTGTATGTTTGACTGATAACCTCTTGATCTGCATTGATTAGCCATATGACCTACTCTATTGCATGCAAAGCATCTACCATTGAATGATTTGTTTATTTGCATATTTCTACATTCATGAGACTTGTGTCCATACCTTTTGCAGTTGAAGCACTGTCCGGAGAAGGATGAATTAGTCTGATTCATTTTCTTTCTGCATTGATTTGCTTTGTGACCAAAGTGATTGCAGCTGTGGCAGTATCCATTGAAGGATGGATATCTTTGAGCATTGGGCTGTCTTACCAGAGGTCTTCTAGGCCTATTCCTTGGATTTTCTGATCCAAAATTCTTTTGACCAGATCAAGAGCTTTCTCCTTTCTCATATCCCAAACCATACTTGTCATCTGTCCTCTTTTGACTTCCAAGAAGTACTTCAAGTTGGGCAGAACTTATCTTGAATTTTTCTTTATATTCATTTGCTGTTTGAAGATCTCTTTTGAGAGAGACAATTTGATCCTCAAGTTTTTCTTCATTATCTTTGGCATCTTCAAGATCAGATTCAAGATGTCTGATAATCCTGTCCATCTGGTGGCATTCTTCTGATTTCTCTTTAAGAGATTGTCTTCAGCTTTTCTTTTTTCTTCAATCTCTTGAGTAATCTTTATAGTTCCTGATTTCATTTCATGTCTTAACATAATGACTTCTTTTGATAACTTTTCACATAACTTGGTTTTCTCAATCAATTCTTCATTTGTATTGCTTTCTTCACTTTGTCTTGCCAATTGTTGGAGCAGCTCCTTTCTCTTTTTCATAGAGAGACTTAATTTGTCTTTTAGTTCTCTCATGAATTCATCAGCCTGTTTGAGTCTTTCCTTTAATTCATTGACTTTAGAGTTTGACTGTTCAAGATCCTCAAGGGCAGTCTTGAGGTACTCCCTTAAACCATATGCATCCATTTGAACTCCCAGATCTTCCTCAAGCTGTTAGGCTCTATTAGGAGGAACTTGGCTCTGATACCAATTGTTGATAACTGAGAGGGGGGGTGAATCAGTTATCCTAATTATTTCTTCTTTTGAACTTTCTTATTAATCAAAGCAGCATTGAATCAAACAAACAAACATTACCATGAAATGAGAAACACATGACACAGTATTTTTGACGTGGAAACCTGGTTAAGGGAGAAAACCACGGGGTGATTAACCCAAAGATTATTCTCTGTTAGAAGAATAAGGAATTACAAAATGGCACTTGCCAATTAGGGCTCACTGCCCAAGCACACTGCTCACAAAGAGGCACACTGCCTACAAGGAGACACATTGTCTACAAAAGAATGTTTATACAATACTTGAACTGATTGGAAGCATCTACATATGCTGGAGTTTAGTTCCAGTTAGGCTCAGTATACTGATCTGCTGCACTTCATCTTTCCTCTGCTCTTTTTCTGCTTTTCTTTCACATATCGGATCTTTCTTATTACTTCTGCTCTGTTCTGCACTTATTCGCATACCCCACAACACAACTACTACTCTCACAACAAAATCCATCCTTTATTTATATCCACACTAGTGATTTCATTATCTTTCTAGTCGACACCCGGAATAGTCTATTTTCTCACAAACTTTGTTCTGTCGGCTGAATCCTTGCATATCAAGTAATGCGGATCAAGCATATACTTGTAGATATCATTAATCATGTCAGCCAAACATGATTCATGCCTTCACAACATTTACCATCAATAGTAACACATCCAGAAAATAGTCTGATACTCTGTTAGTCAGTTCTTCCTTTGTTATCACTGTCTCTCAGGAATCCGGTACTCAACTAGTCATATCTTTTTCCTTGTCCATCACCAGAGGCTAAATCCTTGTAATATACTACTCAAGGTAGTCCTGTTGACTTCCCCAAATCCGCACTGCACCAAGACACTTCCTCTGAGAGTTCCGGACCAATCTGTCAGACCTTGCCACATGCTCTATTTTTGTTCACCGGACCACAACAATCTTCATTCTGACTTCTGGTAGAGACACACCATGACTTGCGGATATGTGGGATGACCTTTGTTGCCATCAATGACATCAACCATGAATCCATATAGTGTCTCTTGCCAACAGAACTATTATAGGAGCTTCTAGGTCACCAAAGACTAACTCCATAGCTTTCACCAGCATGCAACCAGATCCTTCAAATAGAATCTTCATCTCCATATAATTGTGTTTCCATTCTTTATGCCTGAAAAGAAAGATCACCTACACAAGGATTCTTTTTAACTAGGGATAGACATCACAAGGAGAAAATTCCTCCTATAGCCAAATCCATGGTTCTAATACCAAATGAAAGGAACTATTCCTAGAATATCACCAGTAACAAGAACTCAAAACAAAGCTTTTATACCAAATGAAAGGAACTATTTCCATATCATTGTCAGTAACAAGAACTCAAAACAAAGCTCTAATACTAGCGAGATGAAGCCCACAATTCCTACATTAATCCCATGAGAGAAGCAATGCAAAAGGTTAGAGATCTATATCTATTTAATATAAAAAAAACACACAACACAAGATATATCCTAGGAAACCCTTGTGGGAAAACCTAGCCTCCAAAGCACAATCAATGTATTATTAAATAAACTAGCAGTTACAATACATTCGTAGACTTATAGTGATTTATCAAGAGTACAATGAGAGAGATCTACAATCATCTACCTTCATGGATTCAATCTACCCACAAACATGCATATGTCAGATGCTCTCCATATACAAATGAACCAACAACTACCCAACCATACATCCATGGCCATATTGCATTGTCAGAGCTACAAGCAACAAGAGAACAAAAATGGTGGAACTTTGGTAGCATAATGTTACATGTGAACCCCTCTACAAAACCACCAACACATTCATCTAGTATATATAGGTAAGTCCAAGATAGGAAACCACAAGTCGTTTCCAAAACCATGTGCAAATTTTCCACCCAAATTAACACAATATCTTGGACAAATCCATATCTTCCCAAGATGATCTCATATGTTAGGTAAAGAGCCTCCTTGATTTGATAGTTCATGCCTAATTCCCTCTTAGCATGCACTTTACCCAAGTTAACATCTTTTTACACCTTACAAGTGTCAAAGTCACATCTAGCAACTTGCATGACACTAAATGTTACAACTTGTCAAGCACAAATTACAAAGTGGTTTGCCAAATCCAAGTGGGCACATAATTAATACAAATTGCAATAAATGAACATGGGATATTGCAAGGTGGACAATACCTAATCCCAACAAAGATAAGGGAAAGCATGGGAAGTATGATGCCTTGCGGTTGGCCCCCTACATCATATAAAATCATTGTGGATAGGAAATATTTTATCTAAGAGGGTGATCTCACAATACTGAGTCCCAAACTTGGGACATCCTGATTTTTGCTTGAAATCACATATTTTTTAGAAAAATTAATGATTTAAGCCTTGAGGGGTTCCATCTAAAGGGTTTTAATTGAAATGGGTTAGATAAAACCCTCTTAGATCAAACCCTCTTAGATCAAACCCCCTTGGAAAGAACCGCCCTAGTCTTAAAGCAAAACCTTAATGGAGTCTCCTCCTCACCTATCAAAATGCTGACAAAAAATCAATTTTGCTTCACCTTTTGAGGGATCAAATGAAGTCATTTAGAAATTATATTTTGTATGTAGCACTTATTATAATCTTTCCAAAAAGTATGATTTTTAATTATATTTGATTTGAGTATTATATTTATTTTCTATTTTTTAGTGAACATAGGTTTTTCACTGAACATCAAGGTCTCTATTCCACACACACGAAAAAATAAAAAATAAAGAAAAATATTATGAAAAATATCTGCACACTAGGTATTGATGTCCTTGTTTCAACAAAAAAAAAATGGATACATACAGAAAACATTATGTTGTATGTTATAAACCTATGTCTAAATTATAATAATCTAACTCTAAAAATTAATAAAAATATATATATGTAACAAAAATTATGAAAAAATATATGCGCACTAGATATTTGTGTTAAAATCTATGTTTCAAATTTTATAATTTGATCCTTTCTATAAAAGTTATGATGTATGGTATAAACGTCACTTTTAAAAAATGTTATTAATAATAAAAAATAAGTTATTAAAAGTTACGTAAAAAATCACAAATTATTTCTTTTTTTTTTTTAAATACATTTAGAATCTACACACAAAATCTCAAAAATCACTAGTTTATATCATCTTCAAATTCTTAATGGTTTAGTTGCTATGTGTTAGAAAGTGAAAATTTGGTTTAAAATGCTAATTTCAATGTCCTACTTTGGCCAAAAAGTGGGACACAGTATTGTGGGATCACCCAAGAAGTCTTGGTGTTAAGTTCCTAGAGCTACTTGTTCATAGGCAACTTCTAAAGCACTACTTCTCATAATGGATCTTGCTAGAAAATTATGTACATTACTCTAACTCTGTGCATTCCTTTGTGCAATTATGACTGTACTTGTGTACTCATAATGTAACTGTGTTTATGTGTTGTTCTCCTATTTGAAATAAAGATAATATTGAAAATTGCCTCTACTCTAATCTATGAGGAGAGATGTATAAAAAATAATGATCAATAATTATAGTAAATAATAAGATACACAAAATAAGCATAACACAATGATATACTCTAGGAAAACTGTTTCGATAAAAATCCCAACGTCCAAATCATGAAACAATTGTATTACCAACAACAATCTCAGTTACATGCAATGTCCAAGCTCAAGTCTTTATAGGAGAAATCGCCATTAGATCTAGAGTAGTTGTGAAAACATAAATATTGTAAGCTCAATACAAAACCTCTATCTCTAGCATCCAATCAATAGAGAAAGCAATCCATGAAACCATGAGTGGTAAACCACAAACCATGGGAATACCATGACCTAGAATTGTTTCTCAAATCATGGACCACCCAAATTCCAATTCCCTCCTTGGTGTTGGTCTTCTAGTATAAAAATAGAATATTATATTACACCTATCATATCATGTCATAACTTGTCATATGTAACTCCCCAAGTTGGGCACTTAACTTTGGCTCCATTATCTCCATTCAAAGATGCCTTATGATGTGTCATAAATTGGTCAACTATTAAGTCAACAATGTAACTCCCCTCTTACATGCTCTTACATGCATCATAGATTCTCTTACATCACTTACATTGTCGTAGAAACTTTTACACGTCTTATATGACAAGATATTCTCCTACATGTGTCATAGAAAAGTTTACACATGGAATTAATGGCCAAGTCATAATGGGACACCCTTTTCCATGAGGGCTCTTAAATAATTAATAAATAATAAATAAATACATTAGGATGCAAGGTTTATGAGAAATTTCTTGACATTCTCACTTGTCATATACCTTGTAAGAGAAAAAGTGGAACACCAACACTATCAACTAACTACTAGGGGTTGAGAGGCCCATAGTCTTACAAGACCACCTAAACTTCTCTATGCTCACTAGCTTTGTCAATGGATCTACAACATTCTTCAAGGTGTCAATTTCTCCAACATCACCCTTCCATCTTCTGCCATATCTCGAACAAAATGGTACTAGAAATCAATATGCTTTTTCATGAAAGGTCAATTTCTTTGCCAAACAAATGGCACTCTGACTATCACAATTAATTTTGACTACTCTTTAACTTAGCCCCACATCTAAAGATAGTCTTAGAATTCCAATTGCCTCCTTATAGACATGAGTAAGCACCATTTACTCTACCTCTATTATGGATAAAGAAACCACATCCTATTGCTTTCTCATCCAACTCGTGCATCACTTAATAGGATAAACAATGTATAGCCACTAATAGACTTGCTATCAACATCCCCTACCCAATTGGAGTCCACGTATCCCTACTATATCTGCTAAGTAGTGGTCATCTATAACATCACTATAATAATATATGGTGTACTCAGAAGCACCCTACAAATACCTAAGGACCCTCTTCACTACAACCCAATGCTCTCGTCCAAGATTTGCCATGTAATTGCTTAAGACTCCTACATGGGCAATGTCTGACCTGGTATAGACCATAACATACATAAACCTCCCAAGTACATGAGCATAGGTCACTTTAAACTCATCTCTTCCATCTCTATGGGTGTTGAGGGATGTACTACTCAACTAAAACTTTATCCCCACAAAAATAGGAACACTCATTGGTTTGTTGTCGACCATTTAAAATGCTACAAAATGAACTCAACACAGTTCTTCTAACCAATACAAGTTTTTTTCTAGTCCTATCACATCTAATTTCCATCCCTAGGATGAACATAGCATCCCCTAAGTCTTTCATTTTAAACTATGAAGAACACTGAGATTTTAAGTCCCTAATCATTTCCTTGTCATCACCAAGTAATAGCATATCATTGACATACAAAGTAATAATGATAAAATGATCACCACTCTATTTATAATTGTGATAGATGAAATTTGCAATGAAAATATGAATGAAAGCAATACATAAATCAATACAATATACCTTCCCTTGCATACACAAATCCAACTTCGTTAATTGAGCTTATTGAAGTGCACCCAACTTCAATCGATTCTTCTTTGCTACTTTGATATATGGATTGCTCAATTAAACAACATAACCTTGTGATATGAGGATGATGAGGTCTAGGATGATTTTAGCAGTGTGATGTTATATGAAGATCGGAGAGAATCAAAAATGGAGAATGAGGTTCAATTTATAGACTTCCAACATTGAAGATCAATGGTGGAGAGTGATCAGAGAGATCAATGGATAGAAATGGTTGAGAGGATGTGCACAAATGAGAGAGGGACAATTGTCCTTGCCCTGTCATGAATTGTGGAGGCTCACAAATCTGATTAAGGAGTTGACTAAATTGATTGATCAAATGACTTAATTGATTGGGTAGTTAACTGAATTTATTGACTAGTCAACTAAATTGATTGATTAGTTAACTAGATTGATTGACTTGTTAACTGATTTGATTGATTTAATTAACTAATTTGATTGATTAGTTATCTAAATTGATTGAGTGAATTATGGAGGAGAGCAATTAATAGGAAATTAAATAAATTAATTATTTAATTTCATGCACATGGATAAATAAATAAAATAGTGAATTTTATTTATTTTGAAGAAATGGAATATTAGCTTTAATTAAATAAATAATTTAAATTTATTTAATTAATATGTGGAGGAAAATTGATTTAATTAAATAATCATAATTATTTAATTAATATGGAGGATAAATTGATGGATATCAATAGATGAATTTAATCAAATAATTAAGAATTATTTAATTAATGAAGTATGACAGATGGACGCCTGGTCTGAGAATGGGTCAATTTTAGGTGTCTACATTTTGCCCCTTTTTGATATGGTGTTGTGAAGTAACATCATTTCAAAGAAGTTTAAAACATAGTGCTATGTTGGATAGAAGAAGATATTAGTTTAGAAGAACAGTATGATTGGATTAGAAATGATGATGCCCTAGTTGGGTAGAAGTACTTAGTAGATTAATTAATAGGTTGAATGATGCCCCCTCGAGAGGATAGACAAATTGGAAGATTACAGGTGTGCTCTCGAAATGAATGGAAATGAATAAAAGAAGGAGATAGAAGATGGAGAACAACATATAGAAAAATGAAGAAGATAAAAGGATGGATGATAGAATGATGCATTTAATATGGGAAGTAGTTATGTTGACTTGAGTAGAGCAATCCTATAGTTTGAAATAGCACGATACATTATGCACCAAGGTATAAGGACCAGGGTGACGATGTGTTGTGCACCCAGCGTAATACAAACTTATCGAGACGTATGAGGAAGGACACTTAGAGCATTAAAGTCCTAATACACAGAAGGTATGATATGACCTTAGATGCAAAGGATAATGCAAAAATCTATTTCAACATACACAAGATATGAATATTAGCTAGAAAGATATGGATTTGAGACAAATGCAAGATAAAAAAGATGACACACACAAGCAAGCAAGAAAGCATGCACAAATGATACTAAAACAAACAAGGTATTGCCCCTGTCAATCTATAAACCAATGATCGATTGATTGACTGATTGATTTGATGATGATGATGATAGTGTTGTCATTGTGGGGAATGATATATCCCTAGATCAACACAAGGATGTGGGAGTGAAATATCCCATTGATGATTGATTGATGATGATTAATTGATTTGGTTTACAACAAGATTAGGATCAAGACCAAAGGATGTGATTCGATGATTTGGCTAGATTGGTTGACTAGATTGGTATGGATTAAGGATGACTTGCATTTGGTTTATTGCTTGGATTTTTTGAATATTTGAGTTTTTTTTTTTGTATTTTTGAGATTTTTTGGTTGTTTCTGAATATTTTTGAGATTTTTTTTAATTGTTTTTGGATTTTTTTTTAGATTTTTTGGTTGTTTTTTATTATTTTTTAGATTTTTTTATTATTTTTTTGGATGTTTTTGAGATTTTTTGGTTGCTTTTGAATATTTTTGAGATTTTTTTTAATTATTTTTGGATTTTTTGTGAACTTTTTATTGTTTTTGGACATTTTTGTGATTTTTGGGAAAAGGAGACAACTAGCAAATGCAAAGGTGTAAGACTAATTTTTTGGCTTTTGTGATGTTTTGGTCTATGGGATGCCATTGTATTGGAGGTTGGATAGCCTTGTTGCTAGATACCAATGACAAGGGAAAACCAAGTCTAGATACAAGGAGGGAGATGGGATTAGATAAGTGGATAAAAGGATGGGTGATAATAAATGGGATGTAAGATGCACGATAATGGGATGGATAAAAGGGTAGGCGATAGTGTGTGGGATGGAAATCTCATGATAGAGGGATGTATAAAAGGATGGGCAATAGTGGATGGAATGGATGTATGTTTCATAAGTGAGCTAGGATGTGATCTCCAAAGACTATGTCACATAGGAATAACATGCCCTATTCTCGGTAGTATGTTTAGGATTTTACATGACAAAACTTAGGACTAGAGGATGATTGGATTGGTTGAAAAGGATGAGGTATATCAAGAGATTTTCTAAAGCATTTTTCAACATTTTGCCCCTATGTCTTTATCAAGATGGGATAGGTATGCAGTTATAATGGCTAAGGATGGTAAGATAGGATATGATAGGATGAGGGAGATAGGAAGGAAATGATAGGTTGGATGAGACAACATGCCCCCAAGTGTAAGACACATAGATAGTCAATCTACACATGATGCATGTTTGCTAGGTTTTCATCATGGTACTTATCCAAGGCAGTTGTTTACCAGGTTTTCACCATTGGACGAAGGGATTTCTCTTTACTATTTTGATTTTTTTTTTCTTTTTTTTTTTGGAATACTTGGATGGAATAGGTGGATATGGACAAGAAGGACTCAAGCATCTAGTTCCAAGAAAGGTGATGGTTCCATTTAAAGATGGATGATGCACATGGACCATGTCAAATATCATTATGCTCATAGATGTTGGTAGGGGATTGCATGAGAGGGAGGTGGAGTAGGTGGATAATGGAGTATGATGTGGATTATGTATGGAAGGATTATGCAAGGATGGATGTGAGATAGTGGATTATGATGTGGATTATGGATGGAAGGATAGTGGATTATGATGTGGATTATGCAAAAGCAAGGACCATAGGGATATGATGGGTGAAATATGTAGGATAATGGATTAAATATGGGGAGATGGAGGTATGTAGAAAAGGTCTGGAATGGGAAGGAACCAAGACCAATGATTGAACACATCGAATGGGATTTTGAAGCTTTTGATTAGAATGAGGTGTAGGAAGTAATGGATCTATTTTTGTAGGGGATGGTCGATGTAGGAATTTAGGTACCCACACAGATGTAGGATTTTTATGATTTTTGCATTGGGATTTATGGGATGAAGGAATTTGAGATTTTTGGATGAAGTGAGATTTTTGGGATTTTTGGGATGAAGGAATTTGAGATTTTTGGATGAAGTGAGATTTTTGGTATTTTTGGGATGTGGATGCTTCATTTGACTTGATTTCTTTTTGCTTAGGGACCCAAACCATCTTATTTTTGGACTTTTCTTGTGAAAGTATGGGCTTGGGTAGCCTTTTGGATAGATTTTGTTTGGACTCTTTGCATTGATGCCCTAAGGCATAAGTATGTTTGGGAGTTTTTGCTTTATGGGTAGAGGTATCTAAAACTTTATTTGTGAATCCCATGAATTTGGTGGAAGCTTCTTGTTTGGTCGATGTGTGCATTTGTTGATCATGATCAGGAATGTGAGGGGATTTATGGATGGAGGGCTTAAAAGTGGATTTGCAGATAAATGGATAAGGGGATTGGATGATAGGGACATCAGACATTGGGATAAGTGGAGGTAGAGTGGATGGAGGGATATTAGGAGTTGGAAGTAGTGGAAGTAAAGTGGATAGAGGAAGGTGTATGGTCACATGCTTTTGAGATTTGTAGGATGATGGGGGAGGAATGGCAACATGTCTTTTGGGGATATGATGTGGTTTATGATGGAAATGAGTGGATTTAGAAGGCATGGAGGTAGTACCAACATCTTGAGATTGTTTTTGTTGGGGTATATAACCAAGGCCATATAAGCGTGGAGGGACTTTGACATGGATAGGCTCCAAAATACCTTGTTCATGAAGGCCTAAGCCTTTACCTTGATAGTTCATTTTTTGGAGTATGCGGTGGACAATGGGATTATGGGTGATTTAGACACTAGATGAGAGCTCATTATTTGATGGGGAAGGTGAGGTGGTAGATAAAGGTTGTTTCTCTCCTAAGGAGGAACATTCATGGATGAAGGCGATAAGACCAAGGGGATATGCTGATGGACTTGAAATATGGTCAATAGTGGGTGATGCAGGATTATTAGGATCTTGATTATCATTATGCTCATTAAGATCCAAGTTATTTGTTTGATCATCTATGTTTACTTGGGAGCCAAGTGTCTCATCAAGGAAAGCGAGTGTTATTGGATCAAGGATAGGACTAGGTGGAGGATGGGTAGGAGTAGTTTGGTTATCTTGCTCATGGATAGTTGTGAGATTCTGGATATGATCAATTTTCTCATGGATAGGCTCTTGGTCATAGAGAGAATTAACATGGATAATGTGATAGTGAGCTTGGATAGGATGAACTTGGATTACTTTCTCATGGGTGGTAACTTGATCATAGATAATATCTTGATCATAAAGAGGATTATGTAAAGGAGGAGTGGAAGTGCTTTGATCTTGATTTGGATGAGGGGTTAATGTTTCCACATGCTTTAGATTATAATCTTGACATAACTCTTGATATTATTGGATGGAAGTGGAGGTAGAAGACTCTTGGATAAGCTTGGTAGGTTCTAGATGGTCAACAACATGAGGGTAGAATGAATCTTGACTTGGACTCATGGTAGGAGACACCTCAATAGGCTTGATGGGTTATGGATTACATGATGGGGTTGAAGGAATGGACATGATGTTTGAAGGCTCTTTGATAGGCTCTTTCATAGGTGTTTGATGACATGGAGATGGTTGATTCCTTCCTAATAGCCATTAGATCACATCCTTCATGAGTGTATGGGTAGATGGATAATATAATGGATGGATAAAAATGGTGTATGGTGTTGTAGGCTTAGGATTAGAATTAGGTGGAGGGAAAATGGTATTGGACATACTAGGATTTGAATTGGATGGTTTTATCGAGGGTAGCTTAAGCAATGTTGTTTGGATCAATTGGCGTAGGGTCATCTCTGAGGGATCCTTTGGTGGAAGATTGGAGGAACACAGGGATGAAGGTAATGAAGGGCTGGATGGATTAGAAGGTTGATGGACCAATGGACTATGATAGGGACTACATGGTGGTGTTGGGATAGGACTAGTAGGCTCTTGGATTGGCATTTGATTGGATGATGATGTAGGGTACCCATAGGATGCATAAGCTAGAGTGGTGTTCCCCTTGTCAAAGGTACCATAAGGACTTAAGGACACTTGATTTTGGTGCAAAGAGTAACTTAGACTTGTGTGTTCATGTTGTGAAGGAACTTGATATCCTTGTGCATGGATTTGGTGATGAGTTGAAATGTTAAGATAAGGAGTTGGATGTTTTTGAGGTATGGATTGATATAGATAGGGGTTAACATTAGAAGAAGTGGGATAGGTTGATGTAGGGGTAACATGATATGTGCTTGGATTAGATTGGGTTAGATGTTATTGAGGTATGGATTGATATAGATAGGGATTAACTATGGAAGAAGTGGGATAGGTTGATGTAGGGGTAACATGATATGTGGTTGGATTAGTTTGGGTTAGATGTTCTTGAGGTATGGATTGATATAGATAGGGGTTAACAATGGAAGAAGTGGGATAGGTTGATGTAGGGGTAACATGATGTGTGGTTGATGATAGGCCAAAACTAGGGTAAGGAATAAGAAAGATTTAATGTTTAATAACTAGATTCGGTTTGGTCTAAATGTCAATCCGAGGGATGTAAGCTTGTGAAAGGTGTCATGGCTCTATGCACAAGGGCTACAGGTAGTGAGATGAGTGTTGATGAATACAACTAAAAACACATAGGAATTGCTTGAATGAAAATTTGATTTAACTTTCCTATTTTGTTTTATGACAAGAAATGTGACAGGAACTATAATAGTATGCATAGTAACAGCGATAGTATCTTGTGTTAATTCCAAAACATAAGTTTGCAATTTAAATTGTTTTAATCAATGAATCATAACTTGACAGAATATCAATAAATCTCACTCAATAATAAATGATAATCAAATTACAGATGATAATAACACAACAACAATCACATTTAATCACTAATTCAAAATGAAACACTATGCAGTGAAAATCAAACACACATTATTGAAATTAAAAATTATAGACATCACTGACGTTCCAAGAAGTGGGCCCTGCCTCCTTAGTCTTCCAAGTGATAGAATACAAAGCATTGTTCTACACAAGTTTGATCATGTGAGACATTTGATTTATTTATAAAAAAATGATAAAGAGTATGCTCTCCTTATTCTCACGCCACACCTTCTTCCTCTTACGTTGTCCTTCTCACGCCATTTTCTATTGTATATAATGAATATGGTGTGCAACAATGTTTCCTATTTTCACGCCCCTTTTCTATTATTTCATGGTTTAAAACTGAATGATATGGGACTGTTTTATTTGTCGATAACCAATTAATCTAAAATGAGGGATTTGTTGTGACTGGCATCCATTCACCACATTATTAGTTACAACAATAATTGATTTTGGCTTACGATTATGACCATGCCAAAAGATTACAATAGCAAAAGAAGATTATTTTTAAATAATGGTTGTCTCATATGAATCGAAAATAAATCATTATTTGTTGCAAAAATAGAACTATCATCCGGCTAAAATAAGTAATGAACGAGTGATAAGAAACCTATGTTCTCCTCCAAGAGCATGATGCAAGATTTATCTTCTTAACATAATGGTAGCATTTATTAATAAATACAATCTAATATTTATTATTCACATATTTTATCTAAAAACTAAATTAAATATTACTTATTTGTATTTAATAATATATAACATAAATAATAAAATGGTTAAGGTAAGATATGGAAATGGGGCAGGATGATGGTTTATGGTGTAGGAAAATGGTTAAAAGATAGAATGAAATGGAACATGAATGGTCTCATCAGTTGGTTGGTATGAAGTTAAGGCGGATGATAGATTGAGGAGGAATTTGTTGATGTTGTATGCGTGATGGTATAGTGGATGATGTGTGAAATGAAGGTTGTGGTTGTGGTTGTTGAATGGAGAGGGGTTGTGTCTGTGGTTGTGTTTGTTGAGTTTGGGATTGGTAGGTGGCTAGGAGTTGTTGGAATTGTTCATTTTGTTGTAGTTGGGATTGGTGTTGTTGTTGGGATTGTTGGTGTTGTGGGGTAGTGACTTGTTCCTTTCTATATAACCACCTAAGTTCGGCAAATATTTTTTGAATAACATAACGATCTTGCTCTAGGTTCTTGTTTTCTAGTGTCATAACCATTTTGAGAAAGGAAGAATGGAATAGATTGTGGTGAGAATTAGAAGTTGGATTGGATTGGATGATTATTATGATGATGTGGATATGGATTGGATGATTAGGATTTGGATTAGGATGAAAGTGATGATAAGGACAATTGGGATGATGTAAGATGTATTTGTTGATAGCTTGACTTAGGCAACTTGCAAACAAAAGATTTCACATGTACATGCATAAATCACACACATAAGACACAATGGTAAGTTTGACTTTTCAAGATTGATTGTTGTGATTATGAAAACACTTGAAGACACATCAACAAGCCTAATATTAGTCAAATGGGTATGGCCAAGAGGTCTTAAGCTAGGATAAACAAGTTGTCTAAGGATATCCCCAATATACACAAGGTACAGGGGGCCCAATTCTGTGAAATGAAAGTGAAATAATGCCACACAGTCAGGAGAAGAGGGTAACTCACACTTCACCTTCACTTCGCCAAGGTATAAAGTTCTTGGGGGCTTAGCCCGAATGACACAATTTCAACTTCCAAGTGTCGTGTCTTTCGATTCACTCCTCACTGTTTATACTCTGTCGAAATGCAAGAGTTGAGGTCATCCCTTGGAGTGGTGTCTCCAAGAAGACCTCCTAAGAAGGGTGACAAAAGAAAATCAAGTGGGTGCATACACACACACTTGATTCACACTCATAATGTTTATTTCCCCTTTAGAAAATTGAAATGTGTGTTGTGAAGATGAATGGATTAAGGATGTTTTTGATTCTCAAGATCACGCAAAGTGCATGAGAAGAGCATACACACCCGCAAACACACTCAAATCCACCAAACAATTCAAGCAAAAGTTTGTTTTAAACTCAAATCCAAATTTGATTATGAAGGCAAATAGGTGCTTGTTTTAAGTTCAAATTGAAGTGTGATAGAAAACAAGGTTTTGATTAAATGAAAAGACAAAAGTTGGATTGTGTGCACCTGAATCTGATGCTAAATCTAATGCATATGTAGCACCTTATGTCTTCCCTTATGCCACCAAAACAAAAAAGAACAAGGACACTTGTAAACCCACTTATTAGCGTGAAAAGTGAAATCTAGAAATTTTTTGATAATTATGATTAGATACAATAGATTGGATATCACCAATAGATTCCTTATAATTTTCTATACAATTTCAAAAAAAATTTATCAAATTTCATTAAGTTTTGAGAAAGTTATGAGGGTTTGAAGTTTATAGGTCTATTTCACAGTCATAGGCACTCTGATACAAGACAAAAGTGCACCGATATAGAGCAAAAGCACGTTGTTATAGGACAAAAGCATGCTTTTAGACAGGGAAATACACAGAGCAAAAGCATGCATATAGAGAACAAAGGCATGTTGTTTCAAAGCAAAAGCGCACCATTACAGGACAAAAGCATGCTTTTAGACAGGCAAATACACAGAGCAAAGACGCGCATACAAAGAACAAAGGCACACTGTTTCAAAGCAAAAGCACGTCGATACAAAACAAAAGTGCACTTACGGGACTGCGAGTAGGTACCTGTCAACAACAGTGAATCAATCTTGACAGAAAGCAAGTTTTGATGGTCTGAGGATGATCCAGGGGTTTAGAAGGTCTAATCTTAGGAGTTGGTAACTGCCAGGTGTCCACATAGACAAAGGCATGCTTTACACATAACCTATTTCAAGTTAAGGAAACGATTTTAAAACTTGCCAAAAAGTTGATGTTAGAGAATAAACAAACAAGATTAGATGTCAGCAAGATACAGTAGGCCAAAAACATGAGACATCTTAAAGAAATTAGCCTTGAAATAGATAAAACATGAACACTATGTCATAAAGCAAAAGCGCATTTATCCGACAAAGGCACTTCGATTTGTTGCGTAGGCGCGTCGATTTGTTGCGAAGGCGCACCGATTTGTTGCAAAAGCACACTTTCCCAGTCAGGCATGTTTATGTTCCTGTTGCATAAAAAGTATGGAATTTCTTCCAAAAAATGTTAGATTTTAGGGACGTGGGTCCCACCAAGCGTGCCAACATGTGATAGATGAAATTTGCAATGAAAATATGAATGAAAGCAATACATAAATCAATACAATATACCTTCCCTTGCATACACAAATCCAACTTCACTGATTGAGCTTATTGAAGTGCACCCAACTCCAATCGATTCCTCTTTGCTACTTTGATATATGGATTTCTCAATTAAACAACATAACCTTGTGATATGAGGATGATGAAGTCTAGGATTATTTCAGTAGTGTGATGTTGTATGAAGATCAGATAAGATACAAAAATGGAGAATGAGGTTCAATTTATAGACTTCCAACAGTGAAGATCAATGGTGGAGAATGATTAAAGAGATCAATGGCTAGAAATGGTTGAGAGGATATGCACGAATGAGAGAGGGACCAGTGTCCTTTCCCTCTCATGAATCATGAAGGCTCACAGATTTGATTAAGGAGTTGACTGAATTTATTGATCAGATACCTTAATTGATTGGTTAGTTAACTAAATTGATTGACTAGTCAACTAAATTGATTGATTAGTTAACTAGATTGACTGGTCCTTGTTAACTGATTTGATGGATTAAGTTAACTAATTTGATTGATTAGTTATCTAAATTGATTGAGAATGAATTATGGAGGAAAGGAAATAATAGGAAATTAAATAAATTAATTATTTAATTTCATGCACATGGATAAATAAATAAAATATTGAATTTTATTTATTTTGAAGAAATGGAATATTAGCTTTAATTCAATAAATAATTTAAATTTATTTAATTATGTGGAGGAAAATTGATTTAATTAAAAAATCAGAATTATTTAATTAATATGGAGAATAATTTGATGGATATCGATAGATGAATTTAATCAAATAATTAAGATCTATTTAATTGATGAAGTATGACAGATGAAAGCCTGATCTGGGAATGGGTCAATTTTAGGTGTCTACAATAATAAACACAATGATCTAACTTAGAATTAATAAACCCTAGCTCTAAAACATGTGATCAAACTTCTTAAACCACATTTTAGGTGATTGTTTTAAACCATAGAGGGCTTTCTTAAACCAACAAACCAAGTTTTCCTTACCCTTTATAATGTAGTGCTTTGGTTGTGACACATAGATCTCCTCCTCCAAATCATCATGCAAGAAATTCGTCTTCGCATCCATCTGCTCAACCTCAATATCAAATATAGTAGCACAAGCTAATAAAATTCTAATGGACGTCACTCAAATCTATTCCCTTGAATAGGGAATAACCTTTGGCAACCAATCGCACATTGTATTTCTCAATATTGCCATCAGAGCTGAACTTATTTTTGAATAGCGAATTGTAAGTAATAGATTTTTGTCCTTCAGGGAACTGAACTAAGTCCCATGTCTCATTCTTCTTTAGCGCAATCATTATCTTAGGATTCATTAAAATTCCCTGATCTGAAGAATTATGCAAAATTTTAATTAAAATTTTATAGTGATTTTTATTTTGAATAGAGAGGGTTTTTAAATATTAATTACTTTATATATATATATATATATATATATATATATATATATATATATATATATATATATATATATATATATATATATATATATATATATATATAAACAAGTTTTAGAAAATAAAATAGTTCTAAAAATATTATATACATATTCTTTTTATAAATAAATTTCTTTTTTATATTTATTTATTGAAAATTATTTGTATTTGTTTTCTTTTTTTATCATTGAAAATAGCTTTAGGGAGCCATACCCATAAAGAGAATTATAACAAAAAATATTATATTATCAGTTGCTCCAATGGAGAGCCATTTTATATTACATCATAAATTATATATCACTGTATATCCATCTACAGATGCATGCCTTATGCCTACTATGCCCGAACTTTAACAAAATGCCAAGCCTTCTACCTAATTACATACAGTGCCCTTATAATCAAAGCA
This sequence comes from Cunninghamia lanceolata, assembly GCA_027924645.1. Classification (NCBI taxonomy): domain Eukaryota; kingdom Viridiplantae; phylum Streptophyta; class Pinopsida; order Cupressales; family Cupressaceae; genus Cunninghamia; species Cunninghamia lanceolata. The sequence continues at coordinate 832,648 of BSBN01000374.1, read as the reverse complement.
GGGCATCAACTATATGTCAAGACTATTTAGTTGCTACTTGCACCATTGAGATTGCCTCCCTCTATGCCATCGCCGCATTCTAATGCCGAGCTTAACTCCATGATTGCATTTGTCCAATCTACCTCACCACTAGGCTCGATCCACGTCACCTCCTTCAGAAAACTAATCCCCCACTTAGCCACCCGCCTCCAATTTTCTTCATTTCCACCAACCATTGGAATAATGAATGGTATCCACGAGCCTGAGTATGCAGGAATGATTTGCGGCCATCTCCCAGCTCCCAGATGAAGACCCAAACCCATAATAGCCTCCTCAATTATCTTCAACATTGCCTCCTCCATCTCGCTTTGACAAGCATGTTAACCTTTGTTTTGATCACCTTCTTCTCTTCTCGAGCATCAAGCAAGACTGTTAAAACATGGAAGCAATATTGGAGCTAACTTGGTATCGATGGTCTGCCTCCAAAAAAGCCTCCCCAAGAACCATCTTGATGGTGTGAAGGACCACCCCAGACCTCAACCGAAAGACTTTCTTTAAATTTTGCTCTATTACTGTAGACACCTAAAAATGTCCAACACCTTGTCAATAGCATGTTTTGCCCTAAGTATCCATATTATCACCTAATTAGTTAAATAAATCTTATTTATTTGACTAATTTCATTTATTCTCTTTCAATCCCATAATCCCTTCTATAATTAAATAAATTTTTATTTATTTAATTATTCATGTCCATTTATCCTCTCTAATTAAATAATTATTTTTAATTGTTTAATCCCTTCTATAATTAAATAAATTTTTATTTAGTTAATTATTCATGTCCATTTGTCCCCTCTAATTAAATAATTATTTTTAATTGTTTAATTAGTCATTTATCTATTTTCCTATAATTAAATAAATGTTTATTTATTTAATTATATTTCCACATCATCTCTCACCTCAATCCAAAATTAATTAAATAAATTAAATATTTATTTAATTAATAAAATCCTAAAAAGATCTTCTTGCTTTCTTTCCAAAATTAAAATCTCATGTGTATCTAATTAATTTATTTAATTAGATATTTCATCTATTATCCTCCCATCTTTTTAGAAGATTTATTTCTTTTTTGAGGATTTAAAACTAAAAGCAAGTCTTTTTATCTTTTTCCTATTTTATCTTGTTTTATTTCTTCTTGTATCAAAAAATCAAATAAAATCTTATCTTATCAAATCTTCTTCCCTCCACATCAAAAAGTCTATAAATATGGCCTCTCATAAGCCATTTGTATGCATTTTAGTTTAATATCTTTATGCTACTAAAATTGTTCTTCATCCATCATCTATCTATTTTCATCCATTTTCATCTATCTTCTTTCATCAAATATTTATCCTATTATCATTACGCTGCGAATGTGAGCAATCAACATCTAATCAAATTGAGCAATCAATCATGCATTCATCATTCGAGGTATTCGAAAGGTTTGGGTAAAAAGGTAATTGCATTTATTGTTTTATCTTCATATTTTATCTAAAATTTCTCGTTTACATTCTGGCACGTCCGGTGGGACTCATTTTGTTTGATCATTTTTTGCAAGTTTTTGTTAAAAAAAATTGTGTTTTTTTTTAACCCTTGTGTTGCAAGTTTTGCAAGTGATTGTTACAAGTGACTTCCTGAGCTAAAATAGACATCACGGTTGCGTCCAGAAGGGCCAAGAGGTGAAGAAAAACATAAAATTTGACCCTTTTTTGTGTAGGTGAAATTTGAGCCAATGTTTGCAAGGCGATGAACAGTGTTTCCGGTGCTGAACAGTGTTTCCGGCGGTGAACAGCGCTTTCTGGCAATTAACAATGTTTCTGGTGATGAATAGTATTTTCAGCAGTAAAGAGTACTTCCGACAATGAACAGTGTTTCCGGCAATGAACAGTATTTCCGGTGGTGAATAGTACTTTCGGTAGTGAATAGTGTTCTCATGCTGTGAACAATGTTCTCAGGCAGTGAATAGTGTTTTTTAAAGCTTAAAATAGTTTTTTTTTTAAATTGTCATAACTTTTGCATATCATGTCAGATTTTTGCGTTTTTATAAGCATTGGAAAGCTAACAAGACAAAATTCACAGTTGTAAAGGTTTCATCAGGTGAACTCATCATTTCATCAGGTATTTTTGTAGGTAAACTTTAGCTTCCGTTCAAACTTAAAATACACGTATCTTGAGCAAAACATATCCTTTTTCAGCGATTTTTTTTAAAAAAATTGCATAGAATTTCATGAAATTTCCAATTTTGTAGTTTATTTATGTGTATTAGATCACTACTTGTAGGTTTTTATCAGACCATATCTTTTGAACTAATCCTCTTTGGCAGCTAACATCCATCTGTGCAGCTTGTCCTAATCGCTTGTCAAAGAATGGAGCAAACAAACTACTGACATATCTTCTACAGGTTTGAGCGGTCAAAGAAAAATCATTTATCACTAAAGTAGGCACACTTCAATTTGGTGCTTAAAATTAACAATCTACCTTTGTGTCTATTTTTCATTTTCTTCATTTGTTTGTCTATGTCTGATTGTTACCCGATTTGGAAATGAAAGTATCATCTCCCCCTACCTAACCAACAGATCTGGGGTGCACGAGAAATTATTGTTAACTCTAGAGGGTCTGCCTTCCCATTGTGAGAAGGGGTACGACCCAAGCAGAAACGGGCTAAATCCAAGCCATTCCAAGCCGCTATATAAATAACGTGTTTGTGCCGAAAGTCACAAACGACGAGTGTTGTTGTGCTATACTGACCAAAACCCTATGGAGCATAACCTCTGCAGGCTGGGAAGCCTCCATTAACAGAGCAAATCGTTGCATGTATAGCCACCCGAACAGAAGCCCTTACTAGAAACCTTTGTGTAGAAACCAAAAACCCCTATCTGTTGGTACAGGAGGAAACTTTGATAGCCATCCCACATTTTCGTAGCTTATGGTAGAGATAGAAAGGTACCTTAAGATCTACGCATCTTGAAGACCTGGAACTTGGTGTGCCTGAGAAGTGAGTGCACTGTAAGGGGGAGCCCGTGCCCCAAGTTCCTGGAGCTATACACCATAAGTAGGTGCAGCTAGGTAAAACCAAGTGGGAACCCAATAGGGATTGTCTCAACCAACCTAGGCGGTAAATGTTTGTGAATGGCTTGTGCATGAGTGTTTGCTATCTTGTCTTCTTGCCATAAAATTGCCAAAAAGCTGTCAAAAACAAACTCCCTCTCACGAGCCAATTTCATCCTAATCATCAATCCAAGTTATCCCACCTTGTTATCCCACATCATCCTTATCATTATCCTAATCCATCCAAGTCACCTAACCTAATCATCCACACCATTATCAAAACCCAAAATCCAAATCAGCCTAATCAAAAATCAAGACCTTATTTGATCATTATCAACATTTATCCAAACTCGCTTGAGATCATTAGTCTATCTCAAGTAAGTCATCCAATCAAATCATCCAATCAACTCTATTACTTAAGTGTCACTAGTCTACCTTAAGTATAGAGAATCATCCACTCTTTGAAGCAAAACAAATCATCCTAAGGTATTGAAATTTGATCTCCAACATCACAACCCCTCTACATCCTCATATCCTACTCTACCACTTGTAAACATGGACATGGCATTTCTAAACAAAACCTATGAGAATGATCCTTATGGCACCAAAAGAATGCTTGATCAACTTAGGTGGTTATATAGAAAGGAAGAAGACCATGTGTCACCACAACATCAAGTCCTAGGCCAATATCAACGATCCCACATTCATTCACAAGCCCAACAAGCACATAATCCAAACACTGATGCCAACACATCCATACCGCAAATCACCCTCATTATTCCTAACAACACCACAAACACAAGTGCTTCCATAAGCATACCATCCAATTATCCTAACTCCATTGCCTTCATATCACAATTACTTTCTCAACAAACTTCCAACATCAACCAATGTCCACAACAATCCACCTCACAAAACCTTTCACCTACAAATCCTATTATGTCGCCTCATCACCAAACCTATCCACATGACAATCAAATGTCTTTACAAGAACAACATGCAAGTCCAAATGGCCCTATGTACATGAACCAAGAAAGCCCAAGTTCACTTTTGCAACAAACATCATTGATACACTTATGTCATCTTATGTAAGACCTAAAATCCTTTGACAAGGGAGAAACCAACCTAGAAAGTGCCTCCTTTGAGTCACCTTCATCATCCAATCATATGCCAACACATGAGTCAACTAGTCCTATCCCAACACCTTTATCAAGCCCTTCATCGCCTTCATCCCCATATTCCACTAATCCTTCATTAAAAGATTCCATGGAGATACTTTTAGAGAAATTGGTCCAAGCAAATTTGATTGAGCTATACCCGTTCAGAGCAAATTCTCCATCTATGTTTAAACCTAGTTGGTATAAAGATGATGAATATTGTGCATACCATAGGTATAGGGGCCATACCATATCCACTTGTGTCTGATTTCAAAGATTAGTCAAGAACCTAGAAGATTGTGGTAAGATTGTCTTGGATAAAACCAATCCCTCTAATTCCCTTATCTTTCCATCTAGCCCAAATCCTAATCCCATTATCCATCCAACAAATCCTAATCCTGAGCCTTCAACTTCCACTATTACCATCCATCCACTATATTGCCCATTCACCCATACCCTTGCAAAGGATGTGATCCATTGGCTACTAGCAAGGAATAAAACATTGCCATGTCATCAAACACCTATTCTTGAGCCTATAAAAGAGTCCTACACCATGCCTAGTCCTATCCTAACACCATCATGTGATCCACAAACAATCAAGCCTATCACGAACCCAAGTCAAGAGCTATTGTACCTTCATGTCAATAACCCTTAGGAACATGTCAAGCCTATCCAAGAGTTATCCATTTTCATTCAAGAAAACCAAGAGTTATGTCAAGAGCATGATCCTAAGCATGAAGAAACAATAGCCCCTAAATCTAATCAAGATCAAATCATCCTCATCCAATCTATCCATAACATGTACCTTCTTTATGATCAAGATGATATCTATGAAGAAGCTATCCATGAGCACTTTGATCCTATCCATAATCCTATATCCATCCATGACCAAGATATCCACATTGCTCCTAGTCATCTGTCATCTAGCCCTATCCATAATGAGCAAACATCCACTCCCCTTGATGAGACAAAGGCCTCCCAAGCAAGCATATAAGATCAAACCAATAATGATCCTTTCACATCCACCATCAACCCTATTCCAAATCCACCATCATATCCTATTGGTCTTACCACCTTCATCCATGAGTGTTCCTCCTTAGAACACCAACAACCATTATCCCTTATCTCACCTTCTCCATCCAATAAGGAACTCGTGTCTAGTGTTCCACCTACACCTAGTCCCACTGTCCATCGCATGCTCCAAAACATGAACTACCAAGGTAAAGGTTTAGGCCTTCATGAACAAGGTATTTTGGAGCCTATCCATGTCAAGGTCCCTCCTCGCTCACATGGCCTTGGATACACACCCCAAGGACAGCAATCTAACGATGTTGGTACTTCCTCCACACTTCCTAAATCCACTTCCTTCCATCATAAACCTCATTATATTCCTAAAACATACGTTACCATTCCACCTCCCTCATCCTACAAATGTCAAAAGCATGTGACTGTACATCTCCCACCATCCACTTTGCCTCTGCTACTTCCAACTCCTAATATCCTTGCATCCACTCTACCACCATTGCTTCCAACACCTAATTTTCCTATCATCCATAAATACCCTAAAAATCCCAATCATGGCCAACAAATGCACACATTGTCTAAACAAGGAGCTTCCACCAACCCCACTTCCACCATACCCATGGGATTCAAGAGAAAACATTTGGATGCCTCTACACATAAAGCAAAAAATCCTAAGGGTCCTCATGCCTTAGGACACAAAAGCCAAGAATCAAAGAAATATCCATCTCAAAAGTTGCATACACCCACACACCTCAAAGCAAAAATGAAAAAGGTGTGGGTCCCCAAGCAACAAGTAATTGCCTCAAAAGCTGCATATATCCAAACCCATACATCCACAAGCAAAGCCAAACACTAAAATGGTATGGGTTCCTAAGAAAGAAGCAAGCAAATCAAATGAAGCATCCACCTCTCAAGAATCCCAATCCTCCACTTCCATCCAAAAATCCCATTCCATCCAAAAGTCTCAAATTCCTCCATCCCACATGAAAAGCAAAAATTATAAAAATACTAAGTCTATGTGGGTTCCTAAAGCACTTCGTCACCCATCTCCTAAGCAAACAACACCATTGCTTCCTACCCCACCATCCCATCAAAAGCTTCAACGTTTATCATGGTGTGTGCAACCCTTGGTCATGGTTCCCTTCCCCCCTTTCATCCATTATCCTACATATCTTCCTCATCACTTCCCTATGGTCCATGTTTATGCATAAGCTTTCCATCCATCTTTTATGCATAAATCCACATCATAATCTGCATCATAATCCACTATTACACCTTTCATAATCCACTATCCTTCCATCCATAATCCATATCATAATCCACCATCTACCTAATTCATCTCACTTTCATGTAATCCCCTACCAACATCTATGAGCACACTTGACATGGTCCATGCGACGACATCCATCTAACGGGACTATCACCTTTCATGGAACTAGACACTTGAACCCCTCATTCATTTCCACTTGTCATAGCCTATCAAAAAGTCAAATAAATAAATGAAAAAAAAAAAAAAAGTAAAGAGAAATCCCTTCGTCCAATGGTGAAAACCTGGCAAACAAGCGTCATGTGTAAGTTGATCTTCGATGTCACCTACACTTGGGGGCACATTGTCTCATCCTACTTATCATTCTCCATCCTATCATATCCTCTCTTACCATGTCCTTATCCATCCACATACATACACCTATCCCATTGCATCCATTCATCCTCCCTTCCTCATCTTGATCTTGATAAAGATATGGGGCCAAAAATGTTGAAACATGCTTTGGATATCTCTTGATATACCTCATCCTTTCTGTCCAATCCTATTATTATCCTATCATCCCAAGCCTTGTCATGAAAAATCTTAAGTACTCTACCTAGAATGGGGCATGTTATTCCTATGACATATAGTATTTGGAGATCACATCCTAGCTCCATTATGAGGCATACATCCATCCACTATAGCCTACCCTTTTACCCATCTATCTATCATAAAATTTTCATCCTATCACCCATCTTTTATCCATCCTACCTACTTCCTTGCACCTAGACTTGGTCCTCCCTTGTCATTGGTATCTAGCATAAAGGCTGCACAAATTGTAAATCCATTTGCCATCCCAAAATATTTCCAAAAATCCAAAAAAATTGAAACATATCAAAATACCAAAAAAAATCCAAAAACATCATAAAATGTCCTGAAAAAATTACAAAAAAATCCAAATATTCCCCAAAATACAAAAAAAATCAAATATCCAACAAAAATCCAAGCCATAAAATCAATCATCATCAAACCAAATCACAAAGCAAATCTAATCAAACCTATCAAATCAAAGAAAATCAATCTCAATCAACCCATAACTCGATCAATCTATCCACCATCATCATCAAATAAAAATAGAACTATAGCTCATCTCTATCATTAAGTGCCTTGATCCCGTGGATATGGGTATGTAGGCAATCTGGAGTATAAAGAAGGTACCCAGATTTAGGCACAAGATGATCTCCCCCCTCATAATCCTCATCATTCATCTCATCCTTATCCTCATCATCCATCTCACCTTCTTTCATTCATCCATCTACCACATCATCAATAAACACCCAAAACTACATATTCATCATGTCTCATCATCACCGTGTGGTGCTTTGATCCTGTGGATACGGGTATGTAGGTAGTCTGGAATACGAAGGAAGTATCCAGTACGCAAGTACCAACGATTCATTCGTCCATTCCCCTATCATCTTCTCTTTCTTCCATCTCTCATCTTCTTCTATCATCTATCTTCATCAATTCATCAATCTTTCAAAACAATTCTTCCAATCAACCACTTCTTCAAATCACCAATCCATCACTTCTTCCAATCAATCTCAATCTAAGCAATAGATCCAAATGCAAGTCACCTTTTATCCATACCAATCAAGTTGATCAAGCTTGTCAAATTATCCAATCACATACTTGGTCTTGATCCTAATCTTGTCGTAAACCAAATCTATCTATCATCATCAATGGGATATATTGTTCCCCGCCATGACAACACTATCTATCTATCATCATCATCAATCAATCAACAATCAATCATTGGCTTACAACTTGACAGGGGCAACACCTTGTTTGTTTTTGTATCATTTGTGCATGCTTGCTTTCTTGCTTGTGTGTGTTATATGTTTATCTTGCATTTGTATCACATCGATATCATTCCAACTAATATTCATATCTTGTGTATGTTGGAATAGCTTTTTGCATTATCCTTTGCATCTAAGGTCATACCTTTTGTGCATTAGGACTTTAATGCTCAAGTTTTCTTCCTCATATGTCTAGACAAGGTTGTATTATGTTGGGGCACGAGACACATCGTCACCTTAGTCCTCATACCTTAGTGCATAACATCTAGCGCTATATCAAACATCATGATTGCTCACTTTCATTGCAACATAACGCATCATCCTTTTTTTCTATCCATGTCCTTATCATTTTAATCTTTTTCAATCCCTTTCATGTCAAGAGCCTACCCGTGTTTGTCCAACCCGCCTATCCTCTCGAGGGGGCATCCTCATCCTATCTTTCCATCATCATCTTTTTCTTCTATCCATACCTTAGCTTCTTTGAAATGATGTTACTCGACACAGATTTCATCATCTCAAAGAGGGGCAAAATGTAGACACCTAAAAATGTCCAACACCTTGTCAATAGCATGTTTTGCCCTAGGTATCCATATCATCACCTAATTCGTTAAATAAATCTTATTTATTTGACTAATTTCATTTATTCCCTTTCAATCCCATAATCCCTTCTTCTATAATTAAATAAATTTTTATTTATTTAATTATTCATGTCCATTTATCCTCTCTAATTAAATAATTATTTTTAATTGTTTAATCACTTCTATTATTAAATAAATTTTTATTTATTTAATTATTCATGTCCATTTGTCCCCTCTAATTAAATAATTATTTTTAATTGTTTAATTAGTCATTTATCTATTTTCCTATAATCAAATAAATTTTTATTTATTTAATTATCTTTCCACATCATCTCTCACCTAAATCCAAAATTAATTAAATAAATTAAATATTTATTTAATTAATAAAATCCTAAAAAGATCTTCTTGCTTTCTTTCCAAAATTAGAATCTCATGTGTATCTAATTAATTTATTTAATTATATATTTCATCTATTATCCTCCCATCTTTTTAGAAGATTTATTTCCTTTTTGAGGATTTAAAACTAAAAGCAAGTCTTTTTATCTTTTTCCTATTTTATTTTTTTTATTTCCTCTTTTAGCAAAAAATTAAATAAAATCTTATCATATCAAATCTTCTTCCCTCCACATTAAAAAGTCTATAAATATGGCCTCTCATAAGCCATTTGTATGCATTTTAGTTTAATATCCTTATGTTGCTGAAATTCTTCTTCATCCATCATCTATCTATTTTCATCCATTTTCATCTATCTTCTTTCATCAAATCCCTATCCTATTATCGTTACGCTGCGAATGTGAGCAATCAACATCCAATCAAATCAAGCAATCAATCATGCATTCATCATTTGAGGTATTCGAAAGGTTTGGGTAAAAAGGTAATTGCATTTATTGTTTTATCTTCATATTTTATCCAAAATTTCTCGTTTAAAGTTGCTTTCTCTAAGAACGCTACTTGCCTTTTCCGAGCTCTTATACAAATTGTGGTGTCCATTATGGCTTTCTATTTTCAAATTGTACCTTGTTGGGTTTAAAAGACCCCCAAAGATCACCCACAAAGTGTGCGATCCTCACTCAGCTACCATCATTCCTTAACAATTTGTCCTCTGTCATCCTCTCTCCTTGCCAAATCATAATTGTGCCTTCATTGCTTCGCATGCTCGGCCCTCCCGATCTCCTTCCATAAATCCACATCATCTTCCTCGGCACAAAGTATGACTTCACCAACAACCATGTCGATTGCCTTGTTGGCTAGCAAGTCAGCTAACCTGTTCCCTTCCCTAAACACATGACAGATAGCAAAGTCCTCAACCCCCTCAATGCTTCCTAGATTGGCCCTACAAATTTATTTAATTTCCAATTCAGGGTCCCCTTTTTTTTATTGCATTTATTGCAATGGCCGAGTGTCCTTCCACAACAACCTTTTCCAAATTCAATTTTTTGCAAGTATGTAATCCTAAGAGGGTAGCCTCCATTTTGGCCTCATTATTAGTACCTCTGGGGAGCTTCTTCGCTGCTAAGACAATGATCTTCCCAAACTGATCTTGTACCACACATCTTTCCCTTGACTTTCTCGAGTTTCCTTTGGAAGCCCCATTGAAATTGACCTTGTATCAACCTACCCCTGGGGGTACCCATCTTGTGTCTCCCCTTATTCTTTCCTTTAGATCAACCTAAGCAATCCCATGCATGGGGTTGTATTTTTTTGCTTTTATCATTGATGTAAAACATCTCTATATACAGTCACTAAAATAGTCATAACTTTCTGATTTCTTAATTAAATGTAAATTTTCAAAATAATCTAGAAAGCCAACATTCAGGACAATAAAACCAGAAATATTTTAAAGAAACTTGTTAACATGAATGAGTAGTTTTATGTGGAACAACAACATAAATCGAATTAAAGTTTAATGAGGAAAATTACATAAATGAGTATATATTCAAACAATTAATATTTGAGCATATAAATATTTGTACAGGTTACAAATTTGAAAAAAAAAGTGAAAAATAATATCTAAACTTCCCTTTTGGATAAATTCATTTCTAGCCAAATTTTCAAAAGGATGAAAAGAAGAGAAATTTTACATCTTCCAACATCATCTTTCATAGTGTAACCAATTGTTAGTATGAACTGGGTATATTATCTAACTAGTTTGTTTCTTAGCTAGTTCTCCACTTAGCTCCTTTTCACACTAGGTTAAGTTTACTTAGGGACTTTTAACACAAAATCCCACATTAGTTGTGTTGTTAGTCTCTTAGGTGGCATATCCTATACTCACCTATACTTCATTTGTAATCACTCATTTTGAATTGTTTTTCATTCTTATTGAATAGAATATAGTTTATTATTTCAATTCTAGATTTTTGTTCTTGCTTCCCTTTAATCATTTGCCTTCTGGGTGGCTTCACAACCAAATATTACATGGTATCAAAGATGGTTGTGAGTTGTGGGTTAGAATTTTCTAGGAAATCTAGGAGTGTAGAGCTATTTTTTCTTGAAGCATTGAGTATGCTCTTCTCTTGCATCCTCGAATGATCTAGAGAATCAGAAAGGTGTGCAAGAAATTTTTGTTTCTGGGAGGGTTCCTTGTCTAAGCTTTCCAGTTGCAGGTACTTTGGAGCTTTTTGGAGACATTCTAAGCTAACCATTGAGTCCAAAACAGCTGAAAAAGTTGGATCAACCTTTTATTCCATTCCAGTTATACACCATATTGTAGATCTGCAAGGGTTTGAAGCAAGAGTTTTCGTGTTAGATCCTATGGGAAGTTGTTATTTTGGGCATTTTGAGGCCAAAAGGACCTTGCCATTGAGTCCAGAAGGCCCAAGAACCCCTATTTTCATATAAATCTTGTCCAATTTGGACAACTTTGCCCCAGAGGCAAAAAAAATTCAACAACCAAGTCGTACAACCCTGCCTGCGAGCCATATGGTATGAATTTTTTTTTTAAATTGTTTTCAAAAAATATATTTCATATATATTTACATTATAGAAGGTTTTTTTTTTAATTTAAAGGTTAGGAGGGTACTCGACCACTATCACCCACCTCGTACCACCTAGTACAGCAGGCCCTACACCTGACTGTGCGGTGCACCAGCACCACTAGCCTTGGACTGTGGTCCCTCTATGGCACTGCCCCCCATAGGCCTCCTCTCCACTATCCCTATGGTTTGTTCTCCACTCAACGAACAGGGCTACACCTCGTCACCACCATTGTAGCCTATCCACCTCCCTTAGTGCTACCCAAGTGGCCCATCTGCCACCGTCGGGCCACCCCAACACCACTCAGCTTGTTTAGCAGATCTACCATATTTGGTGGTTTTTTTGGCAATCTCACTAAATTTGGCGAAGCTTCATTCTTAGCAAAACTTTTACTTCTAGTGGAGTTCCAGATTTATTAGGTGATAACTAAACTTGGTGGTTTTCCTAAATTTGTTGGTAGTTCTACTAAATATAGTGGTAGGTGGATTTGAATTTTTTTACCCCCTCTCCATTGCATTTTCTAAATTTGCAGTTCAACTTAGGAGGCTGATAACTTGGGCTCATGACCTTTTTCCAAGAATTTTTTTTATCTCAGCTAGTTTTTCGTGCTCTACATGCTAGTGTAGATGGTTTGAGATTTTGATGTATGGATTTTCCAGAATTTGTAATTTGCCACATGTGTTGCTACACAGTTATGATTTTGAGAACTTCTGAGGCTCCGTTTAGGCTCATATGGGCTCCTTTTCAGGTGTATTTTTTTAAAAGTGCTAATTTTTTTGTGTAATTCATAGTGGTGCTATCAGATTGTACTCATTGTAACTAAAAATTGTACTTCTAGCATAAGGCCTTATTTTGGCAAGTTGTAAAGCATTTAAATCAAGTCCACCTTATGTTTCTTTCTATAAATATGAAGTGCCAAATCATATTTGCTTGGAGGGTTTCTTCATTGAGTGAAAAAGGGGGGTGTTTTGTGTGTTTTCCTTGTTGCATTTTCTTGCACTACAACAACAATCTAAAATGGATAAACTTGTTCCTCTACTCACACCTTACAATTACTTTGAGTGGAAAAATGAAATGGAAATTCACTTGAGAAAGTTAAAATTGTATAGGATAACAATGGGTATTAATACGGAACCTACAACTAATGAAGAAAAGTCTAAATGGTTTAACAAATGTGATGAAGCTTTTAGCACTTTATGTATGGCTATATCTCTTGATTTACGCTTTCATATTATGTTTGCAAAATCACCAAATGAAGTGTGGACTACTTTGAACACTCTTTTTGGTACACAGGATGATTTGAGAACCCATTCACTGGAGAATGAGCTCATAGGGCTGAGCCCTTGTAACTTTGACACTAAGTTGAATGTCATAAGATTGTAGTTGGAACAATGTGGAATTAAAAAGGATGACTCAACTAATTTTAAGTGTTCTCTTGAAACTTGGTCCGGATTATGTCATGTTTGTTTCTACATTTCATGCAATGAAAAGAGCCTTAGGGAAATCATTTAAGATGCCTTCTCTAGGTGAGTTTGTTGTTGATCTCACAAAGGAGAAATATAAATTGATTCAAATAGACATTATTAAACCTTCTAAGTCTCATGCCTTGGTTGCAAAATAGGGTACTAGCAAACAAAACAAGAAACAAAAAAACTAAGGAGAGAAAAAGCATGATTCAGATCAATCCTTGTATGCTTCTAAATTATACTCCAAATCTTCTTCCAAAGAGGAATCATCTAAGAAGGAGAAGCCTACTTGTACATACTGCAAGAAGGTTGGATATGAATAACATTATTGTTATAAGGACATCGATGAACTGAAACATCTTCTTGAGAAGAACAAAATTAGTCTTCCTTCCCGAATGTTTGATTCAGCTTCTTCTTCCCATCTAAAAATTCAAAATAGTCAGAATTTGATAAGGAAAAAGGACATACTACTGGGACAGGTAAAATAAAAGGTAAATCTCATTGTGCTTCTATAGGTTTTGGATCAGGGAGATGGCTCCTAGATTCTGGAGCTTCTCACCATATGGCTTCTTCACAGTCTATGTTCTCTTCTTTTGAGCCTTGTGTTATGCCACCTATTGATGGGAAACAATACTTAATGAATGTAATTGGGAGGGGATCTATTAATATTAGGGATGGCACTTTCAATGATGTTTTGTGTGTACCCCATTTGTCAAACAATCTCCTTTCCATCTATCAAATCACCCACAATGGAGTAGGGAAGACTATAGAATTTACCCCTGAATCAATTATCATTAGAGATTTGGAGAGCAGAGAGATAATTGCTACTAGGATGGTTGATCATGCATCTCAATTATACACCTTTTCAGAGTTTGTCCCTAATGATGGCTCTAATCCTTTGGTTGTTGAAAACACTCCTAGTGTGCACTTTGATTTTGAAGATAATTTTGGTTACTTGAACCTAGGTATTCTCACATCTGGTCCAGTTCTTGAGCCTTGTATTCCTTCTCCTCCTCCTGCTTCTTCTGAGCTCAGTGTTGCAGTGGTGCAAGAGGTTCACATCGATCTTCCCAATCTAGTTCCTTGGGGCATATTCCTACCAAACATCTCATTGTTATTTGTAGAGTCCCACATTTCAGATTTTAAGGACACTATTGATTATATTCATATTCTCTTTGATGAAGTTGACTCTTCTTCGAATATTATGAGGGAGCATTCAAACCCTCTTGTTCTTTCTTCACCCTTTTTGCATTTGTCGCAATTGGGTAGTGGCTTTGAGATTATTGAGTAGCATTTGGAGGAGGCATCTTTGTCTTCAAAGGAGATATCTTCATCTTTGGATCATATTCTACATTCATCTCTGCTAGATTCTAGATTGTCACTTTCATCAATTAGACCTAGGACTCCTGATTTGGATGTGGCACCTTTCAACATCAACATGGAGACACATGAGCAATTTTTAGAGACTTCATACATTTTGAGCTTTCTTCCTTCATATTCCTTTTAGGAATGGGAGGACATCATACATACACCTTTGGTTTTGTTTCTTCCTAAGGGGAGGAACATTGTTTGATCATCATGGACCATCTTCTACATCCAGTTTCAAACATCAACCATTGGCACAATTGACTACTTAAGGGGGGCTACATAGTCCCTCTTCTACTCTCTATTCTGGAGGGGACTTTTTCCTTGCATGGGATTCTTTCTTGTGTGATGGAACTTATTTATTTTTCTCTCTTTTGGGGAGGAGTTTTGTCGCATTGGGTTTTCTCCTTTTTTCCATTTGTGAGAGATTGTTTTGTACATGGGTCCCTAACATGGCCTTGTAGATGGGACCCTTGTTAGGCTTTTATTTTTGAAATAGATATATTTGTACAACAAATTTTCCAAAGTTTCAATTTGAAAGAAGGAATGAAATTTTATTATCTAAAATTTATTGTAAACTCTTGTAAGTTTCCACTTAAAATACAATAACAAGATCTATGTAATTTGCTATGCAAAATTTTCTTTTCAACAAGCTTTTAAAGAAAAGATATAAGTATACATTCTTTAGTCTTTTTCCATCCTCACAAAAGGATTTTAGATAATCAACAATGTTGGTTAACTTCTCTTATTTACTTGCAATCTGCAACAAATATAAATTCACATGCATTCAAGCTAGTGGAGGATATGCTCTTCACCAACCATAGGGTTTGATGTTCAAACCCACCTCTGAGTTAGGAGGTTATCAAGAAAACTAGGTTTCACCATAATCACATACAATCAAGCAAACACAAATAATACACAAAAAACACATAAACCAAAAAGGCACATACAACACATATGAATCACAAATGGACTCATTGAGAGGGGGAGAAGAGGGGTTACACTCTAATGAGAATATGAGAGCATATGGTACTCATGCCAAGATTTCCTTCGCAAGGAAATGCAAAATTTTGCCCCAAAGAAGGACTCACTCCTCCCTCAACCCCACATATGGGCTGCTCTCAATCAAATTTAGAGAGCTACAACCAACACATACTCCCATCCCATTACACATAAATAAACAAAATTTACAAGATATTCACAAGAAAACACATTTACAATCTACATCTAATTTGGAAATGAAATTTAATAATCAATTTTTACAAAGATGGAAGACCCTACCTCAATTTAGCTTCCAAGAAGTAGAATAAATTCTTGTAATTTTCTTTCTAGTCCTCTATTAAATCCTTTCTCCCATCAAATCCCAAATTTTGCATCTTATATCCACAATCCAATCTTTCATCCACAAAACTAAAACTGGAATTTCTTTTCAAACTAGAAGATGAAGATGATCCTCTCCTCACACTACTAGCAAAATCAAAAAATAAAGAACACAATATGACTCTTCCTTGTCCCAAGAGGAGATGACTCTTGACCTTCCCATGTCAAGCAATTTTCGCCACTTTCTTCCTAGGGGACTTAGAAAGGGCCAAAACATCACTAAAACATAAAATCTATGCAAAAACAAGTACCCAACCCAAATGTAGACATACTAGGTACTTAATTTCACAAAATTTGTTATAAAGAAGACTCTTTACACCACTTAGAACCACAATTTTAAAAATCAATGTTATATTTTTTCACATTTTCCAACATGAAGACCTTAGTCCCCTCATGAGCCTAGGTCTAGGTGTCATAGGGAATTCACAACAAGGATTTTCTTGAGAACCTTCAAATATTTCCATTAGCCTTGATATCACTCGCATACTTGAAACATCTATCAGTACCAAATATCGGAAAAACCATAATCAACATAATCATCTCAAATTAAGCAATAATAATTAAAATAATTTAAACTTAATGAATACATTCACACAATTCACATAATAATATCTCATACAATATCTTCTTGATTACATCACAATATAAATAGAATTCCTTCATGATATTAAAGGAAAGCATAACTCTATACTAATTATGAGTAGACCCAAAATCATAATCTAGTCGAATTATCATATCAATATTATGAAAATCAATTGATCTAACCAAAATATCAAAATCCACTCTATCCAATAATATACCAATTAAAATCTAATCAGAGTAAGAAGACCCATAAGTATAAATTATCAATAAGTCTAATAGATAAAAATAAAGGCACTAGAAAAATAGGTGGGTCTCACATTGTCATCCATGGTTAATTTCTAAGACTCACAATCATCCATTTTCATTGTCCCTTTAACTATTCTAGGCTCATCATTATTAGTCAACAAAGCAAAAATACATCTAAAATTAGGTACGTTATACATATCTTATTGCCTCCTCTACCAAGTGGACCTCCTCACAAGCTAAGGTGGAGGTTCTACTTCTTCTTTGTAACTCTCTAAGCTCTCCTCCTCATTGGGTCCATCATGAACCTTTGGTTTATTATCTTGTGCAGCCCTCTCAACCTTTGGTTGTAGTTACACAACTAATTTTCCATCCTCTTTTGGATTCTAAATTGTAGAAGGGATGATCTCCCTAAATATTACATTTTGAATATATAGAACTTTCACAACCATAGGATCCAAAATGTTGTCTTTCACATTGATACCATATCCAATGCAGATACATTTAATAGCCTTGTTATCCAACTTTGACCACTTCTCCTTAGGCACACAAGCATATACCTCAGAACCAAAAACATGAAAATGTTGAAGTGGGGATTTTTTCCTATCCAAACCTCCATAGGGGTTTTATCAACAAGTGTTGATGTGGGAGACTTGATGATTAGGTAACATGCAGTAGCAATGGTCTTTACCTAAAATTTTGGTTCCAATCTAGACCCACTGGGCATACTCCTAACTTTCTCCATCAATGTCATGTTCATGTGCTATGTAACTCCATTCTACTAGGGGGTGTATGGAGTTGTCTTACGCCTTTCAAAGTCATTCTCCCTACAGAATCTATCAAAGTTTACTTAACAGAATTCTCCACCATTATTTATCATCAACACCTTGATCTTTCTACTAGTTTAATCCTCCAAGAGAAACTTAAACTCCCTAAACTAAAAAAAAGACTTGAAAGTTGCTCATGAGAAAATAAATCCATGTCCTCCTAGAATAATCATCAACAAATGATACATACTACAAAAAATTTGACAACGAAGGAACATCTATAGGACCATATACATCAGAATAAATAAAATCCAAAACTTGAAGACTTATGATAACTTGAGTAAAATGGAACATGGTTTTGTTTTCCATAAATACAATGCTCACAAAAGTCAAACTCGAGAGAATGATCCACAAGACCACCTACAAGATTTTTATTTTTAAGGTTCATAGACCTTTCTCACCAATATGGCCCATGTGACGGTACCATAACATAATCTTTTCAATGGGTTAATTTCTCTATGAGGTAAGAGCTTGCTTAGGTACCCAAAATGCATGGCCATTAGAACTAGATACAAAAATCTCATCTATAGGTTATAATGAGAGGTGTAGATTCTATAGATCTCTTCATTGCATGTATAAAGGAAGTATTTCACTATAAGTGCTGACACCAAGTCAAAAGAGAGTACCAACTCAAACCTCCTTCATGAGCACCATAGCTCCTTAAACCATGTTACAACCTCCATTCTCAAAGAACTTGCACGCTCACATCATTCATTTTACTTGCATATAATAGGTTCTATGTCAAACCAATGATATGTAAGACTAGTAATCCCTTTGATCCTCCCATTAGATAATTGGACCTTCACTCTCCCGCAACCAATAATACTAAGATATGAGTTGTCATCAAGATATACCTTCCCACCATCATATTTCTCCTAAACTAAAACACACTCCTAATGGGAAATCATGTGAAAAGAATCTGTGGAGTTTTTCATCCATGCATCCTCATAGCATGTGTTGCTAAGGCTGTGACAAAGCCATCTCTTACATCCTCCTAAGAATATTTCGAATCAGATTCATCCTTTTTCTCCTTTTTATCATCCTTCTAGTCTCTTTTGAAATGGCTCATCTTATTGCAATTCTAACATTTAGCCTTGGATTTCTAGGAGATTTAGATCTCCCATGAAATTTATATTTGCTTTTGCCCTTCTTCATGTCCTCCTCCTTACCTTTTTCTTTTGACCATCCACTAATAGCCAAGGCTTCCTTGGTGGATTCGGTAGTCTTCTTCCTCATCTCCTTGGAGAGGAGCAACCACAATCTCATCAAGCATAAGTTTTGTAGTAGTGCTTCCGATATCCATTACCAGGTTGTCCCATGAGTTTGGCAAAGAACACGGAAGGGTCATGGATCGATCTTCTTCTTTCATATTCACACCAAGTCTAATTGGCTCACAATCATATTAAATGCATTCAGGTGCTTGACAACAGAATCACTATCAGTCATCCAAATCCCCCTCAGCACACCAAGGTAGCTATTTACCAAGACAATCATATCCCGCAATAAGGCCATTTACCAATCATAAAAACAAAAACAAAAACAAAAAAAAGACAAAATCTAAAACTAAAACTACAATCTGCACTTAATCAACAGAGTACCAAATCTCAGAACAATTCAAACTTTAAATCAAAACATTATTTAGTTTACATAATTGTATAAATGTTTCATGGTTCCATCAACTTGAATTCTGTTTCATTAAAATGTTGATTTTGATTAGCCTTATCTGATGAAAGCCACCACCAAACAACAAAATTTACTTTCTAGCAGGTGTTCACAAGAAGAGGTGCTTTTTAACTATTCAGAAGCGAATTCATCATATCAATCATATTGCCCAATGTGATTTCATAAGCATTCTGTCATAACTTGTCATGTTTTAATCATATTATTGTTGACACTAATTCAGTAACCTTCAGTTCTCATTTCTGGAATTTAATACTTCCATATACCTTCCACAAAAGTAACTTGTCACTCCTGACAATAAAACTGAGTTGTTACAATATATATTGATCTCTACTACAAAAGAAAAAGATCTATTAAGCATATATATAGTTTTTGAATCTGATAATTTGGCTGCATAGTATATCTCCTCAATTGGAAAAAATTTTGTGAAATTAACAAGGAAATGTGGCCTACTGTTAATTTTTTTTCCTAATTATCAATTATCTGAAATTTTCAAGAAGGCTTTCAAGACTTCGATTGCCAATTCAGTGTCACAAAAGTGGCCTCCAATGTCAGACATATGGTTGTCAGAAAGAATTCAAGCAAATTTTCATCCACCATGTATAGGCTCTGAAGTGACTGCTCTCAAATCCTTAGTAAAGGTAATCCCTCAAAATTCACCAAAGCAACATCAATTGTTAGCTGTAAAAATCGTTCTCAACCTCAGCTGTTCCAAATGTTCAATTGGTTCGCTCAAAGAAGTAGAGATATCCCATATCCTTGGGAGGGTCAGTGGAAACAGCCACTTTACAGTCATTGAAAATGATCCACCTTCCCTCTTTAAATATGTGAGCTACATAGTGTCCACATTGAGTAGAAGTGCCAATGTGGCTTACAAATCCCATAAGCCTGTATTCTGTTTCAGCATAAGAGACAGCATGAAGATCTTTTAGTAACCAACACATGATGGAGATAAAAATTATAAAATATTCAACACCAGTAGAAATTACATTGAATATATATTATCAGGACAATTTAAAAGAAATGAAAGAGTATCCTTGAATCCTCACATGCCATGTCTTCAAATTGTGTTCAAATGAGGTATATTTTGGTAGCTAAAAATGGCAAGGCAAATGCCACCTAGTATCCTTTATCATTTCATAACAAAAGAAATTCAGAAGTCTATCCTTTTGATCCCTAAGAATACACCCTAGCGAATTAAAGTTGCCATTAAATATTAGAGTTCAAATTTCATTAAAATAACATCATAGATAATCTGAACCAGAATACATGCACAAAGTATAGATCAATCATCCTCACTTCAGACAGCAATTAAATGGAGAGAAATTTTGATGCATTCACATAAATATCTCAAGGAAAAAACTAATGCAAATTTCTCTTAACATACCTTGGATAAATCAACAATGTCTACACACAGCAAGTAACATGCGCCATATAACAAGTGTTGCATGGAAACATTGTTGCCCTACCTAAGGTTCAGTAGACATCTCTAGTAGCAAATTTTAACATAACTTTACACATTTCTAGCACAAATATAGCCAATTTTAACATAAAAACCAGATGAGTTGAGATGAGATGACTTGCAATATCATCTACACCAAATTGATCTGTGGGACCTATCAAAGTGTATTTACTTGTTTGTTAGATTGCTCTTGGCCCAACTGAGTACTAAGTCACATCAACTTCGATGTGAAACAGGAAGCACTTTATTTTGGAGTGTGAAGCATATGGTGACTTCCGAGCTAGTTATGTGGATACATTAGCAGTGGATTCATTGAAGATTTATTTCAATATCCTTACTATCGCTGGTAAGTGACATGTACACCTATTGTATGTCCCACCTTCAATCTCTACCCGTGCATAGCTAGCATTGATACAAGTATAACTTGTTTTAGAAAAAGAATAAACGCCTCTAGCACAAATACAGCTAGTGAAAACAAAATTGTAGCATAATATCCAATACAGACATAGCTACCATGTCACAAAATTGTACACATAGCTGGTTCTAACATTGCAATAACTGTATGGAATTTTAGTGAATAATAACAGTTAAAAGATAGCTAATTCTAGCATAACATTGTAGTGACCACATATATGAACTTTAGCAAGTAAAATGTAAAACCAAAGTAATTTGCACACAACAAATATCTGAGTCATTATTTATCTCCTGAAAACTAAAGAGATGAAAGTGTTATGGTGGACTTACTTCCTTCTCCATCAGGTAATGCCTGCTCAGATGAAGAAGCAGCACCACTAGAGCTAACATCCATCTCAGTTGTACCTGTCGGCTGTGTAAATATCCATTCAGTTGCTCTCTCGATATCACCACCCTGAATTGCCAAAAACATCAGCCAGAAGAAGCTCATCAACAAAACTGTCACATGGGAAATCAACTTACAAAGAATAACAACAAAAACAAATTCCACATATTCATTCCTAAATGTCAAACATTACCATGTAACATGCAACATCTTAGCAAAATCACAAAGCTACCGACTGAAGTGGATACATAAATATTAGTATATTTGATATCCATGCAACTATTTGACAAGTAATACTAATATCAAGAGGCAGACACTTACTGAGGCTCTCAATGCTTTTCGAGCAATATCCACATCAAATCCAAATGAAACAAGTGTATTTAGACTTTCTTCATCAACAGATTCTGGACTGTTTTGCGACCCAGCCGAGATAGGGGCATCAATATCTGCCTTGAAATAGTGTGTAATTCAAATATTAAAAAAGCCAAGCATTTGCAAATGGTTCATAAAATGATAGAGAGTAACAATTCAAGAGATTTCTGGTTCATGAAAGAATTGAAACGGAAATGTCACATGAAGGAGGCAAATGAATGCAAAAAAAAACTTGCAATTTAAGAAACTTGAAGTTTGAGAACCTGGATCTTCCATGTGGGATAGCAACCAATTCATTGCTTCCTCCACTCCTGTATTTGAGGTGTTGATAGCCGCTTTCTCACAATGAAGACGAGGAAAGCCCATGCTTGCAAGCTGTGATACAATAGTTTCATCGGCTGAAGGCCCTCTCTGACCTGAATCCTGACTGTCATCTGGCATTTGAAGAATTATCACTCCAAGGACAATAGTCATTGCAAAGGAATTCTTTAACAGCACTAAAAGCATGTGACTAAAAGAGAAACCAACTCATGGTACTTAAAACACATCTATTTAGAATTGTGCACATTGGTTTACCAGTTTCTGGTAGCAATTCTTCTCCAGGTTGTAGACCTTTGCTACGCAAATGATTAATGTCTATTGTGTCAGGGACGTCAATAAAGACATCTAACAAAAGATTAGAAAAAGTAAACGAGGCATTAGTTCAAGGAGAGAAACATATGAAATGAAATGGAGGCAGCAGTATCATCAAACATCTGAGAACATGGATGTGAACAAAAAACAAGGTTTTTGAAAGCAAAGGCGAAATTAACAAACAAGATCAACAGAACAGAATTTTGGGTAAGATTGATACCAAGTTTTTTAGGCACCCAACCAGCCTCCATGACAAACTTGCGCATATGTAGAACCAAGTAATCAGGAAAGGTTGCTAATCTAGCAGTTCTGCACAAGATTTGTGAATCAGAAACAGCACAAAAGATTAGACTAGCTCACGAAATCGTTAATGTTTGGAGCATATCTACAGGTTAAATATTGCATATTCTATCTACCCAACCTAACATAGAGGCTTACTTAATTGCTGTTGTCTTAGATTTCATTGCAGTGCTATAAAATCCATGGACCTCCTCAGGTGCTGCAAAACTCTCTAGGCATGCTGACAAGGGTACCCTTGGGCGAACAATTTCGTCGTCTTTTCTGTTGAAAGTTGAAACATATGAATAAATGCTTTAATCATTAGGTGTCTAGTGTAAAACAATTCCCCACACAATCACCAGACATTGGTATTCTCCATAAATGAGAGACAAATCACTAGGGATAACTCCCATTCCTTCAATGAGAAGCTTACAATTTTTCTCCAGCTAACTCCCTTTCAGCTTTCTTCTTCTGAAATGCCATTACCTCTTCTGAAAGGCCATACATCCCAGATCATTATCAATTAACTCCAACACAAATCCTACAATCCAGCAGTATCTCTAAGATTACTAATACATGTCCAAACACTTGAAAGTCTTACCCTTATTAGTTGCCGCATCTAATGGAATGTTCAGAGAGAGAACATTGTCGACTCTTTTATTATATGAAACTTTCCCAGATGTGCAAAGAATTCGGTCCTCAACAAAGAACTTAAAACATCGAGAAGGATCCAGTTGAGGGTTTCCCGCACTGTTCCGCTCAACTTTGTCAAGCAGATGTAGAAAGAACTCCAAAGCATCCTGCATCCCAATTATCAATGAAACAACTCAGAAGAACAGAACTAAGAGTATTGTGACTACCACAATTTCATAAAACTAAAACCTCACAACAGAAACTATATTCAGTTGTTTATCACTATACTTTTGGGATGAAGTATCTTAAGCAGTGCTTATCAAACCCCCAGTTTCACACATGGGAAATCCAAAGGCAAAATCACTGATTGTTGCATTTCCAATCATACTGAAAAAGAATTTAAACAATAAAATTCAAAATGTTCTTATTATAGCTATATTTCACAGATGATAGTGGCTGCTTATTAACACAAACATCACAAATTGAAGAAAAAGATAAGGGTAACTAGGCTCATCCCAAGGCTAGAAATATCTAAAAATCCATACAGAATATCAACATCATAAATGTTTAAAATACTAAATATTGCCATGCAACACTTAAGCATTAACCATGAGGAGCCACAAGTTGCAGCATTGCCACAAGATAACTGGGCCTAAATCATATGCTTGTGGAAATATGGTGATTGATTTCCGTTGCAATGTGACTCATATATTCAGTCAATGACTCAATATCCATTCTAATTACATGCCATTAATTTTAATACAAAGGCTACAACAAGACTACCCTTGCTTGTGATAATCCTGTAGTAGATTGCCATTGCTCCTATCAACTCTCCACAAATTCATTGTGCCTGCAACTGCTGGCCTAACCTTAAACTAATCAAACTGTTATGAAGAACTAAACAATTTCAAATGACCTTCGTTTCTGCTGTATGTCTAAAAGATACAAATATCCATTGAGAAATAGAAAGCATATCATAATGTTCAATTATCATTATTGCCTCAACCTACTAGTTGTTTATTAGATATGTACAAGTCCAAAAGCATAATATCCTTCTGTGTGTTTCTAAGGCATCACATTTCAATAATGAATATTCCATTCTCAATCTGATAAGCACCAAAATTTTAAAATTTAATACCCAAACATTAAATGCAGATGTACTCTGTGATTGGAATATGTAATGCTCTTCCTTAACAACAATCTCAAACTCTATGTGTCAGGGTTTCCAAACCCCCGTATGCTTCCAGGATTTTCACCATACCGTACCATCCTCCTAGTATGTTGCAAGACCCCTTGGTTACATCAGCTGTTTAATAAATAGTGATAATCTCAACTGCTTAATAAATAGCGATAACATGGTAAACAATATTTCTATGTTTGCAATTGCGACGGGATCCAGAAGATTTATTGATAGAAACCAAAGATTCCTTACAAAAGGACAATGCCATCTCTTTCCTGCACATACTGAATGTCTTATAAAGTAAGATTAGCTTGTTTTAATACTCGAATTATTACACATGTTTAGCTTCTGGAGCAACCAACACATATCTAAGACACAACAATTCTCTAAGCTCTTAAGTCATTCTCTCGAGTTTCTATGAAGAGACTAAAATCCTCTTCAAGAGAGTAAGTTTAGCACAAGTTTCATTAAAACTAATTTGATGGGAAATCATTCAAAGCGGCTCAAGAATTAAAACTCAATAGAAAATACATTATGTAGTTCAAACTTCAGACCATAGTTACATTATACTTACACAGCAATGGTATGGCAAACCAAATGTGTAAATGGAATTCAATTACATGGGTTTAAAACGGAAAAAACACAGCAAATTAAAAGACACTAAAATACTTGTAAAAACAAGAGAGAGAAAACTGCAAATGTTATTTCATCCCAAATTTCAATTATAAGACATACATAAAGATTTGATGTTGTCAATTACTCTTGAATTCTCATTAAGTATCAAATTTTCAGTCTTGAGTACATATTGTTATAGACTCATTACTCATAAGTCATTTACAAAACATAATTGGAGAATACACTTGAAGAAGCTTGATTTGCATAAGAGAATCTCCTCATCACCCTATTACAGTCCTTGCAAATGAAGATTAGAAAACATGATTCGAACTTGTACATAAGATCTGTTTGAATGAAGGCTTAAACACACTATGGTACAAAAGCATAAATGATGATAGGACAACAATTATAGAGGATGGGGAGCAAGGTAGTCTGTTATTCATAATGGGAAAGACAAGATTAAGGAAAACCTGCCTCCAAGAGCTCCAAATCATGGTCCATACAATCTGCAAGAATCAAGGTAAATAGGTTGTTGCTCATAACAAGAAAGATAAGGTTAAAGAAAAGCTGCCTCTAAGTGCTCTGAAGCGTGGTCCATCCCTTCTGCAAGATGCTATACAATGGCGTCCAGTATAATGCCCTTATCTCCACTATGATCCACAGTTACAATGACATCCACTATGCCCTTAGCTCACATGTCATAATGCCATTCACAAGAAGGATACCACCCTCTCCAAGAAGATGCATGTAACTAGTTAAACCCATTACCTTTCCATGACAGTTAATCATTGTTCTTTATCCACAAAACCGAACTCCATGTAGTCTATAAAGGAATCGAAGGAATGGCTTACTTAATTCATGAAACTATTCGCTCTATTGCCTGGTTTTACTGTTCAAATGTGGAAGCTACATTCATATGCAGCCTTATATAGGCATGGATACCATTAGTCGAATATATATACCCGTCTGCTACTTCTTGCCAGCTTATTCTCCTACATACATGGGATTAGAAGGTGACTCTCCATGCATGTACCTGTTTAAGGTTCTTTAGAGAAGACCTGAGTAACATGAAATTTAAGACAGTTTCATATCAATTATGCCATCAAATAGTATGTCTCAAAAGCTTCCAACAATATGCAACAGGACCCTATTGTTATACAATAGGGAATCAAAGTTATTTTTGAACTTGTCATGACTAATGTTTGACCTGATGTTAGCTACCAACCAACATGATGAAATCATTTGACCTGCATTTAATGCCATTAGCCTCACACATAAATATTCAGCCATGAAGCATATTTCTTATTATTTTGTGTGATTTACTCCATCACATGCATTACTCTGCTGCCACAAACTTAAGGACATTGTGCTTGAATTGGAAGATCCGAAGAAGAACAGTAAATATAAGGATAGCATCAGCAGTATGGAGAGTGACATGAGAGCAGCCTGGAAAAGTGAAAATCCAACCCATAAAAGGGCAGGCATTTTATATCACTTATGCAAAAATGGTCCAAATTAACCAGTGCTGACTTGCAACATAATCTGGACCCCGCAATATCTTTTGAGAATTGTGTGCTCTAATTATTATGTAAATTACCAACTGACATCAAATTTACAGAAAGGCAACATTATCAGTCTAGAAGATAACTATATTTTTTATTTTTTATTTTTAATAATGCACCTGGTAAACTTTTTAACGTGACCAGCGACGCTGGTGCGACACGCCCTCCGGCTCCACGCAAATGCTTTTGCCCGGAGCAATGAACCGGTGAGGCCACAATACGGGGGACCTCATCCCCTAGCAAGAACACTTCAAACCTGTGAGCTCGTTGGCCCAGCGAAGGCGTAAAGCCTGCGAGCTCGTTGGCCCAGTGGGGGTTTGAACTCTGGTGGCCGCCACTACAACCGAGCGACTTAACCACCCAACCACGCCCTTATCGGCAGAAAATAACTATATTGGTAATTCATTGCTTGAATCGTTATTTAAGTTACCTATACTGGTATTCCATCGCTTGACTTGTTATTTAAGTTTTACTTTTCATTAAGATATATGGTATGTGATTACAATTAATGCTTATTCATATATTTCATGCTCATTTGTTGATCAATTACTGCTGATTTTCTGTTCAATCGAAAGCCTATTAAGAATCTAAGATCTGGTATGGACAGATTTAAGACTTTTTGTGATTGACAAATCCAATATATTCATTTGGACAGATTGAAGCTTCTTATTAGAGTCATTTGAAGATACCTAGAGGCCTATAGGGTTAAGGAGTCCCATTATTTTCATTTGGAGTGGCCTAATGTAGTCGAGGCATCCATTATATTGATTTAAAAATTCTGAGTGCCCCTACTGGGTTGGCACCTACCACTCTAGTTAGGTGGATCGGTAAATCCCATTTTACTCATGAGCTTCGTTAAAGGTCAGAGATCTAATGGATAAGAAAGGTGAATCCCCACAACGGTGGCCCTATACACCAACCCCGACACATTAAATAGGATAGAAATCATAAAGTAACTACAGATTATTACATTCATTTCAGTAGACCTAGATTCCCATAAGATTATGAAATCATGCTGAAGGCATCCCGATAAATTCATTTTGGTAGACCTAGAGCTCTACCAAGCCAAGGCATCCCTCTTTATTTTCTCTAACAATTTATCTAGGAATAATTTATTCAAACAATAGAAGTGGTGAATTGGTTGGAGTCATAGTGTAATGAGTTTTGCTTCCCAAAAAGAGAATGATGACAAAAATCAGGAATGCTTGTCTATAGGATGCGTTTGGTGTTGATAGTAAAAACCCACAGCCGGTGTGAAAAAACCACATTTTTCAATTACATGCATTTTTTCTGAACAAAATGTTTTTTTGCCAATTTTTTCCTGGTTTGACCCAGGCTTGACCAGTTTATTGTAAACCTGGGCAACCAAGTCAAACTGGCACAACACAGGGCCTGGGTACATTTAACAAGCAAGTACTCGCATGTTTTTTGCATGTTCTGTTACTGTGCTGCAGCATTCGAAGGATGTTAAAAGCTTTTGCATTCAATTTTGTTTAGATCTATTCCTTCCTTTAAACAATTTAAATAGAAAAAATTTCAAACTAATGTATCCTTGACAAACGATGCAGCATCTCTCTCAGTAAAATGTCTTCCATGAAAGAAAAGCACTCCTATATTTAGTGATATGAGGTGTTCAGTTGCAACTAAATTTAACTTGCTCCTAAAGATGAATAGTAACAAAATCAGTTTAAAAATCTGCTGTTTATCATAAACTGAAACAAAGTTAAGAATCTAGGACAAATGTCCAAATCAGATCAATTTATTTTTTCATAACAGGAAGTCATCAAGGAAGACAGTAGATAGATAAAGGTTCATATCATGACTAAGTTAGATCCATAAACATCATCAAATTTATGCTTGCCATGCCCATGGTTATGTTGAGCATATGGAAGCCAGTCCTGCCTTGAACAGTTTTGATGTTCAAATACTGCAGCCAATTCAAAAAGAACATCTGAACTTGCCAACAAATTATCTATGTTTACTCAAATTTGTCAAATACATTCAAATTTTTTGTCTAATGATTTCACGGTTACCAACCAGAGCCCCCAACTTCAGCTGTGATTTTTACCATTAACTTCATACAGTTTCTCTTCATTGATTTCCTTATAGGACAATTATTTGTTTATACAATTAGATACAGATCCACATGATAAAAATATTTAGCCCAAAAATCAACCGTGAGAACCAATTTCAAAAGTTTCCCATATGTCTAACACAAAATGGTTGCATTGTGATTGATAAGGTAGCAAACATACATTAACATATATATAGCAAAAGTCAATTACTTGACCGGAGGATCTTACATGGCAACCCACAAGCATACAGACATACATATTTTTCAGTTCTTAAACAACTTAACTTGGTAATAAGACTATAGTCATTGTATAAATATGTAGCCCAAATATCATTCCTGTGGAATCAACTTCAAAAGTTTCCCATATACATACCACAAAAATTGAGAAGCGTTAATTCATATCACAGCAACCATGTTTTAGTATATCAACAGCAACAGTCAATTACTTGACTAGAAGACTTGACACATAAACTCATGAGCACAGACAGACATATATATCTTTCTAGCACTTCACAGAATCTACCTTTCTATATTTCTTACTAAATTGACAAAAATTTAAAATAAAGAATGCAGCAACGTGAGCATGAAAAAGGAACTGAAAATCAAAATAAGCATCGAGAATGCCAGCCATACATCGAGGCAAAATGAAAATGAAAATCCTAGCCGTTTCTCATCCATTTCTTTCTGCATACCAAAATGAACACAACAAAACAGACAGTTTCTTTTTTTGCAAACACTCTGATCTAACATTTAACTATCCATACAATTTGTGTTGCATAACTTACTGACGTGGAAAGAAAACCTTGACTGGAATCATCATGGGATATCTTACAATTTCAACTGCACAATTTATATGTTTAACATGAAAAGGAATTTCATTTTACATATTTAAATTGTAAAAATCTAAAATACCTGTTGCCTGGTGCTTGAAAACTCTGGGTGTCCAGTACCTATTAGCGTCTTAAACATGCGAGGTGGTATGCCTTCTTGCCTCTGTAAAATAAGGAATTTCAACAAGCGGAAAAATTAATTGCAAAGCAAAATGTTAATCTATCAATGAAACAAAGCAATCTACAGGACCCACTCACTTGACATATAATAAGTACATTTCATCAGTACAATTCTACTCCCTACACTATCACACAGATACCAAACATGTCCGAACAGAAATATGCAACGCATTCTCAAGTTCCAAGGAAAACAATGAAACTAAGTGTGCAATGCAACCAACCAAATCAATTTTGAGTTACAAACAATTTACTCGCATAACATATATTAAGATTACACAACCAAAAGCCATAAAATGGCTACTGCAGAGATAGCCTTCAAGTATAAATATAGTTTAAGTAATAAATTATAAAAATGAATCTAAGATGAGAGCATCAACTATACTTTGCCATAGAAAATTGGTCAAAACAAAAGGATAAATTTCATCAATAACAAATAGTTCGTCATGTTTGACATTGCCTCTACTTTCCTGTTAAATAATAGTTGAAGAAGATTCAAGAAGAATCAATGGGAGAATAATCCCAATCAACATGCGGTAGTGAAGTCCCTCTGACCAGGGAAGACAACTCTACTAACACAGAGGCTTAAATACTTTTGCTAATCCAACCAGAAATTAATCACCCGTCCATGTCAGAAACCAATTCCAATTAGAAACTAGCAGAGGACTCACTAGCAGTAGCATCGGTGTCACCTCCCCTAAACTACTACAATGAGCACTGCCACACAAGTCTTGCCAAAACCATTCTTATCTTATGCTTCCACTCACCATCATTTCAGATTGTAACTCAAGCTTTTTGCACCTCAATTGGCTGTCAATTTAGAGGCTTCTTGGTTGTAGTTGTAATTTTCCACTTCGATTCATTTACATGTTGATGACTGAACTTAGGCTATTTATTGTGCAATAGCCATGTTCTTCACATCTATTGTCAACGAAATAAGCATTAGCACAACCACTTGTATATCATTCAACACAGCTACAACCAGACTAACCAATATCTCTAAGATAGCCCATCATCTTTCTCTGCCATTTCTTGTTTCTGTTGTAAGCAACATTATGTCGTCATCAATATATGATTTCCTATGATCACGACTTCTTTTTTCCTTGAGTGGTTCAAAATACAGAGAAAAAAAATTAAAATATTTTTGAGAAAAAAAAATGCTGAAAAAAGAAGAGAAAAAAATGGCAGTTTTTTAGAAAGCGGTTGTCCCTGGGGGAGGGATTGACACTAGCAAAGGAAAATCCATCCAGGGGATCAAAATGATGAAGAAGAAAACTATCCCACAAAGGATAAACATGATCTTATAGCAGATACATCTAAGAAGGCCATAAGAGAAGAGCAAGGGAAGGAAGAGTACCACAAAGCATGTTTTTATTAAAAGGAAGCACAAACATTAAAAGATTTAGCAATAACTCATGGAAGAAAAAGATATAATGGGAAAACTAAGACAGTTTTGCAAATATTGGAATAAATGTAGAGAAGATGACAGATGAGGCCAAGTAAGGAATGCGGTAGAATCCATTAGAAAATGGAAGAAGAGGCCTATCTTTATAGAATTGAAAGTTGATAATAAATGGATGAAAAATGTCTTGATAGACCTAGCTGCAGATGTAAACATCATGCCTAAATGAACTTGGGAGGAGCTCGGGAGACCAACTCTACATGATACTCCCCATGACATAGTGCTAGCTGATGGGACATCCAGGCATGTCATTGGTACTTGGCGAAATGTAGAAATCAACCTCCTAGGCATAAAAAGGAAAATAGATTTTGAGGTGACTGACATGAGAGGACCTCTGAATACCTTTAGCATTTTGTTCAATTTGGAATGTTTTGTAGATTGTGATGGAGTATTTGACTTCCAAAAAGAAGAATTGACATTTTATGGGGAGGACTAGATAGTACATATACCACTGAATGAGGATATGGAAGATGTGTATGTTGAGGAGATAGTGCAGGAGAGAGATGCAGAAGAAGAGGATGTATTTAGAGGGCTATATTCAAGACGAAAGCTACCTAAGATTGATACGAAGGAAGATACCAACTCAGAGGAAGAACCATAGCTGAGATACAAAGGAAAAATACCGCTGCTCTATTTTTCTTCTTTATCTCAGCTATGGCTCTCTGCCACAACATCTCTTCAATAAATATTCTTTTCTGATCTCTCTTCCTCAATAAGGGAGGTGTCTCCCAACTCTTTGTTGTCTTTAGCCTCAATTTTTTGATATCTTCAGGGATTTGGGGGATCTATTTTTGGAACTCTCATCAAGCCTTTAGCCCCGTTTGCCGCATTTGGTCTTGAAAGCTCCTCAGTCTTTGTGGGTACTTGGCCATTTCTATAATATTGGATTACTTTCAAACAATTAAATGAATCATGAGCAAAATCTCCACAAAATCCACAAGAATTTTTCTTCTCCTCTCTACATTCATCCGCATAATGGCACATCTCATTGCACTTAAAACAAGTGACATCCTCCCTTCTTTGTTGACCTCGGCCTCTACCTCTGTCGTGTCCTCTTCTAAAGTCATTGCAATAGTTTCTACCATTACTATAATCATCCCTATAGCTGGTAGATGGTCTCTCATCTAGGATCTGAGGTGCTGCATTTTGTATTGTGTTGATATTTCACTAATCTCTCCATCATGGTTTGCAATAATCACAATCCTGTCTATGGAAAGCTCCTACCAATTCTTTGGCTCTTTCCATACCCCTGTTATAGGGCTCATTATCTTCACATCTATGATTGCACCAAGGTTTGTGTTCCTCTGCATCCCCTAGCTAGAACAATAATGAAAGGCAATCATTCATTTGGTGATCATCCCACTCTCCACAAATGCCACAAAAAACACTCTTTATCCTTCTTGGGGGTTTCGCAAAGTCCACTATTAAGTTTGCAGCTCTTTTCTTCCCTTCTATGATCGGGCACTTGTTTCTTAGGTGTCCTTCATTCAAGCAATAGGTGCACCAAATCTTATTCCTTCTATCAGTTATCATATCCTGATTGTTGTCTCCTTTTGCTAGAATTTCTTGTTTAATCTTCAATTGTTCTAGTTCTAGTTTAAGCTTCTCTATCTCAATGCTTTCTTCTCTTTCATTTTCCCTCCTCCAAGGTTGTGCTTCAATCTGGAAGGCTAACTCTATCACTTCTGCGTATGTTTCAAAGTTCATTCCATCCAATTATGCCCTACTTGCAGGTAATAGTCTGGAGACAAACCATTCCACCTTTTGCTTTTTTGTCAATGATTCCTCAAGCCTTCTCACCACTCCCTTAAAACTTTGATCAAATTCTTTTATAGATTCTCCTTTCTTTTGTATCACGTGTCTCATTTTGCTCACACTTTCAAAAGGGACTTGTGGTGATTTAAATTGCTTAGGAGTCCTTCCTTTAATTCAGCCCATTCTTTGTCATGATCAAGATATACTTTCATATACCATTTGAGGGCTTCATCTCTAAGGGTCCCCACAAAATCATAAAGCTTGGTTTGATTCTCTCTCACTTCACTTCTCCTCCACATAGATTCTAGGACAAATATGTGTTTGGTGGCTTCTTTTGTGTCCTTGTCAAAGGTTGGCAGCTTGATGTGGTGTTGGTCCATTGCTTTGGTGATAGGCACCTCTAATTTGTCATTATTGGTTGAGGTTGCTCCTTAACTTACTTTTTGGCCTTTATTTCTTGTCCTTAATCCTTATGCTCTTTCTTCTTAAAACACTTGGACTTTATGGCGCACTTAACAATTTCCTTCTGCTTTACCAATTTCCTAATCTCGCCCTTATCGCTAGGCAATTGTCTCAAAGAACTCTCTTCCTAATAACTCTTCACACAAGATCATACACTCTTTTCTTTTTGCTCTTCCTTCGTTTGAAATGACTCGCTAAATATATTCGCACTTGAATCCCTTCTTGTCTTAAACGGCACAAGGGATGACTCCTGTTCCAAGGGGTTCACCTCTTCATGGTGTGGCTTCAAATTAGGTGATGGGTTTTTTGATGATTTTTCTCCCATCCTTCCTCAAATGTCTCGATTGTGTTGATGGCTAGGTTGTTAAACATGTCTTTTAATCTTCTTTCTTTGTATTCTTCTCTCCTATCAATTCCCAACTTTCCATCATCTTATCTCTTTGGAATCTCACACTTTTGCTTACCACTACCCAAATATTTTGCACTAAGTTCCAAAGGTTTTAGTTTTGTAATTGGGGTTAATAAACCCTCAAACCCATCGTTAATTGTGACCCTTATGTTTTGCAATCTAAGTTCTGAGTGAGGTTGTCGTGTCAAAATCTCAAACAACGAAGCATTTGTGCTTCCACACCCTGGCTAAACACTACAGTTGCCAAGCCTTTCTTCCAACAACTCTCTGAACACAATATATTTCTCAATCTATTTTGTCAATTCGGTCAAACATTCAATTACTCTATTGAGATGATTGTTTAGTTGCTCAAATGTATCTTTATTATTGAGCAACGCAATTATTATATGTCCCTCTATCAATAGAATATCAGCACTGCCCAAATTCACAAATTCTCTAAATCCTCAAAATTCTCCGCATTCTCTCAATTCTCAATATCCTCAACACTAGCTCTCCTAAAACGTTCAATTGTAACTATCCTTCTGGTGGTGGATTCTCACAATTTTCACCATCCTCAATACTTTTAGTAGCAACCCTCCTG
This sequence comes from Cunninghamia lanceolata, assembly GCA_027924645.1. Taxonomy (NCBI): domain Eukaryota; kingdom Viridiplantae; phylum Streptophyta; class Pinopsida; order Cupressales; family Cupressaceae; genus Cunninghamia; species Cunninghamia lanceolata. The sequence goes on along the minus strand of BSBN01000374.1, from coordinate 797,919 downwards.
GTGCGCTCCAAATTGGTTTTCCTCACCTTTTTCTATTCTCTTGTGGTATCTCTCTTGCCTTTCCCAAACTTGTTTCAATCTCTTTTCCTCCATGTTCATTTCCATAGCCATCTTAATTTCTTCCACAATTTCTCTCAACTTCTTACTATCTTCTTTTGCCATAGGTGTTTTTGATTTGGTGATTTATCAATCCTTTTATTCATCCTTAATGGCTCAATCATGACTTGCTTCTAACACTCGCATCTCTTCAAGATCCTTTTCAGGATTCCATTCATCATCCAATAGGTGCCTAACCCCTCTCACAAGATAAGACCTAGTGTATCTTACCGCAAATCATCAAAGATGTTCCCTTTCTATCTATAATCTTTATTTATCAAAGCTTTTCTTACTACAAAACTTTTCCTTTGAGTTCTAACCTTCCCTTACCTCTTACCAAGGTCCTGGCAATGGAACCAAAATGTTCGTGGAAGAGGGAGCGCAATCCAAACATCTAGGCTATGTTCTTCAAAGTTGTAGTTTATACCTCGTTGTAAAGGGATGAGAAGAGAAATAGAACTAGTGCGATGGATTACAAATTAGTGCAATCGGTTATAGAATAGTACGACGGATTCCAACATATATCAAATATATATATATATATATATATATATATATATATATTCTCACTATATATTCCTTATATATATTTCTTACTCATATATATATTCCCTTCTCATTCTCTCATATATCTTCCTCTTACTCATCCATGTCCTTATCTCACTCATATACATTCCATCAAATTCTCTCATAGCCTCGTCTGATAGATCATCAAATTCTAACTCTAATGAATAATGCTTGGAAGGCAAAGACCGAAGTACCACAAAGTCAAACAACAAAGGGGTTCTGCAATTGCAGTCTTATTCGAAAGACATAACCAGCTCTCTCAAAGGTCCCTTCAATTGGCAAAGGGATGATTATGAAGCTTTTAGCTTGATTGTAGCTTTGTTGAAACCAAAGAAGAAAAAGGAAAAGAATGAGATGACTGTGAAGGATTTGTTCATCGAACTTATTCTCAAGAGTCTACAAAATATAAAGCAGGTGATACTGAGTTAGATAACAAACTAACACATCAATTTGGAAGTAAGGAGGACATGAAGAAGAGTTCCCATTGGTAAATGACAATTTGTGATTAGAAGGTGATAACAAAATGATTCTGGTTGGAGAAGCCATAAATATGATTGATTTCACACTCCACCAAAGCGTCAGAAATGGACTTAATTAATGCTAAAGAAGGTATGATTAAAGATAGAGAAATTATTCAAAAAAATATTCTAACATCCATTGTTACGTGTTGTCCTAATGAATGTTACAAAGGACCCTATCTATATTATATACATCAACACAAAATCAAAGTCAAAAGACAATCGCAAGAAACTTTAGAGAAAAATAAAAGGAAAAGCACTTTGCAGTGGGTTGGAAAGAGAAATACAATATCATAAAAATAAAAATAAAGATGAAGTGACTGTACAATGGATAGAAAACAAGAATTACAACAATAAATGCTAATGTTCCTAATTTCACCGTATGCCCTTGCCATATATCCATTATGTGGCCAACTGTTGGTAATTATTTTCCTCTACAATCTGAACAAATTTCCATCATACGGTCTATTAAGAAAATCTCCACCATATGATCTCCAGAAGAAAGCATAATGTTTTCATTCAAAGATCTCAAGCAGCAAGACTTAGCTTGTACTGTACGACACCCTATAGTGCCATATTCCTCATCCAAATTGTCACAAAAGACCTTTGGCACTCCTGGCATACAGTCTATGTTATCTAGCGCTGCTCTCTTTTATGTCGTACGATCTACAAACTAGTCCTTGACTATGTGTTTGCATGGTATCCTACACCTTCACAATGATGTTGCATTAGAAATTCAATCGTACATGTATTTTGCATAGAACGCCATACTCTCAAGAAGTCATACTTCCTTTACAATCAGCTAAATGTTATGTAACCATACACTTTGTGCTTGGCATTGGCATCCATTCTTCAAATGCACGCCCTAATCTAAGCACAATCGTGCATTCTTAGAACATTGCAATACAATATCCTAGTACTCTTGCTCCTATACGACCCTCTAGTGATACTTCAGCAACATGGACTAGGCAACAAGCTATTGTTGTATAGCCTTCTGTCATAATTGCATGCTAGTTCATGGATTCTGCTTCTGGAAAGGTTCGGTCAAAGCTTATTGGCAATTCACTACAATAGGCAGGCAATTTGGTTAAAGGCAACTCCATGGCATATGGGAGAACTAAATATGGTTTTCGCGATGGGGATACCTTTGAAATACCAAGATAGTCTTTGCAAGTCCACCAAATTTTGAAGCAACACAATTCATCTGCCATCTAACATCATCCAGCATAGGCACATACCATTTTTCAGCCATATAGCCTAGGTACATTGATCCGCTTGCTGAAGCATTTTCGGAGTCAAGTGCACATTCAGACTTAGCAACTTGTCTATACAGTCCTCCTAGGCAGTTCATTAAATTGTAAGGCCACTAGTGAACACATTCTCCATCCAATGCCCTATGTTTTACATGTGTTGATGATCAAGATGCACTTAGTAAGCTTTCCTTTCTACTTCCAGCTAATGAACCCATTTCAAATTTCTAGGTGGTTGTGTCAAAAGCTCAACATTTCAAGGATCTTTGCCGATACTTTGTTGTGGAACATTCAAGTTATGATTATGTTGCCTTAGTTGAATGAGCAACACATTAGCAATTCTAACCTAAAAAATTCCTAATATTACATAATCTATATTGTTTTTGTTCCCTGCTTGTCGTCTAGGAATTCGACTTTTCATTTTAGGGGGGATGATGTATTTTGGCATAAAATGACTTTGTAAAATTTTGTTAATATGTTTGTACCCAACTATGTATTAAATTATTTGTTGCCTTGTGGGTAGTTGTTACAAGTTAAATGTTAGTGGTTATCAACAGTTGTGTTCTACTTGACAACCATCAGGTTCTTTAAATTCTCATAGTCGGGGAAAGCAGTCTCGTCCTTGGCTGATCATCCCTTGTCTACTTCTACATAAAGAACTTCATATGAATAAAGCTATACATCTGTTACTCATTCTGGTCTACTTTTATGTTCATTCATGCAAGTATTAGTAGTTTTATTGATGCTCTTTGCATGTATTTACATACTTCAATACCTTTTCTATGCTTGAAGATTCAAGTGTAGGGACTGTTTTGCCTTATTTCCACATTAGGAACAGCAACTAGTGCAATCAAGTTGCATTAGGGAAGGATTGCGATCTGTTGTGAACATCTACAAAGTGGAATCAACACTAGATTACGGATCACTTGGGCTGCTCTTTTCTCAGCTCCTAGCTTTCTCATGCATGCTTCCATAATCTTCTCCAACCAAACAAGCATTCCCATAAATAAAAAAATGCTTTCCAAATTGAGGAATTTTGGTTCCTCATCTCCTTGAATATATGACAGTCTATTATTAATTAGTATATGACAGTCCATTATTAATTCACCAATGCAAATCTCAATTGACAGAATTGCTTTCTTCTCTTTGCTTTCTTACTGCAACAGTTTCCCCACCCCATCTTCAGGAGGGTTTCAATATACGATAGGGTTTTCTTGATCATAGCTATGGCATCACTTACTGCAGTTGGAATCTTTTCTTTAAGAAAATTTATGTGATCTATCTGGACAAGCAAAATTGTATTTAAGACTGATTTGTATTCACGATTAGGGCTGACTCACTTGTGAGCTTTGGGTGTTCTGGGTATTACATGTACTCGAACAGACTTTTATTGTTGTTTAGTGTGGAAGGTCATCAGTATTTTTGTTTCATAGTATAGACATTCATGATTCAAAACTTTTTCATACAATCTGTTTCCAGAATTTCCAGATTTTAGATTAGTTTATTTCATAAATAAAGAAAAACCTATGATAGAAAATGGTTACAAATATGAAATACTGAAAATATGAAAATGACTCCAAAACAGGAACTTCTGTGCATTTTACCTGTTAAGCTGCAGCTTCACCCAATAAGCTTTACTTACACATAGTTGACCAACAGTTGAGCTGATCCACCTTTGGATCAAGTATATTGTGTAGACAAAACAAAACCAAAAAATCTTTTTGAAGCCTCCCTTCTTATTTTCCATTTCATTTGTCTCAAGTAGCATCATTTGTGTCAAGTAGAAAGTCAAGTTGGTAACGATCTCTGAACTTTAAGAAATGACTCCTGGTCATTGAAAATTCTCTCTTTATGTACAAATATCAGAAAACCAAAATAGATGGATCTTTACCAATCTAAAGACATTCAGTGTTCTTCAAATGTGTGTAAAAAAACAAGGGGATGAGATATGCCAAAAATATATCTATAATCTTGTAGAGATCAAAGGCTTGAAATACAAAGGATGAAAAGTATGTTTGAACATACATTATCAGTTTACAAGAAAACTGAACTTTTTGGAAAAAAACATCTTATACTACACCACATAACACGAGAGTTGAAAAAGGCAACTGTAGTCGGTAGATAACTGTCACTTGAACTAAAACCAGTTCCTTTTAAATGTATTTATCCTGTCCTGTTTCTGCGAATTGAGAAAAAACTTGCAAAACAAAAGATCACTGCAAAATCATTCAAATACAAAAGGGAAGAGCAAGAACTTACTGGTTTTGAAGTCATGTTCTCAGAAATTTCTACATTGTTATCCTGATTGCACCATATCCAAATTTGAAAATGTTCTTGTTAGATGGACCCCCCCACAGAAAAGTGAAAAAGAAGTGAGAGGAATCAGAAGAAATACCTCTTGTACTGGAGAGGAGTACTTTCCGGACAACATTCCGTGTCCAAGCTTTACCCTGATAAGAGTGAACATCAAAAATCAATTAAAATAAACCACCCAGAAATAAATTCACAAATGAATCCATGATAGAAGAGCATATAAGAGTAGTTTTTCATAGACTGATTTAGCAAGCTTGTTTTCACCACAAATAAACAAATCCAATCCTTGCCAAGCTAGAAAGTATCAAAGGACCTAAAATCTAGATATATACAAAATACAAAAGAAGTGACATATAAAAAGTGCCTTAGAAACTCAAAATTAAATTTCCGGCTCCATGGTATGTATTCTTCATTTTTTATACATGCAAGGCCATCTTCTTGTATTGATTTGAGACAGAAAGGCAAATGATTTATTATAAACTTTGAAAACAGATAAAGTTTAAAATATAGATTGCAGATTCCCTGGGTACTTGCTGACTTACTGACTCACAGGCAAAAATCAGAAACAATTTACTCAAGCAGGAACTTGCGACACTGTTTTTTGTACTTTTTTGGCCAAGTAAATCGACCACTGAACACTGTCAATCGATGCAGGATGACTGTAAATTGACACAGGATGGCTGTAACTCGATGCAGGAACAGAACATGGAAAAAACACACCAAAAAATGCTGAAAATACATGGATTTTGGTCTTTTCGCAGTGTTTTTGAATGTATTATATTGCCGAGTTTCTTCTATGTTCAAGCGCCTAGGGTTTCTACATGCTGAGCAAAGATTTTTTTGCACATACGAGCTGTTATTGCTTTTGCAAAGAAGTATCATGGAAGGATGCCTGTTTTGAATTCCGTTGCCTATGTTACTGACAATGAACTAAAACAATTAAAAGCTGTTTAGGACATCATGAATCTTTCGCAGGCCAAGCTTGATGTTAAAAGAAGTATAGCAATAGCTACTTAAACTGCTGATATCATTGCATGCACATGTCACTTCCCATGGCAACACATTAGCAGTGGATCTTGGTATGCAGTTCTGTGGGCCAGTATGAAACTCAACAGATCTCTACGAATTTTTGAATCATTTAGATACTAGCTTCAAAGAAAAACTTGTTTAATTGGGAAATATTGTAGAACTGCTAGAGCTGAGCACTCGCAGGTCCTTTCTGTTAGCTTTTTAGTGCAATGTTTTGCTAGTCTTAGCACCAAAATCAACTAGGATACACAAAATGGATTTTTGAAGAGGCATTAGGTATTTTTAAGCAAACCAAATCAGCAAAGATAAAGCAAAGCAATTTTGTCAGCCGTTGTAGCTGTGACTGGCCTGATATATATATATATATATATGAAAATTTGGAAGAACAGAGAAGGCATGAATATTGTTTGATAAAATCTTGGGACAAAATGTGGCCTCACAGACTGTCATGATTAAATAATGTACAACAAATGGTGTTCATGGCCAGGCGTTAAGTCTTTTCTAAGGAATGCTTCACTGAAATGCAGTCTCAATAATTGAGAAGGTTGTTGGATATGCAAAAAATGGGAATGCTAATAAAACCTTTGAGATGTTTGACAATTGAACTTTGAAGCAAATGCAATTGGCAAGTGTAAAGACAGACTCGTATTACCTTTTTAGCATCCTTGAGGCACATGCCCATCTTGGAGCTTCGGAGGCGGGACTGGAGATTTAGAGACCCATTGAAAATAAATCAAAAATTGATCTTAAAATGAGGCGGTTGTATGATTGTATCTATGAGATATGTTGATAATTTGCCCATTTATGTATCCTTATATTTGCTATCGAATATTGACATATTGCTTAAAGTGTATTCTTCTCATTGCCCCCTTATGAAGTATGCACTTTGTATCATTATAATAATTATTTTCAACTCAAAGGAAAACTAAATTGTTAATGAAAAACACAACAATGTCAATAAGAAGTAATTCCAAAATAATAGAAGCATTAAATCTAATGCATTAAAAATATCAATGTTAATAAAAAAATTCACTCCAATTAATCCCCTTCTCTGCAGTAGAAATTCATAGGATTTTGTGGCCTCCCCAAACAAACATTCCAAAGCACAAGTTCAATAAATGTAAAGTTTATAAAAGTAATTAGTCTCGGAGCCAAAGGAGGTCCTTTTTTGAAGTACCTTATATCAAAGGCTTGCCACCAAATATAGACAATATAAGACAGGATGAATAAATCATATGGGTCACTTGTCTCAAAGATGTATACGTGTCATACATCTTTGAGTCTTTACCTATGGTTAAATCTGCACCGTCCTAGACAACCAAATTAATAAAAAAAAATTCTTCTTCTGTAACTTCAGAAGGAACATTCCTGCTAACGGAGTTGATAGAATCAATTCAAATGTAACAAACACAAGACAGTCCTCCCTCTAGAAAGGTTGATTCCATAAACCTCAATTTTGATGGACCATCAAACAAAAGGTAAACCTGGCCTAGAAGAAGTGTGATTTTTTCTTTATCGCAATGGACGAGCTATTTTGATTATTTGCAAGGAATTTTGGTGTATGACAAACAACCTTACAGAAGCTAGAGCACCGTTAAGAGACCTCATCATTCTAAAGGATGAATGATGGTCACAAAATTGAAGGGCACTCACATGTTATTACAGAAGTGACCAAAGGTAAAACCTCAAATTGGCAAATAGACAAGATAATCCAAAATTCTTTCTCCACAATTAAATTTTCCAACGTCCAATCTATTAATCACATCAAATGGAAGGGGAACAAAATAGCAGACCACCTAATAAACCTGGGAATTCTCCTCTGATTCTGGGGGAACCTATTCAAAAATAGAATTCTTTTCTAGAGATTCAAAGATATTGAATTTATGTGCCAAGGATATTTACAAAAAATAATGATTACAAGCAGTTATGAAAAAAGGCAGAAGATTGTTATGAGAAGGATAGGATATTTCTCAAGGCATTCAAGCTATATATGGCTTCATTGATGTATCTACTCAGCTGAGATATGCCAGTATGCTTTAAAATCAAAGCACATCACCAACATGCTTCTCATCTCCATTTGCATGCTACAGAACTGTTAATTTTGGGTTATATCTTTGCTTTGTGTGGTTTCTCCACTCTGCAAGAATTCAACATGGCATCCCACCAAGGTTGCCAGGAGACCGGTACAGGTACCGGTATGAGAGTATGGAACCGGTATTGGTACGTCTGCTTCTGAAAATAGGAGACGGGGTACTTGGAGACACCATTTATTTTTCATCATAATTTATTAATTTCGGATGATACCAAGTAGAAAGATTCCAAGAAAAGAAAAGAATAATCCCATAAATCAGGGAATTAAAGATAAGATACAGCCCCAAGGGCTTGTCTCTTGTGCCCTACTCGCTCAATTGAGAGAAAGGATGGGTGAAATGACTGCTGCAGATATACAGCCATCACAGACTCTAGCCAAGGTAAGACCCACTCCAATATGCACAAAGCGGGCCAAATTATTTGGCTTGATTTGGCTTGAGTCTCTAGTGGCCTACATAAGCTCGACCTACATAGTCCACAAGGAAGTTGTAAACATCGGTACAAGTATGGCTTTTGATCATTCCCAGTTTTGGGATAATCAGAAAAGCCTGTACTATTTTCTCAATCAACCAAGGTTGGAAGTTAAATTTGATTTGCAAAAACAAATAGTTTGGATACCAATGAAGATGATGGGAAGGGCAGCCCGTTGGTGACTCTGAAGGAAAATAAGGAGATTGGACTAGGCCAGCCAGTCTCACCTTCCTCATCCCCTGCAAACTAATAAGGTGGTTTGGTTGACCCATTGTTGCATCTGTTTGTGGAGCTTGACTGTGAATCGAATTTAGGTGGATGTAAACTATTTATCCTCTTTTTGCTGATTCTGAATAACTAATTTCTTATGTTGTCGGTTCTCGTTTGGATCTTGGTTCGGGTTCACAGAATCGGTTTGTGGATTTGGCCAAAAAAAATTTGGGGGGATGGGTTCGTTTTGGGTTCATTCATACAATATACATGTGTGTGTGTGTGTATATATATATATTATTAGTACGGATACAAACATGAGTACAGTTCGTTCATACAATATACATTTACTTGGATACATTACATTTTTTCAAAACGCCGAATCCAAAAGTATCTGGTGTGGATCTAAATATGCCTTATTTTTTGGTACAGACAAGCACAATATCCGGGCCGTATTTGAGTCGTACCATACCCATGTTCGTACTAGGTACGCTAGTACGCATACTAGGGGAAGGGAGGGTGTCGTATCCTACCACACTGTATTTATATTATATTATTAATATTTATATGTTATAATATTATATTATTAATATATATTTATATTTATAATATATTATTATATTATTAATTATTATTAATATATATATTATAATTATTAATATAATAATAAATATTAAAAACATAGGGGAGACCCTATGGTGTGATGGTGGGGCTTCTTGCCTATAGTGCCATCAACCAAGGTTCAAACCTCGTGGGGTTGCTCTCTACCGTGTCAACAATTGAGGGGCCCTTATGACCTTGTATCATGTCTTACCCACAACATGTGGAGTGGAGCATTTGCATGCCACCCAGGGGGGTACATCTCTGGTCTAACTTTTAATATAAGTCTTTAGTGATAGAGCAAAATTTCAGCATGTGCGAAGGTGCAGTGGCCGGAGTGCAGCACGAGGAGCAAAAGTAGGCGTGCAGTGCAGAGGAACAAAAAAATGGTGAAAGGAGCCAAAATGGCAAGAAATTTGAAGCGGATAGGGCTTCGAACAGGCCACAAGGTTTGGGTTTCGACCCTTTTGGTTCTTTGGCGGATGGATGAAGGAAGGATCCTCATCCTTTTGTCTCCAACGAACCTACGGCTCCCATCCTGGAGACACTCAAATCCCAAACAGATCTACAAATCTTCGTGGCTTGCAAGAATTGTGCTAATCCTTTCCATGAATGTAGCATGTTTTGCAGGGAGCATATCATACTAGCAAATCCTAATTCATCACCCAAAAAGATGGCATGGACTCTAGTCGATGATAATGGTCAGGTTCCTAGAACCAGCTCAGATCCTGATCTCTCCCCTTCTCCGCCTAGCAAAAGCGCATTTTCCCTAGGTCATTCTGAGGTGGTGTTGGCGAAGAATCTCATTGATTTTCATATCTTTGATGCCTATGTTAATGCAACATCAGTTGATGTTGGGAATCGATCCCTCATCCTCAGATTCCAAAAGAAACGTCTGCCATATGAGCTTTTTGTGGAGTGGACTAAGTCAACCTGGTGCAATTTGGCCACTCCTGATATCAAAATTTTGGATTTTGGCTTCTTTCTTCTCTGTTTTAAATCCTCAGATGACTGGAACTTTGTGAAACAGACTGTTGCAAATGTTTTCATTGATGTCAAGAAGGAATCCGTTGTCCAAGAATCTTGTCATTGATGTCAAAGGCATATGGACAAGATTGTCATTGATGTCAAAAGTGATGTCAAAATTGCTACCATTTATATTGCGGTTAAAGCAAATCGTTAAGGCCAAAGGCCACAAATCATTCCACTCCTTGAGATCATAAGTTGACTAATTTACTCTTATTTACTCATGCTGGCCGACTATGGAAGAGAATTTGAAATGATATTATAAGGGCCGACTTTAGCTTGATAATGGCAGCGATCAAGTTTATGTTTGATGGCAGCGATCTCTATATGGAATCATGGATTCAAAACTTATGATTAATAAGTATTCAAGATGGTTGACTCCTTCTACTTGGGTCGAGTAAAGAATAATAAAAGGGAATTAAGGCCGACTTCAAAGGGAGATAAAAACAAATTAAACTTAATAGTTTCTTGTTGGCCGACCTGAAAGAAAGGAATATCAAACAAAAGAAAATTAAAGTGTTGAAGGGGCCGACCTCTTGTGTGAGATTGCATTCCTTGAAGAGGTGCATCTTTTGGGACAAGTTGTCCCTTCTTGGAAGAATTGCCACTCTTCGAAGAGGCATTTGTTGGATATAAAAAGAACACAAGATTTGGTTAGAAAAGTATGCAATGAAAAATAAATTTGTTGAGTTTTGAGCAGAACTAAAAGCAAAAATATATGTGAAGGCATTGCATTATTGTGATCAGATTTGTGAAGAAAGGACATCACCCTTCAAAGAGATGCCTCTCTTCATAGAAAACATGAAGATATAAATTCAGATTGATGTGAGTGCGGAATGGGAGAGTAGTAAGGAACACAATGCAATATCAATCAGAATAAAAGTAGATCTAAAGCAGAAAACTTGAAGAAAGATTAGTGTGAAGATGATATATCTCGTATAAGAGAAGCATGGAATATTACAGCAGAATTTTGTGGAATAGATGCAGATTTTATGAAGGAGATTGAAGTGGAATAAATGCAGATTTTGTGTGTGGTAAGGAGTGTTGAAGATAAAACATATACACCAGCAGAGATATGAGTTTATACATAAAGATTTAAAAGAGGTATATGCAGATCTAAAGAAGTATATGCAGATCTAAGAGAGTATGAGTATGCAGATTTGAAAGAGGAAAGTATATGAAATCAAGTGCATTAAATTTGTGAAGAGTATATCAGTTACAAGAAGAGTTTATGAAGCAAATCAGATATCCATCATCCGTTGAAGAAGCAACATCCTGAAGGTGGAACTTTGTTGTAAAAGTTGGTGCTTCCTAAAGGAGAGATTGGTGTGAGTTAGTGCTTAGCAATGGGGGTTGGTGCCTCCAATATGTTGGTGCCTACAAATTGTGGGGATTGGTGTCTCCAGTGGGTTGGTGCTCACAAAGTGTACAAGTGGGGATTGATGTCTCCAGTGAGTTGGTGCTTACAAATTGTACAAGAGGGGATTGGTGTCTCCTGTAGGTTGATACCTAAAAAGCTTGTAAGAGAAATATATATATATATATAAGCAATACTTTGCCGTGGTTTTCTCCCGAAAGGGTTTCCACGTAAATCATGTGTTCATCCTGTGTTGCATAATTGTTAGATCTTAAGTGAATAATGTTGTGCAATTGATATTATTGTGGTTGTTAGTTTGAAAAAGTAAAAGACTGTATTATATTGATTCACCCCCCCCCGCCCCCCCTCCTCTCAATATAATCGTGTGCTCATCAATTGGTATCAGAGCGGGTTCCTTCGAATAGTCTAACCACTAGACGATATTTTGGAAGCACACATGGCAAAAAGAAAAGGAAATACCAAGTAGAATGTTGATCAACAAGCACCAACAAAACCAAATGCAAGTGATGACAGAGAAGCAAGCAAATGTGATGGGGTGACAAATGGAACGCACATGGCAACAGAAATGAAAGATGATATCTTCGAAAGAGATGCCAACTTTGTGAGTGAAAGAAAAGAAGAAATGGAGATAGATGAGGAAGAAAATGTTGAAATGAATTTAGAAGAAGAGGACTATGACGAAGATGAAGGGGTAGTTGATCTGGAAGCAGAACTCATTTCCGCACTAGATGAGATCAAGAGGCTTAGAAAGAACCAAAAACTAAAGCTACAACTTCAAGAGGACAATGAATTTAATGTAGAGTTAGTACGAAGCCTTGAAGAATCCAAGAGATAATCGTCGAGCTAAAAATTCAGATTGAAGGACACAAGATTAAAGAGGAAGAGTCAAATTAGAGAAAAAGGAAGAAAATTGTGAAAGATTAGAGTTTGAAATTGTCTCCTTGAGAAAGGAATTGGAGAAAGCAAATGCTCAATTGAACAAAGACCTGAAAAATGAGAAGAGTACGGAAATGTTAGACAATATTCTCAATTCCCAAAGGCCAACTTACAATAAGAGCGGTATTGGCTATGAAGAAAGTCAAAGCTCAAAAACCACAAAATCATCAAAGAAGACAAATGAGGTAAAGCCGAAGAGTTATGCATATGCCCTCAAAATCTCCATTACTAATAGCAACAAGAAGAAGGAAAATAATGCTCCGCAAAAAACCAGCACTTCTCTCAAGGACAACAAAGATAAATTCAAAAGGTCCTTTCCTCCAAAGCAAGCACAAATGACCAAGTTTCAACACTCTTTCTATGGTTAATGCTATTCATGTAATAACTTTGGACATAAAGCAATAGATTGTTTGACACATGCAAGAAATTTTGGTTGGACCAAGAATAGAAGTTCTTATGAGTTGCCAAATAGAAATTACAATATCATATGTTATAAATGCAACAACTTTGGACATATAGCACATTTCTGTAGAAGTGGTTTTGTAAAACCACTTAGACAAAGCAAGAAGGTAGACACCCTTGGTAAGCATAAGGACCTACAAAAGTATGGAAGAGGAAGCATGATATTCAGAAAGAAAGTGAGAAGACTCTCACAAAGAGGTCAAAAAGGATGACCACCTTCATTTAGTAGCCATGGATAAGAGAAGAGTTGAAGGCATTCTCCATCTTGTAAGATGCGTAGAAAATGATGGGATAGCAAAACAAGTTCCTAATTTGTTAAGCTTAAGAAGATGATCCAAATTATTTTTGGATAGCTATAGAGGAAGCATGTCAACCAAGCAACGTAGAAACAAAGGAAAGAGAAGAGAGAATATTGTAGTAGATGTGAGTATTGACAGCAGAGAAGATAAAGAGTTGAGTAACATGCGTATAAGGCATGGTGAATGTAATGGCTGCCCCTGTTTGTTCTTTTTAGATTATTATATTATGTTATAATTTTTTTTTGTTTTTTGTGATCTTTCAGACTAGACAGAAGTTGCAGAAGGGGTTTTGTTTTTTGCATGTGATTGTTTTGCCAAATAACAATGAGATGTGTGACATGCAATGATAACCCAGAAAAACTATAACAGTTATGAGCAAAATAGCAAAGACCCAGTTCATAATATCATACAAAATGAATTACAGATGCATACCCATTTGTATTTCTTCAACTCCATATGACTGATGTACATGGACCTGCTACATACATACTGAAAACACACTCAATGCATCAACCAAGGAAGGATTCCCATCTACAAGTGATATCAATAAGCCCTAGGGTCCAAATTGACCCCCAATACACCTGATATACGCTACTTCAAGGAAGGTGTTGGGTCTGCTATAAGCCTCACATCCCCAGTCAAGCATGTACGGCTCAACTAAAAGTCTGGACAGCAGCTTTGCCCTCAAATCTTCCGCCTCTCAGTCACAAGTCTTCAATAAACATCTGCAACTTAAGTTATGACTCCCATGCCCTCAAACATGAACAATAAACCTCATAAAATCCTCAAAATGATGCCATAAAGAGGTACGGTCAAGCATGAATATGTACAGCCCAACAAGGAATGAGTTGTAGTCCACAAACCACCTCAAATCTGTATCAATTTGCAACTGAACTATGTATCTCTGTTGTTCAATAAAAATTTGCATAAAATGTGTCAAAACATCTCCAAAATATATCAATCTGAGCTCAATGCAAAGCCTCCGTGTGAAGCTCCCAGCAACCCTCCTGATGCTATCTCTCAAGCACAAAGAGAGTGATCTTATAGGGGTTTCCGTCCATGCAAAACCCTTGTTTCAAACCCCAAAGCCAAGCTTCAAGTTTGCTCAACGAAATATTTTCCGAGAGAGAGAGAGAGAGAGAGAGAGAGCAAATGAGCTCACAATGCCTTTTTATAAGCCTTTGGCTTCCAACGCCCAAAGACAGGATTACTTTATTATTATTTTCTTATTTTACATTTGACCCCCTTATCTCCTCATGAGGCATCCACCCTAGCACATAACTTCAAGTCATAACTTAAGTCTTCATAAAGTTGAGCCACTTTATAAAATAAAAGACTTAGGCTAATAACAAATGTAAATTAAATATTTAATTTAATTTACTTTTCAACTATTTCCCTTAGCCATTTCGAAACCAACTGTAAAGTGCTAGGTGCTCCAACTAGCAGGCTATAAATAGAAAGTAGGCCAACGCCACCTGTGATCCCTCCTGCCTGACTTATTATTAATAGTAAGTCCTGAAAATATGACCCAATAAGGTTCCCTAACCACATCTATTAGCCTACGGGAACCCTAGAATAGGCTAATCACTCCATCTATCTACATGGGCTAAGAAGGGGACATTACAGTGAAAAGATACAACAATGGGAAAACAGAATATGAATGTTGAAGAAGATGGCCTGGATGTTTCCCATGACCTATTTGTGGATGGAAGTATGAATTCAGGGGGAGCTAATAATTGCATTATCTTTCAGCGTCGTGGAAGAAGACAACTCAAAGGATGAAGTCTCACAGAATATTAGAGAAAGAGAAGATATGGTTGGAGAGAAGAATACGAATGCTATTGTAGCAGCAGTGGAAGATTTTTGATTGATTATGCCATAAAGACAAGAAAAGAGAATGATATAGTAGTAGCAAACTGCATATTAGAAAGTTACCATATAATGAAGTGAAGGAGAATTAATGTCAAGATGATAAAGAACCTAGAAGACTTCAGACCTATGTTGCACAGAGACCCCTCTCTGACCCCCTGGTACTCGTCTCGGAGACTGGTACTCGTCTCCCCGTCTCGGAGACTTCTTGGGTACGTCTCCCTGCAAAGGGAGACTTCTGGTTGAGTCTCCCACATGTCTCCAAGTACCCTGCGTCAATAAAAAGGCGTCTCCATTTTTTTTTCTTTCTCTACCTTTCATTTTTTCCACTATTTTCTCACAAACTCAGTGGATTCTTGCTCCTACGGGCTTCAAACCTCAATACTAGTGTCTACATTAATATATACACATTAAGCTATATTAAATTGTTACAAGTAAGCTATAAGCCTATAAGTAATATATATACAGTAAGCTATATTAAATTGTTACAAGTAAGCTATAAACTTAAACTTAACCGGTTCTCTTGTTTTAAAAGTTCAATGTCATGATATTTTCAGTTTTAATGTTAGCATATTAATAAATTAATAAAATTATTAAATTATATTTTTTTTTAAAATGGTGTCTCCAAGTACCCCCGTCTCCTATTTTTCAAAAACAGACGTACAGGTACCAGTCTCCCATAAGACTGGTACTGGTACTGGTACGGGAGACTGGTACCGGTACGTCTGTTTTTTAAAAATAGGAGACGGGGGTACTTGGAGACACCATTTTTAAAAAAAATATAATTTAATAATTTTATTAATTTATTAATATGCTAACATTAAAACTGAAAATATCATGACATTGAACTTTTAAAACAAGAGAACCGGTAAAGTTTAAGTTTATAGCTTACTTGTAACAATTTAATATAGCTTACTGTATATATATTACTTATAGGCTTATAGCTTACTTGTAACAATTTAATATAGCTTAATGTGTATATATTACTGTAGACACTAGTATTGAGGTTTGAAGCCCGTAGGAGTAAGAATCCACTGAGTTGTGAGAAAATAGTGGAAAAAATGAAAGGTAGAGAAAGAAAAAAAAATGGAGACGCCTTTTTATTGACGCAGGGTACTTGGAGATGTGTGGGAGACTCAACCAGAAGTCTCCCTTTGCAGGGAGACGTACCCAAGAAGTCTCCGAGACGGGGAGACGAGTACCAGGGGGTCGGAGACGGGTCTCCGTGCAACATAGCTTCAGACAATGAGAGAAGGAAGAAATTGTGATAAAGATTTTTGTAAGACTAAACTTGATGAGAGAGATTTCCAAAACCCTGACAGTAGGATGAGAACTATCCAAAGAAGTATTTGCCTAAAGAGTATGCTCGTATATTTGCATTTGACAATTTTGCTAGAACATGTGTTGGCAAAAGCAAAAGAAATTGATAAAGGAAAGTTGGATGGTTGTGTTGATACTTATGTTCGACTTCACATTAAAAGAGTTCCTATTGATGTAATAATGACATAGAAGACATGGATGGAAGTATAATGAACATCCCTTTACCATTAATCTAAAAGGGGGAAAAGTTATAGAAAGAGGGAGAGTTACAACAAGGTAGAGTTATAGGAAAAGGAAGAATGATGTCGTTGATGTCAAGAGGGAGCTTTACAGACATTGGGGAGCATCACAGAAAAGAGGGAGAATCACATCATTAAGGAAAGAAGTATGTTACTTCCCTTTGCCATTGATGTCAAAGGGGGAGAGATATGGTAAGGAGGACCAGTGCAAAAGGAGAGAATTATGTTCGTGTTGCAATCAATGAAAAAGGGGTAGATTGTTGCAAATGTTGTCATTGATATCAAGAAGGAATTCGGTGTCCAAGAATGTTGTCATCGATTTCAAAGGCATATGAACGAGATTGTCATTGATGTCAGAAGCATTGTCAAAATCACTACCATTCATATTGCGATTAAAGCAAATCGTTAAGGCCAAATGCCACAAATCAATCCACTCCTCGAGATCATAAGTTGACTAATTTACTCTTATTTACTCATGCTGGCCGACTATGGAAGAGAATTTGAAATGATATTATAAGGGCCGACTTTAGCTTCATAATGGCAGTGATCAAGTTTATGTTTGATAGCAGCGA
Organism: Cunninghamia lanceolata; assembly: GCA_027924645.1. Lineage (NCBI taxonomy): Eukaryota > Viridiplantae > Streptophyta > Pinopsida > Cupressales > Cupressaceae > Cunninghamia > Cunninghamia lanceolata. Next base: position 780,673 of record BSBN01000374.1, on the reverse strand, counting down.
TCTCTATATGGAATCATGGATTCAAAACTTATGATTAATAAGTATTCAAGATGGTTGACTCCTTCTACTTGGGTCGAGTAAAGAATAATAAAAGGGAATTAAGGCCAACCTTCATGATTAAGGCCAACCTTCTTGCTGGCCGACCTGAGAGCAAGAAAATTAAAGTGTTGAAAGGGCCGACCTTTTGTGTGAGATCGCATTCCTTGAAGAGGTGCATTTTTTGGGACAAGTCGTCCGTTCTTGGTAGAATCACCACTCTTTAAAGAGGCATTTGTTGGATATAAAAAGAACACAAGGTTTGGTTAGAAAAGTATGCAATGAAAAATAAATTCGTTGAGTTTTGAGTAGAACTAAAAGCAAAAAAATATGTGAAGGCATTGCATAATTGTGATCAGATTTGTGAAGAAAGGACATCACCCTTCAAAGAGATGCCTCTCTTCATAGAAAACATTAAGATATAAATTCAGATTGATGTGAGTGTGGAATGGGAGAGTAGTAAGGAACACAATGCAATATCAATCAGAATAAAAGCAGATCTAAAGCAGAAAACTTGAAGAAAGATTAGTGTGAATATGATATATCTCATATAAGACGAGCATGGAATATTACAGCAGAATTTTGTAGAATAGATGCAGATTTTATGAAGGAGATTGAATTGGAATAAATGCAGATTTTGTGTGTAGTAAGGAGTGTTGAAGATAAAACATATACACCAGCAGAGATATGAATTTATACATACCGATTTAAAAGAGGTATATGCAGATCTAAGAGAGTATCAGTATGCAGCTTTGAAAGAGCAAAAGTATATGAAATCAAGTGCATTAAATTCGTGAAGAGTATATCATTTACAAGAAGAGTTTGTGAAGCAAATCAGCTATCCATCATCCGTTGAAGAAGCAACAACCTGAAGGTGGAACTTTGTTGTGGAAGTTGGTGCTTCCTAAAGGAGAGATTGGTGTCTCTTGCTAAGTTGGTGCTTAGCAGTGGGGATTGGCGCCTCCAATAGGTTGGTGCCTACAAATTGTGGGGATTGGTGTCTCCAGTGGGTTGGTGCTCACAAAGTGTACAAGCGGGGATTGGTGTCTCCAGTGGGTTGGTGCTCACAAAGTGTACAAGCGAGGATTGGTGTCTCATGTAGGTTGGTGCCTACAAAGCTTGTAAGTGAAATATATATGTATATATAAGCAATAATTTGCCGTGGTTTTCTCCCAAAAAGGTGTAATGTCCCCATTTTTGAGAGCATCAGAGTTTGGAAGATTAGCCTATTATCTGACCCTCGTAAGCTAATGGAGTTGTTTAGAGGGTCCTGTTCGGCAATTATCAGGGTGTTTCCTTCTCCGGAGCTCAGTTCGGTTCAGGTCAGGCCTTCGTTTGATGTTTCTAGACTCAATTATACACACTTACTATTTATAGTAAGTCACCATTGATCGCAGACTTTGGGATCCTTCCAGTGCATCAGGTTTCCAGACAGAGCTTACTAGTGATTTACACAGCATGTACAATTTGCAGAGAGCATTCAGTTTCATCTTTGATTTATTTGTACATGTTTTGATTTTGATGCACATTTCTCATGCACATGTATTGGACAGACGGTATGATGGATATCCTTGCCAAGTTGTGTTTATGCTGGTGCTTCAGGAGTCAGAGATGTGTGAAACATGTCATGGATCTTCCTTTGGGCCTCTGGTGGAGTGGAGTTTCTTTGCAGTGGAGATTGCTTGGGGACAAGCAATTTCAGGGAGGGCGGATAGTAATGTCCCCATTTTTGAGAGCATCAGAATTTGGAAGATTAGCCTTTTATTTGACCCTCGTAGGCTAATGGAGTTGTTTAGAGGGTCCCATTCGGCAGTTATCAGGGTGTTTCCTTCTCCGGAGCTCAGTTTGGTGCAGGTCAGGCCTTCGTTTGATGTTTCTGGACTCGATTATACACACTTACTATTTATAGTAAGTCACCATTTGTAAGATCCTCTTCTTCAATTAAATCAATTTTTTTCTTTTTCAAACACAATTATATTTTGCCAATGCATAAAACAACTACTAAAACCATATAGGAAAAGTATATGAAGCCAAAAGAGGATTTTATTGTTGTCAAAAATCACAAACTAATTAACATGCTTGCTGATTACTGTTGCTCAGTCATGTTGTGACGAAATCACACATCGCCCCATTGCAAATGGGGACCCCCCTGTTTTTTGATTTGAATAAGCTTAGAAGGCATCTTAGATTATTACATGTTGAGGTCAGTAAGTGTGTGAGTTTTAAAGCCCTTTGGTGACCTGATCCTGCTAGTGGGCATTTAAAGGAAAGAACGATTAAGGTGTACCTTGATAATTATTTCACCCTAAAGGAGCACTTAGGTAAAATTTGGAGTGGAAGCCCTAAGTAATACCTTGGATTTTTTTAGATACTTATTGTAGCCCAAATCATCATTTTACGCCTAGAATTGGAGTTTAATTGCCTAGGGAGTCAAGGAGTATTTCATCATCCAGAGAATCCCAAACATGCGCTTTGAACAAGTGATGCTACAAGTGGTGAACAAAAGACATTTTGCAATTGCTTGAAGTCCAAAATTTGCACAATTTAGTTAAGGTGCCATTTTCCATCTCCAGAGCCTCTTGTTAGCGCCTTAATATGGAGTGAATGTTTTAGTCTATGAAAGATTGCGCCTAGAAAAAGATTGAGCGTCTGGGCCTCAATGTTGGCGCCTTAGAAGAATTGACATAAAACAAGACATTGAAGTTGGGCGCTTAAGTGAGGGGAGTCTTCAAAGCATTCACAGCCGTTTAAAAACATAGAAAATGACGAGTACAAAGCTTAAATGAGTTTAGGCGCCCTTCTACCTCCATAACAATCCAAAATTGCGCTTAAGGAGTATGATAAGAGTCATTTCAAGCTTCTTAATGAAGTAAATAAAGCTAATTTGAGTTGAGGCGCACTTTGCTACTCATTTCATTCAAATATGAGCACCTAAGTTGGAGGCGTTGTTTCTAGCGCCCAGAGAAGAAAGGAAGTGAGGAGGTAAGTTGGTGAGTCTTTGAGCGCCTTGGTATGGGGAGGTTTAATTGTTTTGATTCAAAACTGAAGAGAATCATCTAGGCGCCTATTCCTACTTATTTCTCTCTACTTTGGCGCTAGAGGAATGATGAAGAAAAATCCAATTTAAGCGCCTTGAAGAGGATTGAGCGCTTTGAAGGATTGGTGCCTATGATGAAAATTACCGCCTTGAAGAAGATTGAGCGCTTTGAAGGATTGGTGCCTATGATGAAAATTAGTGCCTTGAAGAGGATTTGCGCCCTGGGGTAAGATATCTACTTTAGCGCCTAGACTGAGAAATTTCTAACGAGAGCGCCTTGTGTTAGAGTCTTTCAGATGGGCAGGCTTATAGTAAATAATCATCCTTGGACACCTTGTTTGGAAGATGGAACTACTCCAAATTAGCGCCTAGTAAAAGGAACTTCAAGTTTCACCGTTTTGAGCGCCTTGTGAAGGAAGATTGCCATGTGGAAGAGATAGAAGTCATCTCAAATAGTGCCTAAAGGAATGGTAGTTGAGTTTGAAGATAGATGACCTTAGAGCGCCTTTCATGCTTGAAGTCATTCTATCTTGGCGCCCACATACACCTCAAACTCCCTCTATTAGTGCCCTTCATGTGGCGTGTTGGATATGCTCCTTTGTGAAAAAAAAACTTTATTAAAAGCCAACATAGGCCGACTTCCCTCTTAGCTGCCAACATTTAATATGTGTGAATCACTATATAGGTAGAGCGCTCCCTCCTTATTCAATCATAAGTTACATTGCGAATTTCTAAAGAAGAGCAGCGAATTTCTAAAGAAGGGCAGCAAATTCTTCAAGGGAGAAGTGAAATTTCAAGAGGAGAAACAAATTTTAGAAGCTGATCTGCACTTTAGAAGACTGATTTTTTTGTTTCTGCCATTTTTTTTGCTTTTCTTGACCAGAAAATTGAAATAAGGTATTTTTTTTTAATTTTTGCAGAATTTCATGAGTTCATCATATAAAATCAGGTTTGTGAAATCAATTTTGCTATTTCAAGTCACTTATTCAAATCTGGTCTTGTAGGTAAATGGGAATGACAGCTAAAGAGAGACAAGTCTTGATCAAGATGGATGCCAAGTCCAACATACCTGATTCCAAACTTGAAACACAGTGGAAGAACGTGGGAGACACCAACATGGGACACGTCAACCTGGAGGAGGTGAAGGACTTCTTGCTCGCCATCACAAGGAACGAAGACATCAAAGCCATAGCGAAAAGTGGAATTGTACAAGCAACCTGCTTCCCACTTACCTTGCCAAGCACTGAGTTAGTGTTGGAATGTGTTCAACATTATGATAAACAGAAAAGACAGATCATAGCCAAAGACGGGACTATTCTCGCTTATCTGCAGAGGGAAGCCATCCAAGAGATCTTTAACATCCCAAGAGGGAAGGGAGTATTCATTTGTCCTACAACTGCTCAAAGTGTTTTTGAAGGTGACTCCAAGCTTTACATGCAAGAAGTAAGAAAGAAGTGGATGATTGATGATTGATCCATCAATCAAGATATATAATTCCGAAGATCCGAAATATCACAAGGCAGACTTCAAACAAGAGATAAGTTACCTGATCATGTTCCTAAATCGAGTAACAGGTAGGCCTCAAACATCTACTTTCGAAGGATGGATGTATACTTATTTTGATCATGTGTTTACAAAGAACAAAATGGTTGACTGGGCTGGCCTCATAAGCCATTGCCTTGATGAACAGTTTGAGAATTTTGATGAAACAAAATCATTCTTCATGACTTCCTATCTTGTTTATATCCTAGCAAGAAATGTAGTCTACAAAGGACTAACAGCTAAAGGACAAGTAGCTACAAAGCCTAAACAGATTCTTTCACATCAGTGTTATCCTCAACTCCACTTGAAGAACATTAATCACTATAAGAGGTTCAATGATGCTTTCGCCATGTTCATAGTGAGAAAATTGAGAGGTGAACCACATAGAAGATTAACAGGTGCTGCTATGGAAGATATTTCATCCAGTATGACAAGTTCACATATATCAGGATTCAGGGTTTTACATCCTTTCCATATAGATTGCCTAGATATCCTTCAAACAGGATGGTGTTGCTAGAGGTTTCAAGACAGTTGTTAGAGTTTCATAAGATGCAGAAAGCAAGAAAGAAAGCCGGAGTTCAGTTTCCTCTCCAGCTTGGCAGATATTACTCTTGTCCATCACTTCAGGCAGCTGAGCATTCAGAAGTTGAACTTCAAGCATATCATTTGCATCCACATGATTCAAGGAGAGAAAACTTTGATCCACATGGAGCCATTAAGCAGTCATATTCTTCCTACAAACATGTTGAACGATTGGAAGATCATTGGGCTAATGTTATAGATGATGATGATATCAGAATGCAAAAATGTTCAAGGTTGAGGTGGGATTTAGTAAGAGCTACAAAGGTACTAAGGATTCCTGATCAATTAGAAGGTGAAAGAGCTCTTCTGGGTGATGAATACAATAAGATCCGGAATTTGCCTTATGATGTCAATTGGGCTGATAGAGAAAGGGTTGATGATGAAGGATTGATAAAGCCTATCATTGCTATTACTGAAGAACAGATAAATGAACAAGTACAAGCCTTGCTTGATGAGGGAAAGAAACTCACCTATACTAAAATGGGAGAAGTTGATCAGCAAGAACAACACAATGCTCCTAGTAAAGATTCACAAAGCAGAGAAAATGAAAGAGATTCAGGTCAGGTAAAGAAAAGAAAACAGCTTGAAACTGCACAAGGAGAATCTAGTAAGAAGAAGAAAAGGATAAGCATTGAAACTATTTCTTCCAGACAGCCAGATGACACCCCACTAAATCAAAATATAGTAGTACATGTTGAAAATGCAGTTCCAGAAGCTACAGTTGAAGAAGTACCTTCGAGTCCACATGACACTGAACTCATTGATGAAGCTAATGTTGAAGACAAGGAGGAAGTTGAAGAAGAATCATCTCAAGCACCAGGAAAATAAATGCAACAACAAGATCTTTCATCACTGCCAGAGTGGCTACAGGACAGAATCAGAGAAAATTATGAAGTTGAGAAGTATCCTCCTCTTCCAGTTAATGAGTTACTTCTAGATATGTCAAAAGAAAAACCAAAGAAGAAAGCCACTATCCTTTCAAAAATCACTAAAGATGAAACAGGTGTAAGGAAAGTTCATGTAGCTGTTCCCAGGCTTGAGAAGAATATAGAAGATGTAACACCTGATGATTATGACATCAATACAATCAATTTAGGTCCATTGACTGGAATGCAAGTAGAAGAAGAACTTCAAGATTCAATTGATAATGCTTGAGCTATTATAAGACAGGAGACAGAAGGTAGAATTAAAGCTGAGCAAAGGTGCTAGGCCTTAGAGCAGTATATTCAGCACTTAGTTCATCCTATTCGTCAACAGGACAGGGTTTCTACACCTCCATCTCTTCTTCCTCCAGAAACAGTTGAACACTTAGAGGAGTTGAAGTCTTCATCTCACAGAATGAGGGATTGGATGAAACGATCAAAGGAGGCTACATATAAACATCTGGAAGATATTATGCAAGTGTGTGATAAGATTGTTGATCTCAAAGAGAGGGTACTTGCATTGATGACAATTTGTGTTGAATTCAAAGATATCAAAGAACATTACTTGCCACATTTGAAGAGCTTAATGGAGACATCCATTGATGATTTGATACATGCTAAAGTGATTGAAGAAAATAAGACATACGACTTCTCTTCTTGGTATTATGGCTTTCGTATCAAAGGACAGTTGTTGGATAAGATAGAAACAAATATGTCAAGAGTAAGAAGTGTACTTCAAAGGATTCAAGATGGAATACATGCCTCTTTGATGAAGATATGTAACTCATTTGGAGAGATGACTCTTGATAACATGAAAGAACAAGTTCAAGCTTTCTATTTCCAAGAAGATGATGTGTCAGATGAGAAGCTTGATAGTATTTTTTCACTTGCTGTCCACCTTGGCGCCAACAAAGCAAGGATGACTGACTGAGAGAAGACACTTGGCCTTTATTCAGATAATATACTTGAAGCTGAAGGAACCATTCAGAATGTGCCAAGTGTCCCTTTGGATGATGTTAAGCAGATAGTGTCCAGGTTCATTGAATGTCAAGCTTCTAGTGATGGATATTCACATGGAGATTTCTCATAAGCCAATGACATGTTACTCTTATCTTCTTGGGAGGCGTGCCTTTGTTCCCTCCTTCATAGCCTCTTTCATTTATTAAAGTTAGCCTCTTTCATTTAATAAAATAGGAGTTTGTTATAACTACTTGTGATGTGGCTTGATCTGGTCCATTGGCTTTGCCAACCGATCTTGACCCTTCATTCATTTTGAGGTCTATAAAAGGGCTCTTATTGCTCTCATTTGTAAGGTTGAAGACTCTGGAATTGTTGCAAAAGGCTCTCTGAAATAATATAAGATTCATTGCTTTGGTGACTCTATATATGTTTCGAAGTGTTGCATGGTTTGGATTTTCAAGCGAATATTAAGTTAGATTAAGTTTTTTTTAAGTTTATGTTAGTTGGTGGAAGGTTTCTTTATTGTTTCGTGGTGAAATCTCTATAAGTTCACACCATTTGTAGTTTGTGGCATGCAAATTGCAGTGTATGGTTGGTCTGAACAAAATTGAACTTCAATTTGATCTTTATGTTTGTTGAATCTTTCATGAGCATAAGTGATTTAAACATCTTGTAAAACCTTAGAAGATTGCATCAATCTTGTGTAGTTGTCTTTCTTGGCGAAGCAAGATTTGGTTTGATTCCACCTAAGCAGTAATTATCCTTGCATCTAGGATTAGATTAGTGTTTCTCAACCTTACATCTTTTGTTCTTTTTATCTATTTGATTAGAGTTAGGATCAAGAACATCATTGCCAAATCATACGCCATAAGTTGTAGTACTTAGATAGTCCAATGTTTGCCTTCGTAATCATTGAATCAACAGCTTGTTCGAACAATTGCATAAGTCCCTTTGTGTTTACCAGCAAAATCATACTTAGTCACTGGGCTATCTCTTACAAAATCATAAGAAAGGAACCTTGGAGTCATCTTGTTTGATCACTTCGTTCAGCATTCGAGAGGCTTTGCTCAAGAGGGAGTCAAATACTTTGTATTTCACTCTAATTGTTGACTTGTCCAAAAACAAACATCAACAAGTCACAAATCAGAATGTTTACAACTCCCAAATTCTTATTTGAATGATATAGTATGAAGCCAATATGATCTCCAATGAGTGCCAAACTACAACATCAATGAAAGAACACAAATATATATCTGATCTGACTTTACTATAGACTGTAGATGACTGTCATGAATCACTGTGAAAGTCTAATATAAAACAAAGAGCAAAGATCATAACAAAACAATTCCTCTAGTGTGGCGATGGATATGAAATTGATTCCCAAAGGCTGTAGCTCCTCGCAAAGACTTCTAGTGATTCCAAATGCATCAAATACAACGCTGGAAATGCAACTGTATGCTGGACAGCAAGCTGGTCTATAAGTATGATCCTCAAATGCTCCGATCTGCCAAGTTGATATCTTCCAAAGATCCCTAATGCAATGACAAGTTCGTGGGAATGAGCCTTCAAACCCTCAAAATGCAAAAATATCTTCAATAATGCTCAAAACGCCAACATAACTACCTTGGTAGCCAAACAAACTCTTTAAACCCTTGAATGCAAATATGAACTCCTTCAACTTCTCACAAAATCTGAAACTATGAAGCACAATAGTGAATTCTCATATGAAATCACCTCTCAAAGCGATATGGGAACATCTCCATATCTAGTTAAGGGATCATCTCCTTAACACAAACTGAAATTAACAAATTTCAAAATAAAAACACAAAGCTTACGAAGAGATCAGACATGTAAAACTGAGAATGGAGTGCTCCTTTTATTCTCTTTGAAACTGATCGCCTCTAGGATCGGTGGTTGGAAAGGTAGTTATTTGAGTATTTAAAATTGTCTTCATACATTTAAAAATCTTCCTTTGACTTGAGTGATTCTCAACCACCTTGTAAATGCATTTAAAATATATCAAATATTATTTAAAAAAAACCTTCTCCTTGCTGGCCGATCCATAACTAACTTGTAAAGGCATTTAAAATATTTCCTCTTGGTTGGAACAAACTGATTTTGCATTTAAAATCCTTCATAATCAATTGGCACAAAATCCAATGATAATTGGCAATTGAGTACCATGTTAATTCGATCCAAGCTATAGGTGCAAATTCCAATGGTGAACATCCTCATACAAGCTGGGCGAATATCTTTGCGGAGCCATTGGGATCATTATCCAATGCAAATTACTTCATCCTCCTTCAATGTTTTGAGGGACCCACGTTCCATTATTCCTTTTGTGTTCCAAATGCACATATGAAAAACCCACGAATTGCCTTAGTAAATAAACATTTATTAATAAAATTGCTGACTGAATTTATCTGTCAGACTTTGTCGCCTTTGAGCCAGCAGTCTACGGAAACTCTAAAACCACATAACATTCTTCATAAACCCACGAATCTCTTTCAAGACTTTGAGTGCTTAATGCTTCACGGGTCCCACAAAACACTATCAAGGAACTCTGCTGGAAATGTGTCAGAATCTATCTCCTTTCTGCCAACAATATAATTTTCTAATACCACAAATACTTGTTCAAAAACCCACGATTTCTATCAAATACAAAACATATTAAGCAATGATGATGTTATCTTGTCTTTTTCACCTTGGGCCTTGAGCTGCTTATTTTATCATTTTTTAAAACTCCTTCCAATGCACAAACATCACCTCTTTCCCATGCGTTGGCACATGATCCAAAGTTTATAGTTCCATTGTGTACAGTTTTACTCTAGCAAAGACCTATTTCCACAATGAATCGATGAAATAGAAACTTGAAATTGCAATTAAAGATTGTCAATTTCAAAAGCCGACTTGTTTTCCATTTCACCCAAACAAATAAATAGTGTAAATACAATTTAAATATTGTATTTTCCATTAGTCACAAATACCAATTTCAGCTAGCTCCAAAATGGGACATTACAAGTCCTCCCACCCCAAGATTGCTTGCCCCAAGCAATCAAAGCTGCCAAATGATAATCAATGAATACCAGGATCCCAAACCCATCTAACCTGTCCATACAAACTCACACATACCATCTCAAAGATGTTGATGAAGGAGATCCTGAGACCGCTTCCACTGTCACATAATGATGCACATACATCCATGCTCAATCTCCAATGACAAATCCAATACATGAAGTAGTTAATCAACTCAAAATTGAAGATGCCAATGTCAAACAATGAGCCAACATAGCTGAAAATCTTTATATCATTGAATAGTATCATAAATAGATGAAGGATGCTAAACACAAATGTATCCAATCTTGTTGTGCTAAAACTGAAATCACATACTTCACTATTCAACAATAAAAAATAACCATCTACATGTGCCAATGAGAGAGCATCATCAAAATGATGTGGTCTCCCTTCAAGAGTAGGCTGATCCTCTCCAATGAAAATCAATGTATCATGCAAATCACAACTGAAATCACATGCAATGGAACTCCAAGGAGGACAGCTATTAACCCATGACGAATCAATGAAGATGAAGTCACCAATCAACAAATAAAAAGCTGCCATATCATAATCAATTGGTGACATAACCAAAGATGAGTTATGGATGCCTTCAACACCCATCAAAGATAACTCTTGAGTGGCTGGTCCACTATGGGTGTCATCAAACACCATCAAGTCTTGATTTGTCTCCTCTTCTTCCCAAGTGATTAGGGGTGGAAGTGGCTCAAAGAAGTCTTCATTCCCATTGTCATATTCATGCATATCATAATTGGCTGCCTCAAAATCATCAAGTAGAGTTGATTGCAAAGGCATAGGACTGCTATCCTTAAACAAATCAAGGATTACATCATGCCATACCATAGTATCAAATGTTGATTCAATGTGTGTCTCTTCATCTTGCTCATAACAAACTGAAATTTCTGATTTGCTCTCAAATCTATGAACAATATCACTTTCCAAACCATTCATATCACAACTTGATCTCTTATCAACATGAAGAAGAGATGAAACAATGTTAGTCTCAACTTGAGAAACCATACCTTCATCTACCTTAGCTGATTTATCTTCATCTTGCACATCCTCTTCATCAATCTTGCAATCATCATGGATTGACATGAGCTCTTCATCTTTACTTTCAATAGGTGACTCTTCTTGATCACTTATAGGCTGCAAATCATTTGAATCCCCTGCATGTTTATCGAGCTTACCATAGAGACGACTTCTAAAGCCTTCACTTGTAAATATTTTTTAATATTTTTTCCATCATCACTCAACTTTTTTCCATATAATCTGACAACTGCTGTGATTTCCGTTTGTGCTCAGCAAAAAGCCTCTCCAACTCTTTCATGCCACCATCTTTAACTCTAGCCATTGAAGTACCCTGTTAGATGACTGAAACCAATTCTAATTTTCCCCTCAGGCTGGCAAGTTCATGGCTCTGATACCACTGTAAGATCCTCTTCTTCAATTAAATCAAACTTTTTCTTTTTCAAACACAATTATATTTTGCCAATGCATAAAACAACTACTAAAACCATATAGGAAAAGTATATGAAGCCAAAAGAGGATTTTATTGTTGTCAAAAATCACAAACTAATTAACATGCTTACTGATTACTGTTGCTCAGTCACAAATCAGAATGTTTACAACTCCCAAATTCTTATTTGAATGATATAGTATGAAGCCAATATGATCTCCAATGAGTGCCAAACTACAACATCAATGAAAGAACACAAATATATATCTGATCTGACTTTACTATAAACTGTAGATGATTGTCATGAATCACTGTGAAAGTCTGATATAAAACAGAGAGCAAAGATCATAACAAAACAACTCCTCTAGTGTGGCGATGGATATGAAATTGATTCCCAAAGGCTGTAGCTCCTCGCAAAGACTTCTAGTGATTCCAAATGCATCAAATACACAGCTGGAAATGCAACTGTATGCTGGACAGCAAGCTGGTCTGTAAGTATGATCCTCAAATGCTCCGATCTGCCAAGTTGATATCTTCCAAAGATCCCTAATGCAATGACAAGTTCGTGGGAATGAGCCTTCAAACCCTCAAAATGCAAAAATATCTTCAATAATGCTCAAAACGCCAATGTAACTACCTTGGTAGCCAAATAAACTCTTTAAACCCTTGAATGCAAATATGAACTCCTTCAACTTCTCACAAAATCTGCAACTATGAAGCACAATAGTTAAGGGATATGGGAACATCTCCATATCTAGTTAAGGGATCATCTCCTTAACACAAATTGAAATTAACAAATTTCAAAATAAAAACACAAAGCTTACGAAGAGATCAGACATGTAAAACTGAGAATGGAGTGCTCCTTTTATTCTCTTTGAAACTGATCGCCTCTAGGATCGGCAGTTGAAAAGGCAGTTATTTGAGTATTTAAGATTGTCTTTCATACATTTAAAAATCTTCCTTTGACTTGAGCGATTCTCAACCACCTTGTAAATGCATTTAAAATATATCAAATATTATTTAAAAAAAACCTTCTCCTTGCTGGCCGATCCATAACTAACTTGTAAAGGCATTTAAAATATTTCCTCTTGGCTGGAACAAACTGATTTTGCATTTAAAATCCTTCATAATCGATTGGCACAAAATCCAATGATAATTGGCAATTGAGTACCATGTTAATTCGATCCAAGCTATAGGTGCAAATTCCAATGGTGAACATCCTCATACAAGCTGGGCGAATACTCCTCCTTAGGCGAATATCTTCGTGGAGCCATTGGGATCATTATCCAATGCAAATTACTTCATCCTTCTTCAATGTTTTGAGGGACCCACGTTCCATTATTCCTTTTGTGTTCCAAATGTGTAATGTCCCCTTTTGGGACAACACTAATTTTTCTTTGTCTTGACTTAATCCTACAATTAGATTCAGATCTCTATATAAATGTAAGTATATCTCCGATATATCTTCCTCTTTCTTGTTATGCTCAGATATTAAAATCAGAAATCTGTCTATCTTTTCTTGTATTCTCTTCTTTCTGTTGTAATTATATATCAGAATTATCTTCAATATTATTTAGAAAATATCTTGCTTTGCTGCTTAATAGAACTCTATTTCATGTTCTTCTATTGTGTATCTTAGATGATGCTGATAGGATGATCATAAGATCCGATTATTCAATGAGAGATTGATGAATTCCCCCCTTCAACGCTGCTCCTCTTTCTCCATAAATAAACTCTTTCCTTATGATAGAAGGACATCCCTGTAAGTAGGGTGGTGACTCTTCAATGAGTCATAACACAAGCGCTGCCCAATCAATAATTGTTATCACTCTATAGTAATCGTTGTTTGTATAAGAGTATTATTGTCTTCGATCAATCCTTTAAAGTCTTATATTGTTGGTAATTGCCGCTAAACTCCCTTAGAATATAATTGTTGACTATGTTAGTGGTAATCGCTGCATTGTTATGTCATTCGTATCTTTATACTATGGATTAGTTCTTTGCCTTTACTGAGGCTAACAAAAATGGGAATATGACAGGCCTCCCCTCTCAAGATTGCTTGTCCTCAAGCAATGACAACAATTTCTTTCATTACCTTGCACCTTTTAATGTCTACTTCCTGATTTCCTAATGTGTGGAGACGAAATCATGGTTTTGGGTTTAAATTGAACATGCTTTAGTGAAGAGATATTGATTGTGATTCCATGAAAGAGAACTTCTGATAACGAAGGGATGCAAGTATCATAGATTAAGAAGATTTGAGAGTATTGAGATTCCAAGTTGCATCTTGATCTTTGGTTACGAGATTTGGACTTATATGTTATTGACCTCAAAATCGAGAAGAATCATGTTCTTGACTATATGATGGATTAAAGAAGATTTGGTAAGCTTGAATAGCGATGTGCTTGATGAAATATAAGTGTCATAGATGAAGAATGATCCTGAGAGTTTGTGGGTTATGGGCCCATAATATAAGTATCGGTTTTATGTTACTTAAATCAAGAGAAGAATTCAAAAGAGATTCTTGGAAGAATTGGTCCAATATAGAAATGAATTTGATTCATGGGTTTTTGTGATTAATGAAATTAACTTTTTATGTTCTATACTTCCCTAATGTCTCTTTGAAGGATATACCAATTATTTCCTAGGTCTCAGGGTGGATAAACCATCTCTCCCTAGTCTCCATGTGGCGCATGCCATTCATATGGAGTGTCATAGTTCTTATGTGGCACATGCCATTCATATAAGGTACCTTCGATCTAACGTGGCGCATGCCATTCATGATAGATCGCCTCGGACTCATGTGGCGCACGCCATTCATATGAAGTCCATCATTTGTTCTTACCTTATGTGGCGCATTCCATTCATATAAGGTACCTTCAATCTAACGTGGCGCATGCCATTCATGATAGATCTCCTCGGACTCATGTGGTGCATGCCATTCATATGAAGTTTGCCATTTGTTCTTACCTTATGTGGCGCATGCCATTCATATAAAGTACCTTCGATCTAACGTGGCGCATGCCATTCATGATAGATCTCCTCGAACTCATGTGGCGCATGCCATTCATATGAAGTCCGCCATTTGTTCTTACCTTATGTGGCGCATGCCATTCATATAAGGTACCGTCGATCTAACGTGGTGCATGCCATTCATGATAGATCTCCTCAGACTCATGTGGCGCATACCATTCATATGAAGTCCGCCATTTGTTTTTACCTTATGTGGCACATGCCATTCATATAAGGTACCTTTGATCTAATGTGACACATGCCATTCATAATAGATCGCCTCAGACTCATGTGGCACATGCCATTCATATGAAGTCCGTTATTCTCATGATTGCGCTCTCTACATATGCCATGCTAGGAGAGCGAGATTACTAAGGTGTCCTGGTAGCCACTCCCTAAGCCCAGAGGCAGTACCCTTCATACTGAAGGCAGAACCCCTCTGGCTCATGTGGGCTCATTACGTCCCCCCCCCCCCCAAGTGGCGTACCTAGAAGAGGGCCCTCACGCTATTTCCTTTGTTTCTTCTTCTCCATCATAGCGAAGGTATATGTAGAATAGTGTAATCAAAATCACATCATTATTTACTTACAAATATAGGTAACATATTATACTCCCATATGAGTATCTTCTCTCTTATTTGCTATTATGCTTCCCTCGATATTTTTCTTTTGGGTGCTTGGTCCTTGAATCAATTTTCTTTCCTTCTTTTACTTGAACTTATTTGGTTCTCCTCTTGTATGTCCGGGTTTGATATGACTTCTATAATTTGCGCTTGAGCTCGTTTTCCACATTTATGCCCCGGTTCCCATACTCCCTTGCATTTGTAACATATCATTTCCTCTCTTCCACAAATATGCCCTTTCTTCCATTCTTTCTTACAATCAAAACAAAGGCCTTTTTTTCTAAGCTCTTCTCGGTCATGGGAAGAAAGATATGGTTTTTTGTGTCCGTCTTCCCTTCTGAAAGGTTTACCCTTTGAAGTAAAGTCTTTGGAAAAACTCTCCTTGTGTAGAGAGGGTTTGCTTTGCTCTAATTGTGTTGCCATTTCTATTGCATCATCGAGTGTAGTGGGTCTTAGTGCTCCCACTAGTCCCCTTAGCTTCTCATCTAATCCTTGAATGAATAAGAAAGTGAGTCTTTGATTTTCCATTCCGGGGGCTCGTAGGACCATTTTCTCAAATTCATTCACATAATCATCTAGTGTTCCTCTTTGTCTTAATAGGGTTAGATCCTTGAAGTCTTGTTGGGGATGTCTCCTATCAAATTTCTTAAGAAATCTTTTAGAAAATTCTTCATAAGATGTAATGTTTTCATGACCCAAGGTGTGCTTCCCGTGATGCCACCAATTGTAGGCCAAGCCTTCTAGATGTAGGATGGTGAATTGAAGGGCATCTCTTTCTGTCATGGGGTTAAGAAGAAAATAGTCATTTAGTTTTTGCAACCATGCGTGAGGTGACAACTTATGTGTTCCATCAAAATGAGGTAAATTGACTTTGTTGGCTTTTTGCTTCAAGTCCTTGTTAGCGGGTTTTTTCTCTCTTCTTGTTAACTCATTCCTTTTTGAATTGCTATATTCGGTAAAGGACACCATTCTTCTTAGTTCAAGTTCTAAGTTGGCATAAGCTCTCATCATGTCTTCCGTGCTCATGCTTTGGGGGGTATCGTTTTCGATTCTTGGATTTTCTTCACTTGGTAGGAAGGATGGTAGTGGAATCCTTGAACTTGACAAAGAGTTGCTATTTTCAGCTTGATTAGAAGCTACTTCCTTCCCATTAGCTGTTTGTGCCTTTAAAGTTTCCATGTCATTTCTCAAGGTTTGCACAGTTTGCAAAAGGGCTTAAGTAGCTTGATTTTGATCAAGCAAATTCCTTGTGGTTACTTCAATGAAGGCTCTTAATTCGTTGTTCATCCTTACTTGGCTGCTTCTTGGCCTTCTATATGTTTGCATATAGTATCCTCACAGGTTGGCAGGACGTAGCTCTAATACCATGTTGAGACATGGACCAGCTAGGACTCGAACCTAAGACTTTCCATTCGCTACTGGAGTGCTCTACCACTAAGCTACTGGCCCCTCTTGGACCAGTCCATCGTCGGTCCAGGTGTGGCTTATTTCCAACACCAACACCCCCCCTTAAGCCACACCTCTCGTGTGCTTGGGGCTCCTAGCCTGCGCCTGGCTCTGATACCACTTGTAATGTCCCCTTTTGGGACAACACTAATTTTTCTTTGTCTTGACTTAATCCTACAATTAGATTCAGATCTCTATATAAATGTAAGTATATCTCCGATATATCTTCCTCTTTCTTGTTATGCTCAGATATTAAAATCAGAAATCTGTATATCTTTCCTTGTATTCTCTTCTTTCTGTTGTAATTATATATCAGAATTATCTTCAATATTATTTAGAAAATATCTTGCTTTGCTGTTTAATAGAACTCTATTTCATGTTCTTCTATTGTGTATCTTAGATGATGCTGATAGGATGATCATAAGATCCGATTATTCAATGAGAGATTGATGAATTCCCCCCTTCAACGCTGCTCCTCTTTCTCCATAAATAAACTCTTTCCTTATGATAGAAGGGCATCCCTGTAAGTAGGGTGGTGACTCTTCAATGAGTCATAACCCAAGCGCTGCCCAATCAATAATTGTTATCACTCTATAGTAATCGTTGTTTGTATAAGAGTATTATTGTCTTCGATCAATCCTTTAAAGTCTTATATTGTTGGTAATTGCCGCTAAACTCCCTTAGAATATAATTGTTGACTATGTTAGTGGTAATCGCTGCATTGTTATGTCATTCGTATCTTTATACTATGGATTAGTTCTTTGCCTTTACTGAGGCTAACAAAAATGGGAATATGACAAAATGCACACATGAAAAACCCACGAATTGCCTTAGTAAATAAAGAATTATTAATAAAATTGCTGACTGAATTTATCTGTCAGACTTTGTCCCCTTTGAGCCAGCAGTCTATGTAAACTCTAAAACCACATAACATTCTTCATAAACCCACGAATCTCTTTCAAGACTTTGAGTGCTTAATGCTTCACGGGTCCCACAAAACACTATCAAGGAACTCTGCTGGAAATGTGTCAGAATCTGTCTCCTTTCTGCCAACAATATAATTTGCTAATACCACAAATACTTGTTCAAAAACCCATGATTTCTATCAAATACAAAACATATTAAGCAATGATAAATTTATCTCGTCTTTTTCACTTGGGCCTTGAGCTGCTTATTTTATCATTTTTTAAAACTCCTTCCAATGCACAAACATCACCTCTTTCCCATGCGTTGGTACATGATCCAAAGTTTATAGTTCCATTGTGTACATTTTTACTCTAGCAAAGACCTATTTCCACAATGAATCGATGAAATAGAAACTTGAAATTGCAATTAAAGATTGTCAATTTCAAAAGCCGACTTGTCTTCCATTTCACCCAAACAAATAAATAGTGTAAATACAATTTAAATATTGTATTTTCCATTAGTCACAAATACCAATTTCAGCTAGCTCCAAAATGGGACATTACACCATTTTAGGATAGTCAATGTTTCTATATATAGCAGGGCACCTGGACAGGTCTTGATTGCAGTGTCGATCCCTTACTCAATTGGTTTGATCAAATAATGAGGGATTTACTATTTATAGTGAATCAGTGGTTGATAGAGAGGGACCCCTGCTATTTTTAGTAAGGCGGTTGGATGCACAGAAGGTACCATGGTAAACCCCCAGGTTCAAACAGAATAGAGAAATAATGTTTATTTATGGAGTTATGATATTTTAATTATTATTAAAGTGATTATTTTAATAATAGTTAAATATTAATGTGAATATCAGTAATGAGTTATATGACCTTATAATATATGGTTCATTTTATAACATAAGGTCATTAGTTAAAGGGGACTTTATTATGAAAGGTGATATAAGGGTTAAATGGAAATTAATAAAGTGAGCTATTTAATAATACTTTATTAATTTATATGTTGAAAGGGAGACATAAGGACTTAATTAAAAGGGGGACTTAAATAATTTAAAGTATATTTTATGCTATTAAGTTGTGCATCATAATTAAAAGGGAAATGAAAGTAAATTGAATAAAATGAATTAAAAAGTGAATTTGAGGTGGAATATAAAAGGGCATTTTGGAATTCATTTCATTCATTCATTGTTGATTGAACACTTATGAAATTTTGGAAAGCATTGGGATTTGTGTGAGACCAAGGGTTTCAGCTATACCAGCCATTGGAGAGCGAAAATTCTTCAGTGTTGTAACTATTCTGAGGTGGTGAAATGTCCATTGAAGATAGCATTTAGGAGAGCTTCATACAAAGGTTCTATTTGTGCAAATTGGTGAAGTTTTCAATGAAATCAACAAGGGTTTGAATCTGGTAAAATCATTGTGAAGGCATTTATTGTTGTGGCTGCATTAATTATTACTCTTGGCACACTTCTTGCTGGCCGTACCACTGTTGGGACTGCCCGTACCTTTTGGAGAGGTCATTGTGGGTTATTTAGTGTTCATTTCTACTCCTTGGTGGTTGCCATAAGGCTGTAATCATCTGTAGATCAGAACTGAGACAGATTAGAGGGTTTTCAATTGTGTTTGTGCAGTTTTATCACTCCTTGGAGGCCGTACTACATTGGTGCAGGTCGTGGGCTCTCATGATCAGCAAATACTCTTCCATGATCTCGTTTATTCAACAGTTGGGAACGCCTAGGGTTTGTTATTGAGCTGCCTCTATTTGTAAAATAATCTCTCTCCTTTCCTAAGAGTTTGGAGCATATTTCTGTAGCTCATATGGCTGGTCCTCCGTCAGCACAAATACAAAGTTTAAGATATTCATATGGGTATGTCACAGTAATTAGTTTTAGCACTTTTTATGATCTGGGTCATTGTTAGTTTATGCAAAATCATTATATATTTTGTGGGTTTTCCATATATGATATATATTCCATGTATTCAATGCAAATATCAAACATGCAAAAACAACCCACGAAACCCTAAGCACAAACATTATCAAACATTTATCAAAACAAAGGCAGAAAATTTGTGTTTGGCTATATTCCACCTGGGTGGGATAGTACAAAAGGTTTCCACATAAATCATGTGTTCATCTTGTGTTGCATAATTGTTAGATCTTAACTGAATGATTTTGTGCAATTGATATTATTGTGGTTGTTAGTTTGAAAAAGTAAACGATTGTATTATACTGATTCACCCCCCCCCCCCCTCTCAGTATAATCGTGTGCTCATCACAGACTGGCCCCTAGTTCTATGAACAGTCTAGCCTTTTCATAGCTCCATGGTCCCCTTTTTTGATCCAGCAACTGCTGAAATTACCTCCATCCCAATCTAGATCCAATTGTATAATCTCCCCTTGATCACACGAGTAGCAGATCTCATTAGAAATATGATTGATCAGGTGGGCTCTTTTGTAAAGCAGGACTCTGAGTTGGTGGCTCCAACAAACAGATACACAAGGGTTTGCGTCATGATAGATATCTCGAAACCGGTGCATCATTCTGTCAGAATCCACTCCTCTTTTGGAACCTGGACTCAATTCTTATATTATGAAGGCTTACCACTCAAATGCTCTCGTTGCAACATGATAGGTCATAAAATCGTTGGGTGCATTGTAATTAAGTCATCAGGTTTAAAGGCGATCAGTCTCAAAAAGTGGATTAAGAAGCCACGCTCTCCATAAGCAAATTTCATTTGGCACAATTGTCCTGTCCCGATATTAATGCATTGTTTAAATTAAAGATTTAAACATCGTATTAGAAGACGGTGAAGTTACCCTTGCGAATCAATTCGAATAATAATTACGTATATTATTAAATGATACTATTATATTTTGATTTAATTAGAATATAATATATTTATTTTGATTAACTAAATATATTATTATATTTGGTAAATAACAAATACAAGTATAAATATAAATATTGATCAATAATCTAAATATTATCATATTATAAATATGAATATTGATGCTTTATAAATATTGATATAAGTATCAATATTATTAATATAAATATAAATAAAGGAGATGACTTAGAATATGGAGTCTTATTCACAAATAGAGACGCACTATACAAAGACCCTTGTGCTGCGAATAACACATCTTAGTACGTATAAAGACAAGTATGGTGCGATTTGCAAGGAAGGTTATCATTATAATAATACAGCGCTTATATTATTCATTATATAAGACAATAAAGGGACAGCGATCTCTCAAAGAGAGGCGTCGGTTGAGGGAAGACCACCGATCCAAAGCTATAAAGAGAATCGGTGGGAATCAAATCAACACAGCATGGACCAGCATTCATCCTAGACAAGCATCGAATTACACATCAATTAATACTATCCACAAACAATCAGTCTAATTCAGATCAGCGAATACTCCATCAGGGTAATTTAAGAGCCATAAGGACAGCAGAAGCAATTGCTTCAGGAACACTGAATTAAATATCAACATACAACTATATTGCAAATCCAGCAAATCGACTATACCAGGTATGTCATCCTATCATAAAACAATATGTTCACAATCATAGATATATAAATGATTTTTCTAACATCAATCATAATAGAATGAGATAATAGAATGAAAATATGTATAAATAATAGAAAGGTAATGTCTCTAGCATGAGAATATTGCATAGAATGAGAATATATATTTGTGAATAGAATTAATATGATCTAGATAAATGAAAGAATATGAGAATAGTGTTGTCATTTCTGATTATAAATATGAATGGACTGTCAAGCAAATAATTACATTTATAATGTTAACTATGAGGAATGAACCTAATTATGGAATCAAAGATGTTAGTAACATATGATCATGATTGGCCAATTCTGATATAAGGCCAAGATGTCTTAATATAAGGCAATCATTTGTAAAATGCTAATGAGAACAATTATGCTATTTATGAAATCAATGAAAAGATAAGTTTATGATATGCTTGGAGCTGACTAAGACTACCATTTACCCCTCTATCACCTTTTGGGTATGATGTAGTTGGGAGTAGTTGGAATTAGCCTAGGTAACCCTCGATTGGACAAGGTACTCCGGATGCGAGTGAAGTCCCTCAAGCCAGGTGATGAAGAACCCCACATGTGGGTGAAATCCTTGGGCCTAGAAGAACTTGTAAAAGTTAATTTTGCTCTATAGATGGTGACCCTCGTCTGGATGAGATACTCCGTGTGTGAGTGAAATCCCACGAGCCAAATGGTGAGGGACTCCGCGTGTGAGTGAAACCTTTGGGCCTCCATAAGAGATGGTTGGACTATCTTCCTAATGAAATCATGCTTGGTGATCTAGAGCTAGTTAACGCTCGAGTCTACCATAAGTCCCTCCCAAGTCATATCATGAACAAATGATGAGAATGAATAACATATATAGGAATGTGTTTATGAATTGAGAATGTTATAATGCATGATGATGAAATGAATTATATGAAACATAATGTGAATATGATCAAATGTGCTATAGTATCAATGATTGTATGTTGACAAAAATGATAAGTAGATTACTAATGCTCTCTTTTTCTAAGTTGAAATTGTGCAAGGTGGTGAAAAAATTCGGCTTACTAGAAGGGGACATTACAACAATCATGGTAAGTTCTTGGAACTTCAGAAGGAGATGAGGTTTGATCCTGTGACTCTTGTAGATGCCTCAAATTCTGTGGATCCCCCCCCTCGTCGTCTCATTCTCCCACCAGAAATGATTCCAGTGGTATTAATCTACTTTCTAAGAGGGAGGGTGATAGCTTAGATGATTAGGGCACCTTTCCTTTCATGGATGACTTTGATGAAGAGATTCATGATTTCATTGAGCAAGATGATGTGGTTGTTCCTGTTAAGAAGTGCTCCATAGATCAATCTACGAGCCACATCTCAAAACCAAACATTAGCATTCCAGGGAAGAAGAAAGGACGAAAATCTAAAGTGGAGAAGCTCCAGCTTGAAGAAGGGATGTTGAGGAGGGCACTCGATGGACCATGGATGCTCTTCTTACTAGGAGTAGAAGGAAGGGCTTATCCAAATGGGCCTGATGGCTTAATCTAGTTTATAGAGGGTCATTGGTTATGTTTAGTTTTGACTCTACGTGCTACTTACCAATCTCTTACTCAGAAGTCCTATTTTTTGTTCCTAGTCTCCCATTGGGTTCTTTAGGCGTTTTCTTCTCCTCTAAGTTAGTTTTATTTATTCTTTGTGCTCCCCTTTTGTGGGTTTGAAGTTGTTCTCTTCATTTTCATTTTGTTTTTTATATCGGGAGTGGACCCTAACCCTACAACTTACCTATCAAAAAAATAAATAAATAAATATTAAAAACATGAATATAATAATATATTATAAATATAAGCCGATAAGGGCGTGGTTCGGTGGTCAAGTCGCATGGTTGTTGTGGCGGCCACCAAGGTTCAAACCCCCGCAGGGCCAACGAGCTCGCAGGTCATGCATACCTTCGCTGGGTTGCCGTCCTCGCAAGCTATGTGTGCCTTCGCTGGGCTGGCTTGCTCGCAGGTTGAGTATCTTCGTTGGGCCAACAAGCTCGCAGGTTTGACCAAAGGGTGATAATGCCCATTGGGGACATAGACCCCCTAGTTGTGGTCTCAAGCGATAAAGCCGATGGGAAGAGATCCCCCGTAAGGGTCTCTCTGGGCCCGGACCAGGCTAAAAACCCGGGTACACCTAACAAAAAATCTATATTATAAATATAAATATATATTAATAATATAATTGTTGTATTATAATATATGAATATAATATAATACCATCTAGAATCTATATGTGTGTGTGTGCAAAAGGTTGCCAATTTAAGAAAACCCTATAATTCGTTTGAAAATGTCATAAAATTTGTCCCGTACGATTTTTCAAAAGAATATGAAGATCCGTAAAAATATGTTTCATGCTATTTCATTCTGCCATCAGCCGCCATTGTTAAATGATTTCTATGCACTAGGTTTGTGATCTGAAGGATTTCAGTTCTCTTTCTCAGTTAACGTGTGCATTCTTATGCTTACACTATTGTAAATCGATTCAAAAATGAATTGAAATTCGTCAAAAGCACCAAAAAAATAATGGAAAATGCCTAGATTTGTTGCAGCAACCTGAAATGGCTCAAAATTCGTGACGAGTTTGTCCCACACGAACCCACAGAGGTTTTTTGGAACCCTGGACCGACCGATAGGCGGTTCCAGCTAGGTTTTCAGTGAACCCAGTAACTGAGCTAATTTATGTAACAGAGGGGAGACTATTATCATAACCGGGTGCAGTCTCTTGTTTGGTGTGCATTGCCAGGTGATTATAATAAAAATGAATTGGGTTGAGAGCAAATTCAGATTTCAACCCCTCTGCTCAAGAATTGGAGTCTGTAAAGGTATTTGGTTACAACAAAGGGAAATATTGCAACCCACAAAATGCCATCATTGGTTTTCTTTTCTTGTCAGAGAAGTCTGAAAGGGAGTTAATTAGAGGATGGCTTTCTGAAGTTGCAAAGAAATAAATTGGATTTCTGTAGATAACTTTATCTATTATTTTGCAATGACGTAATATTATCCAAAAGAAGTCAAAAACTCTATTGATTTTGTCTACATATGTTTATTATTTTGTTATCTGAATCTTTTCAATAGATATAGCCCTTTACGGTGGGTCAGCCCACAATATTGTGTCCCACTTTTTGGCCAAAGTAGAACATTGAAATCGGCATTTTTAACTAAATTTTCACTTTCTGACACTTATAGCAACTAATCCGTTAAAAATTTGAAGATGATGTGAACTAGTGATTTTTGAGATTTTGTGTGTAGATTCTAAATGTTTTTTTTTTTTTAATTTTAAGAAATAATTTGTGAATTTTTTTACGAACTTTTAATAACTTATTTTTTATAGTTTACAGTATTTTTAAAAAGTGACTTTTATACCATATAACATAACATTTTTTTATAGAAAGGACAAAATTATAAAATTTTAAACATAGATTTGTAACACCAATATCTAGTGCGCAAATATTTTTTCATAACTTTTTGTTAAATATTTATTTTTTAATTAATTTTTTAAGTGAGATTAATAATTATAATTCAGACAAAGGTTTATACCATACAACATAACTTTTTATGTATGCATCCAAATTAACTTCTTTTTTGTTGAAACAAGGACATCAATACTTAGTGTGCAAATTTTTTTAGAATTTTTTTCTCTATTTTTTTATTTTTCCGCATGTGGAATAGAGACCTTGATGTTCGGTGAAAAACCTATGTTCACTAGAAAATAGAAAATAAATATAATAATCACATGAAATTTATCCAATATCATACTTTTTGGAAAGCTTATACTATGGGCTACATACTTACAAAATAGAATTTATAAATGACTTCATTTGATCCCCCAAAAGGTGAAGCAAAATTGGTTTTTTGTCAGCATTTTGATAGGTGTGGAGACTCCATGGAGGGTTTTTTTTTTAATTGAATATATATTACTAAAAATTATGCAGGTTACAATATATGTCATCGGCCCATATAGGACAAAGCAAAAAAAACTAGGACGAAGTATCTCCAATAACAACTTACAAGTTGCAACAGTCATCAGCAACATATAGAGAACTACTAAGCAAAATTACATCATTGTGTCATCATAATACATAGAGTGCATCAACATCTAGGAAGCCAAAATGATTACAAAAAGAGAAGATTTCTGCTTGCATGGTCTGTCTTTAAGAGCATCACTTATTCCAACTCTCACTAAATCTATCGAGCTCTCCATATGTGCCAATAGGTGGAGTGATATCAAAGATAACATCATTATCTCTTACAACTTCTAATGCAGCATCAAAGAGAAGTTGAGCCTCCTCTAGCCTCCTGTCTTCTAACATTTGTTCAAAGGTCATTTTCTTGTTGTACTTCTCTTGGAATTTCATGTAATTTTTTAAGAATTGGTCATCCACTTTCCTAGCATCATGTGGCCAAAACCTAGCTGAGATAATCCCTGACCTCTTCAACACAATTTGTCCTTCATCCATAAGCTCTAGAAATTTCTCCTTTGAGACCTCAAAAGTCATCATTACCGACATAGCAACATTGTGGAAGGTGAGTCTTCTCAAAGACTCTGTAAGGTGCCTCCTTTTGCCCTGAAAGTTTTCCTCGTTTCTAAGTTTCCACAGCATCCAAAGAATATCGATGGTCAAGACAAACCAAAACAGGTTAAAACATTTGTTCAATCCATTCACATAATTAAATAAAATCTCCTGCCAAGAGAAACACCTTCTCCTATCCCACCCCCTAAGACCAAAGAAGAATAAAAACCAAATATCCTTTGCAAAATTGCATTCAAAAAATAAGTGTTCAACAATTTCCGGCATCATGCAATAACCACATAATTTCTTAGCGGGGTCAACAATAAAACAGTTAGAACTAACATCAATTTTCTTCAATAAAATTAACCATCTGAAACAGGTTATTTTGGGCTCAATGACATTGGACCAACAGGTTCTAAAGATTTTAGAGCACTGATTATTATTTAAGTTCAAATTCCAACACTTATTGGCATAATTGGTGATGCCCCGAGGGCTAATCAGAAGATCATACATCTTTTTTGGATCAGTGTTAGGAAGGGTAGTTACACCTAACCATTTGAAGTTGTCACCAGCTTCAAAATTAGAGCAAAGTTCCACAGGAATATAAACTTAGAGCAAGCTTTCTCAATCATTGAAAAAGTCCTTTTCTGTGACTGTGGCAATCCAAAAGACAAGTTTATATATTGTCAGTCCATTAACTGACTATTCCTCAAGATATTATTAAAAGTACTCAGTCCCTTGTGATCCCACTTTCTAGCAGAACAACCCTGGATGAGTGCCAGGGGTCTATTTCCCCATTCTAAGTTCCACCATAAGGATATGTCGCTGTATACTTTCTTGCCAGATTGGTCCCATGCCTGACAATCCTTCATATAGATTCTAGCCATTTCCCAAGCCTTCCAAAGGCTTTTAAATACACTAGAACCACCAGGGGAGACAGGAAACTTGCCAAACAAAATGTCATGAGTGTGTAGACCTCTCCAAAGCTTGGCCTTTTTAGGGACAGCATGTTTTATGTTATTCCTAATCAGAATTTTCCAGGGTTCTTCACCCTCAAAAGACTTGACTATCCATTTGATAGCTAAAGCTATCCCTTGAATCCTCGGGTCCTTCAAACCCATTCCTCCTATTTCTTTTCTCATGCAATACCACTCCCATTTCACAGCTACCCTTTTCCTGTTACCTTTTCCATCAAACCACAAACTTTTTGATGTTTTTTTGAATTTCATTAATATGACAATAGCTAAAAAAACCAAATAGAGGAGTAGTAAATGCTATATGAGGACAAGATCTTTTGACAAATTTGCATTCTTCCTGCCAAGGAAAGATACTGGTTATTCCATTTCATCAATTTTTTCTCAATCTTGCTATGAACCCACTCCCACATGTTTTTCAAAGAGGGGTTAACAGAAAAGAGTATACCCAGATACCCAATTTGCTTGTTAGGACCCCCCCCACACAATCTCATATTTACTGAACCAAGAAGGAGATGCTTCAAACCAGCTGAGAATATTGGATTTAGTTACAGAAATTTTTGCTCCCGATGCATTATAGAAAGTATCAAGTTTCCCCATCAAACTTCCAAAGTTTCCTTCTTCAATGTCTACAAATATAGCAGTATCATCTACAAATTGTATGTTTATTAGTTCCTCCGTATTAGGAAGTATCAAACCTTTGATTTTGTTTCCATTGATGAAAGACCTAAGGAGGTAGTGCAATGCATCAAAGGCAATTACAAATAGGGCAGGGGCCAAAGGGCATCCCTACCTAATAGATCTCTGTAGAAGGAAAGGATCAGTTAAAACACCATTTACATCTATTTGAGCACTACATCTTTCAATAAGACTTTAATCTGTAATGTTCCCTCTTAGGAAGCTCAAAATTTCTTTACCTTGCATATAATATAACTTCTCATAGAGAACATTAGTAATTAATAATTCTATTATAACATTATAAATCTCGTACTTAGGGTTAGTATCCATATAATCGTGATCAATATCAAAGCATATTAACATATATGCAATTCACATTTTCTCATTCTTATCATATGGAGATCTCATGATATACCTCAGGAGAGTTATTCCTCATGCCTGATCGTCAACTACTTGTTAGGGCACTGGATAACAAGACCTCACTGTCGTAGGCCCAAGGGTTTCATGCTACAGTTGGCAATACCTCACCACTTGGCTCAAGGGGCTTCACGCTAACAGCCGGCGATACTTCACCCTCTTGAGAGTCACATACCGTGTAAGCCATTTTAATAATAATAACAATAATTATCTACGCAACCATAGGACCAAGGGCTTCACGCTAACAGCCGACAATACTTCACCACTTGGCTCAAAGGGCTTCATGCTAACAGCCAGCGATACTTCACCCACTTGAGAGTCACCTAGGTGCTAGATTCCTAAATCGCCCTTCCCTAACAATCTACATGTTCTCACAGGGTGATAGCTAAGATTAACGATGAGGCAATCTTGGAACTCCTCCTTCGAATATCATGAGTAAGTTTAAGAAACATATCTTTAGGAATCTCTTCCTTTCGATTTCGTGAGCCCATGGATCACGAGATAGTATTTGATCATATGGTCCTTCTATGGGACCTTTCATTTTACCATCTCATTTGATGGTTAAGTATGATACATTGATTTTCACACATATGTATATCGTATCTATCATTTTGACATTATGCAAATATCCTTCCTTATAGGATTTGAAACTTGTCCATTGTCTCATCATAAATATTCATTCTATTATGCTTATCATTTTGAGATTACATATAGATGCATTATTATGGGATACACTAGTTTTGACAAAGTAACATACCTTGTGATCCGCTGGATCTGCTATAATCGATCTGATTGAAATGTTTGCTGATATAAATTGCTCCTGCGGTCCTTGCCTTTGTGTAGGTAATTCGCTGGTTAAAGGACTGCAATGATAATGCTCTAAATAATGAATTATATTACTTAAGGCCGAGTCGAATTGATTTATTTTTATGCAGCTATAGATATTTCTGAATTGTGATTATTTGATGGTTTGAATGCCTCTGCTGTGTGTCCTTCGAATGATGAGATTTGTGAGTGATGAATTGATGCCTTGATTGATCCTTTTTCCTTGAACATTATACCTTCCCAATGGATGGCTTTTGGATGAGATGCCACCTTTGATTCGCACCCTTTGTGACATTTAACAAAGGTAATTATCTTCCTTAAACATAATCGTTCCTTGTGAAGGGCGCCGATTTGTCTTATTAGCTTTGTCTTATTCCTTTGAATGCCACGTAGGAATCAAGTTTGCAGTTGGTCGATGACTTCATATATTATATCCTTTGTATGACTTGGATCCATGCATCGACATTTAGTTTGTCTTTCCTTTATTTAATTTGTTTATTCTGGATGGTGCAGGGGTCGGTTTATATGTTTGACTCCAATTTCTTCGATATTAGACGGATTGCATTTCTTGATTCATGCAAGACTTTATGCTCCTTTGAGATCTTCTCCGTGTAATTTGATGAGGTAACTAGCATGGATTGAAAGCTTCATCATTCCAATCTTTAATTGGGATGAAAGTAATCGATTTCATATGGGGATATGACATAATCATATCACAACATTTAGGAGGAAATCCAAAAGCTTCAAGTGTCAATAATAACAAATGACCATTCAACCCTGTCATATGCTTTCTCAAAGTCTAAGAGAAGCATACCAGCATTTTGGTTATTGACATTAGCCCAGTTCACGACTTCCCAACTTGTAATTAGATTCTCCAAAATGTATCTTCCTTTAATGAACCCAGTCTGGGTGGTATTAACAAATTTAGGAAGAATGTCAGTCAATCTCAGAGCCAAGACCTTAGCCAAAATTTTATAGGAAACATTAAGAAGAGATATAGGTCTCCAGTTTTTAATTTGCCCTTTATCTCCCTCTTTGGGTAATAATTTAATTATCCCCCTTTTATTTCACTTCCCAAAGAGCCTTTATTAATTGCTTCACTATAAACATGCCACAGATCCTCAACAATCCAGTCAATGTTTTTCTTATAGAATTCTGCTGGCAGCCAATCATGACCTAGAGATTTATCATTCTTGAAAGAATTTATAGCTTTTTTAATTTCTTCTATACTAATGTCATTACCCAAGATGTTGGCATCTTCCTTTGATATTTTCCTAGGAATCATTTTTTTACAAACATCTTGAGCCTCTTTACACATTTTGTTGTTGTCCTCGGCAATGAACAACTTCTGGTAGAAGCTTTTGAATTCCTCCTTTATTTTATCCATATTAGTGGTATGTTCATTTTCTATCCAAATGGAACCAATTTCCTCTCTTACATTCTTGGTTTTGATGAAATTGAAGAAAAACTTACAACCCTTATCACCAACCTTCAACCAATTCATCTTGGCTCTCACCTTCATCCCCTAAACCTTATTTGTTTGGAGGCATTTCAATTTGTGCCTGGTATCAGCTAGTGCATCAGTCAAGGAGATATTACCAGGATCCTCCTACAATAGTTTCTCACTATGACATAAATTCTCTTGTAGAGCATTTTCAACTTTCCTTCTGTCAAGTGCCATTTTTTTCCCAATGGTTTGAAATATAGTTTTCCAACTTTTGGTATTTCATTCCACATTTCAATATGTGATAACTTATGCAGGAGTACCTTATTAATTTCTCTCAGAGTAAAAATGGCCTCATTGCAGTCATTATTTTTAAGGAGCTCAGTATTTAGTTTGTATAAACTGTCCTTCCTGATTCTGTTAGAATTGCCTCTGTTCTGAATGACAATTGTAGCATCAATAGGGTAGTGGTCTGATATTGTGTAAGGATGAACTCCCACCATATTGTTATTATCACATTTATCAAAACTGAAAAACTCCTCATTCGCATAGAATCTATCTAATCTGCAGTAAATTATTTTATCACTTTTTTTAAAGTTACACCATGTAGACCATATGTCATTGTCTTATTTTCTATTTTTTTCCATAGGGTCAAACAGTTTTAAGCTTTCCTTCATTCTATTCCAGAAGAATTGTTCATTTCATTTCCAACTCTTATCAAGACCCCCAATCTTATCTTCCATCTGTTCTACCATGTTAAAGTCTCCTCCAATAATCAAAGGAATTCTTGGAAGAGTTTCCATCCACTTCCACAAGTCAATTCTTTCCTTGTAGTCATTAGAAGCATACAAAGCACAAATGCCAAATTTGAAATTATCTTTCTCAATTACCATCCAAACACCTCTGTTGCATTGAGAACACCCACTATCCTTGACAAATTCTTTCCATCTATTGTTTACCAAAATGGTAATGCCACCTCTGCCCCTCTCATGCTTGCTAACAAACTGTAAGGCATTTTTCCATATAAACTTCAAATTGGTTTCCAATTGAAAACCCGCTGCTTTAACTTCTTGAAGAAGAGTATGAAGTCAATCTCCTTCCTTTTACTCAAGAAATTCCTAATTGCATATTTTATATCAGGGTATTCCAATCCCCTAATGTTCCAACTTATGCATTTAAGACTCATTTATATTGGGAGTGGTATTAGTGCCCCTCTGATTTTTGTATAATCTGTCAAAGCATTTAGGCATTTTGTCATCCTTTCCTTTTTCTTGTTTTTTTGACCACTATCTTCCCTGCTGACTTGTTTTCTTTTCCTTTTGTCTTCAACTTTGTTAAAAACCTTATCAATATCCATCCTACCCTCACCATCACTTGGAAGTGGGGAAGAATCCCAAATTATTTTAGCTTCTTGATTCTCCATGTCAATTTCATTTGTCAAGGTTCTGTCCCCCCCCATCTGTTTCTAGTGTATTGGGCTGCTTACCTTCTGACTGCAGTGGAACTTCATCTTTTTTATTGTTTTTAATCAGAATATTCTCTCTGATTTTATCCATCACAATTTTTTGGGCATTCTCTTTATAATTTAAAGCTGAAACATCATTATCATTAACCTTGTCCTGTTTCTCATTTTCAAGGTTATCTCTGTTAAGATTTTTAATTTCCACAAGCTTCTTTTTCATGTCTTCTAAATTTGAAGCTATTTCATTCACGGCCTCATTTGTATTATTAGTTTCTTCAACATTTTGAGGGGCACTGTTGGGGATTTCTATTTCATCAAAAAAACTTAACCCTGCCAGATTTATAATGTTAGGGATATCCTTTTCATTTATCTCCTTGGCCTCATGGCCGATTCTATCTCTTGATCTCTCATTAAATTCAGTTTTAAAATTATTAAACCTCTTTCTAATTTTGGGACAGTTCCTCTTCTGGTGACCCTCTTCCTTACATAGTAAGTGTGCATTTAGACCCCCCAAAACTTCAATATTGCAAAAAAATGTTTCAAACCCCATGTTAATTCAAATTCTCTCTGGAATATCTATTCCACGGGAAAGGGATACTAACACTCTAGCATCCAAATGGGGAAGGGAAGACCTAGTTTCTTCCACTTGGAGTAATTTCCCCAGGGGTATAACAATTGGGGAATAAAGGCCCACAATTGTGGTGGGAGATTTTTTACAATTGCCCACTGGGGCACAGTGGTCATCATGATTTCCTCATTTAATAGTTCTGGAGACCAAGCAACTGGTTTGTTTTTCCAACATTCCAAAACAACTTATTTAGGGCACGCTTTTGCATGCCATGACTTTTAAAGAAAACAATGAATAAACCTTTTTGAACCATTCTGCAAAATGTGACATAGAGCCCTAGTTTTCTGCCCCAAACATTATGAATCCAATCATCAAAAAACTTCCTCAAGTGAAGAGTATTACAATCTACTGCAGCAAAGAATATTGCAACATTTTTGAGTCTTGTTTCCTCATGTTCTACTACTATACACATATCCTCATTAGGTTCTACGAGGAGTACATTCAGTGAAGGGGGCCCCTTACCTTCTTTTCCTTCAGCTTGCAGATTTCCAAGGTGTCCATCTTGCTCACCTCCGTACCCTCCATCAATAGTCCTCTTAACCTCAAACTTTGCTTGGGCTGGGATTTTAGTCTTTTCTTCTCCACCGAGGATTTCCTTGTAACTTTTCCTACTCTGCTCACCGTTATTACCATTGTTTTCCTTATCTTCATCCATGTAAACTGCCTCTCCATCTGCCATTACTCCGCATGCTCCTTCCATAACTCTCGGGTGTACAATCACCGGTTATTGCCCGCAGGGCAGGGCAGGGCAGGGCAGGAGGGGATTAATATTCAATTCAAAAAAAATTATAAAACAACCATACAATTGCCAATACAAAACCAAATTCAACCCAAAGGCACCCAAATAACAAGAATCGCTATAGAGAAAACTAAACAACATCTACCCAAAACAACCCAAAAACAACAAAGAGAACGAGGAAAAACAACTCAAATGCGACAAAGAGCACTAGTCAGAGTCAATTCGAGAAGAAAGCTCAACTCCAAGGTCGACAATGGCAGAAGACTGTTCGTCTTCCCCATCAACCTCAGAGCCCTTGTTGCTTACTTGCCTTTCCATCGTGGGTTTGATTTAAGACTAGGGCAGTTATTTCTAAGGGCGTTTGATCTAAGGGGGTTTTATCTAACCCCCTTCAATTAAACCTCTTTAGATGGAACCTCTCAAGGCTTAAATCATTATTTTTTTTTTAAATATGTGATTTCAGACAAAAATCAGGATGTCCCATAAGTGGGACACACTATTGTGGCAGCACCCAGGTTGCAAAGTTTGGAATACATGATTAGAGTGCTACACCCATAATCCATGAGTTTTTTGAAAGACGTTATCTATTTACAGTTGGGTACTATTCATTTTTCTTGACAATTTTTTAAGTATCAAAACAATAGAAATCTTCACTACTCAGTGATATCCATCTGTTTTATGTCCCACAATGCCTAGCAACTCCAGCAATGAAAATCGTTGAATGTCAAACATATGAATAAAATCAGATTTACAAATGGCAATTTGTCAATTCATTTTTCTCACCAAAATAGAATGGTTGCATCGAATAATTAGTACCTAGAGACTAAGAGGATGGTGCAGAAACATAGAAGTAAGGTGCTGGATGAACCATAAGCAAATGTGCTTTGGTATTACGAACCATATGCTACTTGCATCAGCCCCCAAAAATCAATACTTTGCATATTCTCAATTTTCTAGGCATCATATATAATTGCACTTCACTTTCCAAATTTTCTTGTATTTAACGATAGCAGAATGAAAAGTGCTAGACTTACAGCTGCATGTTCAATTCCACGGTTGGATCCGCAGGAGCCCTTTCAAATGCTTCATTCAAGTTTTGATCTTTAAAATAACTGACCAAAATCAAGAAAGAAAAATTAATGTCGCAAATATATAAAGCATATAGGTAAAACAAAGGAAGGTGGAAAAACTGTTAAAACCAAAACCTGAGACAAGGGCAAAAGACTGCAGAACAAACATTACTTACCGCGAGATGAAATCCCTTGTAGAAAATACAGTTTGCATGATAGATGCCAAGTAGCAGCTACAGAATCAAAAACATTAATGAGCATAATAATATAGACTTTTAAATAAAACATTAATTATATCAACCATAAACATGGTAAACTCAAATCAAAACAAGTAAATAATCAAACCTGTTTCCAAGATTGATAAGTCCTGTGTATCCAGGCCCAAATAAAGCCTCTGATTCCTTGCCACTTTCTTGAATACGGTTCCAATCAAAGTTTGTATTCTGATCAAGCTCTCTTTCAGCAGTAGTTAACTCCGTCTGAAGTCAAGACCATATAACTTTCACATTGTATTTTATAGATAAGAATAAAGCAAGCAAATATCCAAAAACTCAAATCATTTGTAAATTTTCATTTAGTTATTTAACTTAGCCATCTTTACTATGAATTGGTCAAACAGATAATGTGTCACAGACAACAAACAAATACATCCAAAATTTGGATTACGAAAGTCAATCTCTATATGTGATAATGCTCCACTTATCCTTGCGATTCAGTATAAATCTCAAATGTCCACTTGACCAATAATCTCATTTGAGATGCCAAATCTTCACTCATAAAGATGTACATCACATTATTTTTCATGCACATCTCTACACAAATAGTGTTCTATAATAGGAAGCAAGCCAACAAGGAGGCTGCTTCTTATGTTTGCTATTGATTAGATCAGTTGTGAAATGAATCTTTTAGAGAGAGCCCATATTTCTTTACATCAATTCATTTAAAGAAGTCCACCACCCGCCTCTCAGCCTTGGCTTGGGATGGATGGAGTAATTGATTGATTTGGTTCTCCATACAAGATGACTGATGACGATGCTCACATGTACCATTGTGGTTTACCTGCAACTCTGCTGTCATTTCAACCTTTCTATAGTGGCAGAGAGGGGACCAACCTCTTCAATCTCCTGACACCCTATCCAACCAAGGGTGCGGGAGAGGAACAGACTATCAAGTGATGACACTCTAACCCACCCCCCATTCTAATAGCAGTTTGCATGGGCAACATGAAACATGTTTCAAGGTCTAGCCCTCTTAGAGGCCTACATACATATTAACTATTAGTACATACATATTAACTATTAGTATATTAATGTAATGAAGTGTATTTTAATTAGGTTGGTAGTTAGTTATAGTTATTAAAGTTGTTAGTTGCAGTAGGTAGTACCATTAATAATGGTAGTTGTAATAGTAACTTTCTATACTTTATAAATTGCTACTTCACCTCATTGTGAAGTTAAGTCTTCCTGCATATTTCTCTCTATCTCTCTTCTTTGCCAGTTTTACTCACATTGGTATTAGCACCAATAGGTTGGTAGGGCTAGGATTTCGTGCAAAGGTGGTCGGGAAGAGGTCGAGTAAGGTCAGCCGGGGTTTCCAAATTCACAGCTAGGGTTTCGGATCAAAAATCATCTAAGGTTTGAGTCAAAATCTAGTCTAGGGTTTCAGTCAAAAAGTGCCCAATTTTTTAGTTAAAAATCATGGCTCTATTCCTGAAAATTTGCGGCCTGCATAAGGTAAAATTCGTGCTAGGGTTTGAAGCAAAAAATCGCGTCCATTTTTGTGCTAAAATTGTGTCCAAATATTCAGAAAATTGTGCCAAAAATCTCTGCTAACAGGTTGAGCCGTGTTTCCAACAAAAATCGTGGATTTTTGGCCACCAAATTCGCAGATCTGTACCTTTTTAATTAAAACGTGCCTATTTCTGGAAAAAAAAAAAAAGACGATTCCAGGTGCTTTTTCTGGCAAAAATCGTGTTTTTAGGGGTTAAAATCGCACGGCTAGGTCAAAAAAAACATGATTTTAGGGTTTCAAACAATGCTGCAGGTCCAAAAAACGTGATTTTAGGGTTTCAAACAGTGCTGCAGGTCCAAAAAACGTGATTTCAGGGTTTCAAACAGTGTTGGAGGTTCAAAAAAAATCATTTCAGGGTTTCAAATAGTGCTGCAGGTCCAAAAAACATGATTTCAGGGTTTCAAATACTCCTGCCAAGTCAAAAATCGTGATTTTTAGGGCATATATTAGGCAACCTAGGGTTTTGAAGACTGTTTTTGTCTATTTTTCACAAAATCGTGATTTTAGGGCACGTTTTTGGATTGAAGGAGGAGCTACTAGGGTTTATACCCTCTTTTTCAGCGAGCAAGGTGAATTTCAATGGCTGCTAGGGCACGGATCTCCACAAAAAAATTTGGGTATTCATTTTTTAATTTTACCCTCAATTATTTTTATGGGTTTTCAAAATATCAATTTGAGGGGGGGTTTTAATATTTGGGGTGCCTAAATCTGCCGATTTTTAAATCTACGGGGTCAATTTAAAATTTCCAAGAAATATATTTTCTGGGTCAGATTTTAAAGGGTTGCAGGAATTAAATTATTTTGGGATAATGGCAAATATCCAAAATTTGGTGTTACCGGAGGCACAAAGCTCACCGAGAAAAATTACATCTAGAGTCACAAAATACTCACGATCGTTGAGTATAGGATGTGTGATCATATTATCCTTGAGACTGAAACCAGGCCTGCAACCAACCCAAATGACTTTGACAAGCGTCACAGGGAAGCCCTATTGCTACTCAAGTTGTTAGTGTCTGATGACTTAATACCTGAAGTCCGGAATGCCACATCTGCATCTACACTATGGACACACCTCAAAAACAAGTATTAGGTCTCTGAGAAAAGTCAGGTTTTGTACTTGAAGAATCTGTTATTTTCTACAAAATTGCACGAGGGTGGGTCATTGTCAGAACACCTCCTAAAAATCAAGGACCTAAGTGATCAGCTTACCGTTGTCAATAAACTAGTGGATGACGAAAACATGGTTGCTTTGACCATTAACAGCTTGTCGCCCTCCTATGAGACCTTTGTGGAATCAATGAATCTATTGGTTGAAAGTCAAACTGACTTTTGATAAGGTGAATCGGTATCTCTTGTAGAAGGAGCGAAGACATGAGAAGATAGGGGAATCTACATTTGGGTCCACAGAAAGTGCTTTTGTTGCTCGGTATAAAAGAGCAAACCTCGGAACTCATTTGGCAACAAACCTTTGAATTCTTCTGGTAACACTTCTTCCACTCCGTCCAAGAAAAAGGTGAAATGTTTTTATTGCAATAAATTTGGACATGTTAAAAAGGAATGTAGGAAAAGGTTATACAATCTATACAGAAAGAAGCATGGTGAAGCTAATTTGGTTGTTGTCGACGAAGAGCATGGTTCCAATGACGAGTTTGCACTCATGACATCTCTTTTAGAGAGTGCTAACAGCAGCTATTGGTTCTTTGATTCAGGAGCATCCCAACATTTCACATGTCACAAAGACTGGTATGTAAAGTTTACTGTTTATTCTAGTCATAAAGATACAATTTCACTTGGTGATGGTAGATCACATGTTGAAGGGATAGGAGATGTTAGGGTTGTATTGAATGATTCTCAAAAATTTCTGGTACGTAATGTCTGGTATGTTCCTGCCATGAACAAGAATTTGCTATCTATTAGTCAGCTTACTAAGAACCCTAACATCCAAGTCATGTTTTGTGGAAAGAATTGCATTGTATCAGATGTGAAACAGGACAAGGTCATTGTCATCGGCATTGGGCGAGGTCTATATAAGCTAGTTGATTTTGCTCTAGCTAATCTACATGCCTTAGCTAACGAAGATAATACAAGTGTCCTTTGGCATGATAGGTATGGACACCTAAATCTTCAGTATTTGGCTAAACTCAGCAGAGCCCATATGGTTCACAGGGTACGCCCTATACAAGAAAAACAAGATTTGTGTGCTAGATGTTTGGTTGGAAAGCAGAAGAGGAAACTGTTTCTTTTAGAAGGTGCATGGCGTGCTCAGGGTCTTTTGGATCTCATTCATGCAGATCTCTATGAGCCTTCTTGGAAGTCTCCCGCTGTGAATGGATCATGGTACTTCCTATAATTGGTGGATGATTTCTCCAGAAAGATGTGGGTTTACTTTTTAAATAAGTCTAAATGCTATGATGCCTTCCTCAAGTTCAAGGCGTTGGTGGAAACATTCACAAGGCGTCGAATCAAGACTCTACGGTCCGATAATGGGGGGAATTCACCTCCCCTCAATTCAAGGATTTATGTGAAAAAGAAGGTATTCAACGCCAGTTGACAGCACCATACACTCCGCAATAGAATGGAGTGGTTGAAAGGCGCAACAAGACCATCATGGAAATGGCATGGTGCATGATGCACAGCAGGAACGTTCCCTACCAGTATTGGGGAGAAATTGTTAACACAACCATCTACATCCTGAACAGATGTCCATGCAAAGCTTTACAAAAAATCACACTGGAAGAAGCTTGGACTGGTCACAAACCTGAGGTAACTTCTTTTCGTATTTTTGGTTCAACACTTTGGTTCCTGAACAGAAGAGGCATAAACTAGATTCCAAAAGCATCAGATATTTCTTTCTTGGCTATAGTGAATAGTCTAAGGCATATAGGCTTATTGATATTTCCACTAACAAGGTTATTGTTAGTCGGGATGTTGATGTAAAAGAAACAAAGCCGTATTTTTCAAATGTTTGACAGGAAGTCAGTGAAGATATTGAATCTAGTATTATGATACCAATGAAGGAGGAACCCTCTAGTTCATCAAGTCAACCTGCAAGTCAATCTGCAGCTGGTTCTACACCGCTTGTCTATCAGAGACGCAGAACTAAAAATGCTTCCACTCCAAGTAAGACTCCAAAGAACTTGCCTTCACAGCATTCACCTGAGACACACCAGAAACCTAAATGGTATTACTCTACTATGGAAGGTGTACGTGTGGATGAACTTCCTACATCAAGTGAACGTCCTCGGAGAAAAGGCCCAACCATAATTGGATCAACTATTGAGCATAGTCATTTTGCCCTATCTTTTGATCTTTTCAGGTTTCTGAACCACAAACATTTTCTGAGGCACAAGGGAAACAAGAATGGGAAGTTGCTATGAAGGTGGAATATGATGCATTAATGAAAAATCAGACTTGGGAGTTGGTTGAATTGCCTCCAAGTAAAAAGCCCATTGGGTGCAAATGGGTCTATAAGGTCATATGCAAAGCTGATGGATCATTGGACAAATACAAGGCACGTCTCGTTGCTAAAGGATATTCGCAACAAGAAGGCATAGACTTTGAAGAGACATTTGCCCCTACTGCAAAGATGGTTACGTTCCAGTTACTTCTCTCCATTACCGCTCAATATGGTTGGAAGGTGTGTCAAATGGATGTTTAAAGTGTCTTCTTGAACGGGGACTTGGATGAAGAAGTCTACATGGTGCAACCTGAGGGTTTTCAAGTTCCTGGATGTGAACATCTAGTTTGCAAGTTAATTAAGTCCCTATACAGACTTAAGTAGGCTCCTCAAGCCTGGTATTTGGAAATTGATAAACATCTAAAAGATATTGGATTCAGAAGGAGTCTTTCTAATCCAAATTTTTATGTCAAAAGCGATGGTAATGAGATTGTAATTGTTATTGTATATGTTGATGATCTTGCCATCACGCGTAGCACAGACACTGCAGTTCAACAAGTAAAATCAGAATTGTGTGTAGCTTTTGACATGTCAGATTTGGGCCTCCTACATTATTGCCAAGGGGTTGAGTTTTGGCAATCTGATCACCACATCTTCATGGTTCAAATCAAATATGTTATGACTCTCTTGGAGCATTTTAGGATGGCAGATTGTAACTCTTCTTCTACGCCTATGGAGGTCGGGATGAAGTTGTCAGCCTCCAATGATTCACTCCTGGTCAATGAATCACACTATAGACAGTTGGTGAGCAGCCTAATATATCTGACAACCACTAGACCAGGTCTTTGCTTTGTTGTTAGCTATCTCTCTCGGTTCCTGTCAAAACCGAAGCTCTCTCATTGGATAGCCGCAAAGCTGATTTTACGATATGTCAAAGGTACTCTTGACTTTGGCATACTCTACCATAGGACAGACGATTTTGGCTTAATTGGGTATACAGACTCTAATTGGATAGGATCTGTGGATACTCGGCGGTCTACAACCGGCTACATCTTCTCCCTGGATTCAGGAGTAATTTCTTGGCAGAGTAAGCTTCAACAAACAATAGCTTTATCATCCACTAAAGCTAAATACAAAGCAGTTGTAAGTGCCAATTGTGAAGCAGTTTGGTTACGCAGAATGTTGATAGATCTTCAACTTCCTCAACATAATCCAACACTTCTTTTCTGCAATAATCAAGGAGTATTGAAATTGGTGAAGAATCTAGTGTATCATGCTCGGACCAAACATATCGAGATTCATCATCACTACATTAGGCAACTGGTGGACTGTGAAGACATCTCCCTCCACTTTTGTTCTTCTCAGGAGCAGACTGTTGATTTAATGACTAAACCACTTGGTCTTGGTTACTTTGTCAACTTTCGGGACAAGCTTGGTGTTGTTTTTGGTTTAGTCATTAAGGGGGGGGTATTAGTATATTAATGTAATAAAGTGTATTTTAATTAGGTTGGTAGTTAGGTATAGTTATTAAAGTTGTTAGTTGCAGTAGGTAGTACCATTAATAATGGTAGTTGTAATAGTAACTTTCTATACTTTATAAATTGCTACTTCACCTCATTGTGAAGTTAAGCCTTCTTGCAAATTTCTCTCATCTCTCTTTTTTGTCAGTTTTACTAACATTAACAACCCCTCAATTTGCTAGCATTATGAATTTGAATGAACAAATAATGAAGAGGTGACTTGAACTAACCTCTTTGGAATTTAGAGGTTAACCATTGATTCATTCTGAAGTGTAGGGTTTAAGGGCCATGACATAATGGGTTAGAGAAGCATGCCTAATAGTCAAGGGAACTACTATGGATGGGGCCAATAGTTTGCTATCACTCGATCCTCGTCCCCCAATTCAAACAATGGCTAGGATCTACGAAATAGTCGAGGGAACTACTAATTGTTTTGTTTCTGAATATTAAGGGTAATGAAAAAAGGAAGTTCGATGGCTTGTCAAAGAAGGCAAGGAGACTAGATCAATCAATAGTTGGGGTATTACCATATAAGGGTGGATGCTTGGAAGTAAGTTCAAATCATATGTGTTGGTTGGCTCCCAAAAAAGTAAGAAGTTGTAGATGAAATCTATCTGACTTTAACCAGAAAGTATGTGGCATGAATGAGAAATTTCAGTGAAGAAAAATGAGAAAAATAGAGCTTTAATGTGCCACAACCAGCATTGCTTTTAAGGCAAACTCATCCGTCAAGGAGCCCTTGAAGACCCTTCTTTAACATTATAAATCCATGTGAGCTCACGATAAGTAAATCATGGCCAAAGTGCAATAAAAAAAGCAACAGTTCTTCATGCATAATAGAATTTAATCATTTAACTAGGCTGAAGCTTGGTTAGATGCTCCTCCTAGGCCTTTGAACCTAAGTACCTCTTACTCTAATCCTACTTGACAAGAGGCACATTCCTCCACTACCAATGTCACCAATAGTATAGAACACAATCATATTCAGCAGGAATCCTCTCACAATTGCACTTGACATTCTGGAAAAAAAAAAATCATCCTTATAAGAAGCAAACAGAAATCTAGATGTAATAATAGGTGTTTACAAAGGGGCACAAATTACCTCTTCATAGGCTTCCCTCTTTTTTGATGTGTAACAAACCAACACCAATTCCTTAACATGTCTTTGAAGAACTAATCATGAAAAATGGCAAGCAAGACCACCTATGCTATAGCATCAAGTCCCATGAGCCTCCCATTGGACCCTCCTATGCCTCTTGAAAAAATTTATGACTACTTCCTTCAACACATGTTGTCTTTAGTATTTGGTTAAGCCCAGTTTTGCTCATAAGCCCATTTATCAATTAAAAGGTTTAATCCTTAACTGTTAATTTGTAATGTCCCTTTCTTGGAGCATAGATCTTTTGTGTGCATTTTGCCCATTCCTAGTCTTCAAGAGGCTATTGGCTTTGTTTGAGAGGACTCCAACGTTCTTGGAATGGTCGTGGCTCAGTTTTACAGAGCAGTTGA
Organism: Cunninghamia lanceolata; assembly: GCA_027924645.1. Lineage (NCBI taxonomy): Eukaryota > Viridiplantae > Streptophyta > Pinopsida > Cupressales > Cupressaceae > Cunninghamia > Cunninghamia lanceolata. The sequence goes on along the minus strand of BSBN01000374.1, from coordinate 738,510 downwards.
TTATGGCATTGAGCTCAATTGCTGTTCAGGATTACAGTGATGCTTTCTGAAGCACTTTCGGCTTTCTGGTTTGCTTTCCAAACTTCTTGGAGAAGTCGTCTATTTATAGTAAGTCACCCAGTTGTAATCATTCTTTATCCCAAACCTTCAAGATCATGTTGGTATGATTTATTTTGCAATTCGCTTCAATTTGGGATTTTCCGTAAAATTGGATGAACTATTGAGCTATTATTTATTAAATTCACTTAAGTTATCTAATGTCATAAATATTTAAAAGATAACTTAAGTGTAATAGCTCTTCGAAAAGGTAATTACGTGTTTTAAAAGGTAGATACTTAAAAAGGGGACCTTGCACATGAAATATTAATATTATTTCAAATAAAGGTCTTTTGGAGAGGAAAAAAGTGTTTTTTTCAAAAAAAAAAAAAGCAACGAAAAAGCAACAAACATTTTTTCGAAAAAAACAAAAAACTCTTTTTCGAAAAAAGCAACAAAAAAGCAAAAAAGTGGTTTTTCGAAAAAGCCGTGAAAAAACAAAAAGTGCTTTTTCGAAAAAGCAGCGAAAAAGCAAGAACATTTTTTCCCTAAAATAGCTCCTAAATGTTATAAAAGGGGGTTGGAGCTCATTGTTGAAGGTTATGCTAATGATATGATATTGCTACTATGTTGGATTGACCCTGCATGTTCTTCCATTATCTCGTGGGGAAGAAAACCCTCTTGTAGATTCTCGAGGATGAAAACCCTCTTGTAGATTGGGTATGGTTTAATGTCAGAAACTACCATTGTGTTGAACGGTTTGTGCCATTGTTATTTGTGTGAAGCTCTTCCAATTTTTTCTAGTAATTTGGAGATTTAATTTCATATTACATGTTAGTGATCAGCACTTGCATGTCAGTTCTACTGGTTGCATCTCAACTCTCGATGGTTGCATGTGTGGTATCAATCATTGCATGTTATTGTTGTTGATTGCACGTCAGTTCTAATGGTTGCATGTTAGTGTTTTCAGTAGAAGATCAGTTTTGGGACAATTTGCATCATTTGGGTACTTCATAACAGCTACCAGTGTAAAGTTTTGGAGTGTTTCCTTTGATGTTCAGACCTGATAAACAATATATTTTAGTCACAAGTCTGAAATCAATGTTGCTTGGGTTGAATAAATCAGATTTGTGGACTATTCTCTGCTAGTTAGGGTTTGCAGTGTTTCATTTTCAGACACATAGCCTGCTGCAATTTATATCAGACCTGTGATTCTTCTGTTACAGTGTTTTCAAAAGGGTTTACAGTGATAGTTTGAGCTTTCTTCATCATCTACAACACCAGAACTTTGTGGGTATGACTTCATATGTTGTTTGGATGATTTTTAATGCCATTTCTTCATGATTTCAATGCTACAGCAGTGATAGCAGATTTATCTTTCTGTGAAAGGTTGCAGCAGTACGTTTAATTTGAAAATCAGAATTATTTGATGTATTGCAGCTTACAATCATTTGTGATAAACATTTATATTTCATTATTGGGTGATTGTAACCCCTGGATGGTAATACCGCCAGTGGGATTGATATTTTCTTGTTTATGTTACTCACCCCACTAAATAAGTGGTTTCATTGTAAAGGCTACCTGCGGAATAAGTGGATATGCCTATGTTTTTCCTTTCAGTACTCCCACTAAATAAGTGGTGATTTCCCACTAAATAAGTGGATGCCTACTAAACAAGTGGAAGTTGTTATTTGTTGTCTTGTATTTTAATTGCCAAGTCTGATGCACTTGTATGCTCTCACCTTGCCCATATCGAGAACTCGGGGATTAGAAGGTGTGGAGGAGATTACATGGTTGCATTTGATTTGCTAACACTGTTTGATAATGTTGAAAAATTAGAAAAAAATTGGGGTAGAACATTACATAATTTCCTTCATTCTGCAGATTGCATGTCCCTAGGGAAGGACTTTGTAAACAAATAATTACTAAATTCTCGTATCAAGATGGCATAACAGCAGTAAAAAAAAAAAAAAAAACCATCAGCAAAGTCTTCATTTGTACCTTTAGGTGGCTTGTCTAACTAGATTATTGATAGTTGATCGCCAACTTTTGTCAAGTCAAATAAATTATTTTAATGGTGACAAATGAATTCTTGTAACAACATTAACCACTTACGTATTCTTGAATTATAGGTTTGTTTACCATGCACAAAAGTGCCTACTGGTCAACAAAGAACTCGAGCATATTCACCAATAAGTAATGCCAAAATTTATCAATCACAATATCATCTTGAAAGCCCCAAATTGTTGTGTTGCATCTCTTTTTGTATCTGAGAACAATCAACTAAAAAAATATAAAAGGTGGTCCAACCCATGAGTTCAATCTTGTGCTAAGGTATTCCAATTTGCAAAATTTGAAACCTCAACATGAACATGGAACTCCTTGTCCGAGTCTAGTTATGCCTAAATAAGAGAATCAATGAGGTCCATCTCCAAACATTCAAACAAAACTCCCTTCATTGTCAGCATGTCTAGAGCGTGGGAAACTTGAGAAAAACTCTTTAAGAATCATCGATACAGATTGGCGTGTCCTCAAGAAGGATCTCAAGCATGTAGCACCTCTAGGAGCCTCTATCTCTACTACAACCTTGATCTTGTCAAGATTTGTCTTCACACATAATATTGTCAAGAATTTTACCTTGAGAAACTATGAAATGACACTCCTTGGCATTTAACGCTACTTTGGCTTCCTAACACAATTCCATACACTCAGCAAGGGGTGGAAGGTGCACCCTTAGGTCATAGTAAATAGACCAATTGTCCAAGAGGGCCTTGAAGTCTCCGCTTTACATCTTCTCCAATATACATTGAATAAATTTATGTAACGTACCTAGGGCATTGTAGATAATGAATGGTATCTTATTATAGGCATAGACTCCATCCTCCACTATAAATGTGATATTCATTTTATCCTCTTTGCATATGCTAATCTAGTTGTACCTAGATAAGCCATTCATGAACAAGTGTATTTGATGCCTTGCCACCTCTTCTAGAATGAAGTCCATAAATAAAATATAGCGGGGATCTTTGATTGTTACATTGTTCAAGCTTCTATGGTCCATGCAAAACCTTATTTTTCTAGATTCATTCTCCTAATTAATCAAGATAAGGGACACCTATTTACTAGTTTCCACTTTGAATATGATACAAGCAACCAACATCTCCTCAATTGAGCTTGGACCATGCATAGGTATTGTTCATCCTATATGTGAACCCAATTTAAATAGGATTGTATGAAAGAGGAGCTCTTCCAACACTCACTTCAAGTCTTTATAATTACCAAAAAAGGCGTCTTATAGTCCATGAATATCTCGAATCTTGTTGCTTGAAGTATCAGATCTCACTCATCACCTACATAATCATTTGGGGGTTGACACTGGGACCCAAGATTACCCTCACAATGATTGACTTTTCATACTTCGTCTCCACCACATTCTCGAAGTTGTGTACAAGAATTTAATCAATCTTGGCATTATAGACTTTATGCTAAGTATATTCTAGAGGGTAAGCCAAGTGCGATGTAGGCAATGTAGATTCGCAAGCATAGCAATCCCCTTATAGTCTTGAGCAACCTTCTTAACTTTGATCTCCATGATCTCCAGAGAATTGCAAATGGGTTGGGAGACCTCATAAACCTTCATTTACCACTAGAAGAGCGCACCTTGGAGAATTGGTTTCACCCTTAGAGCATTATTACAACTCCAACACTCCTTCCTCATTAGGCTTCATTGTGCCTCCATCTAGTTTATAATCTTCAAAGTCTACGCCCAAAGAATCAAAACATGCAAGCTCATCATTAACTATTTGACTTTTAAGGCTTATTGTGTAGCCCCTAGCTATGTTGTCTATAGAGTGAAGATAATTCTTCCAATTGTTATCTACCTTGATTGCTATAAACAATTTGTGATCCAACAATCCAATAATCCACAAAATCCCTTCTTTTGTAGGGAGATGGCCACAAAGTTTAACATGAATTATTGAATCCCAATAACAAAACAAAATTGTCCCATGAGCACACCCAAGATTTTGATGCAGCATTGATCTAGCCCCACAAGTTGAAAGATCATATGCCAAATAGTAGTCTCCCCTAGCTTCTGCCATGTCTCCCTAAGAAGAAGACTCACACTTGAGCATCCATCCCCAATAAAATTTAGTGAGGGTTCTCCCTGGCATCTCCATGTGTACAATAGTCAATTTCCTTGGAAGACAAATCATCAAGAACACCAGTTCAATCACCTAATCACCAGAAAATGGGGTGTTCCAATATCTCTAGTCATTCAATCTTGGTTTCCCTAATGCATACAACTTGTGCTTGGTTAGAGGTATTCTCACATACTACCATGGTAGGAGTGATTACATCACTGGTATTGGGAATACTAAGCAAAAAAAACTACTTTCACTAGTACAACCATTTACATGACCTTTTCTAGAATCCCCCTATCGAAAACAAGTGACCCAATTAGTTATTAATGCATGCATGTCACTACCTTCGTTCTTCAATCATTGCTTCCTCAAACCCTCCTTTGTTATTGGATCAATGTCCTACACTTTGTTGTAACCGATGCACAATTGATCAACCATTAGGTTCAAAATATATTTGGTTGCTACCATTGTTGCTATTGTAGCATCTATAGCTGTTTCTATAGGTTGTATTGATTTAGAAAGTATTGTACTACTTCGAAAATCTTAGAAAACGTTTTCTTAGAACAATTTTCTCTAATATGACCTTTTGTTTTTACAATCTGTGCACAAGTCCTTGTCTTTCTTCATTTATTCTTTCAACTCCCTCATCATTCTCAACATGTCCTTCCTAAAGAGCACTTCAAATGTGGGATTATCTCCAAGTTATATGGAAAGTCTTTAATAATATAGCCCACTACTTGGCAAATCTCGCTAAACATCTTCTTAGGGCAATTTTCTCCAGTATGACCTACTTTGCAATCTATACACCACAATTCTTCATTGTCTTCATCTAACTTCAAAATATATTTGGTTGCTACCATTGTTGTTATTGTAGCATCTATAGCTGTTTCTATAGGTTGTATTGATTTAGAAAGTATTGTACTACTTCGAAAATCTTAGAAAACGTTTTCTTAGAACAATTTTCTCTAATACGACCTTTTGTTTTTACAATCTGTGCACAAGTCCTTGTCTTTCTTCATTTATTCTTTCAACTCCCTCATCATTCTCAACATGTCCTTCCTAAAGAGCACTTCAAATGTGGGATTATCTCCAAGTTATATGGAAAGTCTTTAATAATATAGCCCACTACTTGGCAAATCTCGCTAAACATCTTCTTAGGGCAATTTTCTCCAGTATGACCTACTTTGCAATCTATACACCACAATTCTTCATTGTCTTCATCTAACTTCCTTTCATTAGTCCCAACATGTCCTTCTAAGTGCCACTACAAACATGGCTTCATCTCCACGTTATATAGTCAACCTTTAATAAAGTGGCCCACAACTTGACAAATCTCACATTACATTTTCTTAAGACAATTTTCTCTACTATGGCCCTCTGTTTCGCAATCTATGTACCACAAATCTTCTTTGTCTGCTTTCAACTTCCTCATCATCTCAGTATGTCCTTCTGAGGGCCTCTACAAACATGGGTTTATCTTCATCAATTTAATCAAAGTTGTCACTCCACAATCAAGATCAAACAGACATTTTGTTTTCACATTCATTTCATGATTATTGAAATATTTGACTACTTTCATCTTCTTTTACAAAGATTGTATCAACCCTTGTATGAACCACCATTTCTTTAACCAATCTATTGGTTCCTTCTCTAAATTTCCCGAAAAATCCACAAGTCTTCTATTATACGCACATAATGACTTGTGCCTACCATGTTGGGATTTTTGGTGTATGTGTGTTTCCAAGTTATCCCGTGTTGGTGTGTCTTTTGGGTTTGTTTGCTTTAGCTCTTTGGTAGGGCCCACATGCTTAGTTCGCATAAGTTCCCAATTGGGACCCACACCCCCCTCTTCAAAATGGTTATCGTTTGCTTTCAGCCTTCTTGACATTCTTAGCTAGTCATGTGGGGTACACAAGGCATAGTTGGATGAAATTGTTTAAGGATTAATTTATTTGAGTTGTTATATCTGTTGATTCCCTGTTGTGGCCCACCTTGTCCCAGATGGCAATTTGAACTTGATGATGTTTCATTTTATGCTAGGTATGCGGGGTCCACTTGCTGGTGCTAGAACCCCATGCTGAATGTGGTAACAAACTAACAGCCATTTATTTTTCTTTTCCTGGGCATTGCCTTAATCTCTGCTGTCCAGTTACACTTCGACTTCCTGCTGGGGCCCATGGTGGCTGACACAAAGCAGATACAAACAAATTGCTGGCAGATTTTTTTTTTAAATTTCATTGGCATATTAATCCTTTCACAGGCATTTCTAAGGTTTTACGATTGGCAAAATCGTGGCATTTTTCCTTTTATATGTCTAGGTCCTACAATGGTATTTGCTGATGCAGATCGTTGCCAGCCAAGCATGAATATTCGCACATTAAGACAAATGAAAATTTAGGGTTGTTTCAACCATTTATTATTGGCAGAGTCCACCTAAGGTCGTGGGTAGTGGTCGCTCTTTCTAATTTCGAACATCTTTATGAAGATTTAATGCACCTGGGGTCATGGGTAGTGATCGCTCTTTCTAATTTTGGACATCTTCTTTATTAACATTTTCTACATGACGTTCCTGCTAAGGCTACAACCACATCAAACATAGCATCATGTTTTCTTGTGCTATAAATTGTTAGAAATGAAGGAAACCACTATAATATGGTAATCTGAAATAAACTTGCAAATCTGAAATATAAACTGTAGAATATCAATGGAGGTGATTTAGCAACAAAGAAATCAGCAATACGCAAAGCCATCCACATGGCATAGATTTACGTGGAGAAAACTCTTTCGAGTAAAAAAACTCCACAGGAAAAGAGGGCAAATTTGTATTATCTGCAAAGAGATTACAATACATCAATTTCCTTCAATCCTGCATCCGATCCAACTGCACCTATGTACCTGTAAACAAAAAACTCTCATATGTTGCACTTCCTCTAGCTTCTATTAAATAGAAATACAAGCTTTTCGAAGAAGTATCCAAAACATGGCGCCCATGTCTGTGAAAATCCAAAGCCCACTTTGGGAACCTGACTAATTAATGTTACTTACACCTATCATAGCCTCCAAATAGCATGTGGCGCCCAAGTCGGCCAAATTCCAATGCCCTCATAGTGGATAGTCAACAAACAAGCTATTTTTAACCTCTTACACCTTACAAGTCATAAGATGATATGTCATAGTTTGTCATAACTGTCCAAAATTACGCAATTCTCTTACAACACAGGCTACAATCTGGGAGATTCTCTTACAACTGTCATAAAATCAATTAATGAACTTGGACACCCCTATTTCACCTATTTACTATCTCGAGATAAAAATAATTAAATATTACAAGTCACTGTAATTAAATAATTATTGCAATTGGTGGATTCTACTTCCCTTATGTTTGCATTTACAATTACAATATTAGGAGTAATTAAATTAATCAAATTTACAAGGTTGATGACACCTTAATCCTAACATTCTCCCACTTGACATCATACATTGTAAATACAACCATAGGAAAACATAAATCAACTAAGTACAGGAAACAAGGCCCATGGCCTCCCTGCACCAAGTAAATTTTTTCTGTACTCACAAGTTTGGTAAGATAATCTGCAACATTTATTTGAGTGTCAGTCTTCTTCAACTCAATCTGTCCATTTGCAACCATTTCTCCAACAAAGTGATACTGAACATCCACATGCTTAGTCCAAGCATGATACATAGCATTCTTGGTCAAATAAATTGCACTCTGGCTATCACAACCAATCCAAATTGTCCTACAATCAAACCCAATATCTGTACACAATCTTTGTACCCATACTACCTCCTTCAAGACATGACTAGCAACCATATACTCTGTTTCAGTGGTGGACAAAGCAACCGTGGGCTGCCTTTTACTTATCCAACTTACAACTCCTCCAAACAGAATATACACATAGCCACTAGTGGACCTTCGACTATCCAAGTCACCTGCCCAATCTACATCAACAAAACCTTGTATGTTCAATGTCTTATCCTCACTGTTAGTATCAAAATAAACCAAACAATAATCAAAAGTACCACTCAAATATCTTAACAACCCTCTTTGCATAATTCCAATGCTCTCTACCAGGGTTAAACATAAACTTGTTCAAAACTTCCACTGCTTGGGCAATATTTGGCCTAGTACACACCATTGCACATCAAACTTCCTACAACACTAGCATATGGCACATTAAACATATCCTCAAAATCATCTTCACACTTGGGACACATATCTAATGTAAGCTTAGTGCCAACTAGTCAAGGAATTCTAACTAGCTTACAGTCCTACATATTATATCTGTGCAAAATAGTATTCACATTCTTACTTTGAGATAACCAAAGCTTTTTGTCACTTTGATCTCTTTTGATTTCCATTCCCAATATGTACCTTGCTGCCTCTATATCCTTCATCTCAAATGCACCTGAAAGTTGAGCTTTCATCTCACTAATCATACCCTTGGTGTTACTAAAAACATGTCATCCACATACGAGGCAACAATTAGTATATGATCATCAATACATCTAATGTAAATACAATGATCTTCTTTGCTTCTCACAAAGCCCAATTTCAACATAAAAGAATCAAACTTTTGATACCACATCCAAGGTAATTGTTTCAAATCATAAAGAGATCATTTCAATCTGCAAACCAAGTGTTGTTTTCCTTTTACCTCAAAACCTTTTGGTTGTTGCATATAAAATTCGTCTTCCATATCTCCATGCAAGAATGTAGTCTTAACATCCATTTGCTCAATTTCAAAATCATAAGCAATAGCTATGGCTAAAAGAAATCTAATAGAAGATAATTTAGCAACAGGAGTGAAAATTTCACCAAAATCAACTCCCTCTCTCTAGGAGTAGCACCCTTGGCTACCAATCTAGGCTTGTACTTTTCCAATGAACCATTTACTTCAAAAAAAAATTGTAGACCCAATTACATCCAATGGCCTTCCTTCCTTTGGGAAAACAAACAAAATCCCATATATCACAAGAGTCTAATGCCATCATCTCCTCTTGCATGGATGGTTGTCAAGACTCACTATCATCTGCAAGAATAGCTTCCCTATAGAATCTAGGCTTATCGTCAGTACTCAATAAAGCAAATACACAACAAAAATCTAGTGGGCTATACCTGTCAACTGGATTCTGTTGTCTTGTGGATCTTCTGAAGGGTGGAGTAAGGGATTCTTCCTCTTGTTCTTCAATATGCTCAATTTCTTCTATAATCACAAAGTCTTCCTCTACAGAACTTTCACTTGAACCCTCTTCTTCTTCTCCATATTCTTCCTAATGTGCATCTTCTTGTTGTAGATCAAAATGCACTATCCTTTTTCTTTCCTTTTCTTTTGGCTATACAAGATTAGAAATAGCTCTAAATTCCCTAAAAATCACATCTCTAGAATGGACAACTTTCTTGGTTAGAGGATTCCAAAGCTTATAACCTTTAACATTCTCACCATATCCAATGAAGATGCATTTCTGTGCTTTTGGATCCAACTTAGAACACTTTTCTTTGGGCACATGAACAAAAGCCTCACAGCCAAAAACCCTTAAATGTGAAACAGAAGGTATTTTACCTATCCACACTTCATAATATGTTGAATCAAGAGCCTTACAAGGAGATCTATTTATCAAGTAACAAGCGATACTCACAGTTTCTGCCCAAAAGCATTTGTCCAACTGTGCATCGCTCAACATACTTTTGGCTCTTTCGATAATTGTTCAGTTCATCCTTTCTGCAACACCATTTTATTGTAGTGTATACGGAGTTGTCTTTTGTCTAATGATACATGCATGCTTGCAAAACTCCTCAAATTCCTTAGAGCAATATTCCCTTCCATTATTAGATCTTGATACTTTTATTTTCAATCCTGATTGGTTTAGCAAGACTTTAAAATCCTTAAACTTAGTGAAAACTTCAGATTTATGCCTCAAAATAAATCCATGTAAATCTGGATACATCATCAATGAAGGTAACAAAATTACATGACTTTCCAATTGAATCATTATCCACAGGACCAAAAACATTCGTATGAACAATTTCTAATTTATCTTTCACCTTATTACTTCTGAAGGGAAATGATGCTCTGTTTTGTTTACCAAACACACAGTGCTCACAGGAATCAGAGTACTCGTCAGAATAGGAGAAACCATCCAACAACTTTTTATTATACTAGTTTTCAAAACAGTTTTACTTATGTGGCCCAATCTACGGTGCCACAACATACATGTATTTTCAGATTTTTCTTTCACATAAGTGGATTTGCAAACAATAGTGGCATCAAGCCTAAATAAAGTTCCCATCCTTGTTCCCCTTGCTACCACCAAGCTTCCTCTCACCAATTTGCAACCATGCTTGTTAAATGTTACATAAATTCCCGAATCATTCAACTTTGAAACAGAAATAAGATTTCTAGCCAATTCAGGAATATGTAAAACACTGGGGAGGGTTCTAATCCTCCCATCATTGAAACACAATTGTACCTTTCCCCTTCCAACTATCGGATATAGAGTGTTGTCCCCAAGGTAGACATTACCTCCATATTTTTCATATGTGGAGAACCACTGCTTATGAGGAGTCGTGTGATAAGAGCATTCTGAGTCAACCAACCAATGTTCGTTATATACAACATTACAAGCAGAACGTAAAACCTCATCACCTACATCGGAGGACTTTTATGTGGAGGAATCCTATTGTTTCTTTTTGTTTCTGCATTCCTTCATAACATATCCCCTCTTTCTACAATTCCAACACTTAACTATGTTCTTCTTTCCAGGAGTTTTACACATGCCTTTTGATTTGTCCCTAGGCCCTTTTTGACCTCCTTTTGGTCGTCTTTCCTTTGACCTACCATGACATTAAGAGCATCCACCGAGCTATCCATAGCCTTCTTCCTCATTTCCTGTGACAACAAAGTTGCAACAAGAGCATCCAACTTTGGATCTTCAAGGTTAGCAGTGATAGCAAGAATGAAATTCTCCCAAGACTCGGGTAAAGAACAAAGAAGCATAATACATTTGTCTTCTTCCTCAATCTTAACATCAACAGAGGCTAACTGACTCAATTAAATTAAAAAAATTTAAATGCTCTACAACAAATTCACCTTCCTTCATCTTAAGAGAAAACAATTTTCTTTTTAAATACAATTTGTTTAGCAGACTCTTGGCTTGATAAATCTCACCCAATTGTTTCCATAAAGCATATGTAGTCTTTTCCTCAAAGACATTCAATAGGACAAAGTCTGCAAGACATAACCGGATTGTGCCCCATGCCTTTTTATCCATCTTGTCCCACTCCTCTTGACTGACTTTATGGGGCTTCTTATCTTTTGATGCTGCCAACCATTGATCCCTCTCTTCAAGAAGAGACTCCATTTTCAGCGTCCACAACTCAAAGTTTGATCCATTAAATTTTTCAATGTCCATCCAAGATATATATGCAGCCATGATTTCCACAAACACAAAACTGCAAAACCAGAACTCCCACTTCAACACAGAAAACCTTCACAGTTCCAACCAATAAACAAAGTTGGTCAAACTCTAATACCAAATGCTAGAAATGAAGGAAACCACTACAATATGAAAATCTGAAATAAACTTGCAAATCTGAAATATAAATTATAGAATATCAATGGAGATGAGATTTAGCAACAAAGAAATCAGCAATACTCAAAAGCCATACACATGACACAAAGATTTACGTGGAGAAAAGTTAGTGGGAATCCAACCTGGAATATCACCCCCGTTGAACCTGTCCACCCTTGAATATCTAGCCCGGTAAGAATCCGCGCTTATCTATCCAGCCCTTGTTGATGATAGTCCACCCTTATCTATTCACCCCCTATTAGGATATTCCACTGAAATATCTACCCCTGGAATGGAATATGTCCACCCTTATTTATCTATCCCCGTAGATATTGCACCCTCTATCTATCGCCTTGCGGCCCTGGAACTAGGTATCGTTCTTGTTGTTGCAAGTGAGGATATGCCCAACTTATTCCATTGACAGAGCCGAGTCATCTCTCTCGGGTAAAAAACTGCACCAAGAAAAGAGGGCAAATTTGTATTATCTACAAAGAGATTACAATACATCAATTTTTTTAATCATACATCCGATCCAACTGCGCCTGTGTACCCCTAAACAAGAAACTCTCATATGCTACACTTCCTCTAACTTTTGTTAAATAAAAATACAAGTTTTTCAACAAAATATCTAGAACATGGTGCCCAAATCCGTGAAAATCTCACGCCCACTTTGGGAATCTGACTAATTAATGTTACTTACACTTGTCACAGCTTCCAAATAGCATGTGGCACCCAAGTAAGCCAAATTACCATTTTCTGATTTTGACTTTCCCAAGTTTGATATTGAAAATGCAGCACTCAGCAACCCTAGGAAATGGCTCCAAAATGCAACCCAAAGTGATTTCTCCCAAAAATGAGCTCACTCCAACTGAAAGTATACCCTAGGCATCCACAAATGCCAAATAAACCAGACCCAATGAAGAGTTATTGCTGCTCTTAGAATCCCATGACCTGTACCAGCATAGTACGACCTCTATTGTGAATGTGACAGCAAGCAATGGCACTAAATCCTCCTCAAACTGATCTGTTTTGAACTGAAGAATGATTGCAGCCTCCAACCGATCCTAGTAAGACAGCAATGAACACAAAAATAACTCATAAACTATGTACAGCACCTCCAGAAATATGGTATGGCCTACCCAACAATGGTACGGCCAAGAAATAAAGGAAATGCAGTCCTCAAAACACACCCAAACTTATAAGTTTCTGCCCTGTATCACTTCTTTTCTGCTGTCAACACCAAACTTCAAGAATAATCTTCAGTATTTGCTCAAAACTCCATGAAAATGTCTCCGGCGAATGCACAACTGAAGCCTCTGGATGAAGCCTCCAAGAATTGACCAAGTGGGTTTTCGTCCACAAAGCCAAAGATCAAATCCTATCTTGCAAAGGTTTTCGTATCAGCAAGACAAACCAAACCAAAGAGCCAAGCTCCAAAAACCCTCACAGGAATATCTCAACAAGAGAGAAAAATCAATATCCCAGCATATCAAATGAAGAGCCTTTTCCTCCTTTTATACTTTTTCATCTGGGAGTCTCTAAAATCCTCCTACATATGGGATAAAACATGAGAGGGAAAATACATTTTAAAATATTATAACTCTCTTTAATTATTTTCTCAACATCACCCTTCAAGTCCCCTCTTTTAAAACAACATTAAGTTGACGAGCCTAAGCACCAAGGTCCAATATTAAATAATAATGTTTAATTTACGAACTTTAAAACGAAGGCCAAGATGATGTCGGAAACCAATGATCTATAGCTCGTTGGAAAGGTCTCGACAAGACGAATCCAACCCAACTCTCAAAATCCGGTTCCAGTGCCAACCCCGAACTTACTAAAAATAGTAATGGCCATAAGCACACTGAGCCAACTTGGAGGATGCCAACTGGATCCACCAACCATCTGATAACCTTGAGTTCAATGCAACAACTGGGAGAACCAACACCTGTCTACCAAGTCACCAAAACAGCACCAAACTGACACTTACTAAAAATAGCAGTGTTCCCCGAGGACCAAAGAGAACAAACCCAAAAAAACCCAGAAAGATTGCCGACATGCAAGTACTTACTATAAATAGTCAGTACGGACAAGTTGCCCGAAATCTCTCCGAAAAGTGTCAACTAGCTCCACTGGATCACCCGAACACCCTGGTGACATCGAAATACTCCTCTGATTATGCTGTCACCAACCCAAAAAGTCAACTCTGGCTCAACTGCAAGAGAACTCGAAAATGGGGACATTACAAGTTAGTGGGAATCCAGCCTGGAATATCATCCCCATTGAACCTGTCTGCCCTTGAATATCTAACCCAGTAAGAATCCGCGCTTATCTATCCACCCCGTGTTGATGATAGTCCACCCTTATCTATTCACCCCCTATCAGGATATTCCATTGAAATATCTACCCCTGGAATGGAATATGTCCACCCTTATTTATCTACCCCCGTAGATATTACACCCTCTAGGTTGAGTGTTGATCTAGGCGCCTATGGTTGTTGATATCATCATCATAAGTGCCTTTGAAAGAGAATGACCTGAGTAAATATGGAGTCTAGGCGCCCTGTAGTGTCTAAACAACCCTCAGAGAGCGCCTTAGGCGTAAAGGATGTTTTGGCTTCAGTATGCTTTGAAGATGGACTTTTAGCGCCTAGTGTTAAGAGCTTTTAAATGCCTAAATCTAAATTTGAAGACCTTAGGCGCTCTTTGTCACCAAAATCATCATCATGGGCGCCCAATGTACATCATAGAAGTTTAGGCGCTCCCTATCACTCAAACCATCTTAGATGAGCGCCTAGGAAAGGATAAACTCCAAGTCTTATCTGGATGAGCGCCTTAGAGTGTTATGAGGTTTGATAGCGCCTAAAGGATTCATTCAAGTGTCAAGGACCTTGAAGTATCAAAGGGTAAACAAAGTGGAGCGAGGTGCCAATTTCATCTGTGTGGTCCATTTTGGGCACTCTAATATGAAGGAGTTGTTTACACAATAAGGAGGTCTCTGTATGAGTTGAAACCATCTGAAGTGCTTAGCAACAAGTCTTAGCAAATGAAGTATTCTAGGCGCACTTTATAGTCTATCTCCCCTTATTTTGGCACCCTGATATAAGAAGCATGTAGAAGAGTGAATAAGTCATCATGAGCGCCTAAGTAAGTAGTCATGTAGAGTCTTGTGGAAGTAATTCTTGGTGATTAGGAGTGCTTTGAAGTCATTAGAAGTTTGGGCACCCGTTCTACACAAAACAATTGAACAATGGCGCCTTGATGTAGGACATCCATTTTGGCGCCTAGACAAGGATACCATTCAAGTTACCTCCAATGGGAGCGCCCTGTATCAAAGTTTCCAAAATGGATAAGTTTTTAGCAAATGAAGTTTGGGCACATTTCTTGTTGGTATGACCACTTTTGAGCGCCAAGGAAGGAGTGGATTGGTGATGGAAGGGACTATGAGCGCCTTAGAGTGTTTTGAGGTTTGAATTAGTGAATGATAGCGCCCAAGGGACTTAGAACAAACTAGAATAAGGAATTGAGGAATGACTTAGTCACCTTGAGCGCCTTGAAAGAGTAAGGCATGTATGTGAAGAATGATTGAATGTTTGGGCTATAAGCGCATCTTATGCCTCTTTTTATCTATTTTGGCGCCCTATGTTTGAATGATCACTTTAGGCGCCTATTCATACTGGGAGGAATCTTGAATGATGCCTTGAAAGAAAAATGTTTGAGCTCCTCCAAAATGCACCTTAAGATGGCAAAGGGTTAGTCAAAGCATGAAGCAAGATGATAAACACACCCCTTGATGATACAACCTCGTATTGGCGCCTTTAAAAGCGATTGGTGTAGCATGAGCTTAGGCGCTATTACCTTCTGTGTTCACCCATATTGGGCGCCTAGCACCTAAATGGCCTTTCATTATCAAGGGGCACATAATGAAATTTTACAAGTCTTTAAGAACCTCTAGGAATGAAATAAACATCATCCAAGCCTAAAGTGTATTTTCTTGTTTGGAGAACCTCATGAGGGCGCCTTGGTTGGTGGAAGGAGTATTGGAGGTTTGAAAGTAGATTCAAATGTAAATTTTGGCGCTCCTTGTCTTCAAATTCATCTACATTGGCGCCTTGACAAGACATCAATCTAAGACTATAAGGGGAGTCCACCTTGAAAGGTATGAACTCTTTAAAGTGTCTAAAGTTGATTTTAGCTCACAAAATGTCCCAAATGCGCTTCAAAGTCAAGGAAACTATAAGGTCTAGTGCATGTACATGGAGACTTCTTGAGAAGTTGGACATGAGGCAAAGTTGTGAACATGTTAAACAAGGAATAGCCTTAAATCACTCAAGGCACACTTTCCTATCATTACCATCCTTGTGAGCGCCTAAGGACTTGATTGTTGAAGAGATTGTCATCGAGATATTTGAAAGTGTATATGCAACCTCAACTAATGCTTAAAGCACATGGCAAATGAAGTAAGGAGTCCTCCAAGATCAAAGTGCATTTTCATGTTCCTCTCATTCAATTTTGGCGCCCTTGAAAGAAAATCATGAATTGATAATAGTAAATGGGCCTTGTGAAAGATGAAAACATTCTGGTTTTTTTAAACCCCTCAGAATCATAGAAGACATCAATGGTAAATCAAAATTAGTTTGGGCGCCTTTCACTTGTTGGAGAACATCAACTTTGGCGCCTTAGAGTAGTTTTGAACTTCAAAATTTTGAAAATGCATTAAATGCTTGACTAGGCCGACCCCCTTCTTGGCCAACTTGTATTTAATATAGGCAAGTTTACTATATAAGGAGGAGCGCCCTTTGTCATTTCAACATCATTCACTCACAATCTCATTAAGGAGAGATTTTTCAAGGAAGAGCAGCAGATTTTAAAGACAGACCTGCACATTTTGAAGTCTGATTTTTATCATTGAATAACTGATTTTCATCATTTCTACAGAAATTTGTACTTTTCTAGGTCAGAAAATTGGTGTAAGGTATGTTTCAGTCACCTTTTACTTCATAAATTTCACTTTTATTTACTTAATTTTGCAGATTTTCATAGTTTTATCATCTAAAAATCAGGTTTGTGAAGTTAAATTTCATCATTTCAAGTCACTTATTCAAGTGTTGTCTTGTAGATAGATGGGCATGACGGCGAAGGAGAGGCAAGTAATGATCAAGAGGATGCCAAGTCCACCATACCCGACTCCAAGCTCGAAACTCATTGGAAGAATGTGGGAGACACCAACATGGGACACGTCAACTTGGAGGAGATGAAGGACTTCTTGCTCGCCATCACAAGAAATGAAGACGTTAAAGCCATTGCAAAGAGTGGAATTGTTCAAGCAGCATGTTTTCCACCTACCTTACCTAGCACTGAGTTAGTGTTGGAATGCATTCAACACTATGACAAGGAGAAGAGACAAATTGTAACTAAAGACGGGACTGTGCTCGCCTACCTGCAAAGAGAAGCCATTCAGGAGATCTTCAACATCCCAAACCGAAAGGCAATGTTCATTTGTCCTACAACTGCCCAATGTACATTTGAAGGCAATTCTAAGCACTACATGCAAGAAATGTGGTTTATAAAGGATTAACAGTTAAAGGAGAAGTAGGTACAAAGTCTGGACAGATTCTATCACATCAGTGTTATCCTTAGCTCCATTTGAAGAATATTAATCATTACAAGAGGTTTAATGATGCCTTCGCCATGTACATAGTGAGAAAGTTGCGAGGAGAATTGCATAGAAGACTAACAGGTGCTGCTAGGAACTTCAATGAACAATATGGAAGGTACTACATTCAATATGACAAGTTCATTTATATCAGAATTCAGGGTTTCACATCCTTTCCATACAGATTGCCGAGGTATCCTACCAATAGGATGGTGTTGCTGGAAGTTTCAAGACAGTTGTTGGAGTTCCATAAGATGCAAAGGGCAAGGAAGAAGGCCAGGGTTCAGTTTCCTCTCAAACTTGGCAGATATTACTCATGTCCATCACTTCAAGCAGTCGAACATTCAGTGATGGAGCTTCAAGCATATCATTTGCATCTTCATGATTCAAGAAGGGAGAAATTCGATCCACATAGAGCTGTTAAGCAATCATATTCTTTCTATCAGCATGTTGAGCAGCTTGAAGATCATTGAGCGAATGCTATTGATGATGATAATATAAGGATGCAAAAGTGTTCAAGGTTAAGATGGGATCTAGTGAGAGCTACAAAGGTATTAAGGATTCATGATCAGTTAGATGATGATAGAACTCTTTCAAGTGATGAATACAATAAGCTCCAGAACCTGCCTTATGACATTGACTGGTCTGATAGAGAAAGAGTTTATGATGAAGAATTGATAGAACCTATCATTGCTATCACTGAGGAACATATAAAAGAGCAAGTACAAGCATTGGTAGATAAAGGGAAGAAGCTTACTTACACTAAAATGGGAGAAGTTGAGCAGCAGGAACAACGTAGTGCACGTGGCAGGAGTTCGCGAAGTAAGGATAATGAAAGGGATTCAAGTCAGACAAAGAAAAGAAAACTTGAATCTACACAAGGGGAATCGAGAAAGAAGAAGAAAAGAATAAGTATTGAAACTGCTTCATCTAGACAGCCAGGTGATACTCCCATGAATCAAGATATAGTTGTACATGTTGTTGAGGATGCAGTTCCAGATACTCCATTTGAAGAAGTGCCTTCAAGTCCACATGATACTGAGATTATTGATGAGGCTAACACTGAAGACAAAGATGAAGCTGAAGAAGAATCATTGCCTGTACAAGGAAAGCAAATACAACAATCAGGGGATCTTTCATCATTGCCGGAGTGGTTGTAGGATAGAATTAAAGAAAGTTGTAAAGTTGAAAAATATCCTCCTATTCCAATTGAAGAGTTGCTTCTAGACATGTCTGCCCAAAAACCAAAGATGAAGCAGGTATAAGGAAAGTACATGTAGTTGTTCCAAGGCTTGAAAAGAATGTAGAAGATATAACACCTGAAGATTATGATATCAATACAATCAACTTGGGTCCATTGACTGGAGCACACGTAGAAGAACTTCAAGATTCAATTGACAATGCTCAAGCTATTATAAGGCAGGAAACAGAAGGCAGAATTCGAGCTGAGCAAAGGTGCCTAGCATTGGAACAATATATTCAGCACTTAGTTCATCCTATCCATCAGTAGGAGAGAGTTTCTACACCTCCATCTCTTCTTCCTCCAGAAACAGTTGTACATCTTGAGGGGTTGAGGTCTTCATCTCACAGGTTGAAAGATTGGATGAAAAGGTCAAAGGAAACTACATATAGATATCTAGAAGATATTATGCAAGTGTATCATAAGGTTGTTGATCTTAAGGAAAGGGTACTTGCATTGTTGACAGCTTGTGCTGAGTTCAAGATTCTCAAAGAACAATACATGCCACATTTGAAGAGCTTGATGGAGACTTCAGTTGACGAGTTGATACATGCTGCAGTGATTGAAGAAGGCATGACATATGACTTCTCTTCTTGGTATTATTGCTTTCACAATAAAGGAGAGCTACTTGATAAGGTAGAAACAGATATGTCAAGAGTAAGAAGTGTGATTCAAAGAATTCAAGATGGAATACACGCTTCCTTGATGAAAATATGCAATCCCTTTGGAGAGACGACTCTTGATAATATGAAAGAACAAATTCAAGTTTTCTACTTCCAAGAGGATGATGTTTCTAATGAGAAGCTTGATAGTATTTTTTTCACTTGCTGTCCACCTTGGCACCAACAAAGCTAGGATGACTGATTGGGAAAAGACACTTGGCCTTTATGCAGATGATGTACTTGAAGCTGAAGGAACCACTAAGAATACGCCAAGTGTACCTTTTGATGACGTCAAGCAAATAGTGTCCAGATTCATTGAATTCTAGAACACTAGTGATGGTTATTCACATGGAGATTCTCCATAGGCTACTAATTTGTCATCCATATCTTCTTAAAAAACGTGCCTTTGTTCCCTCTTTCATATACTAAAAATAGGAGTTTGTTGTAACTACTTATGATGTGGCATGATCTGGTCCATTGGCTTTGCCAATCGATCTTGACCCTTCATGTATTCTTGAGGTTTATATAAGGGCTCCTTTTGCCCTCATTTGTAAGATTGAAGACTCTGAAAATTGTTGCAGACTCTGAAAATTGTTGCAAGAGCTCTCTGAAATAATATAAGACTCGTTGTTTGGTGATTCTATATATGTTTCTAAGTGTTGCATGGTTTATGATTCCTTCAAGCGAATGTTAAGATTAGATTAAGTTTCCTTTTAAGTGTTATGTTAGTTGGTGGAAGGCTTTATTATTGTTTGTGGTGAAATCTATATGTTCACACCATTTGCAGTTTGTGGCTTGCAAATTGCAGTGTATGGTTGGTCTGAACGAATCGAGCTTAACTTTGATCTTTATGTTTGTTGAATTCTCATGAGCATAAGTGATTTGAACATCTTGTATAACCCTAGAAGATAGCATCAACCTTGTGTAGTTGTTTAATCTGGCAAAGCAAGAGTTGGTTTGATTTCACTTGAGCAGTAATCATCCCTTACATCTAGGATTAGATTAGTTTCACTAAACCTTTCATCTTTTGTCTTTTCTTTTATCAATCTGGTTAGAATTTAGGATCAAGTACTTCATTGCTATATCCTACGTCATAAGTTGTAGTACTTAGAGACTCTGAATGTTTGCCTCCTTTATTGAAACAACGAGTTGTTGAACAATTGTGTAAGTCCCTTTGTGTTTATCAGCAAAATCATACTAAGTCATTGAGCTATCCATCAAGAAATCATAAGAAAAGGAACTTTGGATTCATCTCGTTTGATCACTTTGTTTAGCATTCGAGAGGCTTTGCTCAAGAGAGAGTTGGATACTCTGTGTTTTACTCTATTGTTGACTTGTCAAAAAACAATCATCAACAAGTCCGTGACCACAATCTCTTCCCGACCTTCTTTGCGCATACAAACCCTAACCCTAACCTAGTGGCTTTGATACCAATGTTAGTACAGATGCAAAGATGAGAGATGAGAGAAATTTGCAAATAAGGCTTGCTTCACACAAACTGAAAGCAACATTATATAAAGTTATAAAATATACCATTACAACTACCATATTAAATGGTACAACACCTACTGCAACTACCTACTTTAATGACTACACCTAGCAACACTAATTATTTACACTTCATTACAGTATTATACTAATAAAGATATGCACAAAATAGCCGGAAATCTAAACATTCAACAATAAAAGACATAAAATTGCTTAGATTAGAGGTAAGAAATTCACATAAAACTCAAGATTGAGGGCAGACCAAAAACCACAAAATCTTTTATTAAATGCTTCTGGAAACCCAAATACACAATGTTTTATCAAATGCTTCTGGAAATGGAAATACACGGTAGCACAGCTCTTCAAAGGTCAGAAAGTTTGCTGAATACAAAAATAAAACAGCTATCTAAGCAAGAAAATTCACTATGGAGACAAAACCCTCCACAAAGTTGAGATGCTTTGCTTATTTTTTTATATCAGAAACAAATCTAGGCCATTGAAAGGGCCTTCGAGATCTATCATGATCATCCTCCTCATCAACATTCCACGTTTTCTCACAAAAATAACTTTGCTGAAATAAAAGGCATGCAGGCCCCAAAATAGTGAACTAAAGCTTTTAAAATCTTTTTAGTTATTGGCCTTACCTTTTATCCACAAAAGAGTACTCTCATTCCTTTCTTTGAGGAGGAAAATCTTCTATAGCTTTTCACTTTTCTTTATGTTTGATATTCCTCTTTTAGCTTAAGCCTTCTTTGCTTTATAAGGCCAATGCCTCCCGTTTAATGTATGAAACTTAGCTTTAGCTTGTATTTTATGCTCCCTATTTTTAACTAGAGGTACCACCTCTCAAGGCTTACGTAAGTGAGTATGAAATAAAAATTGCAATAACACACAGGCAAAATATTTAGCTTTTAACTTTAGCAAGCTTTTATCCAAAATTAAATAATTTGAAGTTTCCTACTAGAGCAAGCCGAAGGCAAGAGTACCTGGAACTCGAGAAATTAAGCATTAATTTCAAGGTAGTGAAAATTTCGCTAAAAAATCAATGTTAACTATGACTAATCTTAAAATCAAGCCTTCATCAGCAATTTAACCCTCAAACCTTAAACCTTAAAATTGTGATGGTATGATCGATCTAAATTAAAACTAATGTCAATTATAACATTTTAGTCTTAATGTCACATCCCAACTTGTAATGACTGGAATATTATTGAACAAATATTAATTGGAGTGGTTATTATATTACTACTTTATTAGTGAATATTAAGAATGAGTACATTTCATTAATTCTTGTAAGAATAAAATGAAATGACTGGTGAGATTAATTATATTTTATGAATATCATGTTTACTAGGATTGATATGTTTTGAAACTAATAACAACAGACTAACTACTATTTTCTTCTGTGAGAGTTATACGGGATATTCTCCCTCATGAAGGCCATGATCTGAGGGAGAGTATCACTCAGAAGAGGACAAAAGATCAGTTGGAAGTCAACATAGAAATGAAAACCTTAACACACCGGTGTCTTATGGATTGTTCACCTTCAATTGTTTTATGTGTGGGCTTGATGGTTCACATATTTCTTTGTTGTTTGTCATGCATTTCATGTTTGTTGATGTTTTTATTTGAGTTATGGTTTTTTATTAGATAGCTGTCATGCAATATTTTTGGTTTTAAGCCTCTTTGAAAAGCTGGTTATGTTGACATGTTGCAGTAACCCTTGTGTTATGTGAAACAACTTATGTGGGGGTAAAGGAAAGTATGAAGTTGTCTTGACGTCTTCTAAGCAAACTGTTGTCTTCAACAAACCAAGTGAACTATTTTATTTCATAATGGTCTTGTGACAAATTATGTTGAATGATCTTTTTCCATTTAACAGGTAAATGACCAATGTGTGAAGGACAAATCATTTGGCTTAGGATCTTTTGACTTAAGAAAAATCAAGACTCAAGATATCTCTTGTCATTATTTTGTTTCCAAATTCTTGACTAATCTTTAGGGTTGGTGAGAATCCAAAACCCTAATTTTTGGGCAATAAGAAACACTATCATCTGTAGTTCTGTTCTTTTTAGAACTGGAACAAGCCTAAACCCTAAAGAAGTTGCATGGAATACAGCAGTTGTAATTTCCTAGGAGTCCACCTCTTGATTAGTTTTCAGTTTTACTTAATGGGTGGCTTCATTCTAGTGATTTGGAAAAGAAGAGGCATGATGTTTGATTAATGCAATCGATAGAGAACTGGACATGACAGCCATCATCACAGGCAGTATTCATTGTCTTGAGTTCCATTGCTTCTTTCTAGGATTTTTGAGAGGTCTTAAAAGGCTTAGACTCTGTCAAAACAGAAAGAAAAAGGCAGAGACAGAGATATACAGAAAAGTTGTGCTAAACATTATCACGAATTTATTTCTTGAAGGGTAATTCAAAGCTTTGAAGAAACTTCTTACTCAGAATTAGGTCTGAACTGGGAGTGTGGTTGGGATTCTTGCTTGTAGAAGCATGTGCTCAGGTTTGGCACCCGTGGGACCTCAACAGACAAGCCCTCATACATTTTACAGGCATTCTTTCTTTCTAAATCTTTAACTTTTTTTTCTGATTACTTGAATACCTGATATGTGCGGTTAGCATAGAAAGGAAATATTTCTTTTGCTGCATCTGAAAAACGGAAAACCATGATTGGTGATGGGAAGACATTACTTTAAAACCTTAAGTTTGTATATTTGTTGGCATTTTTCTTCCAACCCACCCCAAATCTCAGCGATTCAAATATGTGGTTTATTCATCAAACATGGTCTCAAAAACTTATTTCATGGTCTTTGCAGTCTCTATCCATTCAAGATGACATAGAAAACCTTTAGTCTGACATTGCTAGAAAAACCTTTAGTGTGACATTGTTAGAAATTGGGAAACACTGTTTGCTTGTTCAGCATTAGCCATAATCTGTAGGGTGACTGTTCTTTTAGTTTTAAGTTTTGCTCATACAGTAGAATACTTGCTAAGACTGGAAGTAATTTATTGTACAGGATAAGAATTTGGTGGAATTAGTTCTTAAAAGTTCACTTGCTAATTTATTCTAACATATGCATAACCAAATGACACTTACCGACTATGCATAAGTCTGATGTGCCTTCACTTATGATAAACACTTCAACACCCCAAATCAGGTGGTAAAGTGCAGACTGTATCATTGGACCCGGAGACAATCCTCTTGGAGTTATCTTACTCCATGAAGTGCTCTTTAAAAACTTAATAGTTGTATTATGGACTAAATGACTGTAACCATACTCTGCACCTGTGACCAGAAGTTTATTGATCTCAAAAGGAATCTCTGTTGAGTTACACTCTTCACAGTTATTGGTTTAACTCTGCGTGACCTGCTATAGTGGTCAAAGTCTTAGAATAATTCTAGAGGTTACAATTAAATTAAAGGACCTGCTGTTCTGAAGTAAATGGTTGAATAATATTGTATTAAGTACGAAAGGTACTGTGACAGTATTCTTGTTAAAGATATTAGAAAATTTTTAAATGTAAAAATATGATTCCCTCATTGTAGTGATAAAGAATCATTGTGACACTTGATTGGACGTTTGGCATTATTTTGCTTGCTTTGTCATTTAAGGATAAATTCAGATAGAGGTAGAGAAGAGACCTCTCTGTAACTGGAGCTGTTGAGGGTTGACCCTTAGGGGGAACTATCTACAATCATGTTGCTGAAAGGCTTCCTCTCACCCCTCTCTGTACCTACCTTAGTAAGTACAAAGTAAATGGTTGAATAATATTGTATTAAGTACGAAGGTACTGTGACAGTATTCTTGTTAAAGATATTAGAAAAATTTTAAATGTAAAAATATGATTCCCTCGTTGTAGTGATAAAGAATCATTGTGGCACTTGCTTGGACAATGGCTGTTAGCGAAGTTTCAGGGGTGATCTCTATATTTCTATCTTTATAAGAGACTATGTACCTCTATCACAAACCTGAGGCTAGGCATTATTTTGCTTGCTTTGTCATTTAAGGATAAATTCAGATAGAGGTAGGGAAGAGACCTCTCTGTAACTGGAGCTGTTGAGGGTTGACCCTTAGGGGGAACTATCTACAATCATGTTGCTGAAAGGCTTCCTCTCACCCCTCTCTGTACCTACCTTAGTAAGTATGAATGTTGGGCCTCGAGTCTTCTTTAAAACATCATTGTTGTCTTTTGAATCGTGTTTATTGGAAAGGAGTTAGAAATGAAATGTAAACTTTACTTCTAGATGGTTAGGCATATGATGAACTAGATGGGGATTGAAGCGTTCAAGCTGTACCAAGGGGTTCTCTAATTCTTTGAGTTAACCATGCTGGAGCATTAAAGCTGCATGGTACTTTGTATCTTGGCCAAGTACATGATGTGTGCTTCATGTTTTCCTTGTTCATTGGTTATCTTGATCTGCATGACTGTTTATATTCTGCACTCTGATTGTGATGACAATACACGTGGTTCTCTCTCTTACCTTGTCATCTCTCCTTATCTGCTGCCCTTGTGAAGGATAGGGCCACTTCCAAGTAGGGGAAGTGTGGGGTAGTTCCATAAAGCTCATTGGTTGACCAGTAAATCATTCCAATGATACTCTCAATCCCCCTTGCTGCATTGGTATCCAGATTGATATCATCCTTGCAGAAACAAATCTCTTTTGAGGACAACCTTGGTTGTACTATATGATTCATTATTAATGTTCATGTTGTTCGTTGTACTTCCACCTTATAATTTGTATGGATGGTCCGTAACTACATATTGGATTGTTGGAAATACAAATGGATGAAACAAAATTGTTATGTTTATGAATATGTGAGTGACAACATTTTGTTTCATACCTATTTCAGGCAATGATGTAAAACTAAACTTGAAACTGCTGCGATTTGGCAGCAGTGTATATTAATAATTAAAGTGTATTGAGAACATCTTATGTGGTTATGGAAACACTATATAGACACTTCATGGTGCTGATTTAGATTTAGTGCAGAATGAAGTTATTAAGTACCATATATGCAGTAATTCTGGTTGCTAGATTATCACCGCAATATGCCCCTTTTCCTATGCTTATGCTGATTAGAGGTTTTAACAAAAGTGTCATAAACTAGATTGTATATCAATATATACAAACAAAAAATTGTATTTAAAGTTATTAATAATTATAATCTTTCCATTTCAATTCTGATTAGAAAACCAGAATTGTTATGCAATCATCAATACAATCTGACAGTAATATTTAGTTAATCAAAGATTAAGTCTTCAAGAACCTTTCTTAGATTGTATTAGTAGGGCCAAGGAAAGTCAATGAGGAATTAGTTCACACCTCAACTTGGAAATTGACAAAGACTGTCGGAAGACAAAAAAAAACAGATGTGTTTTCTGTCCTCCAGCAAGAGGGGTGTAAGATTTATCCATGGCAAACTCTACCCAGGAACAAATGCCTTAAAGCTATTTAAAATAACCTAGTTGCTCAGAGAAATGACATAAACTCAAAATGCAATGAACAAAACTTAGGTATTCCATTCATAAAGTGTATACAATAAATCCAATGAAGTTGCATTTCAAGGAATAGAAGAGAATGACAACTCACCCTCCCAGAAGTGTAATTCCGAAGGAATGAGGTAACACCTCACTCTCCAAAAAAGGAAATGTAACTCCTGAGGAAGAGGATGACACCTCACACTCCAAAAAGGACAAGCATAACTAAGTCTACATGAACAAATTACCTAACTAAATTTATCCTACAGTGTAATAAATACATAACTACACCAACAAGGGGTTCTTACACTTAAACATCATTGAACATGCTTATTTCCCATGCTATTTCTCCAGTACTTCATCTCTCGTCTTCTATTTTATGATAAAATGTTTCATTGGCAATATTGCAAGGTTCTGCATTAATGTCTGCAATGATGTGTGCAAGTTTAAAACAGATTGTGTTTGAAGAAGTAGTTCATAAGACTAAATTTGTGGCCAACTTAAAAATCTGTATTGCTCATGAAGTATCTCTGGCTTGAGCTGAAAGGCACACCTTCTAAAGAAAGAAAGTTTCTCTTGTACACAGCCTGAAAAATAATTTGAATACCACTGATAATTTTGTTTCAAGGACTTCCAAAATTTCGATGAGCTTTCTTTTTCTATAAAATCAGACTTCAGTTTCAAGGTGTTTAACTGACATATCATCATATTTTCAGATTTAAAGTTTAGATATTTCATTTATAACAGCAGATTGTTGGTCATGATTATCAAATAATTTCCTTTAACTTAACCCTTTTTAAGAGTAGCTATTTGACAAATCCATAGTTATTATCCAAAATGGATTTGAAATCACCATGCTTTTGCTGTCAAATTAAATTTTTCCAAGGTACTCTAATAATATTCCTTCGGTTAATTCTAATTTGATTTACAAAATTAAATAAGGAGCTAAAACTTCTTCAATTCATTGCAGTTCTATATTACAGATCTTTTGTGCTTGTTAAAGCTACATAGAAATTATACCTTAAATAATACTCTTTATAACGGTGGACTGTGGCTATCATTTTATAAGGTAAAATGATAAAGGTAGTTTCTAAGGTCACTGCCAAGCGAGATGACGACTTTGGCGCATATGACACTTTATGCAGGTATTTCACAAGGCGATTGTTTTTCCATTTACCTTTCATATTGTTAACATTAAGCGTACAACTCTACCCCCCTACAATTCAAACATATGACCTCCACTTTGGGGTATACTGCCTTTCACCATTAGGCCAACCCAGGCTGTTCACCTCAATAGTTGCATCCAACATGCTGCGGTCTGATCAAAATGTTTGCATGGTACTATATAGTTAGTTCTTCCTTGATTTAGCAAGTTAAATGGTAATCTGTTGATTTTGAATTTTTAGTTCATGGCAACTCTCTATTAGGAATCATCAAAGGCTATATACAAATCATACAATCCATAAGCAATGTTGCACTTCTAATTTGCATTTTATGCAACACCAAAAAATACACCATAACAAGGTCTGAGTGTGTGCATATGAGTTCATTCCCATCCCTTGGCAACCAAGATCATCCCAGTTCTCTTGCATTAAGCTATGTGAATGATACTCACCTTATGAACTACCTGGACATTGCCTCACTGCCAGTCAAGCGCCTATAGCCCCGACAAGGTTGTCTCTATGATTCCACTCAAATATTGCTCTACTGCAAGCTAGAAATCTATAGCCCCAATAGAGATGCTTGAATCCTCAAGCTAATTGAAATGATTTATGAGAGTACTATGAAGTACCACATTTGAGAAAATTACTTTTTGATGATTCAATTAATTTAGCTTTTGATATGAGTACTAGGAAGCACTACATTCCCTTGCAATACATGATAAATATCACATGGGCTACGAATTGGTTCAACTTCACTAGGCTGGGAATCATAGTGGCAGCAAAGGTGGATCTTAATATTTTTCACTTAACCCAATATTACAAAGACTTACTCAGAAACTTTAGGATATTTAAAGTGTGAAATATATGATCTCAGAGAACTTCAAGTTTAAGATAAACAATGGATACATCTCCAAGAACTGACATCAAGCCATCCAAGACTAATAATGAGACTCACCAAAGATCCCTGACTAATGACTAAAGTTTCTCCTTGAAGAAAGACACAGAAACAAAATCCAAAAAGTGACATCGCATGCACCACAAACAAGCCTGTCCTTCACCAAAAAATGGAGAACCTAAAGTAAACAACAAGCCAGGAAACCAAAACCTAAAGAAAAGTAACAACCTAAACAAGAAAGCAAAGCGAAAGCAACAACTAAGGAAAAGTGAAAACAGAAAGTAGAAACTAAACTAAAATAGCAGGCAACTATCTAAAACCTAACTAAAAACAAGCAAAGCTATGTACAAAAGCTTTGGACAGCAAGTATTTACACTTCCCTATGATTGATTTCTCAGGACATGCTGAAGTAACAAGGTGCAGGTTAATGTTCTAAGTCTAGCAAATTCATCTTTGTACTCTGAATTTGGAAGGTATAGGTAGATTGGGTTCGTGTCCAGGACACCAAGTATGTAGGATCAATAATTGGGTATGTGCAGGATCATGATGGGCGAAACTATACCTCTAAGTGGCAATGAAAATACAAAAAATTATACTTAATCAAGTTCATGTGAAAATTTGAATGGATTATCTACACAATTTGAAAAAGATGTAAGAACAAAATTTGTAAAGAATTGAATCTAGTTTATGGGCTAGTATTTTTTTTTAGAAAAAAGCTAAATTTACTTAGTGAAAAATGAATATTTCAATGAACAACTATTAAATTTTTCAGAAAAAAATAAAAAGTGGGTTGTCATTCCAGCCAACCTAACTATGAGCAAAAAAAATATTTTTTTTGAAACTTTCAAAATAAGTAGAGGGCTCATGCTTGGATGTGACGCATATTTATTTGAATTTTTTTTCCAATAAAATAATTAGTTATGATTATTTTACTGTGACTTTTTTTAAAAATTAAAAAATAATTTTCCAGCCAACCTAACTCGATCAAAAAAATTTGGAATTCAATTTTTTTTAAAACCTATAGCCAACGAAGCATAGAGTGTTACGCATCTTTTGGATCTGAAAAAGGTGAAACGGTTTGCAAGTTATGGATGTTTTCAATTAGTGTGTCCATCAGGATTTCAGACACACACTATATAGAAAATTATTAATAATTATTTAATAAAATGATAGTCATAGAAAAGAAAGTTAAAAGGTTCATAAGTGACAATTTCATCCTTTAACCAGTTAGTAGAGTGCTGATAATGAAATAGAGTATTTACTATTTAGTTCTGTATTATAGAAAAAACAAAGGCTAAGGTCAGCAGATGGAAGCTGAGACAATCGTCCTAGTCCTGTAGTCATTATTTATTTTATAACATAAAATTTTATACTTGTATTAAAAAATTGATTATTTCATCCATTAAACAATATTGTCATAGCTTCCCCTAGCATAAAGCCAAAAGGAAGTATGTTTCCACCATTAAGAAAATGCATTCAAAACCAGTGAAACAAAATCTTTAACAAGCATAAGCACAAACCAAGGATACAGACTAATCCTAAAGGCAAATATAGAAGAACGAAATTTGCCAACTAATGTCCAACATAAACTGGATATCATTAATCCATGAGAGCATCAATTTAAAAATTAAATGGAACAACTAACCTTTTTCAAGGATGAAAAATCAATACCAAAAAATGATAAATGTTGAGCTAAATAAGGATCCTCAACTGCTTCATCCTCAGGGTAAGAGTAGACATCTAAGAAATTCATCACAATAAAGCAGAAGTATCAAAATTTGAAACAACTGTCCCTAACCATTTCATCACAGAAGGTTGTCTATAACCAAAATAAACAAATAAGACCATACGTTAAAAACAAGAGTAGCTCATGTTGCATTGCAAACAAATAGATCTTTAGAACAATAGAAATTTTGTTTATTCAATAAATGGTGCTCCCATGAACATTTTACCTATAGCACATGTTAAATGTTTTTGGGAGTGACAAACTATGTACAAAATAAATAGTTTGCAGATTGTGAGATTGACAAACTATTTACGGAGTGAGTATCTTGCAGATTGTGCAGATAATATGCCTAGATGATATCCATTGATGCATAACAAATGGATTGTGCACACCATTAAAGCAATTGCAATTGTCAGGTTACAAGTTAATTTCAAGTGTTCAAGGCTGTAATCACTTGAAACTGATTGCCTAAAGTGTAAACAAATAAGCTGGGGGACTACAGCCAATCTTAAAATCTAACATCAAGAAAAATAAAAGACAAGACATTTGAATGTAAACAATGGAAAAAAACATTTTATACAATATGACTAGGCCTGCAGAAATGAAAATATTGTTATACAAAAAGAAAATGATGTGAATGTGTGGAACATTCAAAAGCCAAATACAAGACACCTCAGCTTTACCTTCGAGTTCTCTGTTACCATAATTGCTGATGTCATTTCTGGGTGAATAGAAGCATTAATTAAGCCAAAACAGCAAGATTTTATACTTAAATAGTGTGATCACATCCACATGGTAAAAAAATGAAGAAAATTTCACAATAACAAAAAAAACATTTTCTAAAATTCTCCTTCTGCCTTGTGGTTTGGTATATTGATATTCACATGTAAAGTTCATTTCTTCAGAAGGACTTCAATACTTTATCATAGAACTTGAGCACAAAATCCCTGTGACAGTCTTACATAAAATGACTTTTGACTAGATCTCCAGTTCATTCTAGGTGGTTAAAATTATTTTATTGTTGGCACATTTTCTGTTTTCTTTTGAGACTCTGACTTCCTCCATATGGTGTCAGAGTGGCACATGATACCTCATCCTCGAGGAGGAAGATGGCAGATCTAAGCAATGATGAAGGAAGATGTTCAAGGTGTTGAGTCTTACAATATTTTTTGAACAAGTTCAATAAAGATCATCTACCAAGATAGTTTTGGAGTGAGTTCTTTTGGTTGTTTGAATTTCAAAAGAAGCCAAAATACTTGGGACCACATCAACCACAAAACTCAAGACAGCCAACAAGACTCGCACATGGTGAACAGCAGCAAGGACAAAAAGTTTGGATAATGAGGTTGCTTGTCTTTTAGAGTTTGTGTTTTGGGCCATACAACAATTTCATGAATATCAGACAAATTATTTTTTTAGTTCAATTACGCAAATTCATCAACACATCACCCCAGAAGTTTAGATCCATATTCTGTCTCTACAGACACAATTTGTGGCTTAAATGATTGGTACTGTTGTTTGAGAACTGAGAAAAAAATAAAATTGGGCATGAAGCATTGGATCACTCAAAAGATATTTCTGGATTGTCAAATTTTCAAATTTGCAGAACTCTCTATCACAATGATCAAAATACAGGGAAAAAACATCAGATTTGGCAATGGAAACCCCAGTTCAATCTATCTGTGAGGTTGGTGCTGCAAAAGTCTTTGGTTATTGTTGTTTTTGCACTCTCTTACAGTCACCCGAATGGTAACATTTTGTTTTCTCAATTTTTTCTCAGTTGATGAAAGGTGGTACTTTTTTATGCAAATTAAAAATCAAGAAAGATCAGAAATATTCTCATGAAAATTTTGGTAATAATCGGAGGATATAATCTGGAAAAGATGTGATTTATTTGGGAAATGGATAACTATTTCTTTGAAGACAAACTTCTCCCTGTTCAAGTGACAGTTATCAATTCCTTTAGCCATTTTGAAGATCATTCAACAAATTCCAATTTCGATTTCTAGATTTGTATACATTTAATGGAAGAAGTGAAGACTCTAATCTCTGATCAATGTCTTTTCATTGCAATTCCAAAACAGTAAGTTTGCGGTCAGCTTTCTCCCCAAACACAGAATGGTGTTTCCTGATTACAGGAGTATTTTGAACCTACTCAATGATGTTCCAAAGAGATGAATGGATCTGAAAGTCATTACAAATTTGAAGGGCTTTCTGCCCGCACAATAAAAGCTCCTTTTATGAATGTGTTCATAGACTTTAATGAATCCTGTGTAATATTGATCTGTTGAAGAAACAGCAGTTTTCTACATGGTTGAAGCCTCAATAAGAAACTTGTTGACTTTTTACAATCCCCCTCGAAATTTTTTGAATTCAAGATTTTATTTTTCAACAACTTAAAAACTAAAAGAGAAAACAGTTTTTCATTGATTTAAAAATAGTGTTTAGCACATAATTTTTGAAAAAGGGTCTCTTAACAAGTGTTTTTGAGAAATGGGAAAGAAAGGGAAATAGAATGCAACTGGTGTGTTAATAAGTTTTTATTCAATCTGGTTTGAAATTAAGAACTTTTGTAAGATGTCTTTATTGTTAATATGTATTTGTATGGTGATATTTAAGAGAATCAAAGGGTCTTTCCATTGATAGTACTGAAGAAAGAAAAAAAAAATTTGGATGTTCTTCACTAAAAATGGCTCCTCCCAATTGTTGTAACGTTTGGTGTGATAAAGATAAAATGTTCTTCACTAAAAATGGCTCCTCCCAATTGTTGTAAGTTATGAGTGATAAAGATAAAATGTTCTTCACTAAAAGTGGCTCCTCCCAATTGTTGTAACTTTTGGTGTGATAAAGATGTATTAGCATAATAAGGATATTTTGATGTGTAGATAAAATGTCATTTTTCAATCCGTGATGTATCTATTAAAAAGAAGTCAAAAGTAAAGTCTTCTACAGTAAATTGGTGTTGAAAAGAGAGTCGTCCAAAGTTCTTGTTTGTGGTAAACAATGTTAAGCTTTAAAAAAAACAATTGTCAAAATAACCCTGTTCCAGTTAAAAACTTAGGAGGTGGGGGAAATGGCTGGGGGGTGGCACAAGAGAATTTTAAATTTTTTGCATTTCAAAACAAAACAGATGTCATTATTTCAGCAGTTATTGTCTACTTCTATAAAGGAGAGTTAAAAGGGGTATGTTGAGTCTTCAAAGTGAGTTATAAAAAATTCTATTGCTGCTATTTTTTGTGACTTGGAGATTTGTACCATTTCAGCTGGTTAGAAAATATGACACATTACCCTAACCAAGTCAATATTTCCTTGCCTTGCTGCTATTTTCTTTCTTAAATATTGAACAGAACCTCGAATTTCTAATTTCACTTACTATATTACACCACCTGCAACAAATCATCTTTTTCAACCATAAAATTCATTCACTTGACTGTGGTTGAATACTTGGTTTAATTTGCCATTCATGGCACAACCTGATGCTTGAATCGTGGGGTTGTAATCCTTGCCACCAAGGTTCAAACCCCCACCGGGCCGACGAACTTGCAGGCCTTGCATCCTCACATGGTCCCCGCTGGGCCAATGAGCTCTCCTGTTTGAACCACCAGCGTTAATGCAGCAGTCATGCTAGACGTTCATGCCAAGGGATGAGGTTCCCCGTATTGTGGCCTCACCAGTTCATAGCTCCGGTCAAAACCGTTTACCAATCCAAAAAAAAAAAATACTTGGTTTAATTTGAATTTTACACTTGTGGCTTTTTATTCACCCAACAGTGATGGGTGGCATTAGTGAATATTTTGACCTCCACCAGACTTCGACTAGGTTTTGGAAGCAGACTTATTTTCACGTTCATTCAGAAGTCTTGCCACATTTGACAAGAGAAATTGAGAAACAAGATTGGTTGTCAATTTGAAGCAGAGTGTCACACAGACCTGCATGTTGTATATCTCTTTTGTTAACAGAGTTACTTACACCTTTTCCACTCTCACGGGAAGGGGGAAGGAGGCATGAAATGTAGTGTACATGATGACATATATCAATGGTACACCACTGATGATTTTGACCATCCAAGGGCGATAAGGTTGTAGATTAATCAACAAGTGAGATGATTTATCCTTTGGATACGAGTTTTTGAGATCTTCCAAGTGTGCTTAACTGGATTATTCTGATCACAGGTTTCTCTTAGGTTTGGATGCAGGGATTTGAGATTTTTTTGGAGTTCATTTTTACATACTTTTCTAAGATATTTTGGATACAAGATGTAGGTTGATGATCCTTCAATGACCTGGATTGCTAGAGGTTACAGGTTGCAGTGCTAATAAATTAATAATCCTTCGATGACTTGGATTGCTAAATGATTAACAGATTTTGAGGACTTTGCACAAGTTGTTGCAATGTGTAGACATTGTGCTTGAAGTAGTGTTAAGACGTTCCCTATATATTCAAAAGCATGGGATTTCTGGATGATGGCAAACAAGACTGACACTCAGGTATCAATGGTTCTGTTACAGACGGTAACTAATAATCTTTTTATTAAAGAATTCAATATTTACAAAGATGAGCAGAAGCTCATTATATAGAATACAAAGTCTAATAATAGACGACAGGCTGTAAAAAGATTACAGCGAGCAAAAGCAAAAAACAAGAGAAGAAAAAGTGACCATTATAAAACTAACACTAGTTTTAATACCCTCCCATAATGGTCGATCTATCA
The DNA here is from genome assembly GCA_027924645.1 of Cunninghamia lanceolata. Taxonomy (NCBI): domain Eukaryota; kingdom Viridiplantae; phylum Streptophyta; class Pinopsida; order Cupressales; family Cupressaceae; genus Cunninghamia; species Cunninghamia lanceolata. The sequence continues at coordinate 703,712 of BSBN01000374.1, read as the reverse complement.
ACTAGACCAAGATGCTCCCGAAATTTGACAAACTTATCTGGGGACAGAGATTTGGTAAAAATATCTGCAGTCTGGTCTTCTGTAGGAACATACTGCAAGACAACAGATTCGTCTTCAACGAGCTGGCGAATGACGTGACAATGAAGATCAACATGTTTTGTCCGTTCATGAAAGACTGGATTTTTGGCTAGTTTCAAAACCCCTTGATTGTCACAATACAAGGGTGAAGGTCCGGTAGGAGACATTTGCATGTCTCAAAGCATTCAGCGAAGCCAAACAGCTTCACAGGCTGCTTTAACAGCTCCCCGATATTCAGCTTCTGTCAAGGAGAGAACCACTGCCTGCTGCTTCTTGCTAGTCCATGTGATGGCACCTGTTCCCAAACTGAAAACATACCCAGAGGTAGACTTTCTGTCATCAATCGATCCTACCCAATCAAAATCTATAAAACCAATCAGCTGAGGGTCTGTACATCGGCCATATAAAATGCCAAAGTCAGAAGTGCCTTGCACATATTTTCACACACGCTTAGCAGCAACCCAATGTTCAGATTTAGGAGTTGTCATGAAACGAGAGATGTAGCTGACTGCATAGCTAAGATCAGGTCTGGTGGCAGTGAGATAGATGAGACTGCCCACTAATTGTCTGAATGCGAATTCATTCTCTACAGGAGAATCGGAAGTAGCTGAGAGTTTCAGCCCTTCTTCCATGGGAGTGGAAGCAGGTTTGCAGTCTGCCATCCGAAATGTTTCCAACAAACCGCGTGCATACTTTGACTAAGAGATGAAGATGCAATCAGGATACTACCAAACCTCAATACCTAGGAAATAATGTAGGAGTCCCAAATCGGTCATGTCAAAAGTCTGACTGAGATCGTGTTTGATCCCCTGAATCAACTGCTCAGAGCTGCCAGTGATAATTAGATCATCGACATAGATGACAATGTAAAGACTATCATCAGCATACTGTTGGACATACAGATTAGAGTCTGAGGGGCTCCTCTGAAAACCACGATCCACGAGGTACTTATCAATCTTGATGTACCATGCCCTTGGAGCCTGCTTGAGACCATAAAGAGCTTTAACCAATTTACACACCTGGTGTTCTTTCCCTGCAACCTTGAACCCAGGAGGTTGCGTCATGTAGACTTCTTCCTGTAAATCGCCGTTGAGGAAGGCGCTCTTAACATCCATCTGATGAACTTTCCACCCAAATTGGGCTGCCAAAGCAAGAACAAGCCTAATGGTACTCATTTTGGCTGTAGGAGCAAAAGTCTCCTCATAGTCAACACCTTCTTTTTGCGAGTATCCTTTGGCGACCAACCTGGCCTTATATTTGTCAAGAGTCCCATCAGCCTTGTATTTGACTTTGTAGACCCATTTGCACCCAATGGGCTTCTTCCCAGGAGGGAGATCAGAAAGAACCCAAGTATTATTCTTCAAAAGGCTTTGGTGCTCAGCATCCATAGCCTTGTCCCATTCAAGTACACCTTTGGCCTCAGAGTACGTTTGAGGTTCTGAAATGCTGTGAAGATTTGCCAAAAGAGCAAAATTGATAGGAGTTTGTTGCTTGCTCTTCTTTCGAGCAGATCTACTCTCGATGAGTTCATTATCATGAAGAACACCAATAATTTGGCCCACCATTTAGGCCGGAGAGCAGATGAACCAATATCTAAAGAAGAGACATCAGCATCACCAGGAGTGGCAGGAACAAGATCAGGAGGATCCAGAATCTCCTGAGGAGAGGCGGGTGGTGGAACACCATGCTATAGTGTGGGCAAAACTGCCGAAGTCCTCTCATCTAGTGGAGCGAAAGGAATATGAACATCAGAGTCTGAATTCGTCAAGGGCTGATCCTTAGTATAAGGAGATGAAGAAGGTAGCAAAAAGGGCCCAGTACTCTCATCGATGACTACATCACGACTAAATATGAGACGATCAGTATCTACATCAATCAGTCGGTAAGCCTTATGATTTTCACTGTACCCTGTGAACATGAGTTTCTAGGTTTTGGCATCCAATTTAGTGCGCTTGGCATCTGGAATCCAAACATGAGCAGTGGAGCCAAAAATTTTCAAATGGGTGACGTGAGGCTGACGTCCAGACCAGGCTTCCTCAGGAAGCATTGTTCGGATCGCGTAGGTGGGAGATCTATTCAAAAGATAGACAGCAGTCTAGACTGCTTCAGCCCAGAACTTTTTAGGAACACTTCGATGTTCGAGCATAGAGCATGCCATCTCTGTAATTGTGTGATTCCGACTCTCAACAACACCATTTTGCTGGGGTGTGTAAGGTGTAGTATGCTGACGTTTGATGCCATGTGTAGCACAGAAATGGGTGAAGTTAGAGGAACAAAATTCCCCCCCCCCGTTATCAAACCGAAGAGAGACAATTGGACACCCTGACTCTTTTCCTACCAGGGCTTTGAACTGCTGAAATGTGCTGAGCACATTGGATTTCCTTTTTAGGAAATATACCCACATCTTTCTGCTGAAGTCATCAACAAAAAGGAGAAAATATCTGCACCCAGTGACTGAAGAAGTGTTCATTGGCCCACATACATCGGCATGAACCAACTGCAAAACCTTGGAAGCTCTCCATTTAGCACTGTCAGGAAATGGAGTACTATGTTGTTTGCCAGCTTGACATGCATCGCAGATGCCAGGAAGTTGAGTCTGAATGTCCGGAAGACCACCAACCAGATTCTCCTTAGCTAACTGAGAGAGATAGTGCATGTTGAGATGCCCATACCGTTGATGCCATAGTTTACTGATGGAAGTGTTCCTGGCAACCATAGCGCGCTCTGGAGAATCACCATAATTCATGAGTCTATATAGACCATGATCCTCAAGAGCCTGAGCAACAGTGATGCGGGTCTCGGGATCTACTATCCGGCATGAGTGCATATTGAATACAACATCTAGATGAGGTGAGTGTTGCATGATTTGACTGACAGAGAGAAGGTTCAGCTCCATGCCAGGTACAAAGTAAACATCGAGAAAAATCAGATTTCTCCTTCCAGACTGTATCTGAACGGTGCCTTTTCCAGCAACAGCATATTCTTCGCCTCCTCCAAAAATGACAGAATCTTTGAACGGCATGTACTCCTTGAACCAGTAGCGCCGATGTGTAAAGTGACGAGAGGCCCCGGAGTCAATGTACCAGGCAGAGGTTTTGACATGATCTGCAGGACGCTTGGCCATAAAGGCGTAGACCGTGTTGTGACCAAATCACACATCGCCCCATTGCAAATGGGGACCCCCTTTTTTTTGAGCTCCAGTGCTTTGCTAAGTCCAGGATGATGTTTTTTGCATGATGAAGTCAGTATTACTTGAGTCCTTAGCTTTGTGATGAATCTTATAGTCTCTTGATGACCTGACCCTGATGTTTGAGATCCTGAAAATGACTCAAGTCTGGTATCCTGATCCTGAAGATCCTAAAAATTGGCTAAGTCTGAAATCTGGTGGATCCTCAAAAATCTAGAATCTGCATGTTAAATCTGGGGGATCTGAGACCTATCTCAAACATCCTGAAAGGTATATTGAAAAATATTTAAAGTATAAGAAATTTTCTTATACTTAAATATATTTTTCAATATACCTTACCTCAGGCACTGTCAGTTCTGGGCGCGAAATTGCTCTAGGATCACCTCAAAACTCCGCCTAGAACTTAGGGCGCCTTTCATCATCTAGAGAACCTCAAGATTGCGCCTTGGGCAAGGAGGGCTTAAAACCAAAGCGCCTTGATTGAAATTGATGTTGCGAAGCTTGAAACACTGCAAATTTGACAAGAGGCATTTAGGTCTAGGCGCCATTTCATGTTTTATTCGACCACAAAAGTGCGCCTAAGTTGAAGGCATGGAAATGAGCAAGTAAAGCTAGGCGCCCTTCATACATTAGATGAATAACTTCAAAATGGCTGCCTAAGGTTCAAGTAGTCTCACAAGGATGTAATCAAGTGCTGAAGAGCCTTAAAGACATCAACAATGAGCAAATTCAAGTCTAGGCGCCTTCATGCATTGAATTACCTCATTTTGGCGCCTTAGCATGAAGAGATGTTTAAACTAACTCAAAGTTGCACCTTAGCATGAAAGAGCATGATATGTTTAAACTAACTCCTATCATGATGTTTGAGATCCTGAAAATGACTAAGTCTGGTAGCCTGAAATCCTAAAACACTGAAAAATTGGTTAAGTCTGAAATCTGGTGGATCCTCCAAATTCTATAATCAACATGTTAAATCCAGTGGATCTGAGACCTATCTCAAACATCCTGAAAGGTATATTGAAAAATATTTAAAGTATATACTTAAATATATTTTTCAATATACCTTACCTTGGCGACTTACATTTCTAGGCGCGAATTTGCTCTAGTACTTAGGCGCAATTTTCCCACTTGCAGAGACCTTTATTGAGTGCCTTAGGTTGAGACTTCGATGTGCGCCTAGAGAAGAATCAACTTCCAACCTCTCCTAGATAGGCGCCTTGATTGAAATTGACATAAAAGACCTTAAGTATCTAAGAATTCGACAAAGGAGTGATCTAGGAGTCTAGGCGCCCTCTTCCATGTTCAAATGATCATTAGATTACGCCTTGAGTTGAAGTGTGATGTTTAGGCGCCCATTCCTTGTTGCTCTTGCCACTTTGGGCGCCTTGATGTGGGATTAGGGTTAAAGCAATGATGGATAGCGCCCAAGGTGATATAATCAAACAAGGATGTAACCAGGTGTTAAAGAACCTTTAAAATAGCAAAGAATAAGTAACGTCAAGTTAGGCGCCCTTCATGCTTTGAACCACTCCACTTTGGTGCCTTAGCAATGTAGGTGATGAATAAATTCAAATTTAGGTGCCTTAAGGATAGAGTTTGTGCGCCTTCAAGGAGGTAGCTTATTTGACTTCCAAAGTTGATCTAGTATGTTAAAGGCGCCCTTGCCTTCAAAATTGCTTACCTTTTGGCGCCCACAAGTGATAATGACTATTAACTTCATAGGCGCATTTTGCCCTTTATGCAATTACCTCCAAGCGCCTATGAAGTGGGTAACTTTGATAAATGAGTTTGGCGCCCTAGATTGGAGTGGAGGTTCCATTCATGTTTAAAACTATGGCAAAGTGCGCCTTGAAGAAGGATGCTTTCCAAAGACACCTTGCAATTTTCTAAGATCAAACTTCATCTAGAGAGTCTAGGCGCCTATTTTCATCTAGGTGATTTTCTTCAAGCGCCTAGGATAAAAATCAAGTTGAGGTCAACTGAGAGTGAGCGCCTAGCCTTGTAAAGGTAAGAATCAAGTCTCAAGAACTTCAGCTCATCAAAAGGGAGAGTTGAATCACCAATTTGAGTTTGAAATGACAAAATTGAAGTCTTGTGTGCTAGGGCGCCCTTTTACTTCTCTGCAAACTTATATTGGCGCCCTAGAAAGAACATCACAAATCTCATTAATTGAGCACTTAGAGAGGGTCACTTTAAAACATGTTCGATCATTCAAAGCCCTGAAAAATGATAGGATAGAGCCCAAGTAGATTAAGGCACATTTTTGCCTCCATGCAGACATGAATGAGCGCCTTGAGGAAAATCATTCAAATCCATGTTCAAAAGTCAATCCTGAAAAGATTGAAGGCATTCAAGATATGTCTCATCATTTAAAATTGCAAAATTGCAAGGATAAAGCTTAATAAAAGTAGGCGCCCATTCCTACCTCTGCCACCTAGATTGGCGCCTAAGGGAGAAATTGTATTGAAAACACCTTTTGAATGAACTTCATAAGGGGGATTGACCTTTTTTAAAACCCTTGCAATTGTTTGAAATCATTAAAGTGATGAATGTGGGACTAAATTGTATTAGGCGCTCTTTTGCTCTTCTTTTTACTTATATGTGTGCCTAAACTTGAAGAAGGGTTATTTACATGTTTAAAGTGATTCCTTTGTTATAAATTGATTGATATATTCTTTATCTTGTCTTGTAGGAACATTAATAAAGCTAAGGAGTTGTTCGAGGAGTCACCTTTGAGTGGAGTCACCTTCAAGGGGCAGTCATCATGTGGCTAATATAAAGAGTACTTCAAGATCAGCAAGAGCGAGTACCTAATTCACCTTCAAGTTGCAGAGGGAACACCACTCTAAAGGATCACTTTAAGTCTTCTATATCAATGGCATCATGTTCAAAGCAGTCAAGTTCTTACAATTTTCAAGTCTCCCTAAGAGGTCATTCAAAGAGGGTGTCATCATGCTATTCACACTTGGAAGAATTTCAAAGATCATCTTGAAGAACTACTTCATCTTCATTATATCATCAAGCAGGGGCAATACATTCACCATTCAACTTCAAGTTCTCCCCACCTTCAAGTCCAAGAGAGACTCCTACTCCGATTCATGAATGAAGTTTCATCATCTACAAGTTGAGAAAGAAACATCATCATCATCTACTCTACTTTTCATGAAGAAGTATCGAAGAAGATCAACATCAACTTACCTACAAGAAGAAGAAGCATTACAGAGTTAGTCAAATGAAGCAACATAAATCATACATCCAGTTTACAAAACATGAACAAGGCAAGATCAACAAGATACATCTCAAGTGTTCATCATCAAAGCAATCACATCGAAGATATCATACAAAGATGATACAATTTGGGAATCTGCCCAAAAACATATTGAATTAACAGTTGAAATCCACAAGATATGCTGAAATGGCACCTATGTGGCAAGTACACATCATTTTAAATGCATTAAATGTATCATTTAAGAAAAGAAGTCAAAGGGATTCCTATGTGGGGGATGTTTTAAATGATTTCGCCTTACCTTATCACATTGGAAAACGTGTTTTCATTGCCTCTCTCTTTTGTGCTAAAAATAGCAAGTTATTGTAACTACCTGTGAGTTGGCATGATCTGAGCCCTTGGCTACATGAAATGATCTTAGCCACTCATTGTATTCTGAGCACTATATAAAGGCCTTGTTGCCTCATTTGTAAGGGGGTAGCTGGTGGTAGAGAGTAGATTTTAGGAGTAGAATAGAAGAGACTCTCGAAATTCTCTGAGAGGGCTTGAAAATTGTTGTAAATATTTCTCAAAGTTAATGCAAAGACATTGGAGCTACTTGCTTGGTGTTTAAGTGTTGTCTTGTGGAATCACTTGGTTTCTTGTACTTTGATGAAATGGAGAGATGTTTCCAAATAGATTAGAAGTAAAGTAAATTAGAAGCTCATTGATGTAATGTATGTTGTATTGGATATTTGATCAACTCCTAGCTCATGCTTTTGACATTCATCGCTGGTGAAATGTTATGTAAAGCTAGTCTGAGCCTTATAATTTGTATAAGTTCGATTGTGGATACTAGTTTGAATTGCGTCGTTTAAAGGGTGTTTATATGAGTCTTCATGATTTGAAAACCATTCGCATACCTTAGGAGATAGCACCAACTTCATGTAGTTGTAGGCACCCTTGGCGAAGTGGAGTTAGGTTTTTCAAGGAGTTTGTCTGTTCACGCATCATCATTACCTCATTGACCTTAGATTAGCCTTTCTGAACCCTTACCTTTCTTCCATTTCTTTATCATTAAGACCTTGTACATAAATCATCCACACTAAAGGAGAGATAAGCTGAATGAAAGAAGAAGAGTCTGCGTAAGTCCCTTTGTGATTATCAGCAAGATCACATGTAATCACTGAGTTAACCCATCACGAATCATAAAAAGGAACCTTGGAGTTACTTCACTGGATCACATTGTTCAGCCTTTGAAGAGCTTTATTCAAGAGAGAGTGGGATACTCTAGTGTTTTACTCTATTGTTGACTTGTCTAAAAACAATCATCAACAGACCGCAGACTCCTGCGCAGTGTGTTTGGCAAAAGACGCCATTTTCCAGCGTTTCGAGGCACAAAAGACGAGATACCGGAGGATAAATGAAAACTGGACGACACGAGTCGAAAAAGAATGAGCGTGAAATCCAAGCACAAATTCCAAGAAAAAAATAACTGAGTGCCAAAACGGAGGTCAAGATGTGACCTGGAACTGAGTCCAACGACTTATGTTGAAGATTAAATAGTGCGGGCAAAAAAAATCCTCGGTGGAAGAGCACATAGAGATTGCGACCACAAGAGATTGCCGATCAATAGAAAAACATTGAGGGCCATGAAATTGTGTACAAAAAAAAGAACCGCCAAAAAAAAGTCTCGATCTAGAAATAACTTCTTTCACAAACTGCGCCTGGGGATGAAGCGACGGCTGATGGAGCGTCGGATGGCTCACAGGTTGATAACACCCGTTCAAACTTTTCAACCACTTCGCGCAGATTTATTGAAAACTACCACAAATATAAACAGAAGCCGAAGACACCAAATCGGGAGCAAAACGAAAACAGAATCCGCGGGCGGGAAAACGCAACCACAAGACGCGGCGGCTAAAGAAAATGCCGATCCTCTAAAATATACGTCACAAGAATGGACGCGAAACTCAGAAAAAGAGTTTGCAAAATGCGAATGCCGGCCAGAGAGATTAAAGGGCAACGGCTTGAAGTCGTCAAAACAAACTTAGCAGAAGGTGTCGCTGTAAATCGCGACCCAGAAGTTTGAGACAGATGTGCAAAAAAAAAATGACGACCAAATACAGAGGGAACCTTGCAGGTAACCCTAGGTCGGAACACGTACGGATGTACGGATTTGACAGAGAGCCGAAAATAAATTTTCCCAATCAGTATGCTCTGATATCTTTTTATTAAAGAATTCAATATTTACAAAGATGAGCAGAAGCTCATTATATAGAATACAAAGTCTAATAATAGACGACAGGCTGTAAAAAGATTACAGCGAGCAAAAGCAAAAAACAAGAGAAGAAAAAGCGACCATTATAAAACTAACACTAGTTTTAATAGGTTCAGATGAAATGGGTTTTTGGATCTGGCCAGTTTTCCTTTGAAATTAGTATATTTTTTATGCAACAGGGGGGATCGAGCTGCAGCAGGCAATAGGCAGTAGGCACAGATTTTGGGCTGGCACCACTTAATGGGATCACTTCTGAGATCCAAGCCATCAGTCATCCAGTTTTGAAATGTTTCAGGCAGCTTTCCCTGATCATCACTCACAATGATCAGACTATTAGCTAATTATTGAGAATGAGAAGATTTCATAGACTTGTGATTAAGGGATGATAATAGCGTACTAGAACTTCCCGCAGTAGCCCTAGGTTCTACACTACCATCTATCACCTAAGGCTTATATTGCATCTCAGCTTTGCAATATTCTCCAGGTGCTTATATTCTTTAGTTTAGGCCCTATGGATCTAATCATGTCGATTAAGTGTCCTTTCTAATGTCCCCTTTTCACAATAAAGCCAAGTTGAAACCCAAACGCCCATAATAAAAGATTATAAAATATAATTATAACAAAGAGGGCTTCAAGTAAAATTAAAATATTTAAGTTTATTTTAATAATAATTCCTCTCAACTATCAATCAAGGGTCGTGAAGGAAATATGAAGAGTCATGACTTTTGGAAGGCAATTCTATTTAAGAGAGGCCAAGCAAGGAGAAGGAGGCATACATTGTTGAGCACATCTATTTTCTGATTTCTACTCCTTGTTGGAGAATTGGACTTTGGTCCAATTACCCTGAGGATGAAATCCCTCTAGGTCTGAAATTGGAGGATGAAAACCCACAATTCCCTGGAATGATTTCACACAGAAATCACCATTGTGCACATTTGATAATTTTCAGTTGGTAATTAAAGAGATATCCTTTCAAACCTGCAATTTGTAATAGGGTTGCAGCGATCCATATTCTTCAAGATTGCAGCGATTAATATAGTCTGAATCTCATTTGTGGCAGCAACCATTTGGATAAATCAGTCTGCTATCAAAATGGGCAGGATGTATCAATTTGCAGTGACATCAATCAGCAGCAGGGTCTGACGAATCATGGCAAGAATTGCGCAGCAGTTCTGAGTAAAAGGGCGATGGTTACATGAATAAAATCTGCCATTTAAATAAGCTGAGTTCATGCTGATTATATATTCTGGATTATTTGTTATTCCTTATACCATTGCTGGAATCAACTGCATAAATCCAAACTATTCATAAGCCATTCATTGGTGGCAATTTCATTGTATGATTCTGTCTGGAGGCCGCAATTCATAGGTGAGTGTCTGTGGCGGATTTCATTGGATCAAACTGTTCCTACAGGACCGAATGTAACAATATTATTATCGGTTGTATTGTCTAGGCCAAGTGCTGTGCATAGAAGCAGCCTCCATAAGGGCCAACTAAGTAATTCAGCTTGTATTGACCGTATTCTGGCCGCTCCTATAAGAGACTGATCAGACCTGTTTGAGGGTCGACTTGTACATTTCAGTATTTATATTTGCTGCATATATAATCCATGGTTGAGATTTAAGCAAGTGTTAATACTTAGATGTTGAGGGTGCGGCTTGCCACCAATACCTGTAATTGAATTTAATCTGATCCTAACCGTTACTCTGATTTGTGGCGTTAATTATGGAAAATTTGTTGAGCTGCATTCGATTCGATCAAAATTTATAAAATATTCCATTCAGGATATTACATCCTTGGAGGTTACAGGTGGCTGTATCTATATTGTGTACTATTTATTTGTGTTGAAGTTGATAAATTGCTGTTGCCACTTACAGGAGGCTTACTTTGTTAACATACCTGTTAGTAGAGATTCCACTGATAAATTTAGTAGAGATTCCAAACTGTATCAGTAAAGATGTAAGCCCAAAAGGCTGCTTCAAAATCTATGGCACATTATACTTCCAATTTATCTCTAAGCATGCAACCTTTAAACTGCATATTATTCTCATACGATAACCAAAGACGCAACCTTAAAAAGATGTCAATCAACTGCAAACGGTGATCTTGATCTTAAACATGTATATATTCATTACCTGCAGCTTCCAAATCAGCTGTGATTGTACCAAGCTTTACTGCTAAAGGGTATTTTGTTTCATTATAATGCTGAACAGCATGATCATTGCCTCCAGTTCCATCCCAATTCCGTCTCCCACAGAGAATCATTCCATCCGTAAGATTCAGCCATAAGTTGTCAACTTTGTCACATTTTGCACATTTCCATCCAGAAGGAGGTATTATAACACCATTATCAATTTGTTGCAAATTCACAGCATAACCACTGACTTGCTTTTTATCAGCTGTCCAAGCTGCCACCTGTTCCTTGCGCTCCGCACCGGTAGCTGCCAAGACACCATCAACCGACAGCCTGACCTGACATGTTTAGAGAAATTAAGAGCACAAAAATTAGTGCTAGAAAGTCAACTACCTTTCCATTTCTATATATAAAATTAAAAATTTCTACTTTGGACTCTCAAACATAAACATTAAATTAAATGACATACAGAATTTTCACCTTTTCTGGCAGTTCAACTGATGGAAATGGAAGCGTCACAAAATCAGGCAATATTACAATATTATAAGACTCCTCATACTCAGGCTCTCGATTTTCAAAGCCACCTTCTAGACCTACAAAGATGCATCAACCAGTAACTCAAACTTACAAGGCTTATCAACGAAGTCTCTAGAAGTCACTGAAACCAGACAGAGTTGCAAATAAAGAGCACATGGCTACAAAAGTTATAAATAACATATTGTGACCCTTTTAATAGTCATCGTAACAATGGACTGCATGGTGCAATGTGAATTGTCAATTTGAAAAATTATTTTACCAAAAATTGTTTTCTTATTATAATTGTCAATATTACAAGGAAAATCACTTAAGTTAACCCCTAATTAGTTGGGTTATTTAAAAAAAAGCTGGGTAAATGTTTCTTTATCATATATTTTAGCATGAATATCCTTGAATATTATCAGAAAAGGGAAAAACAACCGTACTACAAACCATGTGGAGCATTCCACTTACAACCTCCGAAAAACAAAGATATCAAATGGACAAATAAATTTGCTCAGAAGTAATTTTTTCATGAGTTACATAAGAAAGAGCATGCATGTGAACTAAATTGTAAATATGGCATAGGTTCCAACTTCCTGCAACTCCCTCAGGCCGGTTAAAAGAGTCTAGCAATTTCCCTTTAGCAGAGGCACAAAACCTCCAGTTTTCTATACAAAATTTTTAGATTGCTTAACTGGACAAAACTAAATAAACCTGTGTTCTAAGAATAGTGTATTGTATTTTCTTATGCTTCTAAGTTAATTAAATACTTTCACTAGGATAGCCAACTGAATGGTAAAGACTAGAGTTTTGCCCTTAGCCATCTGAATGACAATGTGGTGTACTAGTGGGCTCAATGTGCTGCCCACCAGGTTTCAAATCTGTGACTGTGGCCAAAGAAATAAGGCAGAGTGTAAATCCCCTTAGACATGGAAGCTTAGGCAGAAGCAATGTAAGGAATCCCACAATTGCAGCGCAACCCATGTGTGGAATGCTTCATAGCAATGTTCTTTAGTTTTAACCAGAAAAAGTTTAGTTTTGCAATATAAGAAAGCAATTGTCCGCCAATAAAGTTGTACTAAATACTAAGGAAATTTCAACTAATGGCTTAATGTAATTTACAAGCACCAAATTCCAGATCGAGAATTTTAAAATTGCAGATGAGTAATGATTCAAACAAGAAGTTTTAAGTAAGGTATAAAAGCTTAAAAAACATATTAAGGTCTTCATCTATAATTCAAATTTCAAGTTGTAGCTTCCACATACTTGATTGACAGGCTTTGCACAACATACCTATTGCCAGTAGCATAGGCTTCTTGTGGGGTCTATCTTCACTAACAGGTTTTTTTCTTGCCTTAATGTGCAAGTAAACTGGATTTCCAGTCTTCCTGTAATTCCAATATACTGACTCCTTCCCAAATGCAAGAAATGAACTGAGGTCAACAAAAAGTCCTCCCTCTGACTTCTGCTCCTCAAAAACAAGGAAATATTTTTTCAGAAATATTGCAAGAAATCAGCAAGGGCATATATAACAATCACAAAAATGAAAACAACTCTGGTCACATAACTAACCGGAGTCTCAAAAGATACACAGCATTCTTCCTTGTATATGCGATTAGAAGCTTCTGGAATCCTGACTCTTGATAAATGGGACCGCAACAACTCCATTGCATGAGTTCTTGACATGTTTCTCACCTAGGCTTCAAACAAAACACCATAATCGTGAAGAGACTATGTCAGTAATGTTGAATTGCAATACCTAATAGAAAAGAAACTAAGTATTTTCAAATCCAAAAGCAATCACACACAGTAACATGACTATACATACCAGAAAATTCAATAAACTCGGCTTACAAAAATCAAAAGCATAACCTAGTAGAAAAGAAACTAAGTATTTTCATATCCAAAAGCAATCACACTGAGTATCATGACTCAAATACTGGTCAAAGACAAGAAAATCAAATAAACTCAGCTTATAAAAAGTAAAAATTTATTCAGAATTTCATAGAAAATAAGATCTCACTCCATGACAACTCCACTCAAATTTCAACATAAAATATCTACTAAATAGGAAAAGATCTGTCATAGAACTCATACCATCACCATGAAGGCATTTTCTTATTTAATAAGATCATCATCTTCATTTTGATGTATGTGAAGCATAGTAACGCAACTCAGACTTGAGAACAACTCAACAAACTGAAGAAAAACAGTAGACATGGCTCCAAACAACAAAACTCGGCAATAACTTGGCTAATAGTTGACTCTGTTCTTTTTCCAAACTACAGCCAAATTTTCTCTTTTTCCAGATGATCAAATGGCAATCTGCTAAATTGCCAACTAGCCATTAAAAAATCATATTCTCATTTCCTGCTGTTGAGGATGATAGTCCAGAATCCAAACCAAACTAATTGCCAACAAATAACATGGCTTGCATCTTTCTCTTGCTAATATTCTGCCATAATACACCTGTCCAAGCAACTACTCCAGTACTTCGTGTCCATGCAATATTCTTCATCTCCCACTTATTGGTGCCAAGCTTAATTAAATTAATAAATACTAATTTAAGACTATGCAAGTGCCTACATGTTCGATCACCGCAGAAAACCAAGACGAGGAATAACGTCTTTTGTAAACCTCAACTAGCATCAATAATTAACATAGGAAGAATTAACCAGGCCCTGTACCCTAATCCTACAAAAACAAGCATAAGCTCAAAGAAACACCCCAAGTAAACACCAAAATTGTACTACCATAAAATACCCTTCTACTTATTTGTAATGGCTGTGGAGGAGCCCTAAATATTTTCAAGTTATTAATCTTAATTTATTATAGCTCTTACAGAAACATAAAAGACAAATTCTAATGCATAAGCCAGACCTCAACTTTTAATCAAAATGTAGATCCCTACTAGTACTAGACCCAAATTTTATTGCCACGAAAAACCTAGTGACAAACATGTGCCATCTCCAAAAATATCCACATTCTGTCAATAATCAAATAAAAAGATTTTTCTAGGTCCCTATAGCACTCCACCCAATCCTATAGAGTCAAACCAAAACCCAAAGCAAATCACCACATTATACTAACATACAAAAGTTTAAACTTTATCCTTTGTCCAAATGGCCATGGCAGAACCTAAAACACAGAATAACTGACTAAAATGGTAATTGCAGAACTGTGAAAAGTAAAATTTTAATTAAGTCGTTAGTATAAAGTCCCATAGACCTTGACATTCAATCAAAATGGCTATAGTAGAAACCTACTAAAACTGATATAGTAAAACGTTCCTTAAAATGTTTTGAGTGAACACTAAGAATCTCATCCTTCATTGAAAATGGCAATAAAAGAACCATTAAAAGTTAAAACCCTAATCCTTTCTTAAATGGGCCACAAAAGAGCCCCAAAAATGCAATAATTCTTTAAAAATAAAGTGCCTATTGCAGAAACATAAAAATATGAATACTCTATTCCAGAATTCCCAAGTCCTCAAATTTAATTTAAATCACTGTGGTAGAACCGTGGAACCCAACAGACCTTGATATAATAGAAAAAGTAGACCTCACTGTTACAGAATCAAACTGACGCTTAAAGAAAACTCAAGTAAGCATCTTTATAGTACAATAATAAAACCCTAATCCTTTGCTAAAATGGCAATGGCAGAATCCTAAAGAGTGTAATAATTCCTCAAAATGGCTAATGTTAAAAAAACTATAAATATATTTCAGACACTAATACAGAAACCCAAAGACCTTAATATTCATTACTTAAAAATATCTATTGCACGGACAAAAAACCCACAAATTTAGTTAAATAGCCAACATGTAAACCAAAGACCTCAACAGATAAAAAGATAAAAATATATATAGAAATGTCACTGATGAAACGTGAAAACACTAACCATTTTAGCTTTTTTGACCACATTACCTAAACAACAAAATTGCATTTTGCTCTAAATTTATCGACACAGAAGATATCAGTAATGAATAGAGTAAACAAATTCTAGCATGCCTAATAATGGTAAATAACAAAAGTGGTAATAGAAAATATGACATATAGAATTGTCTCTACATTTGAACAGGATTATTTTCAAAACATATGAAAGATCAAAAGTAAAACCTTAACCCTTTTTACTGCTTTAGTCCTAAATCACATAAAAAACAAAAATACATTTCACTCCCAATTTAACTAAACAGAAGATATCATTGATCAAAGAGAATATGCAAATTCTAGCACAAAATATAATGGCAAACATTGAAGTAATATATAAAAAGATATATGGAAATGTCTCTACATTTACACAGTGATAGTGCCAACATATGGCTGATAAGTGATAAAAGCATAAAACCCTAACCATTTTTTATTCTTTAGACAAATTTAGCTAAACAACAAAAACGCATTTCACACTAAATTTATGTAAACAGAAGAAATAAGTAATGAAAAGAGTATACATATTCTAGCATGCCAAATAATGGTAAATGATATATAGAATTGTCTCTACATAATTTATCTAAACAGAAGATAAGCAGTATTTCCAAACACATGGTGAATTATGTGTAAAAACATCACACCCTTTTTACTCCTTTAAACCAAATTTACCTCAACAACAAAAAGGCTGGGCTTAAACAGCACACACTAAGCTTTGACTTGCTTAGGTGGCTGGTGGGCCCTTTCTCTTACTCTGTTTTGTTAATGTCTCAATAAGAGAAGGAGCCCACCAGCCACCTAAGCAAGTCAAAGCTTAGTGTGTGCTGTTTAAGCCCAACCCAACAAAAATACATTTCACTCCAAATTTATCTAAACAGAAGATGTCGCTAATAAAAAAGTGTATACAAATTCTAGCACCATGTAGTAATTGTGGCAGTAGATAAAGATGTATATAGCAATATCCTTACATTTAAAAAGATATATATAGAGAGAGATATATATATCCTCATTTATATACACATATAAAAAATATATATATATAGAAATATCCTTATATATATATATATATATGAACGGGAGTATTTGTCAAACATATGGCAGATGAAGCTGAAAAACTATAATCCTATACCTTTTAGTTCATCCGACCAAATTTACCTAAACAATTAAAATACATTTCATATTAAATTTAACTAAACAGAAGATATCACTGATAAAGAAGAGTACACAAATTCTTGATTGACAAACAGTGGCAGATAATAATCGTGGCTATTTGATAAAGAAACATATAGAAATGTCTATAAGTTTAACCAAAAGTACTTACCAAAACTACAATAGAGAGAACTAAAAAGCCCTACCCCTCTTTACACGTCCAGTACAAATTCAGATAAACAGGAAAAATATCATTTCAGATTAAGTTTACCTAACAGACAGTGCAGCTGATGAAAAAAGAACAGAAATTTTATTATGACGAATTATAATTTTAGGTATAGATAAAGAAATGTCTCTAAATTTGATCACGAAAGCTTACCATATATAAAACTGCTTTGAAAAAAACTAAAACCCTAATCCTAAAACAGTACGCAAATTTAACTCTAACAGAGAAAACATTTCACACCAAATTTACCTCATCAGTAATGCCGCTAATGGAAAAGGTCCTACAAATTCTAGCCTGGAAAATAATGCAAAATAATAATTGCAGATATAGACAAAGAAACGTCTCTAAATTTGATCAAAGATGATTTACCAGCCATACAACAGGTAAACATGAAAATAATGGCTACTGCATTAAAAAAATCCGCAAAAAACGACATGAAATCGATAGCGATTGTTACGATTTATTAGGAAAATGTCGGAAAGATTTCTCGTGCAAAGCTTACGTCGTATTTATCTTTTACAATTTGTTGCAGAAACTCTCGTGCTGCTCTGACCGGGGCTCGGTAATGGCGTAAACCCTTTTATATTGTGGCTTCTGAATCGAAAGAAAAATGTGTCGGGTTTAGTTTTTTATATTTTATTAATTTAAATTGGAATAGAAATCGACGTTTATGACTTAACGTGGAATGTCTCTATCATGTCACTTTATTCTTTGAAAAGAAAGGTGTATTTTGTATTTTGTATTTTGTAGCAATTTTCTTCTACCATGACTCAAGGAGAGAAATGAAATGTCCTCCTAAGGAACACCCTAGGATAGCTTGGGCATTGGGTTAGCATTATGCCTTGGGACCTCCTAACTTTCAATGTCTTTGGTTAAGAAGCATATCAAACTTTTTGCAAATTCCTGTGGTTTTAATATGGAAAGATAGTAACTTTATTATTGTCCTCTTGAAGTTTGCCACTTATGACATCTAGTTATTAAAAGGATAAAAAAGTATCGACTTTCAACAATAATGGCTATTGTCTTTGGTTGTCTTTTTTATCACCATCTCATCAATGTTGATGTCTGGTTAAGGTTAATTTCCTTACCATATTAATAAGTAATGGACCTCAATGTGTAATGGGTGTGGGTATGGGGATAGTGGTGTATATATGAATATAATTCTAGTTTGATGTGAAGTAGATTGGTAAATTTTAGTAAGGGTTTTTGTTTAAAATGAGTTTTACTTGTTTAAATAATTGATTAGATTCTATTATAACGCAACGACAATCTGTCTTTTACACTAAAGAGTAGTAGTATTTTAGTAATATTTTATTGGAATAGTTAGTTATTTCCAGTCAACATTATATATGAGTGATCCTCTTCTTGATTATTGAGTGTCACATATGCACTATCCTTCATGTGTGTATATCATTAGTATGTGAAGGTGGGGGATATACAAAGATCAACAAGACAATGAACCCTTAATACAGCAGTGAATGTTAGGCCTTAGCGATCTATGTTCCTAATGTTGATTATTGCTCTTTCTATCATTAGCCCTTGAGATTTATGGATTATCAAGACCCGTTCCATTTTAAGGGAAAGCTAGTAATGCCCACCTCGAGTAATTGAGGTGATTGGCAAGTGTTGTGGTTGGTTGTGGTCCCAAGGTGGTCGTTGGCAATGTTTGAACTTAACCACAACAAACAGTGGAATATTGGTGGATTATTTTCAATCTTGTATACAATAGCTTAAACTTGTCTAAGTGCACCATTCATAAGACATGTTGCTACCCATAAATTTCAACTAAGCATAACTTGTTAACCAACACACAAGAGAACCTTGGCATTAAGCTATTCGTCCTGAAGATTAGAGCACAGTCTATCACTTACTTTGAATTACATGTTGCAATAGGCTCTCCCAATAATTTAAGCATTTGTTTATTATGCAATAAAATGAAATCACTTCTTGTAAATAAATGTATTGAGGACTAAAATGATGTTTTACCATCACAACTAAGGTAAGAATTAGAGTGTGACATAAGAAGCCCCTAGTCAAATAATGTTGGCTCTACATTTCCAATAGTTGAAAGTGGGTTACAAAAAGCACAAGTGTGCTAGCTCATCCCCATGTTGATGGAAGATCATGTTTAATGTAACTATTGTGTGAAAGCTAAACCAAAGTGTTGTTACATAGGATGCCCCATAGTACATTGGAATGTCTTTCACAAGTGGTAGCTAGCCCAAATCACCAAAGAGGATGATGGAGTGAGCACCAAAGGGAATTGATTACAATTAAGGAAGTTTTCACACAAGGGACTATCAATTGTGCCAATAACCAAGGCCCAATGAAGCTCGTCCCATCAATTGGAATGCAACAAATAAAATGCATGATCTCCTAGAATATTCTAATGCCTTCCCTAGAGAGGTTTCATTTATTTTATTGGGATGTGAAGGCATGCATGTATGGTTGTTGTATTTACGTTGAAAGTTGACGTGTCAATTGGTACTAGCAACAAAGGTGATTAGGACAATGAAACTTTTGCAAAAAAGGACAATTCTAACATTATTAATCAAGTATGGCTTTCTAGTGCCACTAATACTTTGTACGATCATTCTAAGAGGTGGTTGCATTCCCATGAAAGTTGAATATGATACAACTATTTCAAAGCCAATGTGTTGTCCAACTAAGAAATTATTTGGTGCAAGGCATGAACTTGTTTGAATGTGTGGTAGTTGGTGTGTTGAATGATTAGAGTATGAAATCAATTAATGATACCTACAAAAATGAGGCAATGACCAAGGCACCGTAATTATGACTAATGTCAAATTCACAATGAACAAGCATGTCAAACTCATCCAATTTAATAACTACAATGCGGTTGAGGCTTGACTAGAATTGTCATTCTTCAATATTGTGGTGTTGCAACTTATCTTATCCATCATAAGGAAGCCTGTCATTAATACTGCTAGAATAATCTAGAGGTGTATGGTCTACAAGCCATGGATGGTATGTGATGGTTATTCTATCCCAATGGTCTACAATATCTTGTGTTGATGAACTAATGTTAGTGAGAATTGTGTGAAAGGGATGATATAAGAGCATTTTACTCTAATAGAAGGACTTGAAAGCATTAAACTCATTAGCAAGAATAAAGGTGTAGCAGGTAAATACACGAAAAATAGTTGGAATGAAATGTTTCGTCAACTCGTTATCTTTATGGGATGCTTCAAACGTCTAATTCTATGTCAATTCAATAAGTGTCATTAACTCCAATTATAAAGGTCACCCCATGTGTGTGTCAATGAAGCTTGAAGTTGTAACATTTTCATCATTAGAGGTAGGGACACACTGCAAGTTCTTCATGTTCGCATTCAAAGAAATAATGGATCCATTACATATTATAAGGGAGTGTTCTAATAGTAAGTGGTAAAAATTTTGTTTATTGATATACTAATCATACTCGCAATGAGGAACTTGCGAAAGGCAAATGGAGGTAGATTTTTGAGGTCAATGGTAGTTTAGATGCAAGTCAACATATGATGGTAGGTCTCAAACTTGCACTTATCTTTCACAACATACTTAGCAATGTAGTTGAGCAATGCATGGCAAGAGAGAATAGGATATCAATCTACATTTGCTCACTAGATGGAGAGAATGGTGAGGTTGTGCATGTTTGGTCTATCATTATCATGAGCAAGCATGTGTCTGGGTTGGCCATTTTTTAGTGATTGTTAAAGATGATTGTGCTTGCAAGTCCCAAGGCACTTTGTAACGACATGTTAAGGAGGATCCTTTCCTTTACAAGCATGTATATTTGTTACATTTGGTATTTCATTACACATGATTAAGTAGCTTAGTGTAGTCAATGGAGGGGACAGTTGCAAGGATCATTTGTGTCTAATAAGTAAGGGTCATCAAGGGTGGAGTGATGAAGATTTGGATTTATTTTCTCATTACCGTGTGAATTCCATGTAGATAAATAACTATTGCTGTATTCAATTACATTTTTGACTTTTTGTGAGTTGCTCCATTACAAGTTTTTAATGGTAGGTTCATGTTAGAGCCAATGAAAGCCATTAATATGTGCTTAACCTCCATGTTGCCAATCATACCTATGGAAAGAGAGATAAGTAATAAGGAGCAATCAAATTTAACAAGTTACTTGATGTTAAAAATGAATCCAGCAAGAAATTATCTCACCTATACTGGTAGTCTTGTGCACCAAGAAGCTTTTGCAACACCTCTTCATGATTGGTTGTGAATATATGGCATGCATGTAGAGTGCACTAATATGTGGGTTTTGAATTATGTTTTGTATCCACCACTAGTAAGCATGCTTTAGATCTAAAGTTTGTGCAACAGGCATAATGTTGTGTAAATCTGGCCACTTGGTATCTATTGTGCTTTGTGTGAAGAACAATGTTGGATAGTTGGCCTAGATGATCATGTTAGATAGCTATCCTTAACACCTTGTCGAAAAGGTTCAAGCAGAGCACATTAAGCAATCTGCAAGCTTGTCGTTGGGTAAGTCTTTTAAGCATTGGTAAAAGTCTGCAATCGTACTAGGAAGGCTATCGTCCAAGCTCTTCTTGACAAATATTGTAATTGTTGTTTTTCTTTAGTGATGCTAAATAACATTGAGTAATAAGTAATAGAAGCATGGGTGCTAACCAAACCTATTATAGTGGTATCTCATAAGATCAAGAGCATATTTGTGCATTTTAACCTCTTTGGTGTGTTGTTGTTTAAAAGTTATTGTGTTGTTAAGGAAGAGAGTAGCAAAATGCCATTACAAGTAATCCCTCAGTGTTATACTCATTTATTGGTGACAAAGACATGGATTCCTATTCCATATTGAAATTGCTCGATCAGTACCAAGTTATAAGAAGGTTCAAATCTCTCTAGCTTCTCTACATGTAAATGGGAGGATAACCTCAAATGAAGAGTCTTACTAAGCTTGTTGATTGAGTGAGTCATCTTCTTCTATACTTGTGAATGAAGAGTCAAGGGCAAGGGTGAATGCATCTAAAGTTACATGTTGTAGAGCATCAAATATATTAGTGAAGGTGGAAATCAAACATGAGAGTGTTTTATTCATCGATCTTGGCATTTTTGGAGTAGGGATCTAAGTGGGTGTGTGTTACATACTTCACGAACATGTGTTCTACTAACATAACAGTGGTGGCTTTTATGTTCCAAATTTTGTTTTCTGACAATTATGGTGTCTAATTGATTAATACATGTAGGCAAGTATTTAGCAAAAGTAGAAATATCTTGTGGAAAGCTAAGGGTGTGACTACTGTGTTTAAACTACCTTCCTCTTGCATAGGTGACTCAAAGAATTTGATTAACTCTTACTATTAACATTTCCTCAAATTGAGTCAAATTTTGTAAAGAATCTAGTTGGTCTCGAGGGTCAATGTTATTCAATTTAGAGAAGTGGTTTCCATTTTTCTTTGTGTTGGCACTTTTCCTTATATGCCTTGAAATTCCATCATATTCTCCCTCACAGGTGAAGTTTTCTCTAGCTCTCTCTTTTGTCAATGTTGCTCTATCCTTTTGTAGCATCTTCCTTGACATGTTTTTTGCCCTCAACTATTAGTCTCAGCATATTTGTGTTATTTTTCAAAGTTGGGGATCACCTTGCTTGCTTTTTGAGCACCTTGTTTATCTTTGCTCATGTGTTTTTCTATGCTTTAGGAAGTCCTTGTTCGTAAGCGCAAGCAGTTCAAAACTACAAGTGATCATTGTCTAGATTAATGGTTGGCACATCTTTAAGGATTTGTCAATCTAACAACTTATTTATATTGTTCCATTAGCCTAAGTTTCCACATCACAACGTGGTGGGCCTTGTTGGTCTTTGATTTACAAAGCAAGGGTAAAATCTGATAACACAAACACGTGCACATGGCAAGATTTCACACCTCCAAAGTGTTTTTTAGTCTGACAACACAATAATGTTACATCATTGGCCAATGTTTACATGTCATCACATGGTGGGCCCCTCTATTCTCTAGCTTGCATGTAACTAAAGACAAAGGCAATAACACTAACACTTTCATGAGGCATCTCAATGCATTCCAAAACAATTCTTAGTGTTGTCAAAAATTGGCATTGCAACATTGGAAGACAATAATGTTGGTTGTCATCTCATGGTGGGCCCCATTCTCTCTAGTTAGGAAGTTCATGAACAAATAAGGATAAAGGGAGATTATGTCAAATCAACCACTTGGCATTTCTGCACATCTCCAAAATAGTGACAGTTTGACAACCATTTCTCATTGTGCCATTAGTTGGTGCTTCCATGTCGATTTATTCGGCCCCTATGCTTATGAGGGATTTATTCTTATGCCTTCTATTTCCTATAGAATTTTGGAGTCTGCAAGAAGGTTTATTATTTTTGGTAGACTTCCTTCCATGTTCGACTCTCCTCCCTCCTCTGCACATTTCTACACTTCCCTCCTAGCTCTATTTCTGTAAATTTGTACATTCATTTCATCTTCTTTATTTTGTTCCTGCAAAGATTTAGACTATGTGTGTTTTTCACTCATGCTTCCCCATTCCCATTTCCTACCAATGTCCTTCTTGTAGACTTCTCGTCTCATGAACTTGTCCATCCTAGCTAGTAGTTTTACCATTCAAGTAGTAAACATCAAGTACTTCCCTACATGTTCTTGACATGCCATTATTGGCCTAAATTGAATGCAACAGAGATCTACAACCTACGAAATCCCTCCAAAATGTTGTCTAATCTCTCAAAAGCACAGACTCAAATGTAAGGCCATGTGAATATGTTAAAAATAGGTATAGATAACCTTGACTCCATAACTTATGACCCTACTTGTAGGCATCCAAAATTAATACCTAATCGAGGACACTCCACTGAGCATGGGAGGAATGTTCTAACTACTCTAGGTAGTCCAATAACTAATCAAAGAAAAATGATTATGCAATTCACTGTTCTGACATATTTATTGCTTTGACCTACACACTCCTACTTTCCCACTCAACAATAAGGTTGAAAAGCTATAAATACATCATCATTATATGTTTTAAGGGTTGGTCTCTATGTCAATTTTTTCCTTAGTTGCTAAGAGTATACTCTAGGGATTAATTAATAAATTTACGACAATATAAGGGAAGGATATTGTTTGTATAGACTATGGGAAAGTGTAGTTAGGTTAGGTAGTTGCATGATCATATGTCTCCATGGTAGGCTGTAATATTTTAGAGGAATATTTGAACCTAGTTATTGGTTCTCTCTCACCACATTTGTTGGCCTAATGTAATGAGGTGATTAATATCATAGCATTATAATGCATTGCAACCTATTTTGTAATGGTATCTCTTTATTGCATGTGGGGTATTGTTAATTTGAGATGGATTAATAAGTATGTATGACGTGTAATGTTTCCCTAATTTTATGATTCTATTGTTGTCCCATATGGATATATTTCTTTCATGCATGTTGTGACTTTATTTCTTAATGGATTTGGTACTAGTCAGATTGGTTTAAGATTCAACCTTCTCATTTATAAAACATTTTGTAGTTTAGTTTCCTATCTTGCCTACGTGCTTAACTTTAATTTTATAACTTTTGTCATATCTCAAGTGAGCTAGTACTCAAGTCATACTTTCAAAGGGTTAACCACACAAGATTCCTACTCATCTCTATAGCACATTTCTTTAATAGTAAACATCAATAGCAAGCTGGTGTCAAATAAATCTCCAAAGGGCTATATTGATGAGATGCAAGATGAATATGTGTAAGAAAAGATAAGGGGATTCATCTTATGAAATGCAATCAAGTTACATCCTTTGACCTAGATATGCATGCTTGATTACATCTATTGTATGTGACGTCTTTCGAGTCTACTCATGGCTACCATTAGGGCATGCTTGGTCAAGACCTAGGTTTTATATCTACATTATCTTTTTCAGACCTTGAGGGAGTACCCCTAGGTTATGCAGAGTCTAGAGAAGAAGAGGATTTACCCTAATCCTATGCATTAGCCCAAAACTATACTCTCCTTATTGATGTGTCCATCTCTTTGCCTAGGATATCTTGTTCCCCATTGTCTTAGTTTAAGTGATGGTACTAGAGGAGAGGGCCTAAAATTTTGAGATCCAATTGAATGGTTACTTTGCTAAGGAATTTATAATGATCTTATCCTAGGTGGTTTAGATCTTTGAAGACTTAGTTGGTGAGAAGACCTAGAAGTGTTTCTACCTTGGTGGTTGATGCTCCAAGGATTTCCTCTTTCCAAGAGGTGGTGACTCTGTTGTCATAATATCAACATGTTTGTTACTATTGCGACCCTGCTAGTGGTGCTACAAATCATATCCCAAGTTGGTATAATACAAGATTAAATAATGTTTAATCTAAGTGTTCTTAGTCATGGTTTTTTTTACCTAGACAAAATTTTAAAGCTTGGATTGGAGGAATTGTCTTTCACTAATAAGGAGTATATCAAAGACACATTTCTAAACTCTTTGTTTGGATATGATAGTGCTAAAACTGTGTGAACTCATAAGAGGATCTAGATACCTATCTGCGAGGAAGATGAAATCATAGAGTAGTTTCTTAGTAGCATTTTTTTGCAATAGATTGCAATGAAGATATTTAAACAATGAGACACTTGAAGGACAAGACCTTTCCCATAAAGTGTCTCAAGTTGAATTACATGTCTAAATTCAATAAATGACGGTGTGGTTCAAGTTTGTGACTTAAATCTAGAGGGGTACATCAGCATGTTAGATGGTGACTACAATGGCATGGATGAGATACAAATCCCAATCAATTTGAAGGCCAACATTGTGCAGTTTATTTGGGAAGTTTGCTTGAAGACATGAGTTGGCATGGGTTTGGATCATATTATTTATGGTTGGACTATGTTGATAACTCTAATGATGGGTTTAATATATACTCCTCAAACACTATTAGTATCATAATCATGCAAGCACACGAGAGTGGCTTCTATTGCAACTCAATGGTAAGTACATCATCAATTTGAGGGTGCTCAACTCCTCTGTCACATTTATCTTTAATAGAGGCAAGTGGCTTGTGGCAGTTTATCCATGGCCTTGTGCCATGGATCTTTATAGGATTGACCTACAATTATTTTTCTCAAATATACTTGTAGTAATATAATTTGTATTTCCTTTGTACAACCATGTCATTGTTTGTAAGTTGTTTTTGTCTTGTATATTTACCCTTGCTGTTGTTTATCTTCTATACATACATGTGTTCTACCTTCTGATCTCTTATCCCCTCTCTCCTCTTCCCATATAATTTTTAGTCCACTCCCAGAGATCTACCTAGATTCTCATTGTGCCTACAAGAGACACATGTCCCTAACTAGAGCCAAGCATGTTGGCACTTTTTCTCGTATGCCTTGAAATTACATCATCTTCTTCCTCACGAGTGAAGTGTTGCTAGGATCCCTCTTTTCTTGGCGCTACTCTATCCTTCTACAACATCTTCCTTGGCATGTTTTTTACCTTTGATTATTGGTCTCTGCATATTCATGTGATTTTTAGACTTAGGGATCACCTTTCTTGCTTTTTGAGTGCCTTTTTTAATCTTTGTGCATGTATGTTTTTTGCTTTGGGAAGTTCTTGTTTGTAGGTACAATTGGTTCGAAACTGCTTGAGCATTATCTAGATCAACAAATGGCACATCTCTAAGGA
Source organism: Cunninghamia lanceolata (assembly GCA_027924645.1). NCBI lineage: Eukaryota > Viridiplantae > Streptophyta > Pinopsida > Cupressales > Cupressaceae > Cunninghamia > Cunninghamia lanceolata. Next base: position 677,334 of record BSBN01000374.1, on the reverse strand, counting down.
GTTGTTAGTCTAACAAATTATTTCTATTCTGCCATTGGCTAGTGTTTCCACATCACAATGTGGTGGACCATGTTGGTCTTCAGTTCACAAAGTAAAGGTAAATTTTCATGATGCAAGCATGTGCACATGGCAAGATTTTTCACCTCCAAAGTGTTGTTAGGCTGAAAACAAAATAACATTGTATAATTGGCCAATGTTTACATGTCATTGCATTGCAAATCCCTCCATTCTTTAGCTCACATGTAACTATAAACAAAGGCAACAATTGTAGTACTTCCGTGAGGCATCTTGACACATTCCAAAATGATTGTCAGTGTTTTCAAAATTTGGTGTTGCATAATTGATAGATAGTAATGTAGGTTGGCATCTCATGGTGGGCCTAATTCTAATCACCTCACAATCTCATGAACAAATAAGGACAAAGGGAGATTATGTCAGCTCAACTACTTAACATTTTCATGCATCTCTAAAATGTTGTCAATTTGACAACCATTTCCTATTGCGCCATTGGTTGGTGCTTCTATGTCAGCTTGTTGGGTTCTCGTGCTTCCTAGGGATTTATTCATATGCCCTTTGTTTCCTACAAACTTTGGAGGGTTTATTTATTTGGCAGACTTCCTTCCACCTTCTACTCTCCCACCTCCTCTACACATTTATTCACTTCCCTCCTAGCTCTGTTTCTCTAAATCTTCATGTTCCTTTCCTCTTCTTTCTTTTGTTCCTACAAAAGTTCAAACTATGTGTAATTTTCTGAAGTGAAGCAAGGTACACATAAATGATTCCTACACTAATCTTAGAAGAGATTATTATGCAAATAAATATCTTTACAATTACAAGAAAGAGAACACACATATAAAACATACAAACAATATACCACAACAAGAGGGTGTACATAAGGAAAACCATTTCGAGAGAAAAAAAATCCATGCTCCAAAACCAAAACCACTTGTATTATTTAGCAACAACCATGGTTACAGTACAAATAGGTCATGCCTCTTACAAGTGTACCAACAACATGTAAAACTAGAGTAATTCTAGCAACATAACGGTACCTACAAAATAAACTATACAACCCATACACAACTCCAACTCCAAGCACCAATATATAGAAAAAGTACAAACTAGAAACCATAAATGGTTTTGGAAAATCATGAGCAAGGATAAAGGAGGTATGGTGACTAAATCCAAGGCCCAAATTCTAACACCTCCCTTGGGATAATATCCTTTGGGATATTTTAACATATTCCATACACTCTTATCGTTTGTCATATTTGTCATATCTAACCACCTAAACATGGGTGCCTTAATTTGTCTTCATTCTCCATTTAGAGATGCTCCATGGCATGTGTCATAAGACTATCATTATTAATGGTCAATATTCTAATGTAACTCCTCTTTTACATTCTCTTTCATGTTATATAACCTCTCATAAGTAACTCCCATATTACAAGGTCATAATGACTCAAGATTCTCTTACAACTTCTTACACACTTCATAAGATGCCAGCACATGCAGGAGAGTGCCTCCTCAAAGTGGGACACCCCACTCCACATGTAAGGACAAAATAATAAATAAATAATAATTAAATATAAATAATTAATAAACATGAACATTGGGAATCCAAGGTTGAGACACCTTTTTCAAACATTCTCCCACTCATTGCACACCGGGTTGCAAGAGAAAAAAAGAAAAAACCAACACTAAAATCTAATTGTTAGGGGTTGTGAGGCCCATAGACTCACTACACTACCTATACTTCTCTATGACTCTACAACATTCATCAAAGTAATGACCTTCTCCAACATCACCATCCCATCTTCTACCATGCCATGAATAAAATGGTATTGGACATTAATGTGCTTCATCCTCACATGAAAGGTCAGGTTATTTGCCAAACATATGGCACTCTAACTATAACAAAGAGTTGTAATATCCACTAGACTTATCCCCACATCTAAACAAAATCACTTAATCTAGATGGCTTCCTTAAAAACATGAGTAGCTACAACTTGCCACTTACTCATCCAACTGATAGCACCACCAAACATAATGAAAACATATCCACTACTGGATCTCCTGTTGAAATTAGGGCAGACAACTAAGAGGGAGGGTGAATTAGTTGTCACAAAACTTTTATCTTTTGCTGCATTTAATCTTCTTTACCACTTATTTACAGATTAATGATATAACCATGAAAGCATGAATCAACAACACAGGAGCATAAGCATAATCAACACATATAACACCAGGATTTTTACGTGGAAACCCAGTTAAGGGAAAAACCATGGTGGGGGTTAACCCACGAGATTTATTCTCTATTAAAAGAATAGAAAAATGGGAAGGCACTTGCCTTCGGGTGCATTGCCCAGAGCTCACTGCTCAAAGGAGGCTCACTGCCTATAGGAACATTCACAATGTTAACACTGAAAAGTTAAACTAAGAAACAACATCTTCTTCATGAAAGATTCAGTTCCATTGAAGTGCACAACACCTCTGCCCTACCCCCACTCACTTCCTCGCTACCTCCACATTTTCGCTCACCACACAATTTCCATGACTTCACAACATTTATTTATACATGACATCGACTTTGGAATGAACATTAAAGTCAGCCTTACAATCATCTATCTCGAAAATTCTCCAAGATAGGCATTACAAGCAATTACAATCACAAGACTTAAAATGCTACATGTGAATCATTACACTGTCGGCCAAACATAGTTGGGACTCAAATCTTCCTCAAACAACATGCCACGCTTCATAGAACTTCTCTTAGATCATCCACAACACACACTAAGCATCCGGTCAGCCAAGATTGGAGAGAACAACAACACCCAAGGAGAAATCTTCAACTATGAGCTTAATCTTCAATGCGGACCACCAACACAATAGGCACACGATCCAGAGACCACCACAAGCACAATGAAATCAACAAGAACAACCGCATCACCTCAAATCATCAAAAACACTTGCATCTTCATCCGGGAACTTAAGAACACCAAATTTCATGACTGTCACACTAGAAAGATTGCTTGCAGACCTCCAAACTACGAACCACTTGAGTTGAGGATACACACCAACATCCCACCCATACCTCTTAGATCTGTAGACCATAATATCCCAATGCAGAGCAATCCGGACCAAGTTCCTGCCACTCTGTTACCTCTGAACAACTGTAAAACCTGGTTCTACTCAAATGGCCATAACTTCATAGGTACTTCATGCAGACCTCTCAAATCTTAACTGAAGCAACTTCAAGCAATCCTCCCCAAACCCTTTAATCTACAGACTCTGATCTTCATCTCTGGGAATGCGAAGCAATCTACTTCACCGAACTGCACTGTCTTCACTGTCTCTAACAGAGAGATATGTAACTCACATGTTTCTTCCGGAGAGGCTAATTTTCTCAATATCCTCAACATATAAGTCTTCTAAACAAGTGATACAGTTGACACTAATGACAACAAGGATATGTTGACATCAATGACAACACAGATTGGGCACATATTTGCAACATCTCCTGCTATCAACGTCACCACCCCAACTTGAATCCATAAATCCATGAATAGTCACTGAGTGTTGGCTGCTTGTAGAATAACTAGGACAACAAATAGAGTACTTTAGAGGTTCCCCACAAATATCTAAAGACCCCCTTCATTGCATCCTATTGTACTCATCCAGGATTAGCCATGAAATGGCCAAGGACTCCCATTGCTTGGGCAATGTTTATACTAGTACAAACTATAGCATACATTAAGCTCCCAACAACACTAGCATAAGGTGATTTGGCCATATCATCCATCTCACTAGAAGAAGTTGGACACTATTCAATTGATAACTTTAACTCCACTGAAATAGGAACAAACAATGGTCTGCAAGTTGTCATGTTAAATCTCTCCAACACTGAGTTCACATACTTTCTCTAGAATAACCAAAGCTTTATGTTATTTCTATCTCTTATTATCTCCATTCCCAATATGAACTTGGAATCCCCTAAGTCTTTCATCTCAACATGTGTTGAAAGTTAAGACTCAAATTCACAACTTATGCCCTTACTGTTATAAAAAAACAACATATCATCAACATAAAATGCAATAATAAGGAAACGATCAGGATCAATCTTATAATAAACGTAATGATCCAATTTGGACCTCAAAATCCCAATCCCTACATAAAACAATCAAACTTTTGGTACCACATCTTAGGAGATTGTTACCATGCAAAGATTTCTTCAACTTACAAACTAAAATTTGTTTACCTTTTTCAATGTAGTGCTCTGGTTGTGTCATGTAAATTTCTTCATCCAAATCACCATGAAGGAATGTTGTCTCCACATCCATCTGCTCAACCTTGAGGTCAAAAGCTATTGCAATAGATAAGAACTGAATTGATGTCAGTTTAGCAATTATAGAGAATATCTCACCATAATCAATTCCATCAACATGGGAATATCCCTTCACAACCAATCTCACCTTGTACTTCTCCTCAACATTTCCATCTAAATCAAATTTTCTTTTAAACACCCATTTGCATCTAATAGGTTTCTATCCATCAAGCAAGGGTACTAAGTTCCATGTACCATTTTTCTTTAATGCAGTCATCTCCTCATCCATGGTCGTTTTATAGGACTCTACATCATTCATACCCATAGCCTCCTTCATAGTCCTAGGCTCATCAATGTTAGTACTCAAAGAAAAAATACATCTCCAATCAAGAGGAGTATACCTTTCTAGTTGTTATCATTGTCAAGTAGACCTCCTCAACAATTGAAGCGGAGGTTCTATCTCTTCTTTTGAACTATTTAATCTCTCCTCCTCTTCAAGTCCTTTGTGGGTTTCTAGTTCAACCTTCTCAATATTTGGGGTAGTTGGCCACATCTTTCTTTTTATCCTTCTTTGGCTACAGTACTACACGAAAGAAGCCTTAACTTTTCTAAAGATAACACTTCTACTATACAAAACTCTCTCACCCATAAGATCTCAAAGCTTGTACCATTTCACACCAACACCATAGCTAATGAAGATATATTTTATAGTCTTGTTCTCTAACTTTGATTGCTTCTCCCCAAGCACATGAGCATATGCCTTGCAACCAAAGACTCAAATATGTCTCAATGAGGGTTTTTACCAAACCACACCTCTATAGGTGTCTTCTCAACAAGAGTTGATGTAGGAGACATGTTAACCAGGTAACAAGTCATGGCAACCACTTCTACCTAAAACTTCCATTCTGAGTCAGATCCATTGAGCATACCCCTAGCCCCCTCCATCAACGTCTTGTTCATTCTTTCTACAACTCCATTCTATTGAGGGGTGTATGGAGTTTTCTTATATCTTTGTATTACATGATCCTCATAGAAATCTATTGAAATCTACTAAACAAAAATCACCACCATTATTAGTCCTCAAAATCTTAATCTTCCTACCATACTGATTTACTACAAGAGCCTTAAACTCTTTAAAACGATTGAAGACTTCAAATTTACTTCAAAGGAAATACCCATGTGCTTCTACTATAGTCATTAACGAAAGAAACATAATGCATATTTATTGAAATTGAAGGAACATTAATAGGACCAAAAACATCAAAATGTAGTAAGTCCAATACCCCAAAAGTTTTATGAGAACTAGAGTAAAACTAGACACATTTTTGTTTTTTGTATACACAATGCTGACATAAATCAAATTCAAGGTTACGATCACTCAATCCCTTAACAAGTTTTTTAATTTTTCAACATCCTTAGACCCTTCTCATCTATGAGACCCATCCTTTGGTGCCATAACATTATTTTATTTGCTAGTAACTTAGTCTCCAAAGCACGGGCACCCTTAGGTACCTAGAAAGAATGACCATCAGAAGTAGATGCAACACTCCTCTTTGTTGGTGGTTCCAATGGTGAAGGTGTAGATTCAGAAGATCTCTTCATTGTAGGAACAAAAGAACCATTTCATTGAATTGTGCATGCATTTAGCTAAAAAGAGTGCTAATATGAACACCCTTAGTAAGCACCATATACCCTCTCACCATCTTGCACCCTCCACTCAATAAAATGACCTACACACTCAAATCATTCAATTTACTTACTAAAGTAGGTTCCATGCCAAACTAGGGATATGCAGTACACCATTGATACCCTTCACTCGTCCATTAGGGAATCACATCAAGACTCTTCCATGACTAACAATCTTCAAATGAGATTCATCTCCAAGGTACACCTTCCCACCATCATATTCTTCATATTTTATAAACCAACCTGGATGTGAGGTCACGTGGAAAGAGGCATCAGATTCTATCAACCACACACCTTCTTATGCATATGTAGCCAAGGCCACAACAAAGGCATCACTATCATCCCAGGACGACTTCTCGAACTCGTTATCAAAATATCTCTTCTTCTTCTTCTTTTTCTTCTCCTTAGAGTCTCTTCTAAAATGACTAGGATTGCCATGGTTCCAACATTTAGCCATAGACTTACCAAGAGATTTGCATCTTCCGTGGGATTTAGATCTAGACTTATCTTGCTTCCTATCCGTCTTTTTGCCTTTTTCCTTCTATGTACCATGATTACCTATGACCTCCTTGGATATTTCAAAATTCTTTCTTCACATCTCTTTAGAAAGTAATGATGCCACCACCTCATCCATTTTCAATTTGGTGGTGTAACACTAGAAAAGTAGATTATCAATAATGCATGAAAACAATGGAATACAAAGATAAATCAACAAGTCTATGTTACACAATAGAGCTAGATAAACAAATATGAATGCAAACTACAACTATTGACAATCAAACCAAAATGCTCTATTGCTTTGAAAACTAAAAAGGAAGTGGTGGATAATTTTTAATTCAACTCTCAAGCTTTGTGATATTAAACCTCATAAAAAAATCTTCTACTAGATGACATGATTTATGTTGTATATAGCTATAGAGGAGAAAATTGCATAGTCACTCTTTCGACTTTATATTTTACACCATTTTGTATGGACATCATTAATGCATGGTTCTAACACTCATTTGGGCTCTTTTGGAACACTCACTAACCCCAACTCCAAATCCCTCTAATATATAACCTCCACTCTAGACCAACATTGACTTAGTTCTTAGGACATTCCCTACCGAGATTGAATTCCACATGTAATCTTGTCCTCTAGACTAGATCACAAGCATAATCTAGTCCCTAGTTTCAAATATATTTTCCCAATTCCAAGTCTGACTATTTGGGATATGATCATTACCTACTAACATGGATTCCAATATGTTTAAACTGTGTGTTTAGGGTTGTGTTAATGACGGCATCGTCTTGGGTCACTTTCATCATAAAAATATTATTTCTTCACCACATACCAATTAATTCACACTAGTCTTAGTTGACACCAAACTTAGTGTGTATTAATATTAGTTGGCATCAAATATAATTGTAAGAGTTTATGATTAACTCGAAACACCATAATCTTCTACAAGCCAAAGATTAACCTTCTACACAAAAAAAAAACATAAGAGAGCAAGTTGCACAATATTTGATGTAATTAATGAAAAAGATTAAAGATTACATGTGAGAACTTGCTTTTATATTTGCAAGTTAGAGAAAAACCCTAATATGACTTAAGAATAACGTAAGACTAAAATCAACCCTAAGTCAACTTAATAAAGTGTAATTAAATATTTAATTACACCAACACCCCCCTTAAGTGCAACTTAGGGAGAAATTAAAACCATGCAACTAATGCAAGAATGGGTCCCAGATACAAGGCCATGTTAGGTACCCATGGACAACAAGAATCTCTCATAAGGTGGAGAAAAAATAGAAAAACCCTATGGGAAAACTCCCTCTCCAAAAGAGAGAAAAAACATGCAAATAAAAATGTACAAGTGATGGAAGAAGTGCTCCAACTAAGACCCCCCTAGAATTGAATCCAACACAAGGATACAATCATCAGCCCCCCATAAGAGGGAAAGATAGAGGCAATGAAATCATCCAACATCATAGAATCTCTAGAACTAGAAGAGGATGCTTGAACATGGATACAAAAGCCAATCCACTTATGGCAAATCACATTTCTTCCCTTAGAAAGAAATAGCTCAACATGTGAATACTGAAGAACCTATGAAGTAGTTAGTCCCAAAATGAATGTCTCTGAAGACTGGATGGATGTCCACATGCCAAAATCTAAAGAAGCCACAACCAAGTTAGGAACAACCTGCTGAATCCATGAAGGTGACAAATGAAGACAAAATGGAAGCTCTGAATCAAGTGTCTCCAAAGACATAATATGACTGACAACAACAATGCCATGATTGTCAGCAAAGAGAAATTGCAGGCCCTTAAGAGTATCATCATCCTGCTCAATGAAGGAAGCATCAATCTAAACAAAAATAGGATGTGAAGGAGAAGAATGAATGGCACCATGATGTAAAGTTGAATCAATAGAAATAATACCAAGATTTAAATACCCAAACTTCTTTTCAAAAGTATTATTCACACAAGAAGTGTGATCAACAGTCAAAGGATTTGAGCCATCATGTGGAGCAAAATCAAAAAAGGTGTGTAATTGAGATGCATGATCAACCACCCCAGTAGCAAGAATCGTTGTGGTCTTCAAATCTCTAATGATAACTAGATTAGATGTGAACCATTATGAGTAATCTGATAGACGAAAAGTAGATTATGTGATATAGAAGACATACACAATACTGATGGGCTGAAATATTGACCTCTTTTTATGATGTTTTTATATGCTTTTAGAACTTTTCCATACGATCCTCCAGACACTTTACCAACATCACCATCATTATATGTTGTCTTTTTATATACTTTGCAAGACTTTGAACCTATGTTATTTATATGGAATATGGCGATGATATTATCAATTGAATGGTTTAAATATGAGTATGCATGCAATATAGATGGAATCCTATGGTTTAGTCATGAAGGTTATTTGTGTGCACATGTTTTGTGAATTAACCCATGTGCAGCAGGAACGTGTCATTAAGGAAATAAGCATTTGCAGCGAAGTTGCAGATAGGATGCCAGAAGTGCAGTCAGCCGGAGGATGAATGTGAACCATCGTGGACAGAAATAAACGTAGAAGAAGAAGACTTGTTTCAAACGCAGCTTATGTGTGTTGTTCATGAGATCTGTTGCATAAGAATTCTTGTTGGGATAGGACCCTGCTTCCTCTGTTCAGTTAAATTAATAAATTGATCTCAAACCTGTATCCTAGTAACTAGGGATGGATTGATGGTTGAAGTTAGTTAGTAGTTGCATAAAACTCTCCCATTTTTGTATAATTTAGGAGGGATGAGTTAGATATAAAGTTAGTTACTTTGTTTTCTGGTTACTCAGTTGTTACTCTATTTTCTATATTGGAAGATGCAGACATGTTTTATTAAGGAATGTCATTATTGAATACAATATGAAAGAGATTTTGATTATGATATGAAGTGAATGAAACTATGTGTTATGAAGATGCGTAAGAATCTGAACTAGATTTGATTTCCAGTTAAGTGAGTCAGTCCCCTGAGCGGGCCACTCAAGGTACTGATCCTCACTTCATTTATTTCCTTGTTCCTTATGCATTCATTGTTAAATCTTCTTTTCATTTGCATATATATATCACAAGTCACTTAGATTTCTTTGATTGTCAAATTACAGTAGTATGGTGTTGGTTCTTTCTCTCCGGATTGGCAGACGGTTTGCTAGTTTCAATGCATAGGCAGATCCGGCCAACAAATACAGGAGGTTGCGTGAGTTGCCTCCCCTTCACTTCTGGTTCTGCCGCACCAAGGGGGGTATCCCTATAGCTAAAGATTTTTCTTTAACTCACCCAATGATAGAAAGATTTAGCTTTACAACAACAGGTATAATACTCTCATGTGTGGACCAAGATTTGCACAATAAATCTCAAGGTTGGCAGTGTTCTTGGACATATCTAACTAGTTGAGGATGAGAGTATGTAGGGGTCCTATTTCTACTCCTACAAACTAACAGGTTGGAATTATGAAATGGTTTGTATTTAAGTTTTGGATGTAAGACATGGGGTTTTGGATCATAACTACTACACAGGGAGCAGACTGGTGCCTATCTCAGGGCAAGGAGTCAACTAGACGTATACAAGTGAATGGTTTGCACTGGCATTCAAGTTTCAAGGGGTTAGGACTGGTATTTGCCATACAAACACCACCCAAGACTGAGTATTAGTTGCCTCTACTTATAAATATCCTAGCTGACATACATTCTTCTCCATACTTTGACCTAAAATAGTTTAATCTACTCCTTGAATGAAGGTCACAGATCAAGCATGCAATACAAAAATCTGTATCCTAGAACCTTAGAAACCCTTAGCAACCAGATTCAGAAGAAGCTATGTATCTCTTATGTGAATCTGTACTGTCTTTGTCAATATGTTCTTAATTTCTCTGTTCGTGACTTCAACTTGACCATTAGCCTAAGGATGGTAGGGAGTGGACTTCTTGTGTCAAATCTGATATTCCTCCACCAGTCTGGTGATTAAATCTGATGTGAATTATGGGCATTGATCAGTCACTATCTCCCTTGGTACACCATATCTAGTGAAGATTTACTCATACAAAAATTTTGCCACATTGCTATCTCTAGCAAACTGCAAGGCTTTAACTTCCACCCATTTGGTTAAGTAATCAGTACATACCAGTATATATTCCTTATTGTTTGAAGTAGGAGAGATTGGACCAACAAAATCTAGTCCCCACTTATCAAAAGGAGCTAATGAGATTTGTGGCTACAAAGGCATTTCATCACTTCTTATAGGTCTCCCCATCCTTTGCCACCTACCACAACTTCTAGTATACTTGACAACATCTTTATGAAGTGTTGGCTAGTAATATCCTATTGTCAATATTTTGAAGGTTGTCCTTTTGGCTGCAAAATTCCCACCACAGGGTTCATCATGACAGACCTTCAATATATCAAACACTACTTCCTCTTTGATACACCTTCTCATAATGTTATCTGGGCCAGTGTAGAATAGGAATCCAAAAATCCAAGAATAAGGAAAACATTTGTGAACTACCTGTCTCTTCTCCCTTAGAGAAAAGTAGCCTGGAATCTGCCCTGAATCCAAATAATTAGCTATGTCTACATACCATGGAGTGTGTATAGTTAGAGCAAATAAATGTTCATCAGGAAAAGAGTCATCAAAATACCCCAAAAGTTTTATGAGAACTAGAGTAAAACTAGACACATTTTTGTTTTTTGTATACACAATGCTCACATAAATCAAATTCAAGGTTAGGATCACTCAATCCCTCAACAAGTTTTTTAATTTTTCAACATCCTTAGACCCTTCTCATCTATGAGACCCATCCTTTGGTGCCATAACATTATTTTCTTTGTTAGTAACTTAGTCTCCAAAGCATGGGCACCCTTAGGTACCTAGAAAGAATGACCATCAGAAGTAGATGCAACACTCCTCTTTGTTGGTGGTTCCAATGGTGAAGGTGTAGATTCAGAAGATCTCTTCACTGTAGGAACAAAAGAACTATTTCACTGAATTGTGCATGCATTTAGTTAAAAAGAGTGCTAATATGAACACCCTTAGTAAGCACCATATACCCTCTCACCATCTTGCACCCTCCACTCAATAAAATAACCTACACACTCCAATCATTCAATTTACTTGCTGAAAGTAGGTTCCATGCCAAACTAGGGATATGCAGTACACCATTGATACCCTTCACTCGTCCATTAGGGAATCACATCAAGACTCTTCCATGACTAACAATCTTCAAATGAGATTCATCTCCAAGGTACACCTTCCCACCATCATATTCTTCATATTTTATAAACCAACCTGGATGTGAGGTCACGTGGAAAGAGGCATCAGATTCTATCAGCCACACACCTTCTTATGCATATGTAGCCAAGGCCACAACAAAGGCATCAATATCATCCCAGGATGACTTCTCGAACTTGTTATCAAAATATCTCTTCTTCTTCTTTTTCTTCTCCTTAGAGTCTCTTCTAAAATGGCTAGGATTGCCATGGTTCCAACATTTAGCCATAGACTTACTAAGAGATTTGGATCTTCCATGGGATTTAGATCTAGACTTATCTTGATTCCTATCCATCTTTTTGCCTTTTTCCTTCTATGTACCATGATTACCTATGACCTCCTTGGATATTTCAAAATTCTTTCTTCACATCTCTTTAGAAAGTAATGATGCCACCACCTCATCCATTTTCAATTTGGTGGTGTAACACTAGAAAAGTAGATTATCAATAATGCATGAAAACAATGGAATACAAAGATAAATCAACAAGTCTATGTTACACAATAGAGCTAGATAAACAAATATGAATGCAAACTACAACTATTGACAATCAAACCAAAATGCTCTATTGCTTTGAAAACTAAAAAGGAAGTGGTGGATAATTTTTAATTCAACTCTCAAGCTCTGTGATATTAAACCTCATAAAAAAATCTTCTACTAGATGACATGATTTATGTTGTATATAGCTATAGAGGAGAAAATTGCATAGTCACTCTTTCGACTTTATATTTTACACCATTTTGTATGGACATCATTAATGCATGGTTCTAACACTCATTTGGGCTCTTTTGGAACACTCACTAACCCCAACTCCAAATCCCTCTAATATATAACCTCCACTCTAGACCAACATTGACTTAGTTCTTAGGACATTCCCTACCGAGATTGAATTACACATGTAATCTTGTCCTCTAGACTAGATCACAAGCATAATCTAGTCCCTAGTTTCAAATATTTTTTCCCAATTCCAAGTCTGACTATTTGGGATATGATCATTACCTATTAACATGGATTCCAATATGTTTAAGCTGTGTGTTTGGGGTTGTGTTTATGAGGGCATCGTCTTGGGTCACTTTCATCATCAAAATATTATTTCTTCACCACATACCAATTAATTCACACTAGTCTTAGTTGACACCAAACTTAGTGTGTATTAATATTAGTTGGCATCAAATATAACTGTAAGAGTTTATGATTAACTCGAAACACCATAATCTTCTACAAGCCAAAGATTAACCTTCTACACAAAAAAAAACATAAGAGAGCAAGTTGCACAATATTAGATGTAATTAATGAAAAAGATTAAAGATTACATGTGAGAATTTTCTTTTATATTTGCAAGTTAGAGAAAAGCCCTAATATGACTTAAGAATAACATAAGACTAAAATCAACCCTAAGTCAACTTAATAAAGTGTAATTAAATATTTAATTACACCAACACCCCCCTTAAGTGCAACTTAGGGAGAAATTAAAAACATGCAACTAATGCAAGAATGGGTCCTGGATACAAGGCCATGTTAGGTACCCATGAACAACAAGAATCTCTCATAAGGTGGAGAAAAAATAGAAAAACCCTATGGGAAAACTCCCTCTCCAAAAGAGAGAAAAAACATGCAAATAAAAATGTACAAGTGATGGAAGAAGTGCTCCAACTAAGACCCCCCTAGAATTGAATCCATCACAAGGATACAATCATCAGCCCCCCATAAGAGGGAAAGATAGAGGCAATGAAATCCTCCAACATCATAGAATCTCTAGAACTAGAAGAGGATGCTCAAACACGAATACAAAAGCCAATCCACTTATGGCAAATCACATTTCTTCCCTTAGAAAGAAATAGCTCAACATGTGAATACTGAAGAACTTATGAAGTAGTTAGTCTCAAAATGAATGTCTCTGAAGACTAGATGGATGTCCACATGCCAAAATCTAAAGAAGCCACAACCAAGTTAGGAACAACCTGCTGAATCCATGAAGGTGACAAATGAAGACAAAATGGAAGCTCTGAATCAAGTGTCTCCAAAGACATAATATGACTGACAACAACAATGCCATGATTGTCAGCAAAGAGGAATTGCAGGCCCTTAAGAGTATCATCATCCTGCTCAATGAAGGAAGCATCAATATGAACAAAAATAGGATGTGAAGAAGAAGAATGAATGGCACCATGATGTAAAGTTGAATCAATAGAAATAATACCAAGATTCAAATACCCAAACTTCTTTTCAAAAGTATTATTCACACAAGAAGTGTGATCAACGGTCAAAGGATTTGAGCCATCATATGGAGCAAAATTAGAAAAGGTGTATAATTGAGATGCATGATCGACCACCCCAGTAGCAAGAATCTTTGTGGTCTTCAAATCTCTAATGATAACTAGATTAGGTGTGAACCATTATGAGTAATCTGATAGACGAAAAGTAGATTATGTGATATAGAAGACACACATAATACTGATGGGCTGAAATATTGACCTCTTTTTATGATGTTTTTATATGTTTTTAGAACTTTTCCATATGATCCTCTAGACACTTTACCAACATCACCATCATTATATGTTGTCTTTTTGTATACTTTGCAAGACTTTGCAAGACTTTGAACCTATGTTATTTATATGGAATATGGTGATGATATTATCAATTGAATGATTTAAATATGAGTATGCATGCAATATAGATGGAATCCTATGGTTTAGTCATGAAGGTTATTTGTGTGCACATGTTTTGTGAATTAACCCATGTGCAGCAGGAACGTGTCATTAAGGAAATGAGCATTTGCAGCGAAGTTACAGACAAGAGAATTAAAGGAAGTGAAGATAGGATGCCAGAAGTGCAGTTAGCCAGAGGATGAATGTGAACCATTGTGGACAGAAATAAACGCAGAAGAAGAAGACTTGTTTCAAACGTAGCTTATGTGTGTTCTTCATGAGATCTATTGCATAAGAATTCTTGTTGGGATAGGACTCTGCTTCCTCTGTTCAGTTAAATTAATAAATTGATCTCAAACCTGTATCCTAGTAACTAGGGATGGATTGATGGTTGAAGTTAGTTAGTAGTTGCATAAAACTCTCCCATTTTTGTATAATTTAGGAGGGATGAGTTAGATATAAAGTTAGTTACTTTGTTTTCTGGTTACTCAGTTGTTACTCTATTTTCTATATTGGAAGATGCAAACATGTTTTATTAAGGAATGTCATTATTGAATACAATCTGAAAGAGAATTTGATTATGATATGAAGTGAATGAAACTATGTGTTATGAAGATGTGTAAGAATCTGAACTAGATTTGATTTCCAGTTAAGTGAGTCAGTCCCCTGAGCCGGCCACTCAAGGTACTGATCCTCACTTCATTTATTTCCTTGTTCCTTATGCATTCATTATTAAATATGATTTTCATTTGCACACACACACACATCACGAGTCACTTAGATTTCTTTGACTGTCAAATTACAGTAGTATGGTGTTGGTTCTTTCTCTCCGGATCGGCAGACGATTTGCTAGTTCCAATGCACAGGCAGATCCGACCAACAAATACAGGAGGTTGTGTGAGCTACCTCCCCTTCACTTCTAGTTCTGCCACACCAAGGGGGGTATCCCTATAGCTAAAGATTTTTCTTTGACTCACCCAATGATAGAAAGATTTAGCTTTACAACAACAGACAGAATACTCTCATGTGTGGACCAGGATTTACACGATAAATCTCAAGGTTGGCAGTGTTCTTGGACATATCTAACTAGTTGAGGATGAGAGTATGTAGGGGTCCTATTTCTACTCCTACAAATTAATAGGTTGGAATTATGAAATGGTTTGTATTTAAGTTTTGGATCATAACTACTACACAGGCAACAGACGGGTGCCTATCTCAGGGAAAGGAGTCAACTAGACGTATATAAGTGAATGGTTTGCACTGGCATTCAAGTTTCAAGGGGTTAGGACTGGTATTTACTGTACAAACACCACCCAAGACTGAGTATTTAGTTGCCTCTACTTATAAATATCCTAGCTGACATACATTCTTCTCCATACTTTGACCTAAAATAGTTTAATCTACTCCTTGAATGTAGGTCATAGATCAAGCATGCAATACAAAAATCTGTATCCTAGAACCTTAGAAACCCTTAGCAACCAGATTCAGAAGAAGCTATGCATACAACAAATGGAGACAGACAACTAGACACATGCAACAATGCATTTTTCATATGAAACAATAATGAAACTAAAAATTTTTGCAACATGCATTCAAAATGCAACTCATAAACTCCAAAATGAGATGGAACAACCAAGAAAGGCTTTGTTCTTCGTTATTTTCCAAAAAAAATGCCCAAGTCTCTAACCACCCAAAAATGAGTGACACAGCCTGCTATATAGCAAGAATGTGTACTCAGCAATTAATCACAGGGTCTTTTCAAAAATTTGTCAAATGCAGTGCACCATGAGAATGGCGCCCAAAACATTCAATGCAATAGGAGACAATGAGGAAAGAAGCAGGTGAAATTGGGATCTGCACCGCCGCCTGGAGAATTTTTCATTGAACATAGTAGATGGCCCATCAATCAAGACCCATACCTCTGTAAATTTGCCATTAATGGCATACCAACTCACGGCCTTGGAAACTCAATAGACTGTGTGCCTTACAATTTTCCCGCCTGGAAATAGCTACATATACAAAGAAAACCTTCCTTTTGAAAATTTGAATCAAGGCCATCGATTTCCTCCATTCGCCAAGATCAATGGCTCCAAATTGCGCTGAAAAAACCATAGTCAATCAAATCGCACCACGTAGGTGCCCATTTTCCATCGTTGACTTTTCGCTCCTCCATTTTGCCTTTTTTCGCCCTTGAATCCTTTGTATATGTGAATGCATATACATACAATCGCGCCTGGACACGTGGTATCCCCTGATTTGCTCTCCATCACTGTGAAATTGCATATTCATCAGCCATCGAAATGACCCTAGGAGTATCTGCCGATGAGCAATGTTATGCCAACGAGCCAATGTATCTTTTCCTTTTGCATATGCGGGATACAATGCTTCTCATAGAAGGCAGACCCGAAAACATTATAAAACACATTCAAACTCACCATCAGGTCTGGCTTGTATCTCCCCCATGCACATATTCTTTGTATATTGCATTGTACAAATGCAATGTACAACGCGGACTTCAAGCCATTATAGAACAAATTAAAATTTGAATCGAGTCCGGGCATTTTATTTTTACCTCCTTTGTATATCCGCAATATACAATGCACACACACATACAAGCTGCGAACTTCAACACTTTATCTGCTATATTGGAACATCCTTTGGAATCCGCGTTGTATCTTTCTCATTGTATCTTTTCGTTGTATATCACATATACAACGCATAACATGCAACCCACAGACTTCAACTTGAAATCTGCCAAAACATATTCTCCTTTGCGTCTGGATTGTATATTCTTTTCTTCGTATCATTGTTTTGTATATCGCAAACATACAACACGGATATACAAAACAAAATATACAATGCGGATCTCAAACCTGTATCAACCAGAATGTATAATTTCTCGGGTCCGGGCCTTGCATATTTGATTGCATGTGCCAACATACAATCGCCTTTGTATGCAACTGGTGGGCCCGACCCTTTGTTTTTCTTCTTTGCACATTGACAATGCATATCTCCTTTGTATGTTGCCGCCAATGTACATTCTGCCTTGCATCTTGGCAATGTATGTTTCCATTGTATGTGCATCAGCCATCGGGAAAACATTTTGCTTGGTTGCCGATGCATACCTTCTCGCCGATGACAAACCGCCATCAGACAGACCACCACAATCGGCCAAACATCCTATAGCTCGGTCAATAACCCAAGTTACACTGATGACCCTTTCATTGTAGGGAATGTATAAGACCCTTGCACATTTCCTTTGTATGTCGAATATACAACGCGAACATACAAACCCTTTTACATACAAGCAAGGAATCTTTCCTGGAATATGCCTGCAATGTATAACCCGATATGCATACAAAATGCATACAACTATTTTTTTGCATCCTTTGAGGCTGATTGAACATTATTTCGGGCCCACCACTTTACAACTGCACTTGTACATTTAAACTTGCACATTTCAAATGTACATACAAACACCAATGCATATACAAAGATACATGCGTGAGGCCGAGGGGCTTAGAATTTTTTTGATTTTATGAAAGGTGCCTGCGAATGAATACTTGAAACCTAGATGTTTATGCAGGCACCAACATATGGTTGATGAACAAATGCATGCTTTGTCTACTTTAAGTCCTCCGGAGGTTAGCATTAGTTCTCTTATCATTTTGGATGTTTTGAGTTAATTATGTAATTTCCTGTTGATAACAGTCATCTATAGCTTATGCTGCAGGTACCCATAGCTACTAGATTCTGTAGTTATTTTTATTGTTCTTGCATTTCTGTGAATTCCAATAGAGTAGAATAGTCTGAGTAGGTTTGGATAAGGTAGTTTAGGAAGAATATGAGCCCTGAAGGCACATACAATGCAGTGCCATCATAAGCTTATGCTCCTTGGTTGATAATTTAATGTAGGAATGCAATGATAGAGTGGACTGTTCAAATAGGTTTACCCCTAAATTATGTTAAGTCTACAACACATTAGCTTTCCTCTACATTTTTGGCATCATTGTCGGGGATGGTGCTACCTTCATAGGCTCATTTTTATATGCTTTCATAGTTTAAATTTTGATTCCAGCATTAGGATTAATAAATTAACTTTACAGGAAACACCAGAAATTATACTAACATTATGCAGGACCACTGGAATATAAAGCCAAATTCATTGTATGCGGAGGTAGAGAGATAACCAAGACAGATTCCTCCCTTCAAATTTTCAGGATAGAGAAGAAACAACTGACTTTATCAATTATACAGTATAAAGTGCTGAAGAAGAATTTCCTCTTACATCTTCATCAACACCTACATCTTCATCAGCTTCTTCCACAACTACAGAAGGGAACTTTAGAACCATAGTAGATGTTGCGGTGTAGGATCCACCAGAGCAAGTGGCGTTCGAGTTTCCTATCACTGATCAGGAGAGGGCTACAGTGCTAAAATTTTTTCCACCATCAGCATTACCAGTCTTCTATGGCCTGGTGACAGAGGACCCAAATACGTTCTTGTTTGAGTTTGATATCTTGTGTAGGAGCTATGAATACACCTCAGACGCTCATAGGCTGAAACTCTTTCCTGCTACCCTCAAGGATGCAGCTTTGAGATGGTGTATGGGGTTGGGAAAAGATGTCATTCCAGAATGGGACACTATGAAGGAGAAATTCTTGGAGAAATACCAAGATTACTGTTGAGGACATGATAGGAGGATAGATGGCATCTTCAGGATGTCACAAAAGGAGGAGGAGCCACTTGAAGATTATGTTGAAAGATTCCAGTTTGCTCTGAAGAAGAACCCCCAAAACAAATTATCTAAAGAATCATTAAAATTGATTTTCTTGAGAGGGGTTAAGGATGATTGCATGGATGCTTTGAATCCCATTGGGCAAGGTGATATTTCTCAGCTACCTTTTGAGTCAATTTGTAAAGTTGGTCGAAATTATTCAAGGACTTTCACCAGACGACCAAGGGGAGAAAAGACATCAATTACAAACAAGGCAACCAATGGAGTTTCAAGAGTGGAAATCAACAATTTGATGTCCAACATGAACGAAGACATAATCAATCATATGGCTACACAACTGGACACTCTTCACATCGAAAAGAAACAAGAAGAAGTTGATGCAATGCTTACTGAGTACTGTCCTAGTTGTAGGCAGAGGAAGGCCAGATGTAAATGCAAAAGGGTGGGAAGCATCTAGCAAGAGAAGGTTGAAAGGCTATAATTTTAGCCATTTGAAGGAGAGGATGGACAATTGTTCTTCATAGCTCAAAGGAGACCTTGGTAGCAAAGACAAGGTATGCCCTCTAATCCACTAAATTTTAGTTCACCCTTTCTTGCTGCAAACTAAAATTTCTCTGCTTGGAACACTCAACCATGGCCTAATAATCAAAATCTCTGGTAGAACCCACAATGGCCTACTCCACAACCTGGTTGGAACCAACAACAACCAAACCCATGGCCCCAACAAGGTTTTCAAGGTTCCAACTATAATCCCCAGTGGCCTACATAGCAACCTTAATGGCAACCTCAATGGAACAACAACCAACAATAGCAACAAAATGCAACTTACCAGCAACCTATGATTCCATCTCAACCACAACAGCCAGCATAATTCCTCCATCAATACCTTAAAATCCACCTCCTAGACCTACCCAAATCCCTGCCCAACCTACACCTAACCCTAACAACAACTCTGTTCAACAGACTTATACTAACGAGGTGATGCAATAACCCACCTATGGGGTAGAAGTGAGTAATGTTCATCTCAAATTAGGGAAGCAACTTGTAGGTCCTTCGTCTCCCCAAATTACAGATCTTGAAGATGAAGAACCCACAGAGGAAGTCTCAGATAAACCACCATTGGAATCTGAATCAACTCAGGAACCTCAGACCTTTTCACATCCTAAGCCTCCTTTCCCTGAATGCTTGGCTATCCAAAAACAACCAACACAGTCTGAAAATGACCTCATAGGCTAGTTGCAAGATATAAGCATAAAGATTCCCTTAATCCAAGCCATCAAAGATATTCCCATCTACACTAAGATTATCCGAGATCTCTACATAAAGAAGCCAGGAAGAAAGAGGATAGACCCAAAGATAGTTCATGTTTTGGGTAACCTAGCTGACATAATGTTGGGGAATATAACTGTTCTCAAATATATAGATCCAGGTAGTCCAGTGGTGGATGTCAAAATCAATGGGACTCTGATTAAGAATACTCTGCTAGATTTAGATGTTGTAATTAATGTAATGACTAAGGAGACAATGCAAACACTCCAGTTGAGCAACCTTAGGCCTACTCAGACAGTCTTGCAATTAGTTGATAGATCTACAGTCAAACCTGAAGGAGTCATTGAGGATTTGGTCATTGCATTAGATTGCTAGGAATACCTTGCTGATTTCATAGTCCTGCAGCTAAAGGTTAATCTTGTTGGTTATCCTCTTATACTAGGCAGACCATGGCTTGCCACAACAGATGCATTTATAGGTTGCAGGTCTGGTAACATGATCATATCTAATGGGATTGTCACCAAGAAATGGGTTCTATACCCACCAACCCAACCATATCATGAGCTTGAGAAGACCATTTGGCCTACCCTAGAAGATGGGGACATCTATTCCCTACAAACCTTGATGACTATTGAACTCAACCCCTTATTAAATATTCAAGATGAAGACGAGTTGATTGCTCACATTGTACAAAATGAATGTGGAAGGCATCCGCAGCAGTAAGACTGTTTATCTTGCTTACAAGATCCCTTAGGAAGCATAATACCTACCAGTTCCTCAGAGGAGGTATCTCAAATATTTCATACTTTGTTACCCCAACAATGCTTACTAGTAATACCTAGCCTTGATTTGTCCTTTGTATAAGAAATGTCTAAGCCATTAGAAATCAAGCCAGGAAAAGTGTTGATTGTTAATAATGCTTTGACTGGTGAGCAGCAACAATCCCTGCATGCAGTATTACAAACCCACTCAACAACATTTGCATGGGATTACAGTGACATGAAGGGCATAAATCCTACTTTGTGTATGCATAAAATTTATATTGATAATGGCCACAGACCTATAAGACAGCAATAGAGACGCATGAATCCTGCTCTCAGATAGATAGTGAAAGCTGAACTTCAAAAGCTTTTAGATGCAGGGTTTATATACCCCATTTCAGATAGTGAATGGGTTTCACCATTGGTCATAGTTCCCAAGAAAGGTGGCAAATGGAGAGCTTGTGTTGATTACAGAGAACTAAATGCTGCCAATGGGAAAGATCACTTTCCATTGCCCTTCATTGATCATGTTCTTGGCTCTTTAGCAGGTAAGAAATATTTCTCATTTCTTGATGGTTTTAGTGGCTATAACCAAATCAAGATTGCACCAAAGGATTGAGATAAGACAACATTTACATGCCCTTGGGGGACTTATGCATATTATGTCTTGTCTTTTGGTCTGTGCAATGCTCCAGCCACTTTTCAAAGAGCATTCCTTAGTATTTTCTCTGATTTTGCCCATGAAAGCATGGAAATTTATATGGATGACTTCACCACATATGGTGAAACATATGATGAAGCTTTTCAAAACTTGGATAAAGTTTTGAAGAGACGCATAGAGGACAATCTATCTTTGAGCAATGAAAAGTGTTTCATGATGATGATACAAGGGATAGTTTTGGGACATTTTATCTCAAGTGCAGGCATACAAGTTGACCCAAAGAAGATTTAAATTATCCCTACCTTGCCTATTCCACAAAGACGGAAAGATGTAAGGAGCTTCCTGGGACGTGCAGGTTATTACAAGAGGTTTATTCAAGATTTTAGCAAAATTGGTGCACCTCTGTTTACTCTATTGACAAAGGATAGTGAGTTTGAATGGACACCAAACTATCAGAATTCCTTTAAAAAGCTAAAAGCATCCTTGACACATGCTCCAGTTCTCAAAGGTCCAAATTGGACACTACCTTTTCACATCCACACAGATGCATCAGACTTTGCTATTGGAGCAGTCCTAGGCCAACAAGAAGGAACTAAGGAGTATGCAATATACTATGTAAGTAAAAACCTACAGGGAGCTGAGTTGAACTACACAGTGACAAAAAAAAATGTTGGCAGTTGTTTATGCCATTAACAAATTTAGACACTAAATTACTGGTTATAAAGGGTTCATACATACAAATCATACAGCAATTAGATATTTGATGAATAAGCCAATAGTGGGTGGCAGACTTGCAGATGGTTGTTGTTACTACAAGAATTTGACATAACAATTGTTGACAAACCAGGGAAAGCTAATGTAGTTGCTGATTTTCTATCTAGACTGCCTACTCAATCATCAGAAGGGGTGGTTGATGACTCTTTTCCTGATGAACATTTATTTGCTCTAACTATACACACTCCATGGTATGTAGACATAGCTAATTATTTGGATTTAGGGCAGATTCCAGGCTACTTTTCTCCAAGGGAGAAGAGACAGGTAGTTCACAAATGTTTTCCTTATTCTTGGATTTTTGGATTCCTATTCTACACTGGCCCAAATAACATTATGAGAAGGTGTATCAAAGAGGAAGGGGTGTTTGATATATTGAAGGTCTGTCATGATGAACCCTGTGGTGGGAATTTTGCAGCCAAAAGGACAACCTTCAAAATATTGACAACATGATATTACTAGCCAACACTTCATAAAGATGCTGTCAAGTATACTAGAAGCTGTGATAGGTGGCAAAGGATGGGGAGACCTATAAGAAGTGATGAAATGCCTTTGTAGCCACAAATCTCATTAGCTCCTTTTGATAAGTGGGACTAGATTTTTTTGGTCCAATCTCTCCTACTTCAAACAATAAGGAATATATACTGGTATGTACTGATTACTTAACCAAATGGGTGGAAGTTAAAGCCTTGCAGTTTGCTAGAGATGGCAATGTGGCAAAATTTTTGTATGAGGAAATCTTCACTAGATATGGTGTACCAAGGGAGATAGTGACTGATCAAGGCCCACAATTCACATCAGATTTAATCACTAGATTGGTGGAGGAATATCAGATTCGACACAAGAAGTCCACTCCCTACCATCCTCAGGCTAATGGTCAGGTTGAAGTCACAAACAAAGAAATTGAGAACATATTGACAAAGACAGTATAGATTCACATAAGAGATTGGGTTTCTAGGTTACAAGAAGTTGTTTGGGCATATAGAACTACTTGGAAGACAACTATAGGGTTTACTCCTTATGAATTGGTCTATGGCAAGACAACAGTCCTGCCTATAGAATTTGAATACAAAACCCTGAGGACAACAATGGAATTAGGGATGGATTTGACATAAGCTCAAAGGGACAGACTACAACATTTTAATGCTCTTGATGAAATCAGATTAGAAGCCATCCACCACACCGAGGTTATACAGAAACAAAGAGTTAAATGGCATGACAAGTATATCAAGACTAAGGAATTCACTGTTGGTGATTGGGCCCTTCTCTATGATTCCATATACAAGGATTTCAAGGGCAAGCTTCAATCTTGGTGGTTGGGACCATATGAGATTAAACAAGTATTCCCTAATGGTGCAGTCTAATTACAAACTATTAATGACATCCAATTTTCATTATTAGTCAATGGACACAGACTGAAACTATATAAGAAACCACTTTAGAAGGATGATTTTCTTGTTTCTCTAGCCACTCAGTATGGTACTCCTGGCACTCCTGATAAAGGTTCTGTGACACTAGCTAATACATTGTCAGAAGATGATCCACCATCAGAAGATGATCCACCAATCCTGTCCAGTGATGCAGAGGTTGAGTTGTAATACTCAACCCCTGTCACTGAAACTTAATTTTTCATGCTTTATAATTCACATGCACAAACAACACACTATCCAAGATGACCACAATCAACTCCAGAGGGACTTGTTTTTCACTTTTAGTTGGGTGACATATTGCATAGGTAACTATTCATTTGGGACTTGTGCTGGAGGCACCCGTAGCAACTACAATCTGCAAATGTCTTCACTACTTTGGAAAACAGTACACCATTTTTCCCACTCATTTCAAATCATCTACACATTGCTTCATTCATTATGCAATAAATCTAGCGCTGCTACAAAGGTGTCAACTCAAGCTAGTGAGTTGTTCATTCCTACATTACGAGTTGTCGCATCAAATCAACTCCGCAATACCCGCCACCTTACCATTCATTCGAATGCATGTCATCCTGCTTGTATCAAATAAAATGTCGAGTATGTGATCTCAAATTCTGAGGTGCGCTAATCGTTTATTCCATAACATGTGTACATAAGGTAACTTTCAATTATTATACTTAGCTTTCTTTTTATATTCATTATTACTTTTTATTTATTTCATGCATGCGAAAATGTTTATCACCATTCCAATTAATAGTTCCTCTTCCTCGCATATCACTTGCCACGTGAAGTGAGGTCACTTCATAGTTTAGTTGGGGGGAGGGGTTTAATTTCTCAATTTTCACCATTTTTTCTATCTTTGTTTTTTTTGAGATACCTTTCTATGCCATTTTCTAAAACAATAAACCTTCCCTGTTTCGCCAAAATATGAATTTGTTACCCTGAGAAAGTTGTAGTGGGAAGAATAGAAAAGGGCAGTAAACTGTAGGTTGGTTCTCTTCAAGGTGGTAGAATTGGTGTTTTGCAGAATTTGAGAAATTAAGACTTAAGAGATTACATAATACAAATATAATGGGGGTGATGTAGTACGACGAGAGCCATCTACACATAAAGAAATATTAGAGGATGTGTTAGTGCTACCACTCTTTACCAGAGTAGGATGGTTGGACTCTTTTTGAAGTTGATAGAGTATGATAACGAAATGGCAAAGGAATTTGCAGCCACACTACAGTATGATGAGGCAATGGTTAGGGGATTGATAGTAGATGCTTCAGAGATGGCCATTGCCCAAGTCACATAATTGCCGCGCACAGGGTCTGAGTATCCAGCTCGTGCTGATGCAGCCGTAGCGAGGGAAGAATTTTGTGAGAGAGGAGAGCACCTAGACTCGACAACACAAGGTACAAAAATATTATCCCTCCCATTCTTTTGGGGAAAATGTGCTTCATACATCATTAAATACATTACCTATTATGGCCAGCATAATTTGTTGTATATTGTGCATTTTAAGTTGCTTAATCATCTACACCATGATAAGCTAGTCAACGTCCCCAATTTTTCCTGTACAATATGTTGAAAAAGATGGCATCTGAATACCAGAAGAAACAAGCAGACACCACATTGTCCCACCATTGTTTAATAGCCTTATTGATAAAGAGTAGCTTAAAAATTCAACACCCTTAGGTTGATTGGGAAGCTTTTAAACAATGTGTAGATATCACAACACTGATAGAAGAACCTAAAGCAGAGAATGAACCCCTGTATGAGTCTGAACTTGAAATTGAGCCTGAGCAAGAGAGGCCGCAAGAGGACAGCACTCCAGAGGATAGGCCAGTAACAACAGAGGAACCCTCATCTTCAAAACCTAAACCTATGAGAGGCACTGATTCAACACCTGTTAAGAAAAAGAGAAATGAGAAAAGTGTTGAGAAGCCTAAAAGCACTGAGAAGGGAGAAGATGCAGAGGAAAAGAAGAGGAAGAGGAGTAAAAAGAAAAGGAAAGATGAAGCCAAATAGGAGACTTCTACTCCTAGGTGCTCAGGAAGGTTAAAGAGGCAGAGTGTGAAGGAAAGAACTGTTAAAGAACAGGGGCAGGAAAAAGGTGAAGGACAGCAGCATCATGATCCAACACCAGTGAATTTAGATTCGGATAAAGGAGGAATTGCCCCTGAAGATGTTCCTAAGGATCTCTCTGCTGATGCTTGTGAAAATGTTAATGTATCTGCTAAAAGAGAAGGTATGTTTCTTCGACTTCTGATTATGATTCAGAGGATTTATTTATTGCAAAGAAAATGGGAAAGTCAATTCCTAGCAGTTCTGCTAAGGAAGTTTTTTATATAAATGGGAATGATGATGATGAAGGCTTGAATTTTGAGAAAGAAAAATAATTGTTGGAGGATGGAAACATAAGAAAAGAACTGCAAGAAGCTCTTGATAGAATAAAACACTTAGAAGAGTAGGTGAAAGGGTATGAAGAGAAGGACAAAGAAAAGGAGAAAAGAATACAAGAGTTGGAGGAGAGGATTCAGACCTATGGCGATGGAACTAATTTAGATTTGTTAGCACAGATGGCTGTGAGTAAAACAAATGCTGAAGAAAATGAGGTACTCACTCCACAACCTCCTGTAACAAGAACTCTAGTATACCACACTACTTTGTCTTTAGGTTTTGAGTTAATGAAACTCACTCGTGAATTCAAACAAGAGAAGGAAAATTGGGAGAAGGAAAAATAAAATCTCAATGCATTAATAGAAGATAAGAATTTGGTGATAAAAAGGTTGGAGGATAAGCTGACAGAAGTAATTGACAGGGCCATACAGATCATTGGATGTAGAGCTCCACCAAGGGTATATGCATTGTTTTTGAAAGAAAAGTTTCTTAGTTTTCAGTTTAATAGGTTCTTTAATAATCAACCTGCTTTACATTCAAGGCATATTTTCTACAACCATTTTAAAGAAGTCAGTTTAGAGGAGCAAGACCAACTGTGTGAATACTATTTGCATAATTACTTAATGGAACCCTTCAATGTATGTTGGGGATTTGCAGGTTAGGGCACTGTTATCATATCTCAAGAATGAAAAGCTTAGAGGGGAATTGATGGATAAGTATGAGGAACAAGAGAAAATAGTGGCACTATAGGTCAGAAGGGAAGCACTAAGTCCTAATGTAATCCTCACCCAATGGTTAACACTCCTCTCACACAAAGGTCCAGGAAAAATAATAATGGATTTAAGATTGTGAGATCACAGGAGGATACAACAGTTAGCAGGGCCTATGCTTCAAAATTGTCTAAGGTATGTGCAAGATAGATGGAATAGTCTGACTCCAGCACTACAGAGGAAAGAGCCTCATTCTTTTCATAATTTTATGAATATGTTTGAGAGACTGCACAAGTATATCCAAATTTTAGTGCAACTAGGAGTAGGATGGTTGCCACTTACTTTTCATCCTCCTATTCTCCTTTATTAAGTACCACATTGGACAGGGGAAAAGGGTGATGAATGTAGGAATGTAGAATCAATAAGATTGGATAGGGTTGCTTGTTACAATGGTTTTTATCTTAAGTAGGGTTCAGGAGTTAGAGAGATAATGGACCTGAGGCAGATTACTCTGCACTATAATCTTCTCCCCTAGGTGTTCAATTCAATTGAGGGCAAGCAAAAGGCTAAGTTGGGGAGAATGATGGGCTGAAATATTGACCTCTTTTTATAATGTTTTTATATGCTTTTAGAACTTTTCCATATGATCCTCCATACACTTTACCAACATCACCATCATTATATGTTGTCTTTTTATATACTTTACAAGACTTTGAACCTATGTTATTAATATGGAATATGGTGTTGATATTATCAATTGAATGATTTAAATATGAGTATGCATGCAATATAGATGGAATCCTATGGTTTAGTCATGAAGGTTATTTGTGTGCATGTATGTTTTGTGAATTAACCTATGTGCAGCAAGAACGTGTCATTAAGGAAATGAGCATTTGCAGCGAAGTTGCAAAGAGGAGAATTAAAGGAAGTGAAGATAGGATGCCAGAAGTGTAGTCAGCTAGACGATGAATGTGAACCATCATGGACATAAATAAATGTAGAAGAAGAAGACTTGTTTCAAACGTAGCTTATGTGTGTTCTTCATGAGATCCATTGCATAAGAATTCTTGTTGGGATAGGACTCTACTTCCTCTGTTCAGTTAGATTAATAAATTGATGTCAAACCTATATCCTAGTATCTAGGGATGGATTGATGGTTGAAGTTAGTTAGCAGTTGCATAAAACTCTCTCATTTTTGTATAAGTTAGGAGGGATGAGTTAGATATATAGTTAGTTACTTTGTTTTCTGGTTACTCAGTTGTTACTATGTTTTCTATATTGGAAGATGCAGACATGTTTTATTAAGGAATGTCATTATTGAGTACAATCTGAAAGAGATTTTGTTTATGATATGAAGTGAATTAAACTATGTGTTATGAAGATGCGTAAGAATCTGAACTAGATTTGATTTCCAGTTAAGTGAGTCAGTCCCCTGAGCCGGCCACTCAAGGTATCGATCCTCACTTCATTTATTTCCTTGTTCCTTATGCATTCATTGTTAAATCTGCTTTTCATTTGCATATAGATATATCACGAGTCACTTAGATTTCTTTGATTGTCAAATTACAGTAGTATGGTTCATGAACAAATGCATGCTTTGTCTACTTTAAGTCCTCTAGAGGTTAACATTAGTTCTCTTATCATTTTGGATGTTTTGAGTTAATTATGTAATTTCCTGTTGATAACAGTCATCTACAACTTATGCTACAGGTACCCATAGCCACTAGATTTAGTAGCTATTTTTATTGTTCTTGGATTTATGTGAATTCCAACAGAGTAGAATAGCTTGAGTAGGTTTAGATGAGGTAGTTTAGGAAGAATATGAGCTTTGAAGGCACATACAGTGCAGTGCCATCATAAGCTTACGCTCCTTAGTTAATAATTTAATGTAGGAATGCAATGATAGAGTGGACTGTTCAGATAGGTTTACCCTTGAATTATGTTAAGTCTACAACACATTAGTTTTCATCTACAAATACATCATGAAAAGCACCCCCTCCAATATCAATAAATCCCTTTCTTATCACCTTCATGTAAGTATTATTACCCATCAAGATTGGTGGCATATCACAAGGCTCAAAATTAGAAAACATAGACAGAGAGGAAGCCATGTGATGAGAGGCTCCTGAATCAATAAGCCATTTACCTGATCCATTAGATGTAGTTGCACACAGTGCCTTACCCTTATATTGTGTAGCTCCATTAACAATACTTGCATGTCCTTTCTCAACAGGTCTTGACTGTTGTGATGGAGTAGGAGATGATGAACTAGAAATCAAAGTAGAAGGAGAACTAACACTGAGTTTCTGAACAAGATTATTTAGCTCACCTATTTGTTTGAGGTAGCAAACGGTATCATCATGCCCACATTTCTTGCAATAGTTGCATGTGGGTATCTTCTTGGATCGCTCCTTTTTGCAGGATGAAGATGAACCAGGAGGTGCGTGTGAAGTTGATTCCTTGCCTTGATCATGATGTTTGGTTTTCTATTTCTTTTCCTTGTCATTTGAAGCCTTTTCATCTTTGGTACCTTGACTTACAAGAAGTGCTTGAGGCTTTGTAGACTTCAATGTGCCCATATGAACCAATTTTGCCTACTCCTTGGTGAGTGATGTAGCAAAGTTATCAAGAGAAGGCATCTTGAATTTAGTTCCAAGAGCATCCATTGTAGCATAGAATGTGGAGACAAAAATAGAATAATCTGAACAAGCTTAGCAAGTATGGAAATAATCAATTGGGTGTCCTCTTTCTAAGTACCACACTGTTTGAGCTGCAATCTGAGGGATTTGAGTTTGGTGAAGAAGTCCTGGATGCTATCAAAATATGTAGGATTTAGACCAATAAGCTCATTCTCTAATTGAAAACTCCTCAGAGTATCTTGCTTGCCAAACAAAAGCTCTAATTTGGCCCATATTTCATTTGGTGTTGTGCAAGAATCAACATGGAAGAGTAGATTAGGTGAAATCAACTAACATAATGTACCAAAGGCCTCATCACACCTGTTAAACTATTTCCTCTTTTTAGCAGCCCGTGTAAGTTTAGTTTCTAAGCCCATAGTCACTCTGTATAACCCTAATTCCTTCAGATGGATCTCTATATCATTATTCCACCCATGATAATTGTATGGGGTAAGTGGAGCAATTTTGGGTTGATCCATGATGTGTGAATAGAAAAAAGATAGAGAATAACATTATATTCCTCGCAATGCAAGAATATTCCCCCTTTATGCCAAAAAAGTGGCCACTTGTATGCACTTTTTTCCAAAAAAGCTTAAAAAAGATCTGGCTTCAAGCAAAAAAATTAGGTGCCTGATGAATTTTTCTAGAAAAAATAAGTAGACCATAGCGTAGATCATGGAATCAACTTTCCAACACCTATTTGTTTGCAAAATTTGGACACCTTATGCCCAAGATATAGTCATTTTTGCAAAATTGCTCCTTTAGGGCTTAAAAGCAAAACTGGGCCCCCTTGGCTAAGGGCCTGGTTGCATGGGTGACCTGTTGTGGGGTGCTAGGGACTTAATTGAGGCCCCTGATCGTTGATATGACCAAAGGCTGGCAGTAAGGGTTGGAGCCTGAAGGAGGGCAGTGTGATGATTTTTGGCAGGTGGCGCCCAAGTGGAGGTTTAGAGGGTGGCGCAGTGGTTGTTGGCAAGTGGTGCTCGAGTGGAGGTCTTTGTGAGGGCGACTCTTTGATGGCGGCGCTGCCCAGACTAGAGGCAACCTGTTTTAGGGACGGCAGGGCCAATTCATAGGGTTCGCGGGTGCCTTGTTTTAGGGACGACAGGGCCAGTTCATAGGGTTCGTGGGTGCCTTGTTTTAGGGCCCACACGACCTACTTGCTGGTTGGCTCGGTCCCTTTGCAGGCTGCAACCCTAAAACAATTTTTTTTATTACAGAGCTCGTACTACCTGTAAATAAAAAAATTTGCTTTTTTTGCTCTTGAGGTGAAATTAGACAAATGAACAAGTGTTCCTAGGGTTTTTGACCCTCCTGAGTATGATGGTGATGCTTATTTTGGTTAAAAAATGCTCCGAAATTGCTCCTCCTCTTCGAATCTAAAAAAAACACTCTTGAAACCTTCACAGATCTAGCCTCAGAAGACCAAATTCGGCCAAACAAAAGACAAATATGCCTTTTCCAGCTACTCCAGATCTGATGAGAATGATGATTTGACTCAAAAAAGCACCCAACAAAAGACTCTATTCAAAATTTTCCTAGATTTGAAAAGAAGGTTGTAGATCTGCTCTGATACCATGTAAGAGTTTATGATTAACTTGAAACACCAGAATCTTCTACAAGCCAAGGATTAACCTTCTACATGGGAAAAAACACACACACACATAACAGAGCAATTTGCACAATATTGGATGCAATTAATGAAAAAGATTAAAGATTACATGTGAGAACTTGCTTTTATATTTGCAAGTTAGAGAAAAACACTAATATGAATTAAGAATAATCTAAGACTAAAATTAGCCCTAAGTCAACTTAATAAAGTGTAATTAAATATTTAATTACACCAACACCCCCCCTTAAGTGCAACTTAGGGAGAAATGAAAAACATGCAACTAATGCAAGAATGGGCCCCGGCTATAAGGCCATGTTAGGTACCCATGAACAACAAGAATCTCTCATAAGGTGGAGAAAAAGGAGAAAAACCCTGTGGGAAAAAACCCCTCTCCAAAAGAGAAAAAACATGCAAATAAATATGTATAAGTGATGGAAGAAGGGCTCCAACAAAGATAATTAACAATAACAACCCAAAAATTAGCATCCATTAGCTCTTAGTTTATCTTGACTTTGAGCTCTAATGATCACCAAAAAGTCAAGCATTAGTTTCAGTTTACATCCAAACTCAACTTGTTAGTTTTTATTGGACATAACGATCTACTAATCGACATCCATTTCCCTCTTTTATCTCTTTCTCAATATTATCAAATTACCCTAGGGGCTTGAGTGTCATTAATGGGGTTTTTTACTTCCCTATGTACATAATAGGCTCCCAATAGTGCTCATTAGTTCCATATTTTCTCAAATATAGATATATGCCCATGTAAACATTTTTTGTAGGTATTGAAGGGCAAGTTTTGTAATAGACTATGGAAAGGTATCCAAAGACAAGATCATGGATATAATTTAGTGCTACGCCCCAAGATTCCTATGTTTCATTCAACTTGGGTCTTTGATTCTAGATTAAATATCAATTCCCACTTTACAAGCTAATTTAATTGTAGCATCTTAACAATCAAAGTCAATGTTAATCCAATTTTTAGATAAGCACTAATTTGTCTCAATCATTTCGATCAAATTCAACACATTTCCAAGTCACTTAACTTTCTTAGTCCTAGTTAATCAAATCTCAACTCAACTAGTTTTACTTTAGTGTTTAACCATTAAATTTAGACATAATTTAAATGTACAATAGTTTTATTTCCCTACATTTTTAAGAACTTATAACTTACATGCTTATCCTTTAGGGTAAATTTCAATTTTTTTTGTAATTATTATGTCTGATTGCCCTAATTTTCCTATCATTTTTTATATTTGGTTGCTTCTTATGTATTTTATTCCTTATCTAGGGTTTAACTCTTAGTTGATTCACTTTACATATCCCCCATAGTGTGCTTTTCATTGCTAAATCTTAGTCATGGATACCTTTGTCTTTAGTCTCTATTCATGCATGTATTAAGGATTTCATCGTGTTTGTATAATTCATTATATCTAATCCTTTTATCTTTGATGACATTGTGTCTTACCACAAGGATATGTTGAAAATCAAGGTGAAACTACTGCTATAAAACTTTAAATATGTGATTACAAATTAGAAAATAAGGTTAATTTGTAACAATTATGTGTAAGTGATTTTGACCTTTCAATCTAATGTAGAAGAGAAGAAAAAAGCATGATAGAAGAAGACACAAAAATTTTACGTGGAGAAAGCTTTACGGGAAAAAACTCCACACCCAAAGATGTTTATGCTTGTATTAAATATCTTAAGATCAAGACTACATTCAATACCGAATCTTCTCTGAATTCTTATGCACTCCTTTGCTTCTTTAATCTTCAAAATCTGTTATGCTTTTTTCTACAAACTGAAAGCATCAATATATAGAGCTTGGAACTCAAATTACAATAAACTATATTCAAGAACATGAGATAAATAATCATGCAAAAACCAAGCACCCTAAATAGTGAACTCCAAAGTTGCATTATAGAAACCACTATGTTAACTACAAGTCTTGAGCATGGATGCCCAAGTTATCCCATTCAACCTTAGTCAACTGAAGTATCATGTCACAATAAAAAGCACAACTGAAAGTCTCAAGATTGGGCGCCCAAGTTGTCCCAATGTATTTCAGTTAACTAAAGTGCATCAACACACATCTATCTCATGCAAACAACATGTATGATTGATGCCCCCAGTATTATTCTGAATCAACCTATTCTGTAACATGCAAGAGTCATGCAAGCACCTATAGCACCATGCAAGAGTTATCCAAAACTGATCTTGAGTTAGAGTGCCATGCAAGATACATGCAACACCATACAATTGAGATGCAACAAAATGCAAGTCCATATAACTGGCATGCAAGATCATGCAAGTTCATATAAGCGACATGCAACAACATGCAAGTCTATATAACTGACATGCAACAACATGCAAACACATGCAAGTTCATATAAGCAACATACAACAATGTGCAAGCACATGCAAGTGACATGCAACAACATACAAGCACATGCAAGTTCATATAAGTGACATGCAACAACATGCAAGTGACATGCAACAATATGCAAGCTCATGCAGGTGACATGCAAGCACATGCAAGATTTTATGAGTTCATGCAACCACATGCAAAAATATGCAAGTCCATGCAAGCTTTTATGAGCTCAAACAACCATATGCAAAAATATATGCAAGTTCATGCAAGCTTTTATGAACTCATGCAAGCAATATTCCAATATCATGCATCTCTAACACCATAGATAACTCCCACATCATAATCATGCAAAGTGTACCAACAATATCCACTCATGCAAACAAAAAAGCAAAATCCTAGTCTACATTGTAAGCACCTCCAAAGTGAGCGCCCAAGTTATCTCCCACTTCCTAGGAGTTATCAATAAGTCAAGATAGACAACAAGGAGCTAACCACAAGTCTTCATGCACTCCACTTTCAAAGTGGGCGTCCAAGTTTGGTCCTACCTCTTGGGAGTTGACTACAACATGCCAAGTGATATAATTAAATATTATTTTATCTTTCAAGTTCTTATGTGTTGGGGAACTCATTCCAAGAACTTTGGAGACACATGAAATTGGTTAGGATTGCAAAGGTAATGGCAACTTATCCCAACAAGATAGTGGTGCATGTTCTCTGGATACATGTTATTTAATTGTGTATATGACTTTTCATCCTTCATGGAACTTGTCATTGCTTTTCCTTTATCTTTTAGATGTAGTTGCTTCAATTGGGCATGAGCTTAATGTTGATTATACCTCTCTTATGACTAGTGATAGTGATTTTCACAAGCTTAATGTTGACCATACCTTTCCCATGATTCATAACGAGCTTAATGTTGGTTATTCTTATTCTTCTATGACTGGTTATAATGATTTTCTTCAAAGCACTTTCCCCTCTTTTCATGATACAATTAACGAGGAAGTCCAGTAGGCTTGTTTAAGTGATGTACATTGTTTTCTCTTTCACATGATACCACTTTACATAACAATGATGATCCTCTTCCTATCACTCATGATACTACACTCTTACATCCTTAAATTCACTTAGGCATGTACCTAGTGATTCATGGTTGCTTGATGATTTATCCAATTAGGATCTTAGTGATGCTTTCTTAGTGAAAATACTTTACTTTCTTCTTACAAAATGTTGTTATGACTAGAGAGGATGATCATTTATTACAAGTAACTCATGATAGTGCTACAAATGTTAGGAATGTTTTTATTCTTTATGATGGATTGGCTCATGCTCGTTATAATTCTCATATTATTAGAGATCTAATGATTGATGTAATTAGTGGGAATAACGATAATCATTTTGTTGTGCCAAATCAATTTTTTTTGCTTCATTAAGGCATTTTGTGAGAATCTAAAAATTTGTCGTCAAAAAGTCAAAATGTCTAAAAATATAAAGTTTCTAAAAATAGACATCAAGTTTAGGTTTTCTAGGTTTCTTGAGATACGGATGCTGGCAAAATTTTCTAAAAATAGAATCTCTTATTCAGGAGTCCTGCCTGATTCTGATTGGCTGATATTGCTTCACAATCAAGGTGGTCTAAACGAAATCTGCAAAAGGTTGAGTTTTCTCTATTGGGTCAATTATGCTTTTCTAGAAGGCGAAGCACGAAATCTGAGGCCATTAATGGAGAAAGTTCATCTGCCAGGGGTCAGATTCAAGTTTTCAGTACTATTTAGAAGGTGAAGAATTGTTGAGCGACCGTTGACCAACGAAAAATAGAAAACGAAGCATGGTGAATCTGGAGAACAAAAAAAGTTGAAAATCATTAAAATTTTTCCAAGTTTGGGAATCACAGGTGCCCCTAGAGGCTAGGGGCGCCTAACCTTCACAAAGATAGATTTTTTTGCATTTTCTTAGAAAACGTTAAAAAGACCTCGTCAGCCCATTTCCAAGTGGTAAAAATTAGTCAAATTCAACCAACAGGCCTGTAAAAGTTGGAAATTCATCTCAGATATGCTCAAGCTATCCAGATCGCCTCTCATTTAGCATCAATAGCCCGTCGGACAGCCAGAAACAAAGATCAAATAGGACTTGTAGCACGCAAAATGAAGAAATGAAAGAAAAAGTTGAAATTTTCAAAAAAAAAATCTAAGGCATGAAAACCCAGGCGCCCCTGGAGGCTAGGGGCACCCAACATCACCAGAGTTGGATTTTTTTATTTTTTTATTTTTTTTGGAAAATTGCAAATCTTCCTCCATCAACTCGGCCGGATTCATAGAAAATTAATTTGGCCCAATTTTTGAGGCATGCAGAAGGTACAATTAATTCAATTTTCCCCATGCTTGCTTGATTTCCTGATCATCAGTCTCAATTTTACCTCGATAGGCGAGTTTCAGCGTCCAAACTAGGGCCCACTGTCACCGGAGTGCGTAAGAAAAATGAAAATGAGCAAAGTTGAAAATTGTCAAAAAATGGCTAAGGCATGATATCCCAAGTGCCCCTGGAGGCTAGGGGCGCATGGAGTCTTCAATGTTAGAAAATTTTCTTATCCTGACAATGCTTCTTCCAACCATTTCCCAATCTTCGTCCGATGATGCTTTCTAGGAGTCGAACTTGCAATTAAACATCATCAGATCGTCAGTTCGAGGTTGGGGATCAAATCAGAATTGGTAAAACTTCAAAATGCCATGATTAGTTAGCTTTTTCAATCAACGGTGACATTTGTCTATCTTGTTGAAGTTAGAGGAAGGCCACGCCGAAGTCAAAACGAGTGCAAAAGTTTCAAAACGATAGAAAATTGGCTCACTTTTGCAACCTTGCGCATTTGATGACATCATCAAAATAGCAATTTTTCATCATCATCACACGTGAAGCCATAGGTAGCTATAAAATAGGAATTCATCCTATGCGAGCATATCAACTTGGATTTTTGGTCAAAGAGTTGCTATCTTCACGAATAAGCTTCAGGTTTTATGCTTTCACAAAGAAAGCTACTTTTTCGCCCTAAAGTTCTATAAAAACAAGCCTTTGGCCTCCTTTATTCATTATTTTTGTAGGTTGCATCCAGAGGAAGAAGAGCATCATTTTTTCCATGAAGATTTGAGAACCCAAACGGAGTGCTTTTTTAGTGTTCTTCGTGGTTTCAGGATTGGGAAGCACAGAGGCACACTTTTTCAAGGTCCATTTTTCTAGGGCATCACT
The DNA here is from genome assembly GCA_027924645.1 of Cunninghamia lanceolata. Classification (NCBI taxonomy): domain Eukaryota; kingdom Viridiplantae; phylum Streptophyta; class Pinopsida; order Cupressales; family Cupressaceae; genus Cunninghamia; species Cunninghamia lanceolata. The sequence goes on along the minus strand of BSBN01000374.1, from coordinate 640,249 downwards.
TTCCAGAAATAGAATCAGAGCTTTTTTAGTTTTTTATCAAAATGGGTTCATCTAGAGTTATGTCCTCTTGAAGATTGGAAAATTTTAGTTTTCCCAAAATCTATTTTTTTAGAATCCGATGATCTAGGTTGATTTAGAATGAGATTGTCTACAAAACCTATGTGCTAGCTTTTTTGCTCAAAATCTGCTTTTTAAAATAAATCAACAAACAATTTTCAGCCTTTTGTGTAAAATATTTCCAAACATAGGTGTGCTCACATGCATTCTTCAAGTTTTTCAGTATGCAATACTCTCCAATAGAAATCAAGCCTAAAACGACGTTGGTTCATGATTACCTGAGAACCGTCAAGATAGATTTCCATAAGGTACTTCCAACATTCAATTTGTAAGCTTTAGAAGATGCGAGAAACATCTCCATCAGGAATCTGAATCAATCTGGGTTGCTTGCAGCATCTTCATTTCCCATCACAGTGCAAAGCATTGAATTCGTAATTGCTTGTACTAAGCATTACAATTCAATTACAAGGGAAATCCAATCAGTAGATGGGCGTGTACTCTACAGCCTCAGGCCTAATGACATTGAGAAATTTTTTTCAATACCGTCATGGAAGGAAAACTTCATCATTTCTATTGAAGAATGCAAGAAGGTGTGGCACAATGACAAGGAAAATATCAGAAAAGAATTGCTCAAATGTGGCTGAAAGAGAAGCATAATGTTTTGCCAAAGAACATTGGACGTGGAGAGTTCAAGGAAGAATACATGATAATGATTACTCAACTGAATAGGGTCACAGGTCAAGCGGAGGCCAATAAATTTCAGCCTTGGATGTTTTACATCATTTCCCAGATTGTTGATAGAACATAACATTATGACTGGTCACCACTAATCAGTGATAGTCTCCACCATCAGATAATTGATTTTCAAAGGGCCCTTGAATTCCACATGATGTCATACCTCGTATATCTAATGGTCTATCAAGGTCAGTTTAGAGGTTTGAATATTGTTGGAACTCTGGGCATTCAACATATATATCACCATTACCTATAGTTAGAGTTTTTAGAGGCTGAATGACATTATAGGCCGGTAAATGATGCATTCCTTATGCATGCGGTGCGAGATCTTGACAATGAATTGCATATACGGTTTTCAGCTAATGCCAGATTGACAATGGTGGAATGGGTTGATTGGTTTATCCAGTTTCCCACGTTCTCCTACATCAAGATATGTGGCTTCTTAGGAGAACCAGTCATGCTACCAAGATATCCTATGGATGAGGTAGCATTCATGGAGTTTTTGAGGTAGGTATATGAAGTTCATTCATTTTTGCGTAGTAGGCGCAAGGCGACTTTCAATTTTTCAGTTGGGATGGGTATATATAGATGGTTGTAGATGGTGAAGAGATGTTAAAAAATTAGAATATCATATTTCCTGGCAAGAAAGCAGTTACTAGCTTTTTGGAGGATATTGTTTCCCAAAATATCAGTGGGTGATGTCACAAATGGAGCAGAGATGTAGATAAGGATGGAACTCAAAAAATGACAATTAACTCAATGCTTTTCCAATTTAAAGCTATTGCTTTCATTCAAGCTTATCCATCCTTTAAATAGAAAAATCACTTTGTAATAGTTGGAGCTTTCTCTGCTTTAAATCAAATTGTTTTAAAGCAGGTGTTAGTTAGAATCTTTTGTCTAGAATAGAAATAAAGCTTGGGATTTGGTAAGTTAGTTAGCTAGGATCAAGGAGATTTTAGGGTTCCCTACTCCTTGAGTTGTGTATAAATAAGGGTAGCCTTGCCCATTGTTTGGCAACTATAATTGTGATAGCATAACTTGTTGTGCCTATTCTAGCCTGCAAATTGTTATTCAAGTGCTTGTTCACTTTGTGTTATTTGTAATCCGGTGTTTGATCGTATATTGCATGCCTATCTTTGTTGCAGTATTGTTGTCCTGGAGTTGTAATAGTTTTTTAATATTGAGAAAGGAAATATCATGCCTTCCATTACTCTGATTCTCTATCTCATGTTCATTTAGTTTATCATCATATGTGTTGCTTGCATACTCTTACTTTCATTTTTCATCCTAAAAGTACAATGAGTCTTCAAGTGCAATTTGGAATAAGTTTATTTAAGTTTTTTGTGTTAACAAATCATTCCCTGTTTACTTTTGATTCCTAAGCTCTGAATTTACTTAGGTAATTAGAAGTATCATTTAGTTTAGGCCTAGCTATAGTTAGAAGTTAAAGGAAAAACCTCTACTATAGTGATAGAGTTTTATAACCTTGTGCTCGCATCTGAGAATAAAAAAGATAGGCAAATTTAGTTTATTTATCTTTAAAGCAATCATCAGCAAAGAGGGAACTTCCCCTCCTAATTTGAAGAGCAGTTTATCTGTGCATAGCTGTCCATTTCCAACTCGCATTCCAGAGGTGCAAATTGAAACTCCAACATATTTACATGTTAAATTGTTCCTATTTTTATATTATGTTTAGTTTCATGATGATGCTTTCCTAATGTAGACATTTAGAGATTTTAATTTAATGAGGCTTTACAATGCTTTGACATAGCTCATACTTTTATAGTACATTCATTAATCTTGCATGTGAATTTATTGAATATTTTGCTCCTTGCTCTAGAGTGCACTTACATAGTGATTATACTCTTTCAACCTCTAGTGGTCATTTCTTAGGAGGTCTTATAGGCTCGTTTATAAATTCTAATGGCATATTGATTTTTGGTACCCTTAATAAGTCTCCTATGGAGCATGTGTCATCTCATTATGCATCATATCTTATGGACCATAGTATACATGATTATAATTTTGTCCCTTATACATATCCCACTACCCAACATAAGATTATGCATAGTGTCAATAATATCACTACTTTTCATGATAGTCTTATTCAAGTAAAACTAAAATCATTTGTAAATTTCACTAGATTAGTGGATCCTCCAAATGTCGTATCACAAAAATTATTGCAAAATCAACTTATCACATTACCTCTTGTCAAACTAGTTGATATGTCTAAAGGTCCATTACAACACTCCAATGCTAATTCTTTCTTTGATTATTATTAGACACATGAACATACTATGGGTAAGTGTATTACAGTAAAGTATAAATATGAAATCTTATTGATAACCATGTGCTTCAATTTGAAGGTATTAACGATAATGGAAACATAACGTTGAAAATTGCATACCCTTGTAATTTCACGCTATGTTTTGTACTCATTTTGGTGTCCACTCCCATAGTATGTTTCTAGGATCATTTTGGCCCTACCTTAACCTTTTTCCTAACCCACACATGTTGTGTTTGTGTTGTGTTGTAGCCTTTGTGCTTGTTTTTGTCAAATTTCATTTTAGTGATTTGATTCTTTCACTATCCCAAGGTGTTCTACAAAATCAGGGGAGATGATGTCACTTAGACACTAACGCTTATCACGGATGTCCGTACGATGTGCTGGAATCTCGAGCCTATGTGGTGCCAAGTATCATTTCTTGGGCATTACTTACCACCTTCTATGACGTGAGAAATTCTACATAATGCCTCTGTGCCTTTGAATGACTTTATTTGACCTGCCTTTTCTATTTTTCCCTCTAAGTCTTTCATTTGAAGCAATCTTTTGATTTTTTTTCTTGCTCTCTCTTGCAATCCTTAGTGAAATTTGTGAAGATATTGACATCTCTATGATTACAAACAACACTCTACCAGCATTCTTGAAGAATTTTGTGGCTATCCCATTGCATCCAGGAATCTTGTTTTGTGCACTCAAGCTCATGTGACATTTTTAGTAGATTTTCATTACCTTCATGGGGTTTCTTGGAACATCTTCTTATTGGGCTCTTCATCTCTAGTTGGGTAGTTTGCATCTTCTATCTTGTAAGGTGATTTAGTTCCATCTTTCCCTTATTTTTTTGCTTATTTGTTTTCTGTAATCCATTTGTGTGTTTATTGAATTTGTGTGGGTTACTCCATTTCCTTTGTTCCTTCCAATAGCTCACTAGTGTGCTCCTATTTTTTAGTAGATTAGTTTCACATTACTTATTTAATCTATTTGTCACTACTATTATTCATTCTAGACACACTTAAAGGATAATAACACACATTGTATTTCATTCCATTTCAATCTTGGTTATTCATGGAGGTAGAAATACCAAAATAGGGGTTTGACCTGAAGGCAAACCCCCAAACTACCCCAACCTTCATTGTCTTTCTTGCAGATTCTAGATCCAAAAGAGAAGATTGCACCCACACACTAGTTTTGTGAACCTTTTTCCTTCATCTTTTATTTTTATTATTTAGTTTATTTCCTTTGAGTATTAGTGATAAAAAACTTTCCAATTTCAACCTATTTCCATCACGTGGAAGCTATTGGTAGTTGGTTTTGTCTCATGTTGTACATGTTGAATGGGATAGAGTGAAACAAAGTTAAAGACTTTGGTTTTCTATACTTTATTGACTACAATGTGATTCACAAATGTCCATGCGACACACTGACGTCCCTAGAAGTGAGCTCCTCCATTTGATATTAGGTTCCTCTTATTGGTCTCCTTTCTATTCTATGTCTAAAATATTTAATTTTGTCTCCAATTTTTTGTATTCAACATTTTACCAGTCTTCTTCTATCTTTTTAATCAATTAGCATAGTTTCTTTCTTCATTCATAGTGCATTAGGGAATGTTAACCTTATTATGTCAAACAACAATAGGTAGTGGAGAACTAAAATAGTCTTGAGTGTAGTTGTAGTGAAAAGTTCTTTTGACTAATACATCTTAGTTGAAGTGTAACTTTTCCTCCTCAACATTTTGGTGAAACTAACATTTTGCAAAATCTAAAAACATTTTTCTTTTCACATTCAAACACCTTCTTCAACATTAAAAAAACAAACTCTCTCATCACATTTGGTTGTGTTGTGAAGCTGAACTTTGTTTATGAGCTTCATCGTGCAATCCTCTCATTCTGATTATATTGTTAGTAGAAGTTTGAGGAACACTATAACGGCACGATCTCGTGCCCCTAACACTCCTATTAGGTTAACACCAAATTTCTCACACTTCTCTTATGACACTACAATGACAAATCTTCCTCGACGCCTCCAATGATTAGTTTTCATGATGCCGAAGCGGTCTTCGACCATGAGGCCACATTAGGTTGTGTTTCTTAGAATTAGGTCCAAGCGTTAGATTGACACATGGCTAACTACCAAGATTACCTAGCTAATAATAAATTACCTAGTGTCGTTCTTCCTCTAGTTGAGGCTCATCATACCATGCTAACTAGTCACCCTAATGGTCTTGACTTCCTTTGTGGCATTGCTCATATCGTGCATAATGATGCACTTCTACTAGAAAGCTACCATTAGGGGGCTCAGAACTCCCATTCTAACATTATTGGTAATCAAATTTCCATCCTAACAGATACTTCTACATAAACATGCACATCTTCGCATATGGTTACCAGTATTTCACAACATGGGAATGTAGATGCTAGTTTGTTTGGAATGGTTAGGAACCCCATAAATCAATATGGGTTTATTCCCCCTTTTTGTCCCCTATAGTTTACTTTTTCAAGTGGCCACCTCAGAGCCTCTTAACACATGTCACTCCCTCTCACCTCTACTACCATATCTACACCCATGCATACCATAGATCCCGTCATAAACCAACTCTTACATAATGTTAGCTCCTTACAACAATAGCTTGCCACCCTATCCACATCATCCACACAACCTCTCATCCTAACATATTATAGACACAGTCCTTTATCTCTCACCATCCTAGCTACTACATTCCCCCAAGGCTTCGAGGCACCCTAGTTTAAAAAATACTCTAGAAAAGGAGATCCACAAACAAGTGTATCTGCATTTACCAGCTTGTGTAGCAATTTCATTTTTTAGAATCATTTGTTCGCAAAAATATTTTCATGGTCATTGAAAGACACTGCGCTTGACTGGTTTTGTTCATTACCTGACCATTCCATCTCTTCATTCAAGCAACTCATTAATAAGTTTTTGCAACACTTCCAGGCCAACATTGGACCACATGTTACTTTCACTAACCTCGTCCATTGTCACTAAGGAGCCCAAGAGAAAATCATTGATTTTATTTGTAGATATCAATTTTTATTTTCACAAATTCCTTATGCCTTGCCAGATTCAGATCCATAGTGGGTGTTTATTGGTAACTTGTAGCCTTTGATTCGGGATAAGATTTTGGTAATGAAATATCCTTCTTTCACTCATCTCTGCACAATGCTTCGTGATTACTAATAGTTTGCTAGCTAGTTTGAGGTTTCCACCTCACCGACTCCTATTAAACAATTTGATGCGTCTTCTTCTTTTAATAATTACAAGAAAAATTAAAAAAAAACTTTTAAATAAATAACACTTCTAATGTTGTTAATAATGTAGCAACTACAACATCCTCACAGGCTACTCTAGTCCTCTCTTCTCTAAACAACAAGCAAATTGATAATTTACACCTTTGACCAAGTCCCTTTATTGTATCCTGCAACAATTCCTAAATAACAATTTAGTGTTGTTATCGCCTATCTGACCCTTAGACACAAGAAAACCCTTGCTGCCTTTGTATGAACTGAAGGTCTTTTGTCAATTCCATAGAGTCCCTGGTCATGACATTGAAAGATATTTGTGTCTTAAACATGTAGTACAAGACTACATTGATCAAAATATCATCTAGGTCGTTGGAGTGAATGATAAAAGAAACAAGTTCTTTGATCCTCCGAACCAAAAATTACAAATTTATACAACCCATTTCCACGTCACTCTTTTGATTTCATTGACATTCCACCTACCTCTATGGTGCTAGAAAAAGCTATTGATAAAGTCTTCCCCCTTGTTTGCCTAAATGATAGGAGTGGTGGACGTTTGTCCTCATACTTCTTGAGAGTGACCTATTCTTGAACCTATCATTTCCTTTACCCCCATCTATGTACCCATGCATGTATATGATGGCCCTCTTTACATTGCACCTAGGTTAATGAAAAACTCGTCAAGGGTGTCCTTGTTGATCCTATGTACATGGTAAATGTCATTACAAAGGAGTTTCTATACATTCATAAACTATGCAAAGATAAGTATGAGAAATCAGAAGTCTATAGACGATCACATGATGGCTTATCTCTCAGTCCAGATCATACTTAAGACCCTGGATGTCCCCTTCTTAGTGATTCCTACCTTAGACCATTTTCCCCTGAAGTTAGGCCATCCATGGCTTGATTCTATGAGAGCGGTCCCTTTTGTAGTCCACAAGTGCTTAAAATTCCCTTATGATGGAGTAGTGCACATAGTCCACCATAATGGATTCCAACTTCTCTCCGTACATGGAAATTTCTCTTTAGACTACTTTTAGTTAGCCTTGACCGAGCCTCTTCAACCTTGCAATGATTTTTTATTTTTATCATACTAAAAATTTAAAGCTAGTTAGATTGTGTAGTTGTCTAGTGGCCTTTCTCCCTCATCTCTTGTGGTTGCTCCCCCTTTAGTCTATCAACCTTTAGTGGTTGCTCCCATTCCTTCTACTGCTCCATAGGTAGTTAAAGGAAAGTAGCTTGTATAGAGTGCACCTCCCCTTCCCCGTGTGACTATCCAGTACTTGGAAGTTCCACCTCTAACCTCTCAACAACCAGTACCACTTAGATTGCCTTGCATCACTATAGTTCCTCAACCTCTAATGGTTTCTCCTATTCCTCCTGCCTATCCAATAGTGTGAGGAAAACAACTCATGTTGTAGGACCCTCCCCCTTCTCCTGTGGTTTTCCAACATATGATGGTTCCTTCAATTCCTCCTCCTGTCCCTCAAACAAGGGAAGAAAATGAACTTGTGTTGGAATACCATCTAGATCCTTTAGCAGAGGTCCTATTTCACATTAAATGAAACTAGCTTGCGAGAGATCATAAGTGTCATCAACGTGTTGTAGTCGAGAGTATGCTATTGAAGTGTAGTTAGATTGTGCAATTGTCTAGTGGCCCTTGTCCCTCATCTCTTGTGGTTGCTCCCCATTTAGTCTATCAATCTTCAGTGGTTGCTCTCGTTCCTTCTACTACTCCATAGGTAGTTAAAGGAAAGTAGCTTGTATTGAGTGCACCTCTGCTACCCCTATGACTATCTAGTACTCAGAAGTTCCACCTCCAACTTCTTATTTGAGGCCTAAAGATAAACAACCGGTACCACTTAGATTACCTTGCATCACTATAGTTCCTCAACCTCTAATGGTTTCTCCTGTTCCTCCTGCCTCTTTAGTAGTGTGAGGAAAGCAACCCATGTTGCATGACCCTCCCCCTCCTCCTGTGGTTTTCCAACATTTAGTGGTTCCTTCAATTCCTCCTCCTATCCCTCAAACAAGGGAAGAAAAGGAACTTGTGTTGGAATACCCTCTAGATCCTTTAGTAGAGGCCCTAGTTCACATTAAATGAAACCAACTTATGAGAGACCATAAGTGTCATCAACATACTGTAGCTCGAGAGTGTGTTGTTGAAGTGTAGTCTCTCCCTAAGCATCCTCCTCCCATCCAACCATCTCTTAATCTTGCTCTTGCCTCTAAGTTGCATCCTCCCCCTTCCTAGTCTAAGTCTCTCCCATCCCTGACCCCTACCCCTCCTCATTTGGACCCAAACAAATGCAATGCCAAAAGGGTCAAGTAGTCTTGGCTGCCTCTATTGAGGATCACATTATTCCATCCATCCCATATATGTTGCCCTTTTTGAAGCCTCTAGACCTCCCTAAATCAGTGTCATCTCTCTCACCACTCTCACAACACTTGTTCCTTTCCAACACACTTGCCATTAGATCTTTTCATATGTCCTCTACCTTTCCACCAATGACATTGATATACCCCACCCACCATCCAAACAAAAACCAGAGCATTATCCTACACTGTCATTCCGTAAACCCAAGTGCATGCCATCATCTCCACCACCTCTAAGCCCTTCTTCATCATTTCTTCCTATTGTGGAGGATCATCCTCCACATGTGACTCTCAGTGCTTGCATCTCTACTGATAGCATTAATGAACCATGCTTGTGCAATATTCTAGCAGTGATACAAATGATTCCTCCTCGATGGAGTGCATCTTTAAGTCCTTCATGAATATTCCCTCGTTATCCTCAATTTTTACACAATCATTGACAATAGCCTCTACCAATGCTTAAGAGGATCTTGCTTCTATAGTTGACCCTCTACATTTGGTTCCATGGGAGTCTCCTTGTATAGCTCTTAATGTGGTCCCTCTGTTAACTCATCATCTATCCCTCTATGATGCACAAGATTGGGACTTGGATGATATGATGGTGCCTGAACCACGAGGGCGATGCCTTTGTTCCATGTGTATGTGTGTGTTTGCTTGTCTATCATGTTTTCTCTATGAAAATGCTTGACATATGTTTGTTAGTTCTACCTAGAGGATCCATGATGCCTTTGTAGACATGTGGATACATGAAGAATGAAAATGTTGTCCTATTCTTCTATATGTTTCTACCTTCTTTATGTTTTTTTTTTGCCTCGTAATAGGAATTTTTATATAACCATCATTAAAAAAAAGGAACATCAGGGCCAAATAGGCCAAGAATAATGAATAAGAGAGAGAAGGAAGAGACACAAGAGAAGGGGAGAAGAGCCTAGGAAGACTAAGAAGAGGAAGAAAAACACATCTTTCTGAAAGTATAAGAAGAAACCAGAAACAAAGCCCACAAGGCATTCAACCCAAACTCATAGAGAAGCTAGGACTTCTTTTCATGCCGTGAAAGGAGGGCCTCCATAGTCCATTGAGAGCCTCCTTCCACCACCTCCATTCCTTCCATACGGAGTTTCTCCACATCACTTTTTTGACTTTTTTTCCTGGCAGTTCTGCAATCTGGTTTAGTTTTACTGTTGTCCTTTTGAGCAATCCCGAGTATATGCGGAGGAGCCAAAAATAAGTCAGGTTTAAAGAGCTTGAAGTTCTCTTCCAAATCCTCCATGAAAGGGTACGTGCCCTCTGAATCTGAACCGTCATCCTTTGAGTCAGATAAAGGTAGACGATCTGCATCAATGTTGTCCGACGGTGTGACAGATGGAGATGAAGTGGGCATCACAAGAGACTTAGGCACAAGCTCAGGAGTAAAGAGAGAGGAAAAAAACTTTCCATGATTCCACCAGATAAAATCAGCATCAGGGCCTTCTACTTTTTTAATCCATTTTTTGAGACTAATACATCTCGGGTCATGTAATTGCTGCGTAGTACAGGCCTCAACTTTGTGGCCCAAGTTGTTGCAGTGGAAACATCTGAAGGGGAGCCCTTCAAAGTTCAAAATTTGTGTCCAAGTACCTTTAGAAGAATTAATTCGAATAGAGTGAGGAAGAGGAAGGGAGATGTCCATCAATGCACAAACCCTAATAAACCTGTGAGAGGTAGCACTCCCATCCGAATCAAGCTTAACAAAAATACGCACTCGATTCATCAAATTTTTGATTAGCTCAGAAGATTGCATGACAAGAGCTAGGTTATAAAGCTTGACCCACATGGGAATTTCAGTGACCTTGGCAGTAGCTGGGTTAAAAAAAGGTGTCCATGGAGATAGAAAGACTCTAGAATTCCAAAAAAAACCCTTCTTCTTTATGTTATCTCATTGACTATTTCAACATTTTGAGGATGATGCAAATCATTGAAACATTTCGCTTCCTTCCATGTTGACCCAAAAATTTTATTTTCTTTTGATTTCCTACTAGATTCTTCCTTTGTTCTTATAGTTCTACGTGCTTGGGGGATGATGAAAATTATATTTTCCCCCTTGATGATTCTTCTCTTATAAATTTATACTAACCCCAAAGCATGTAGATCCCTTTGTGTTTTTGGTGACACACTTTTTGCATGGCTTGGAGTCATACCATGCTTACACAATCTTTTGTGTATCATTCCTACAGCATCGCTTTAGGTTCCTCTCCTTAGGGGCACCCTTTTCTTCGGGTAGCTTTGGGAACATACTCCCCTATATATGTTTCCTCAAGCTCTACTACCTCCTTCCCCTTATTCTACGTTAAAATTAATTGCATATTGTTACTTTATGCAATTATTTTAAGTTGGGGACATACTTTTGCGCTTTTCACATTCACACACATCATGTTGATGGTATGCTCCCTGAAGCATTTGCTCCCTACAATATTAGTAGCTTGTGGTCCTAAGCAGATGCACTTGCTTAGACTGACCACCCTTATTAGGATTACCTAGCCATGCTAGCCCATGTAATTCTTGATATTGCATAACATGTGAGCCACCTAGCGACACAATGCTAGCTAGTAGTATTCCTTTTTTGCTACTTTTCGTTACTCTTTGTGAGTCACCTAGCAATGCAATTTGTTAGTTCTTGTGATCCACATGAGTTTGGTGTGGTTCCTATCTCTTGTAATGTGCTAGCCCTAGAACCATACTTGGCATCCTTCTAGTAGCACAATGCCAAAAATGTCTTTTGCATCTTTCTTTTTGCTTTCTTATGTGGTTTGTGTTTGATTGTTGTAGGTTTGTGTTGGATGTACATTAGATTATATGATATGCTAACTTTGATGTTTTAGAAAATCATGTTCGATCTGATCCTTCTCTCGTGTAGGTTTTACATATATGTGATTTTGGCATTTCCATTTGTGTAGGTTTTTGTTGTCTAATACTACGGTTTTACAGGTTTTCAATTTGGGGGCTTGATTCTTGTGCTCGAAGAAATCTCTATGGACTCTACCATATCCTTTTTGGGTAACTTTTATTATGTTATTCCTTTTATGTGCTTTAGCGTAGCGTATCATGTAGGTTCAAAAGCCTGCTAAAGTGGGGGCTAAATGTAATTTCACTCTATGTTTTGCACTCATTTTGGTGTCCACTCCCTTATTATGTTTCTAGGATAATTTTGGCCCTGCCTTAGCCTTCTTTCTAACCCACACATGTTGTGTTTGTGTTATGTTCTAGCCTTTGTGCTTGTTTTTGTCAAATTTCATTTTAGTGCTTTGATTCTTTCATTGTCCTAAGGTGTTTTGTGAAATCAAAACCTGATGTCACTTGGAAATTATTGCTTAGTGCAAATGTTCATGTGATGTGCTAGCATACTGAGCCTATGTGGCACCAAGTGACTATTTCCTGGGTGCAACTTACCACCTTTTGCAATGTGAGAGATTCTGTATAACACCTCTACACCTGTGAATGACTTTCTTTGACCCACCTTTTCTATTATTCCCTCTAAGTCTTTCATTTGAAACAATCTTCTGAATTTTTTCTTGCTGTCACTTGCAACCCTTAGTGAAATCTGTGAAGCTCTTGGCATCTCCATGATTACAAACAACACTCTACCCTTGAATATTTTCATGGATCTCTTATTGCATCCATAAATCTCATTTTTTGCACTCAAGCTCATGTGACATTTTTAGTGGATTCTCATTACCTTTGTGGGTTTTCTTGGAATCACTGCTTGTTGGGCTCTTCATCTGCAGATGGGTATTTTGCACTTCTATCTTGTAAGGTGATCAAATTCCATCTTTCCCTCATTTATTTGCTTATTTGTTTAATGTAATCCATTTGTGTGCTCATTGTATTTATGGGTTACTCCATTTCCTTTCTCCCTTCCAATAACTCACTAGTTTGTTCTTATTTTTGAGTAGATTAGTTTCACATTACTTATTTAATCTATTTGTCACTGATGTTATTCATTCTAGACACACTTAGAGGATAATAACACACATTGTATTTAATTTTATTTTAGTCATGGTTGTCTATGGAGGTAGAAATACCAAAATAAGGGTTTGACCTGAAGACAAACCCCCAAACAACCCCAACCTTCCTTGTCTTTCTTGCAGATTCTAGATTCAGAGGAGAAGATTGCATCCACACATTGGTTTTGTGAACCTTCTTCCTTCATCTTTTATTTTTGTTATTCAGTTTATTTCCTTTGAGTATTAGTGATAAAAATCTTTCCAATTTCAACCTATTTTCATCACCTGGAAGCTACTAGTAGTTGGTTTTATCTCATGTTGTGCACGTTGAACGAGACAAAGTGAAACAAAGTTAAAGACTTTGGTTTTCATACTTTATGGACTACAATGCAACATGTAGACGTTTGTGCGATGCACTGGCATCCTTGGCAATGAGCTCCTCCATTTGATACCAAGTTCCTCTTATTGGTCTCTTTCTGTTTTGTGTCTCAAATATTTAATTCTATATCTAGTTTTCTGTATTCAAAATTTTACTAGTCTTATATTTTTTAATCAATTGGCATAATTTCTTTCTTCATTGATAGTGTATATGTCTAAAAATGACACAAATCATCCTAAATAAATATTCTAAATATTTATTCCATTCTTCTATCAATTAAATAAATATTCTAAATTTATTTAATCGATTCACTGTTCCATAATTAAATAAATTCAATTTATTTAATTAAAATTCTTCTAAATGTCCTACACAATTAAATAATCATAAATTATTTAATTAATCCAAATTCCTCTATCCTAAGTTCTAAATTCAAAAATCCACCTCACCTTTACACCTCACTTTTCCACCTCACCTTGTCCACCTCATCAGGTTGCACATGTAATTAAATATATTTAATATTTAATTACCTTATTTTCCCTCACCCACATAGCCTATTTCTTCTCAAATCAGAGGTTAGTTAACTAATCAATCAAAAGTGTTAACTAACTTGTCAAGTGAGTCAATCCCTCAATCAATTCAGTCAGTTCCATAATCCACTCTTCTAACTGATCAATCAAGCCTGTTAACTGTTTAGTCAATGGAGTTAACTCTCCAATCAATTTTGTCACATCCCCTCTTTCATGATGGAGCTGGGACACTTGTCACATTTCTACTGGTTGCACATTCCTCAACCATCCTCAGCCGTTGATCTTCATATCTCCTCTCAACCGTTGATCCTCATTCTCTCAAGTCTATAAAAGAAGCTTCATCCTTCCATTTTATTCATCCAAGGTTTTGATATTGTTACTCTGCAGAAATTCACCAGCGCGCCTTTGGCACCCTTTTACCACTCACTAGCTTGAGATCACATACTTGCGTTGGAGCTCACCTTTATTGCATATCACAATAGCCATTTACCATCGACTTCCTCGAACACAGCTTAAAGGAGTGCACTCTCTGAGGGCTTACTTCATCTGCAAAAGGACGGTTGTAATAGGCAAACAACAGAAGCATCGATTTCAGGGAAGGTTTGCTTTGTGTTATTCATTGCTATTTTCTTTCAATCTTTCTTGTTATCTTCTATTCTATTGATGTTTGGGTCTTATAAAATTCAATTTGATTGATCCACATTTTACCCTTACAGATAGTGCATTAGGGACTGTTAATGTTATTCTGTCGAACAACAGTACGTAGTAGAGAACTAAAATAGTCCCGAGTGTAGTTGTAGTGAAAAGTTCTTTCGACTAATACCTCTTAGTTGATGTCTAACTTTTCCTCCCCTACAGGAAATGAGTTTGTAGCATCTCTTAATCAAAATATTATGATATTCATTGATGCATTCCCTATGCATTGACATGATGAATCTCATTGAGTAGAAGTGGATGATCAAGATCCTTCCAAAGCTAGTCATAATGTGTATATTATTTTTGTTAAAACATGTAAGCATACATATAGCACATCAAATATCAATGTTGCACCACAAAATCAAGGAAATATTTGCATCAAATATAACAATTAACTAATTAACATCCATTGCCTTCTTCTATCTCTTTCTCAATATTGTCAAATCAACCTACAAGGCTAACTATCATCAAGAAAGTTTCATACTTTTCTCTACACATTGTAGGCTCCCAATGATACTCTTAAGGATCACATTTTCTTAGATATAGAAATACACCGAGGCAAACATTTTATGCAAGTATTGAAGGACATGTTCTACAATGGTCTGAATTGCATGGTGCAAGGGTGTCCAAGGACTAGACCATGAGTGCAATCTAGTCCTAGGCTTCAAGATTCTTAGGCTTCAATCATCCTAAACCTCTAATCTTATATTCAGTAGTATCAGTTCCCAGTTTATAGGCTTTTATCACAACATCTCAACAATCAAAATCAAACTTCAATCCAATTTTCAAGCAAACCATAATCCATCTCAATCATTTCAGTAAACTTCTAAGACATTTCCTTCTCAATTACAATGTTCTCAATCTAATTCATATATGAGCTCAACTAATTTCAATATACGATTTAATCATTAAATTAGACTTTTAAATTAAATGTAAGGTAGTTTTAATTCCTTACAAGAGTAAATTTCAGTCTCCAAAACATCCATGCGTAATAATACTTTCGTATCCTCAAAAAATAAAGGGGCAGGCCAAGTATTTAGATCAACTCCACTTATTTTCTAGACGATACCACTTTCTCAGGCTTGTTTCCATTATTTGGGTTGAATTTCATCAAACGACAGATCTTCAAACTGGAAGTGTTCTGATCAAGGCCTACTGATATTTGACCAGAGCTGACTTTACAAACTTAAGAAATGAAAGGTCTAATGTTCGATTCCCTTTGTGTTTATCTGCTCGATCGAAATAAAAATACTTCAGAACAAGGTATGTTCAATGCAGCTATTCTGATTGAATTTACTAAATCCTGTGTTGTTTGCATTTTTCTTGGTTGAGATCTGATATGGGCGATGAGATCTGAGCCATTTTCGCAGAAATTTGTCATTTTTTTATTGATTTATTGAAGCCTTATTACCAGGCTTTTGTTTTTTTAGGGTTTGTAATACTTAGGGATCAGGTAATATAGTTTCAGGGCAATTATATTTGCAAAATTGACGAGAACAATTTGAAGAATAGATTGAGTTGGGTACTGGGTGTTTTCTAGGGCAATGTAGGCATGTCACAGAATGATATCTAAGCATAGATTAAGCTGGGCAAGTGGCTGGGAAACATTTTGTTGGGTCAAAATGCTTGTAATGTTTTACTCTGTCAATTTAGGACCTGGTGGCATGTTGCAGAGACCAACATGACAGAAGATCTTTATTTCGGTGGATAGGTACTGTGATTTTCTTGTTGTCTGAAATCTGATTGGTACTTGTCAAGAGCAATGTTGAGCAGAGTTATATTTTGTAGATCATGCTGATTGAAGTCAATATCACTGGATGATTCCTCCTGTGATGAGTGGTAATTCGGGGATCGTATGGCCTCCAGTGAGCAGTCTGTATTCTCTAGTGGAGAATTTCTTAACTGTGCTTTAAACTTGGGCGTCACAATAAGTTCTGGCTAGTGATTGATCCCCGAGCCTCATCAGTTCAAATAAAAGGAAGATTGCTTAATGTCCACTAGATAATGCCTTTTAGTTCAGTGTATGGTCAGAGTAATAAATATATTTGCTTTTTGTAAGAGCAGTTTTGAGCACTGTTGCGTTTAGCACATAATATAGAATTGAGATTGGAATATGATTTTAAGGGATGGAGATGCAAAGGAAAATAAATCACTTAACAGTTCTGAAGAAATTCTTCTTAATTTTTTGAAGGAATGTTCTCACGTTAATGTTAGTTGGATCCCATATGGGACGAAATGTAAAAAGATTCAAATGTAAGCGCCGACCTGAAATTTAGAAGATATGCACTGAAACACAGAGATGTAGAAGCTGTGAAATAAATAAACGTGTGATGGATGGAGCAGCTTCAATTTCTTCCATGTTATCTGGCTATTATCATTTGATAGGAAATGTTCTTCATTTCTTATTGATTAGTAATTTAAAGGTCTTCTTCGATGTCCTTCTTTCCATGCATCCAGTATCATTTGTTAGAGGATTTAGTTTACACAGTTACTATTCCTATCTTGTCTTTCCTCACCTTTCCATATGTCAGGGAAGGCAAAGCAAATCCTAAATTGGATGCATACAGACAAAACAGTTTAAGATCTGAGCAACAAAAGAAGCTGTTATACCTGAAAATGACTCTTTCCTAGCATTTGAGCTCCTTATCATTTGTATGCATCTCACAGATAGGAAGACTTGTAGGAGATTTCTTTAGCAGCAAGGAATGTTCACTGTTATCTCCTCATGCCTCAACGGACATATCCTCCTAAAAACACCAAAAGAAAAGAAATATGACAAAAGTCAATGAAATAGCCGGAGCCCTAAATGGTCAAAAGTTCCCACCTAAAAGATTTCTTGCTTATTTACATAAAAATATTAGCTGGAAATTAGAAAGCTTGCAAGACTTGTCAACAGTGTTTTGAAGAAAAGGAGAGTTAGTTTAAAACAAAATTGTGGGCTTTGGGCATCACATTTTCGAGGAGATAGATTACACAGCAAAGAACAAGTAAAAGTGATGGCCTCATTCTCTTTTAAGATACAATTCCTTGCAGTCAAATTTATGTTCTAAATTTTGTATTTTATCTGTATATGTACACTTGGCATGCCTGATATCCATGTACCGCATATCCCAATTCATAAAATGCTATGTTACACCAAGTTTCTGGGATGGGGATAGTAAGAAAGGGAGGGACGTGTTTATGGGATGGTAGGGGATAGGAGGCCTTTTTTTAGGGGATGACAATTAAAAATAGGGAAAATTTAAAAGATATGGGAAATTTCGAGGAGATAGATTACACAGCAAAGATCTGAGCAACAAAAGAAGCTGTTATACAGACAAAACAGTTATACCTGAGCATCACATTTTCGAGGAGATAGATTACACAGCAAAGAACAAGTAAAAGTGATGGCCTCATTCTCTTTTAAGATACAATTCCTTGCAGTCAAATTTATGTTCTAAATTTTGTATTTTTTCTGTATATGTACACTCGGCATGCCTGATATCCATGTACCACCATATCCCAATTCATAAAATGCTATGTTACACCAAGTTTCTGGGATGGGGATAGCAAGAAAGGGAGGGACGTGTTTATGGGACGGTAGGGGATAGGAGGCCTTTTTTTAGGGGATGACAATTAAAAATAGGGAAAATTTAAAAGAAATGGGAAATTTCAATTATTCATATAGAAGGCATTCATTATATACATTATAGAACCATACTATGAAACATTAGAGCTGAATTGAGAATTCACATGAGTCAACAATCGACATATAAATTAACATATTTTCAATGTCTAATCATTTCAATTTGAGTTTTCATTACCAATTTGCATATACATAATACAACAAAATGAAAAGGCTGAAAGGCTACAAGTACAAAATGACAAAATGTAGACAATCTAAGTTTTACTGTTGTTATGCCTCTGCCTCATCCTCACCTAAATCAAAATCAGACTGCGAATCTGATTCACTGCCAATAACAGGGGCTGCCTTATCCAATGGAACACCCACCAATCCCTTCTATGCCTCCTCCTCATCAATTTGTGTGGCGTCTTTGGGATCGACATCCCACCATAAAGATGGAGTTTGTTGATACTCAGGAGTCTATCAATCTTGAAGTCGCAAGGCACTATGCATGGCCACTAACTTCTTTGGTTGTCGAAAGGTAAACCCGTTCCTCTTGATAGAGTGGATAAAGTTGTATGTGGACCAATTCCTGTCTGTACTAGAGGAACTAGCAACCTGTTAAAGGAGGCAAATGGCAAGTATCCTCAACTTTGGTGCATCCTTGCCATGCCATGTCTACCATCCAATAGGGTCAGTTTGAGCTAATGCAGCTCTATATACATTTGCCTCTGATTTGTTGAATGTTGGGCCACGAAGATTAGCAAAGGCAATCCATTGTGTGCGAAGTAAAGTTGACTCCTCACTTGAATACATCTTTGAAGGGCCTGCATTAACCCTTCTTTCACTTCTTTATCATTAAAAGGAGACACTGTCCCAGTCTTTGGTGCACACAATTTGGGATTTAGAGCAAAGGCTGCCATGTGAAGTTGGGTGTTCATAGTGTTCCATTGTTGTGTCACAATGGGCCTGATATGCTACTCATATAATCCCAAATAAGGATCCTTGTCATAAATTGCTTGCTTCATCTGCCCAAGCATGCTGTCCAATGTCTCCTAAATCTCTTCAAGACTAGGAAGGTCCATAGTAGCATATCTAATGACATCTACAATAGGTGAGATGAAGGAGCAAACATATCTGCAAACAAAAATTTCAAAAAAGAACAAGATTATAAGACTCAAATGATAGAGTGAATGCTAATACAAAAATGATTAAGATTATCAAGTTACAAACATCAATAAATTAGTAATTTAATAAAAAAATCAGAATTATCTTATTTCACAGTGGACCACTCGTCGCCATCAAGGATTTTTTGTTTCACAACTTTTCCTTCACTAGTGTTTACATCAGGCCATCTACCCCATGTGATGTCCTAGGGCTGCTGTGAACTCTGATTTTATTTTTTTAAGATCTGAATGAGTGTTATAATTACTAAATTTCCTCAATATGCATGACACAAATTGCAACAACTGAAACACCGTTCAACTCAATGCAAAGAATAGTTTAAAATATCATTTCTGAATCATCGTTTACTGACAAAGATAAGCCCATATGTGCAGACTAGTATCTATTACAAATCAGATTTCATAATATCAATTATGAAACTGTCACGGCTGTAGATATATATGTGAATATGACAAGGGTGCAAATACTATCAGGCTGTCCTGGACACCAGTAATAACTTGAAAACACTTTCAGATCTCAGTTTACCAGTTGGAGTTGCACCCAGCCTGATTTCGACCCCAGCTGATGTAGGTAAATTGACTCCAGATATGGCCAGCAACTGAAGTAGGGTTGTTGCATCTTAATTAATAGATGCACCTTGTAAATTTCAAGGAAATGCTGGGCCAAACTTGACTTGCAGCCCCTAGAACAGTTGAATATCATGCAATGGCTCTAGGGTTTGCTCGCGGCAGGGTCAAAACAGTTGATTCGCCTCATAGACTGCCCCCCATTACTCCACAAAGATATTTGCTAGGTCTGAATTTGGCACAATATCCCATGATTTGGGCGGATACCTTCCAAATGTCACTCCTTTCTTGAAATTAACTAGATCCGGTTAGCTCGCATGCAATTTCATGAAGTGGAAATGCTCAAAGAGGCTTGGGGTTTCGTCCTTACCTCTGTTCCACTCCTTCCCATGTAGCATCTTCGAGTGGAAGATTCTTCCATTTCACCAAATATTCCGGAATGACCTTGCTTCTTAGCTTCCTCTCTGTCATGTCGATGATGGCTTTGGGCTCTGAAATCAATTTTCCTTCGTCGTCGAGTGGTGGCAGCTCTAAAGAGGGAGTAACATGTTGCCCAAGTCCCCTTTTAAGGCATGACACATGAAAAACATTGTGAATTTTGCTGTTTTCTTGTAGCTCCAACTCATATGCAATCTCTCCCATCCTCTCGACGACCTTATAAGGCCCATAAAATCATGGCTTAAGCTTCTCCGTGCCACTTCCCTTGAGGGAAGATTGTCTATAGGGCTGCAACCTCAAAAAAACCATGTCTCTCACCTCAAAAGTTCTCTCCAAGTGGTGGTGATCAATGTACATCTTTTGCTGATTTTGGGAGTGCTGTAAGTTCTCCTTGAGTGCATTCAAAATATTAAGACTTTGCTATACCAAATCTCTAGCTCCAGGGACTCTGCTGTCTGAAAGAATTAAATCCATGAATGATAATGCATCATATCCATATAGTGCTTTGAAAGGAGTCATACCTATAGACATATGATGAGTGGAATTGTAGCAATACTCCCCAAGGTGGGGCCATTTAAACCATGTTGTTTGCTGCCCTGTAACATAATTGCTCAAATACCCTTCGATCCACTTGTTCACAATCTCCGTTTGCCCATCTGTCTGAGGGTGATAACTAGTGTTGGGAGTCAATTCTATGCCTGTTAATTGGAAGAGTTCTTGCCAAAACAAACTAATGAATCTACTGTCCCTATCACTGACAATGTACCTAGGCAACCCATGTAGTCTAAACACCTCTCTAAAAAACAAATCAGCCACCTGCGGATCCCTATACTCTGAAGATATAGCATAAAAATGAGCATACTTAGTGAGTTTGTCCACAACCACAAAGATGTAATCTTTACCCTGCACCCACAGAAGTTCCGTGATAAAATCCATGGAAATGCTCTCCCATTTATGATTTGGAATGGGTAGGGGTTGCAACAAACCAGCTGGAAATGTTTGCTCTACTTTGTTCTGTTGGCAAACCAAACACCCCCTAACATGCTTCAGGACATCTCCCTTGAGGCCTTTCCATGAAAATTGCTCTTACTTGCTTGTATGTCTTGTAATACCCATGATGACCAGCCAATGGTGTGTCATGACATGCTCTCAAAATCTTCTCCTTCATCCTCAACTTGGGGACAACGTACGCCCAATCCTTGTAGAGTACGAGTTCATCTGCCACCCTATACCTATCATCGTGTAGCTTACCATCCAAAATCTTCATAGCAAAGGTGTTCTTGGCATACTCGGTTATGATAGAAACCCTCCAATCAGCAGATATGTTATTCAATGAGCACAAAAAAGGTCTTCTAGATAATGCATCAGCCACAACATTATTCTTTCCTTTCAGATACTCAATATCAAATTCATAGGCCTGCAACTTACTTACCCACTTTTGTTGTCTATCATTCAAATATTTCTGATTGAGGAAGAACTTCAAACTGTTATGATCCATCTTCACTACAAATCCCTCGCAAACCAAATACTGCCTTAACTTATCCAATGCATGCATGATGGCTAGCATCTTCTTGTCATAAATACAGAAACTCCTCTCCGACTCCTTAAGCTTTCGACTCTCAAATGCTATAGAGTGTTTGTTTTTGCATCAAAATTGCTCCTATCCCCTCTCTTGAAGCATCACACTCCAAAACAAAAGGAAATGAAAATTTTTGGATGGCTAAAATGCGACATGAACTCATTACCTACTTGAGCTTGTCAAAAGCTCTCTATGCTAAATCACTCCAAGAGAATGCTCCCTTCTTCGTCAAATGTGTCAGTGGGGCAGCCAACTGTGAAAACCCTTTGATGAACCTCTTCTAATAGTTGCAAAGGCCAAAAAATCCTCTCAAGTGTGATATGTTCTTCGGCAGAGGCCAATCCAAGATTGCCTTAATCTTCTCATCATCCACTCTAACCCCTTGGGCCACTAATCTTATGCCCTAGATATAATATCTTTGTCAATCCGAACTCACTTTTTTGATGCCTTGACAAAAAGTGACTGCTGCTCTAGGATACGAAGTACCTCATCTATGTGCCTCAAATGATCCTCCCAAGTCTTGCTATAGATCAATATGTCATCAAAGAAAACTAACACAAATTTCCTCAACTGCTTGATAAATACCTGATTCACGCAAGACTGGAATGTGGTGGGTGCATTAGTCAATCCAAATGGCATGACTAGAAACTCGTAGTGTCCATAGTGACATCTGAAAGCTGTCTTGTGCACATCCTCATCTCACCTTTATTTGATGGTACCCTGATCGCAAATCAATCTTGGAAAAGTACACTGCACCATGAAGCTCATCTATCAACTCATCGATTTTGGGAATAAGGTAGCGGTTCTTGATTGTCTTCTTGTTGAGTACCCTATAGTCAATGCACATCCTCATGGTACCATCCTTCTTCTTGACTAACACCACGGAAGAAGCAAATGGATTAGAGCTCGGTCGTATGTGTCCCATGTTCATTAACTCCTTAAATCGCCTTCTCAATCTCTTCCTTGTGCCTCCTTGGATGACGATAAGGTGTAGTGATGACTGGCCTCAACCCCTCCTCCAACTCAATGACATGTTGAAACCCTTTATCTAGTAGTAACCTTGGAGGAATATTGCTGAACAACACACTATGCTTATCTAGGATAGACTGTATATCAACATGAATAGTCTTCTCACCCGTGGGTGAAATTGCATTCGTGATCAAGCACTGTGTTACCCAAGCTACTTGTCCTCTACGAAAAGCCCTCTCCATTCTCTTAGCTGAAACTATCCTCGGAGCTCTGTTAGATAAGATCTGAAGAACCACCTCCTTACCATCTGATTTAAACTTCATCTCCATAATCTGATAATTTTGTGTAAACTCGCTGAGTGAATGCAACCATTGCACACCCAAAACAATATCTGTCTCTCCTATACCAACCACGTAAAAATCATCATATACTCTATGTCTCCCCAAGGTAATGTCAAGTTGTTGGATCCCCTTGGTGCAAGGCATAGTAAATCCATCGACCATAATCACATTAAATCCCTCAAAATCATCTGTCTTCAAACCCATCCTAGTCACCAATCTCTCATCAATGAAATTGTGGGTGGCCCCACTATTGATCAACACTATCACTCTATGACCTTGTAACACCCCTTGCACTCGAGAAGGATGATACCTGGGTGCTCCTGAAAGAGTAGCAGTGGTGCCTCCTAAAGACTCTCCTCTTTTCTTGCCCTCATGTTCTGTCTCATCCAAAACAAGCTCGGGCTTGGACTCCTCTACCTTTGAATCCTCCTCGGAGACTACCTCTATGTCGTGTACCTGCCCCTTACCCAAGCATCTATGTCTTGGCTCCCATGGCTCTCTACAACTAAAGCACAATTTTTTTCTTCAAAGCTCATTCTTGGATTCTTCCATCTTGCTTGGTTTAGCAGGTAAAGCCTTAGGTTGTGGGAAACCCTTGTGAAAAGGTTTCTTATGTTGTCTCGATGGTGTACTCTTGGAGTAGAACTTGTTCTTAGTCACCGAGTCCTCCAAATTCAAAGCCCTCCTAATGGTATCTTGCAGAGATGTTGGGTCAAAAGTTGTAACCAAACTACAGAGTGGTTCGGCTAATCCCTCTATAAACAAAACCATGAGTCTTCTCTTTGTCACATCCGACACCATGATTGATACTCGCTGAAATTCTGCTACATAATCATCTACCGAACGTTGTTGTCTCAAATGTGCCAATGTCCTAAAATGAATCTCGAGATCCTTTTTGTCAAACCTGTCTACGAGCCTTTGTGTGAAATCAATATATGTCACAATATGGTTTTGCCCTTGTGTGATTAAGTCATAATGCCACCACTCATGAGCTACGCCTTCCAATTGAAGAATAGCAAATTTGATGGCTTCCTCTTCCATCATAGGCATGAGTGAAAGATATATATTTAACTTCTGGACCCAAGCCCATGTAGTAATTTTTCCCGAGCCATCAAAGGGTGGGAGAGTCACCTTGCTCAACCTCTGCTACAAATCTCTATGGGGCTGTTGTGTAGGATGTCTTCTTTCCACTCCTGGACCATTCCTTGATCTTGCACTGCAGTAGTGTGCCAATGGAATTTGATTTCTGACATCTGGGTCAAGTCTCATGTAGTCATCAATCTCTTCCTTGTCATATGCTGCATTGATGTCATATGCTGCTGGGTTTGGCTCCTCCTCTTCTTGTGGTGACTCTACTCTAGGCAAAAAGGTAGGCTGGAAGGGTCTAGGTGTTGATCCAATTGGAGTACTGTTGTTGTTTTTGTGATTCACCGATCCATTCTGATTTGAGTTACTTCCTTCACCTATAAAATTTTGTGTGGGCCTGATGGAGTTGATAGTAGCATTCATATTTTGCATCATCTGGGTCATTTGTTCCTGTCTATGCATGAAAGTATTCAACCCATCTCCGTGATCTGCCATGTTCTTACCTCTGCCTCCTATTCCAGCACTGTTTTCCTGTGATGCTGCCTCTAATCTTCTTCTCTCTCCAAGGCTCTTTGGTCTCTTTGACTTAAATGCATTCAATAATCAGTCCCACGAGCTGACAGGTCTGCTTGCTCTGATATCGCTGTGATGTCCTAGGGCTGTAGTGAACTCTGATTTTATTTTTTCAAGATCTGAATGAGTGTTATAATTACTAAATTTCCTCAATATGCATGACACAAATTGCAACAACTGAAACATCATTCAACTCAATGCAAAGAACAGTTTAAAATATCATTTCTGAATCATCATTACTGACAAAGATAAGCCCATATGTGCAGAATAGTATCTATTACAAATCAATAATGAAACTGTCACAGCTGCAGATATTTGTAAATATGAGAAGGGTGCAGACACTATCAGGCTGTCCTGGACACCAGTAATAACTTGAAAACACTTTCAGACCTTAGTGTACCAGTTGGAGTTGCACCCAACCTGATTTCGACCCTAGCTGATGTAGGTAATTGGCTCCAGATATGGCCAGCGACTGAAGTAGGGTTGCTGCACCTTAATTAACAGATGCACCTTGTAAATTCAAGGAAATGTTGGGCCGAACTTAACTTGCAACCTCTAGAACAATTGAATCTCATGGAATGGCACTAGGGTTTGTTAGTGGTAGGGTCAAAACATCTGATTTGCCTCAAAGACTGCTCCCCATTACTCCACAAAGATATTCACTAGGTCTAAATTTGGCACAATATCCCACGATTTGGGTGGATACCTTTCAAATGTCGCTCCTTTCTTGAAATCAACTTGATCCGGTTAACTTGCGTGCAATTTCCTGAAGTGGAAATGCTCAAAAAGGCTTGGGGTTTCGTCCTCACCTCTGTGAATCAGAGATCAAAGGTTTTCATCCTTGATATGATTGCTGATAATCTCACAAGAGCAGAAAAATTTCATCAAATTCGCATGCCTCAAATGTAAGGATGTAACTTGTAAAGATACCTCTCCAAGGATAGGTCTCATGGACCCAAATTCAATGCCACCTTTAAATTTTGATTTTTCACTTTTTATATATATATATATATATATATATTAGTGTTGAAAAACACTATTTTAATTATTAATAATAAAGGATATCATTGCCGGGTAAAAGGGGACAGGACACCCCACTTTGGATTAACCATGATCGATTGTAGAGTCTCCTACACCTCAAGCATCCTCTCTAACTAAATAAAATAACTAGCATATCTTGTTTCCATAGGTTTGAAGAATTCCTTCCTCAAAAAAGATTTGAAGAGAGCAAGTGAGGTGTGGTGGTTGCAATGAACATTTAAATATCTCTAGCTCCTACCACCACTTTCCTCACCCAATCTATGCTATGCCTTTCAATGCATTGTTCGATGAATGAACACAACACGAGGTCCAAAAGGTGTGCTTGCAAGCACCCACCACCATCATGCCAACTAATTTGCACACACATGTTAAATTAGTGACCATTTGTACAAGATTTGAAGCCCTAACCTCCTCTATGGCCTCTCTCAAAATCTGAAATTGGAAGTCTGCATCCTTCCGCTTACCCAAACAATCAACAACTCTAAGAAAATAAGAGTCAGCTGCACATATGACTATGATGTTGATGAGTAGCCAATAATATGGGTCCACCCATACATGTTTTCATCCAAGTCTACCTCACATCCTCCATCACCAAATTCACCTTAGAATATTCTTTATCAAACGGTAGTGCGTAGTTTATGTTCTCCAGAGAGTAGATGAGGGACCAATAGAAATTGCATCTTTGAATATTTGTTTGAAATAAGGAGAATGTGCCACATGAAATGGGATGGCATGGACAAAGAAAAGTTTGTTAATGGAAGACTACCACTTCTTGTGCATATTTAACATACCGGCAACTGTCTCTGCCCTTTCAGAACTATTAGTCTTCCTCTTTCCTCTTGTAGAAATATCACCAGTACCACTAGCAACCATGGATGGCATAGCTGATTGTTTAGACTTTACTGGCATTGGCATACCCTTAGACCTTGCCTCGCCCCTAATAAACAATCTATTAACCACTGCCTTCTCAGCTGTCTTTATTTTTAGACAAACCTTAACCCCCCTATCTTGTAATGCCCAAGAGGTGACTATATACCTTGCTGTAGCTCCCTCTAAATCGTTGTTTCAAATATGACACAACCACACTCTACTCCCTCCTAAATCTTTCTTTTGTCTTTGTCTAGAGCTGTCACAAATTGGAGAAGAGGTTTAGAGGGTTTAAAAGGGCCCTTTGAATAAGATTTCAAGAGGGTGGAAGGGCACTCAAATGGATTATGTGGCTGTCCTCCTTCACCCACACCACTCCCACATCTTGATGAACGCCTCGTTGAGCTTGAAACTCTTATATTCCTTTTTTTCCATTTTATATTCACTACGGTCACTGCTGCTGCCCATGTTATTTTGTGGAAAAAAAAGAATGCAAGTACAAACTAAAAATTAAAAAAAAAAGAATGCAAGTACAAACTAAAAATTAAAAAAAAAAGAAAAAAGAAAAGAAAACAGAAAATTTATTCCTTGAAACTTTGAAAAAAAGAAAGAAAGAAATATACACTTACCTTTGCCACTGCCCTACTTCTCCTTAGTGCTCATTGCTCACTAATGCTGCACCTTGCTGCCGTAGTTTTGATACCTCAAACTGTCCTGCTCTTACGTTTTTTTTCCTCTTTCAATTCTGCCACTGCAATTATTTTTGGGTATGTAGATATGGTTTGGAATGGACAAGGGAGCTATGTTTTGTGCATTTAGGGCTGAGTGTGACGTGGTGGCCTATAGCCCAAGACATTATTTTAATTTGTAATTGAATATGGGCATTATTTTTTTGGTTTTTTGGACTGGGGACGACCAGCCATCCTTGATTGCCTGATGCTGTTTCCTACCTGTTTCCAATCGATTTTGAGGGTTAGGGGACGGCAGTGGGATGTTTCCAAAGTGTCCCCCCTATGGGTATGCATCCAAAAGGGCAGGGGATGTGTCCCTAGGGAACATAGATAAAATGGTGTTGCTGTACACATACTCACAGAGATAGACATGAAGGGAGGCGGTCCAGGAGTAACCCAACATTAAACTTTTCAGAAGCTGGAGCTATATCTGGCCAACTTTAAGGTTTATCTGATAATCATAAAATTAAATGTCATTGGTGTATGCACACATATATAAATCCCGCAAGAAAGCAGAGTTGAATTCAAGTGATTAAAAATGGGCATTGTAATGTCTAAGCATGTAAGAAAGAGACAAGTTAATATTTTACTGCCAATGTTTTTGCAATTAGATTATTAGTACATATGTCAATATTTATATCATGGACCATAAGTTATAATGCAAAATTCTCAAAACATTCTGTTAGTCATACAAAAGCAAATTGCATTCTGAATGCAATTTAAATTGCATTCTGAATGCAATTTAAATTGCATAACAATTCCTAAAACCTATCATGACAACATCGGACATTAAATTTGAGGAAACTCAGGTCATCCTTCATACTGTTATTATGAATTTCAAATCATCCTCTTGAGGCTGAACATGAGTGCTCCTTTTTTAATGCCACTGAAGGCAAGGTGATCGAGGCTGGCAATGATAAAGTAGTTTTGTGTGGATAAGAGGAAAATGTTTTGATTTGCACATGAGAATTTGTGACTGCCACTGAAGGTGAAGTGATCAAGGCTATATGGCAATGATGTAAGTAGTTTTGTGTGGATAAGGGGAAAATGTTTTGTTTTGCACTTTGAGATGTTTGTAAACCAGTGGCAGAAAATAATTGCAAAAGGCAAGCCCTCTAGGGTGTTCTGTAATTGTTTTTCTGGTGCATTTGTTATAGCTATTAAGATGGTAGATTCGCTTGGATTCTGGAGGGTTTTTTTTCTATCCTTTAGTTATTTTTATATAGTTATTGAAGGGAAAGTTGAAACACATGCAAATATTCATTGAAGACATCTTTAATATTTATGCTTTGTCTTTGCTTAATTACTACGGAGAATTGTAGTTCCCAGGTTTGAAAATTCCATTCGGTTTGGGAGGCCAAGAAAATTCAGAAATTTGGTAAATTTTCTGTAGGAAATGAAAATTTCAAGACTGGTCTGGCCAGTCCAAAAAATCTGGAGCTGGACAGATTTGAACAAGTTTCGGTTGGATCTGATAACAGAGCCAAGAATAATGTTGGAAGTAGATGATGGCAATTTCTCATGACTATCCTCCTTAAATGTCTCGAGTTCTTGGATTTTGACTTTTTGTCAAAGAGAATTGAGAGGCTATTCTGGAGGGATCCCTTAGTTGTTGGTTAAGAGTGTTTGTCTTTTAAAATTTCATGTAGACTCTCATAAGTCATAGGAGACCCTAGTCTGTGCAAAACTGAGGTGGGTAGGACCAAAAAATGTATGATGGCGATTTCTAGCTCCATGTTAATGGAAAATGCCACTAGATGGAATGATAGGAGACTTCTGCAGGTTTATCATTGACAAAGACAAACATATCAGTTGAAAAACTTTTGCATCCTTGTTACTGTAGAAATATTAATTACTGAGTCTTAACATGGCTTAGTTTTTTCTATTAGTCTCACTGTCTCAGCATCTGAGTTTTTGCTTTAAGTGTCTTTTGCTTCGACCTTTGATTGTTTTCTGAGTTCCTTGAATAGATTTTTGTTTAAGATGCTTGCAACATAGGAATTCTTTAACAATTGTCTTCAAACGAGAGTGCATGAGTTTTCCACTGCATGTGATCCTCAAAACAGATTATGCCTATGTAGATAATATAAACTCAAGTCAATTTCTGACGTCAATGATTATCTGGGAGATAGAATCCACGTGGATAAAATTGGCATGTGGAATTATTGCAAACAAAGTGACTGAGTAGCGAAGCCTTAGCACTAGGAAGTCTGTTACAAGGCTAAAGCGGTCTGTCATCAGGAAAGAGTATCTCACGTGCAGCTTTTCCATTTGAGCTTGCTTCAACCAGTGAAACATCTTCTATTGGTTTTCAGACAGGATAGTTTTTTGTCTTTTGTTTTTGATTATTTCCTTCAAACCAATGTCAATGTTTATCACACAACTGTGGTAAAAATCAACCCATGCTTTCTGTGGTCAATGATATATTTCAATACTAAAGTTAGCATATTTTTGTAGGCTTTGTTATGTCACATTTGCCATTCCTTTTGCTTTTAGTTTTAGCACACAAATATATCTTAGAATCTTTTTCATTGACTTGTGTTTTTGTCACATATTTCTCTTCTTACCTGTATTGGGATTGTTATGCGGCATGACGCCTATATTACTACAGTCTAACTAGATGAAATGGTGGTTTTATTGTGCAGCATAATTTGTCAGTCACAGACTAAAGCTCTTAGATTTGAAGGAACTGTTGTTTAGAGTAGGTAGGATGGCATGCCTAGCACTTTCTCTACAGCCAATAAAAGGACCTGACATTCTGCTTCAAACCCGTGAATGGTTTCCTCCAGCAAGAGCATTGGTAGCTGTATCTAGTTTTAAAGCCACTCGTCTTGCCTTTGCAAGTGGAAAAAGTACTACAGCTGATGATGGTGATCAAAGTCTTGGTGATGACCCTTTGGCAGCCTCAAGTGGGCAAGTAATAGTTGGAAAGGAGAGCAAATATCGGATAGTATACCGTTTGGTGAATAGCATCTATGTTCTTGGTATTACAACTGCAGATCAGGATGATACTGTAAACAATGTATTTGAATGTACTGGAATAGTAAATCAAGCAGTAAGTGTAGTTGTGGCTGCTTGTAGAGGTGTGGATGTCACTCCTGACAAGCTTCATCGCAAGTATACAGAAATTTACATGGCTCTAGATATAGTTTTGCGTGGGGCAAGTAGCACCAGACTTGCAACTATTTTGGCATCTATGCATGGGGAGGGTATTGCAAAGATGGTTCTTTCTGCGATAGATGCAGAGAATCGTGTACGTGGTGCAGAAAGCTGGAATCAACTAGAAGGGCAGTCTCTTGAGCACCAGGCAAATGTACAAGTTCTCTCACAGGCTATGTTTGAGTTGCCAGAAGAGACCTTATCTGCTGGTGATGAGGTGGCAGCAACTCTTACTCCTGCCCCACAGAGCTCTGCAGCCCAGACTTCACAACAGAAACCAGCTGAAAAACCAGCTAATGAGGATCCATTTGCAGTTAGTGATGCTGTAAACAAAACTGATGAACTTGCAGGTGGATTTAAAAAGAATACAGAGTCACCATCTGATGTCACGTTAGCTCTTGCTGAGCTGGAAGTTACAACATTGAAAACAAGTTCAACGGCAGAGTCCACATTTATTGGAGTGGAGGGATTTGAAGGAGACTATGGAGGAATTGAGTTTGGTAACGAGCAGGCCTCATTAGCTGAGGCATTTGAAGGTCTAGATGATGCCTTTGGTGGAGGTTTGGATGCATCTGAATTTGGAGCAACTATAGCAACAACTAGCACAAAAGGGCTTGGAGGCCTTGAATTGTTAGAGAGTGGACAGACAGCATCAAAAACCTCATCTGGACCAACTCTTCCTCCTGGTGAAGCTCTGACTGCAGGGACAGCATCTACAAACAAAGGTCCTCTATTATACCTGCATGAGGAGGTCAATGCTGAGTTCAAAGAATCAGTACTCAAAAAGATAGGAGTTCAGGGTACACTATTCTTGAAGACTACTTCCCCAAAAGATTCCAGCATTAAGGATACTGAGTTTTCATTTCGACTTGATGGTTCAGCTGGCATCAAGAGTGCTATCATGCAGGATGCCATTGTAAGTAGCCTAGGAAAGGGTTTATTTCACATTAGAACTCCAGTGTCAGAAGATCCTTTGACAATTTTGAAATATCGTCTCCAGCCCCGTTTTACTCCTTTACCTTTGAGGGTTCGATTGGTCACACGTCGAAGTGGAAGCTTGCTCTCCTTAATGATACAATATGTAGCCAATCCATTTTTGCCTACACCTCTTAAAGATGTGGTTTTCATTGTGAAATTACCAGAGGATCCTACATTATTGAAAGTATCCCCTAAAGCTACTTTGAACCGGCAAAGCCAAGAGTTAAGATGGCATGTTCAGGAGATCCCACTACAAGGTCGTCCTGGTTGCTTAAGAGCTCAGATGCCAGTCAACTCAGAGACACAGGATTCCACAGATAAGGCTTCTCGCAGGAAGGAACCTGAAATTAAAGGTCGTGTAGAGTTTTCTGTCCAAGGGCACACACTTTCTGGAATTACTGTCACTCCTGTTTCTGAAGGGCTTACAGACTTTTACTTGGGGGAAAACAACTATAAAACTGGCAATTATCTGTGTTTGTAAGAATAAGAGCTGGATTTGAAAAAGGGATGACAGTATTTCACACTTCTATTTGTAGAAAGTACTTTAGTCAAAGGTTGTTTGAACCTTGAAGAGTTAGAGGTCAATGTCTTTTGTCTGCGTTTTTGAATAATTTTCCTAGACTGTTGTATGGTTGGTTACTTCATTATCATTTATTTAAAGTTTCAGTATTGGGCAGTTGCATCATTTTGGGTCTATATGCTTGAAATGCATAGAATCACTCCTCTAAGCATTAGTGATGAGGGGCTAGAGGTTGAAGCATTGGCACAAGCTTATTGATCCTAACTCAGAGTTGTCAGGAATCATGGTGGTGGATTTTTGCTGCAATGGTTATAAGATAGTTGATATCTGCTTCCATTCAATGTTGATGATCTGATAGAGATGTCTGCACAGAAGCCTATCCTTCCTCTTGGTATTCAGAATAATTCTTGGTAAATTTTGTGAGTCAGGTATTGCTGGCACACCTATTAGTTCCTGACCAAATATTCTGTGCTTACATATATAAATTTGAAAGAAAGAAATTTTTTGTGCTATAAGTTCCAACCTTGGAATTGCCGAATATCAAAAAAGAGCAAAGTGATTTATTGACCTCCATTTCCATTGTATGTGAAAACAGTTGAATATGTTGTCTATGCAGAATGTCAACATATCAGATGGTTGAGAATTACCATTATCATTTGTACCAAAACAGGTCTGCAAGTTGTGTTTAGATATATAAAAGAACAGGTTAGATGTACAAGTTCAGATTCAAAATACCCTTCCATGTATATTTCCAAGGCATTAGATCACACTAATTATTGCCTACCTTTCCGAATCTGATAAGCTCTAAGCTTCTATAATTCAAACTCCGAACATGGGAGTCTTGCTTTGATTGGTATGAGTAATGCTGTTGCATGACTAAAATTTTTAGGTGTCAAGATTGCCTTTCCCTCATTTGATCTCATCATTTTTCCATTGCATCTTTGCAACATGAGGCACCATTTAACTCCCTCTTCGTAGTATTGCAAGATTCCCTGGCTATCCCACTTGCTTAACAGAGGTGTTGATAGTAGTAAACAATAATGCTATGTAAATAGTCATGGTAGCATTCAGAAAGACTATAATTGTTACATATGAACTTCCACAAGATAAACAGCATGCTTATCACTTTACACAATCGGGATCCCCCCAGGTAAGATTGGCTTAAGTCTTTGGCTTCTTTCAAGACTTATATCATTATGCAAATTTAGCAAACTTTCACTGCTCATGTATCCTACAAATGGGGATGCAACAGTCAATTTTACGAGGTACCTTAACTTTATAGTATTATCGCAATTGATGCAATTAGTAAAGATTAGCTGTGGTTCTTTATGCAAGTCAAGGTGATGTATTCATGTGCGTTAACTCCTTTTTCTTAGAAAAAATATTAGATTAATACCGACCATTGTGATATTGCTGTATGTATATTACATAATGCAGGTGCTGCTATCAAGAGGATCATGAATGTGAACCATCAATGGTTTTATAAGAAAATAACACCAAATGAGCTAGTACATACGGTGTCAATTGACTTGCAGAAATCTGAAAAACAATGATTTTCGCAAACATAATTTACAAAACAGCATGATTAATGAATTGAAAAATCATGACATAGGTAAATGTGGCTGAAAACAAGCATTAACAAATGAAAGAAAACAACTAAAAGCTGACTGGGATGGAGATTATTAGCATCAGTTGTCCCACATGATTCAGGCCTAATTTCATAAGATGTATTTTGCAGTTCTGTACTTTTAGCTCTTAAACAAACACTCTATGAAAATTTTGTTCAAGGGGCGATATTGTAGATAGTAGAACCTTCAGCTGTGTTACTTGACTGGAGATCCTTCAAAGCAGCTTCATTACTTATTATGCAATGTATGAAGACCTTTTGGAATTCCAATATTTGATACACATTTCATGCTGAATCCTGAGAATGTATGGATATTGTCTTAGTTTTTGGGACAAGCATAGCAACCAATTTTGATTTTTTCATTTTACTTATTGAAACCAAATAGAATGAAATCACGTGAAATGAAGTCCACTCATGTAAGTATTTGATAACATTAAATGATTTTATAATACATTTTGTTTGGATTTATTGATTTCTTTGGAGGAATTGAAATGACTGATTTGCAATCTAACTTATCCTCAATGATGTGTTGGTTGATCACGGCAATGGAATTCATTTCTATAGCCAGTGTCAATGAGGTGCAAGATGTTATTGTTAATTCAACTTTTCCGTGCAATTGTAAGATTGTTCCATATATGTTTTAATGCCTTGCATATTAACTTTGTGAACTGCAGTGTATGAGTTGATATACATGTGAAATTGGTCACGAAGATGAGTACCCAAATGGGTTTACAGATCTGCTTTCCATTAAATACTAAATTAGAAGTCTAGCTACAACAAATTTGAAATTGCAGTATTGATGCACCGTCTGAAAAAAAACATTTGTGGTTGCAAAATCAATTACCTCATTATAAAACATGCTTGTTTAATTCTCCATAATTTATTTTTTGATGACTCTTCTTTGCAGAGCCGTCCATTTCACTTGTGATATTTACTGCCTTTCTTCATCTTATTTTTTTCATTTTTTGATGAAGGATTTTATTATCAAAAAAGGGCTTACATTTCCGAGGGGCCTCAAAAGCCTAGTGCCTATGAATGGCGGCAAAACTTTATCTCTCATCTGACCAGTAATTATGTATGGATCCTTTTTATCAATTATCTTTGATAGCACCTATTGTTTGTGCAAGATGGGAATATAACAGTTCAGTATTTAAGATTCTATGCATGTGTGAAATGTATGTGTTAAAGACAACTACCAATAAGAAATCTATTGAAGCAATTTGTGTAGATACTACAAACTACTGCATTTCAATGTTATTTAGACTAAATTGTCTATAAATTATGTATACTTTTTTTTTTTGATAATTAAGTTGCTACAGTGGGGGGAGCTCCCTTTCATTAAAACCAAGAATAAAAATTACATGAAGCATGGCTCTAAAAGAGCATGCAGTTGATATATTAGTTCTTTGGCCTCTCTAGTGCATCAGGGAGGAGCGTAGGCCTTGAGATGCTTCGCTCTCTCTACGTGTCGTGGAGAAAGGAGATCCACATAGTTGCTCAGATAAAAGTTAAATGTCTGCATATTGTTCCTTTGTAATCCTTCTCTAAAGAGTTTTGCTGCTTCAGCTATCATTTTTTTCATGTTCACGGCTTGGCTTCAGCTTCAAAAATGCCCTCTAGCACCCCTTCGGTTGGTTTTTTGTCAAAGAGGGCGATGGCTTTGTACACCACATCTTTCATCTTTCATCTTTCGATCACTTTTCCCTTCGTTTGAGTGTTAGTCAAATAGAAAGTATGTATTTCGATCACCAAGGAACAACCAACTCTGTCAAAAATCTTTACTAAATCTTATCTTACAATCCTTTTGTCCGTTCGGGAGTAATTATTGTTGTATTGGTGGTAGAAATTCCCATTTATCTAGATTTGTTGAAATGATTTCTGGTTTAGCCTGTTCGCATGTGAAATTTGCCAATCTATCCACTGCTGTGTTCGCCTCATGGTAACAATGTTGGATAGTAATATCTTGAAGGCTATCCATGGTTGCCCAAATAGAAGAGGCAATATTATTAAGTTTCCAATTTATGATGTTCCAATTGCTTATGGCATTTATGCAAATATGTGAATCCCCCTCCATGTCTAAATTGGCTAATTTTTTCTCTTTGCAAAAATTTAGACCTGTGAACATTGCTTGGAATTTAGCCTCGTTTTTGGTTCCATTTGGCAACTTCTTAGAAATAGCCCACAAGACCTCGCCTCTTTCATTTCGTACAACATACCCCGCTGGAGATCTCGAGGTTGCCACGTGCAGCACTATTGAAATTTAATTTTAACCGACCCCTAGGGGGAGGGTTCCATTTTATTGCAAATCTATTCTTAATTTTTGAGGGATGTGGACTAGTAGTACAATAAGTCGGAGTGGCCTTGAGTAAACTCCCCTTTTTCATAATTTTGTCATCCCAACTAGTGAAAGGTTTGGGGCCTCTTTTATTTGATTTCTTTTTGGTTGTTACAACTTCACAAATATCGATCTCTATTTTCCCAATGACTTCCTCTGTTGTTGCTTCTTTGTCTCGAAAGATTATGTTATTTCTTTCCCTCCATAACTGCCATAGCACCATTACAGGTCCAGAGATCCAAAACCCTTCCCATAATGAATTTAGCACCTTTGGCCATGCTTTGAAATGTGACATGAGGTCACAGGGAAAAGCTCCACTCCATTTGCCACAGTTAGCAAGCCATTGCCAACACTATTTTGCAAATGGGCAATTGAGAAATAAGTGATACACGTTTTCTTTAGCGGCTTTATAGAGAACACACCGAGAAGGACCATTAATCCCAATCGCCTTAAGTCTATGTCTAGTAAGGACTCTCTTGTGCAGAACAGTCCAGGTGAAAGCTTCTGCTTTCAGAAGACATCATTGGCTCTAGCATAGTTTGGCTAACCAGTGTATATTTTGTTTTGCCAAGTTTAATAATTTGTATCCCAATTTCACTGAATACTAACTTGACTTTGCACTAGTCTAGATTATTTCATCCTCACCATCATTTATGAATATGTTTCTTCGGTCAAGATCCCTTGTAAGAATTTGTTTTTGCTTTGTAGCTAATGATGAGTCGTTCAAAATTTTCCAAGATCACATCCTTCTCCCATCTATCTCTTTTATGCTAATACAGTCAATCACATTCATACCCCATTCTTCTGAAATCGTTTCAACACAAGTTTGCACTCGTGCATCTTCGGCCAAAGTCGGGAGGCCATTCAACGAATCTTGCCAAAAAAGTGCTCTTCTGCCATTTCTTATGTTCCATGGTAGATGGTTGGTAATAAGATGGCGGCAATGTAGCATAAAATTCAAGATATGGGAGACTGCAATCGGGTTGGCAATTGTGAGAATTCTTGAAGGCTCATTGGAGTCAAGTATTTGCTTTGGACGATTTGGCACCATCTTGTTGATGGATTCTTGGACATCTTCCATATGCGTTTGCACCCAAGGTCATGTTCTACTTTTTGATTTTTTGAATCCGACACCACCTTCACATTTATCCTTACATGATGTGTTCCATCCAATTAGAGGAATACGTTTGGCATCATTAGAGCCATCCCATAGAAATTTCTTCATAATTCCTTCCAATATATTATTTGCTCTGTTGGTGATCTGTGTGCTAGATAATAGGTATATGGGAATGGTTGGTAGAACAGCTTTGATCATAATAATTTTCCCTGATAGAGGTAGCCACTTACCCTTCCATGAACCGACTTTTGTACAACATTTTTCAATTGTCTCTTCCCAAAGGTTTGTTCTCATGGCACATGTGAAGAGAGGAACGCCTAGATATTTGCTTGGGAGTTCTGCTTGATTGAATTCCAACATAGCTATAATCCTATGCTTGATGCTCTTCTTTGTATTAAAAAAATATATGCACAACTTATTCTTATTATTGACTTGACACTGAAACATAACTATCAAGTGTCCTTGATTACCATTGCTTCTCTTATATTAGATGCACCATAGAGAATTGTGTCATCTGCGATTTGCTGGGGCATTATAGGAGGGAGGTTGTTAGCAATGAAGCTGCCATTCCATGTGCCAATGCCAACCTGACTTTTTAGTGCCCTTCCAAGTGCCTTAGCCATCGTAATAAAGAGAAAGGAAGATAAGGGGTCACCCTGTCTCAATGCTCTTGTTGGCACAAAGAAACTAGTCGGGCTTCCATTGATGAAAACCAAATATCGAATGGATGAGATGCAACTATATGTCCAATCGATCTAGCTAGGATTGAATCCAAAGCTCTTTAGAATAGTCATTAGAAATCTCCAATCCACACGATCGTATGCTTTGCTCACATCCAATTTAATGATCATATTGCTCTGATTGGTCACAATGATGGAGTGAATTGCTTCATAAGCAATAATGATACCATCTGTAATGGTTCTTTCTGGGGCGAAGCCACTTTGGTCTTCTGATATGATCTTTGGTAGGAGGGTTTTGAAACGATTGGCTATCACCTTTGAAATAATCTTATAAATGGTATTGCAGAGGGAGATTGGGCGAAAATCTGATAAGGAATCAAGATCAACTTTTTTTTGGTATGAGTGTGATGAGGGTCATGTTAATATCCAACACCACATGATCAAATTTTCTCGAATCCTCCACCATTCTCCATACATCTTCACCCACAATGTGCTAAAATTTTTGAAAAAAAATCGTTGGAAATCTGTTAGGACCAGGAGCTTTGTCAAGGTGCATTTGGAAAACTACCATTTTAACCTCTTCTTTGGTTATTAGAGCCATGAGCATCTGGTTATCAACATCATTTATAATTTTGGGAATTTGTCTGAGGAAGTAGTTTTGCTGAAGAACATTGGAGGCATTTGAGCTAGCCAATAATTTTTGAAAGAATTTAACAACTTCATGTTGAATTTCAACCGAGTTGTCTATGGAGGAGACATCCACTTTCTTGAGAACACAAATTCTGTTTTGTATTCTTCTTCCTTTCATTGAAGTGTGGAAGAATTTCATATTTAAATCACCTTCATGTAGCCATAATTCTCTTCATTTGGATTTCCAGTATACTTCCTCCTGTGCTAATATCTCATTGTATTCTTGCAATAGCCGCTTTTCCACTTGGAACTCCATTTGAGTAATGCCATTCTCCAATACATGGTGTAGAATTGCTTGTTCTCCTTCCAATCTTTCTTTCTCCTCGAAAATATTTTTAAAACTCTTCTTATTCCATTCTCTCAAATGGTTTTTTATAACTATTAGCTTTTTTGCTATCATGAACATCTTGCTTCCTCGCGGGATTTGTGCATTATCCCACCACTCCTTGATTAGGTCTAGTAGAGAATCGTAATGCAATCACATCCTTTCAAATTTAAAGGGGCATCCTGCATGGGTGTTGTCATTGTCAATGGAGATGGTAACTAGGTAATGATCGGATCCCGAGCAACGAATACTTGTGGAATTTAGAATATAATCCATTGTGAGCCAATTGGAATTGAAAAAGAATCTGTTTAGGTGTTCTACAATATTTGTAAAACCTTGGCATTTATTTGTCCATGTGAAATTCCCATTTTTGGGTGGCTACCAATAGTTCCAGATTATCAACAAAAATTTGAAAATCTTTATGAGATTTACTTACTTGAGATAAGCCACCTCTTTTCTCCTCTTGGAATAAAATCATATTGAAATCTCCTCCAAGCATAACTAGTTGCAGGGTTGAAGAAGTTATAAAATTTAATATATTAGACAATACCTTGAGCTTATCCTCTATTCTTACTGGCCTGTACACATTGATGAGAGCAAAAGATAATTTAGAAGAGAGGCTCTGAACAGTAACAACCATCCAATTGAATGATTCCAAGCAAATGTTAATTTTGACTTGAGAGGGGCGCCATAGAATTTCCAATCCACTAGACGCTCCGTTGGATTGAACAAAGGAACCTTCCCAATCTTTACACTGGATTAAAAATAGATTTGCTTCCTCCTTGCTAAGTTTTGTTTATTGAAAAAGTAGAATGTCTGAATTGAGAACTTGCAATTGATGCTTGATGAAGCGCCTCTTGTTAGGGGCATTTAATCCCCTAACATTCCATGTTGTTATTCTCATTGCTCCCTAAGGGAGGTGCTTCCTCCCTTAGTGTTAAAAAGTTCTCATTGTTACCAGTGGGATCTTCACTACCAAACATTTTGAGTGCTTGCAGACCAGACTTTGAGAATGACATAGTAGCAGTCTTTATTGCAGACTTCTGATGTTCTTGATTGCAGATCTCTGATGCAGGAGACACCAGGTGCAGGGTCAGCAGATTTTCTTGGTGGAATAGCAAATTTGGAGGCCTTACGAAATGCAGTATAGAAGGGTGTAAAATCAGACTTCATGACAATGACTTTTGTGTAGAAACAGCTGACTTCACTAATGGAGTGTGATGAATCAGAGTTGATGTAGCAGATATGTGACAGACTTTCATAGGTGTAGACCTTTGTGAAACTGTTCTTGAATGATTTTCTTATAATGACACAATCCTTAGCCATTGTAAATCCATTTGTCAACTTTTTGTGTTTGAACAATGTTTCTTTTATAGACAGTCTTGAGTGCATCTTGTTACATTGAGATGTTTCATGTCATTTGGAACAACTTATAACAATGGAGGGTGCATGCCCTTAGAAGTGACATGAGATCAAATGTAGAGATGTGCTATGGATTTGAGTTTTAATCTGATCTTGTTTGGGCTTTAGGAAGCCATAGACCATAATAGGTAGGAGGTGCCTTGGAACATGGTATAATGTTTATCCAATTTAATGTTGATAGAAGATCTTGTTGTTTTGACAGATCAGACCCAGTTGATGTTGATAGCAAACCTAGTGATGACAGTGTATTAGCAGCAAATTGAGAAGATTGACAGTATGTGATGGAAGTTTTAGAATGTTGAAGATCATTTTTAAGTTTTAGTCCTTGTATTGGCAGAAGACTTGATTGTGCAAACTTTCAGTCTTTGTAGTGATATTTTGTTGCAGTTTTGAATCAGATGCTACAGTGTGTTGGTAGCAGACAGATCTTGGCAGCCTTGCTATGCAGACCTTGTGGGCTTGTTGCGGTCTAGATAATTCTAGAATCAGCAGACTAGACAATACTTGAATATGTGATTGTAGTCTTATTGATTTTTTGCTTTGATTGTAGCTTTTGTGTAGAAGACAAACTTTTGGTTTCTTGTAGAGTTGTTGCAGAGGTAGCAGACTATTGTTGACAATAGCGGTGATGTTATAGAGGTTTGTCATTGAATCAAGATAAATAGTGTTCACACTCATTTGAATTGTTATGGATGTTTGTCAATGAAGCAAGATAATTTGTGTTCACTCACCATTTGGACAGTTTCTACTTATACAACACTCAGGATCTTCAACGCTAGTGGCATATAAAGTGAGTGAGTGTTTTGCTCAAATATGCACTGAATTTTCTTTGCACCATGTGTCTTTGGAAGTGTTTATATCAGTTAATAGTGGCACTTGTATCTAGTAGCAGAATTAGAAATGATATCCATGACAGTGTTTCTGATTGAAGTACCTAGGATGCATATTAGTTAGGGGGAGCACTTCATCCTTTGTCATTTATGTCAAAGGGGGAGAGCAATTTGGTTTTGCCATCAATGACAAAGGGGGAGATTGTTGTGATAAGTTATCATTGATGTCAAAGTGCTCATGATGTTGTTTGATGTGATGCAAGACATGTTAATGAGTTGAAGGGTTATGATATGTGATGCTAAGTCTATTAGGGCATGATGTTGTTTATGCTATGCTCATGTTTGTTTTCAGGGTTTTAGTTCACTGCTCTTTGTCATTATAATATGATACACTTGAAATAATTGAGTTGATGTTTAAGTTAGTTGTGTTGGGTTATGATCATATGGAAATTGCCAAGAGTAGAGACACCTTCAGGATGTGTTTAGTTGATGATGGGTCATGAAAGTTTGTTTTGCCATCACAAGAACTTGCTTGGTGTCAAAAGAAGGTGTAGAGGTGCATGGTCATCTTATGCAGAATAGAGACATCTGGTCATGCAGAGTAGAGACATCTTACTTAGAGTGCAGAGCTGCCT
This sequence comes from Cunninghamia lanceolata, assembly GCA_027924645.1. Lineage (NCBI taxonomy): Eukaryota > Viridiplantae > Streptophyta > Pinopsida > Cupressales > Cupressaceae > Cunninghamia > Cunninghamia lanceolata. The sequence continues at coordinate 598,663 of BSBN01000374.1, read as the reverse complement.
TTGCTATGTTGGTTCTCATGTGTACAGATGTGCAAAAGCAAGTTCACAGAGGTATTGATTTAGGAGTTCAAGTTATCATTACCAATCAGGAGTTCATGAAAAAGATGTTGATGGTGCTATGCTTCATTCATAGTTCACATCTTCAAGAGGATGTTTATATCTTGGTGGGTCTTTCTCATGCATAAGGTGTTCAAGATGATATACCAATTTCTCAGGAGTTGTTCATGTTCATGCTATTCTTCGTATGTTTCATATAAGATGCTTGGTGCTAAATATGTAGAGCTTAGAGATTAATATGTGTACGGGAGATCATGTTTGTAATCAGTCAGTGGCAGGTTGAGATCAAACAAGGAGACTTCACATGAAGATGTTCTTGCTTCATCCTATGTCAGGAGATAAGTTGTTCATATCATGTTTCAGATGTTGCTTCAACACTCAAGTGTTCATAGTTCTTCAGATGAGGTCCTTGATGCTATGATATGGTTCAGATGCTTGCTAATACACAATGGTGTTGTCACAACAACTTGGAAATTCTTCATCAATCTAAGTACTTGGGTGTTTGCAATGCTCTCAATCAGAGGAGTCCTAAAGATTGGTGATACAATTGGGTCATGCTCATAATGCTAGTGTTAATGTGTTCTTATGTTTTAGTTCATCATGGTGAGGTTTCATTTAGGATGTCATGTGGTTTGTCATGGTCCTCAGTCATCATTCTTCATGATTCAGAGTTCATTAAAGTTTCATGTCCTTGTTATCTCTCAGATTTGCACCCTTGCCGAGTTATAAAACTTAGCAATCTGGAGAAACATGAGAATGATCTCAAAGTGTGGGACCTTGCGAACTGAGATCAGACCTCCAGAGAGGGCCAACTTTCTTAACTGGTTATCACCTAAAATCTATTGGATTTGTAGAGGAAAAGGGAGAAGGAATGCTTTTAAAATGAAAGATGAAACAAGAAAACTTGAAAATAAAGGGTGATTCACCAAGTTGAATAAAAGAATCTTCACAGAACTGAGAAAATGCACAACACAACCAGATAGAACAAGTAGATATACATAGATTCAGATGATTCTAGCAGAGGTGAGAAATAAAATGGTTGAGAAGAACAATAACATTCACAGACAACATATGCAGATTCACACTAAACTAAAAATCAGTAAAAGAGGTAAAATAACTTGCATATATTCAGTAAGAAGGCGTAGTTACAGTAGAGGAAAGCTTTGTTTGGAAATAGAAAGACAGAATACTAAAAATTTTCAACCCTTTTTACATCTTATTCATGTGCATATATAGCATTTGCATTTTGACCTAAGTCGATTACAATGAATTCTAGAAACTGCTGTCACATACGCCCATCAGAAATATCTGCACTAGAAGGGACGTCTACCTGCAAGAATTCATGGCATAAAAATATTTGGAACAGGGGCAGATGGAAGATATTTTAAATCTTCAATGTGACTTGCTGAATCATCAACCTGCACTCATAAATGCAACAAATATTTGCATCTGCATATGTCAAATTAGTCGTTGAAACGTCCAGTTGATCAAGTATGCAAATCCAGATCATATTTTGAAAGTGAAAATATCCTCTTCAAAAGCCCGTCAGATGAAAGAGGAGGCAAAAACAAGCACTTTTGCCTTTTGAAGCATGTTGAAATTCTCCAGAATGATGGAGATATAGGCGGTCAAAGTTACGGTCAACTGTGTCTTGTATCTGCATATCGCTCTGCATATCTGCACTTGTATACTATTGTATCTTGCAATTGTATATACAACAGTATATGCATTTTGACTGCTGGGTTCACTTTATACATTCATGCAACTTTCCTCCTTTCGCCCTTTTGCATATTCAAGTCTTGTATATGCTTGTGCCTTTGTATCACCTTTTGCATCTGCCCCTGCCACGTGTCAACATCTGATTCGCCGCTGCGCTGAAACGTAGACCCATCGCTAAACATTTGCATGCTTTATCGGTTGTCGGAAAGACCTTAAACTGAGTCGTCGATGCACTAAGTCTTGCCAAAATCCTTTGTATATGGCCTTTGTATATTGACTTGTATATGAGATACAATCGCATATACATACAATGCGGAACTCAAAGGATTATCGGCCATATTGGAACTTTAGAACAGGTTCGGCCTTTGTATCTTTTCCTCTTTGCATATCGGCATATACAAGCACCTCCACATACAACTGTGGAACTCAACGCTAAATTTGCCAAAATTTAATTTCCCAGTCGGGTCCGCCTTATATATTGCTTTTGTATCTAACCTTTGTATATCGCATATACAATGCAAAATATACAAGCAAAACTGCATACAAACTTGTACATACAAACATGCATCTGAACTTGTACCTGCCCTTTGTATGTGACTTTGCGTCTACACCTTGTATATTGTCCACATACAATGCGAACATACAAACAAAAGATGCATTCAATCACTTGTGCCTTTATCAACCAAATTGCATATTCTGTCAGGTCCGGGATTGTATGTCAGAAATGTATATGCCCTTGTATGTGCGCCTTATATATTGCCTTTGTATATCGCACACATGCAATATACAAACAGAACCGCATACAAACCTTTTGCATCTGATCCTTTGTATGTTGCCTTTGCACATTTGAGTTGCATCTGCCCTTTGAATATTCCCCTTGTATATAGTCTTGCATGTGCGCTTTGTATATTACTTTGTATTTGCCCTTTGTATGTTCAAACATACAACGCGAATATACATACAAAAGAACACATACAAAGAACCTGATGTACAGTAAAACATTGTACATGACCAAGATACAAGGAAAAAATGTATCTGAGATACAATTCGACCAAATGACAGAAAAACCCAACACAAGGATGACGTCATCATCATATACATGAAAAATGGCTAAGTATAAAACTGAGAAATCTCTGCGATGGAAGGCATTTGAAGACAAAAGATTTCTGGGTTTTTCTGGGTTTTCTGCAAGGATTCCCCAAGCAAGACTTTGGGATTTTTGTAAGGTAGAGCATGGGCTTTTGAAGAATTTAAGCTTTTAGGGTCATTTTCTAAAGAATAATCAAGGAATATACAAGGTGAACTATTTAACTCTGGACAGAGGAAAAATAGGTCAACAGTCCTCATAGTTCAAGGTTGATTCATGATAGAGGCAGCTGTTCTTTATTATCAAATGTATGAAGGAGGAGAAGTGGTTTGCTCATAGTTCTTTCATTGATTAAAGAATTCAAAGGCTTCTAAACCCTAGAAACCCTCCTATAACCCTAAACAAAGTTTCTAAAGCACACTAGGTTTAAACCTAATCTAACCATTGTTGCTTTATCTCTTTTTTGAAGGTGACTTGCTAGATTGGTTAAGACATAACTTAAGTTATGTTTTAAGGGACTTTAAAACGTGGGTGACCGGCCTCAACTTCCAAGGGGTACTGGGAACTACAAGTCACCAGTGTCTTATGAGCGCCAAAAGTGATCGGGTGATTTAGATTAGATGTTTACAATGGCGCGAAAGAAGATCTGATGGACGCCTTTTAATGGCTTTTTCAAACTGCAATAGTTCATCTTCTGTGTAGGAATTTGATAGGCTACTCTTTATAAAAGGTTTTTAACTGTCTGCAACGAATGAGCTTAATGAACTAGCAAGGCCAGAGAATTTATTTTCTCTCTATGTGTGACAAATTACGATATGATACCTGGATGTATGGGTTGTGTACTATAAGATCTATCTGTTCATATGCACCTCATGAAGTTTGATAAAGAAAATCAGAGAGGACATAAGTAATAGTTGAAAGATTGATTATCGGTGAGGGATATGTGATGAAGTTTATCTCTTTGAAGAGTTTTCATCTCAAAGGATAATATTGTTGCAAGTATGGGCCTAACCTGTGTTGTCATTGATGTCAACATACTCCTGTTGCATTAATGATAAGGATTGGATGAGCTGTGTGCTGAGGATATTGAGAAAATTAGTCTCAATCAGGAACAGTGAAGATCAATGATGACAATAAGGCAAAAGTCCAAGATAGGAAGAGGATCAGAGGATGCAGATTAAAGGGTTTGTAGATATATGTCTTGAGGTGATCCAATAGAGATTTCAGAGATCCGCATGAAGATCTGAAGAAGTTGTGGCCGCTCAAGTAAAACCGGTTCCGACAGATGTTCAGTGGTGACAGAGTGTTACAGATAGGTCTGGTGAGATTCAGAATTGCATTTTCTTGTTCTGCGGATTTGAGGGAGTGTTGAGGAAGTCTTTATGGAGTGTCAACTAGATTGGTTCGTGGTTTGAAGGTCCGCAAGCATATATTCCTTTGTGATAGTAATGACAGACTGTGTTCTTAAGGTTCCGGATGAAGAGGAGATAGATTTCAGTAAGCAGATGAAGTGTGGATGGTCTTGGTGATTTAGGCAAGCTTATGGAGGTCTTTGGATCATGCCCAGTTTGTTTTGGTGATCCGCATTGGAGTGGGAGCTCGCAATTGAACATTAACTTCCGAATGATAGTGTTCTTCTAGAGATTGGCCGACCGGATGAGTTACACATCTTGCAGATGTTCTTATTGATGTTTGCCGACTTAGATGATCATTCCTAAGTTGATGTCTTGTATAAATAAGGGATTGCGAAGTCATTTCAAAGTTGTCCTTGTTGAGATGAGTGTGTGGTAGCAAGGAGGAGAGAGAAAGGCAGAGCAAAAGTATTGAGCTTAAATGGAATTGATTCAAGCATGGTGAAGATGCTATTCTCCAGTTCATGTATGTGATACTTATTTCTTTGTAGACAGTGTGTCTCTTGTAGGCAGTGAGCCTCTTGTGAGCAGTGTGCTCAGGCAGTGAGCCCTAATTGGCATGTGCCATTTTATTCTTTCTATTCTTCTAACAGAGAATACAATCTTGGGTTAATCAGCCCGTGGTTTTTCCCTTAACCGGGTTTTCCATGTCAAAATCTTGGTGTCTTATGTGTTGATGTGTTTCTGCTTTTTGATTTAAGTGCATTATGTTTCATGATTAATATACTGCTAATCACTAAAAGGATTTAAGTGTGTAATTGGGAGAAAGTTTTGGACAACTGATTCACCCCCCCTCTCAGTTGTGTGCCCTAAGTCTAAGAATTGGTATTAGAGCCGAGTTCCTCTAAAAAGAGCTTAACCGCTTGAGGAGATCTAGGATGTCGTCTTATAAGAAGGATAGTCCAAAGTTTGATGGAACCAATTTTAATCTCTGGAAAGGTCGCATGAAATGTCATTTGAGATGTATGGGAATGGCATACTGGACCATGGCTACAACACAGTATGTACCTCCACAGGGTGGTCTAAAAACCCTAAATGAAATCACAGATGTTGAAAACAATCTGCAGACTATAGAGGCTCTTCTAAGCGCATTGTCTGATTCAGAGCTCTCAAATGTTATTGACCTACCAACTGCTTTTGAGATTTGGCAAAAACTGGAACTTCTGCATGAAGGAGACAAGTATGTCAAATGTGCAAGGTTACAAAGTCTGAAAGGAAAATTCAAAAATCTGAAGATGAGAGAAGATGAAAACATCACTACTTTTATGCCAAGAGTAAATGAGCTTGTTTGTGGAATTAGAAATGCTGGTGGAGTCTTGGATAAAGATGAGATTGTTGGCAAAATTCTCAGATCCCTTCCTGCTTCTTACAAAATCAAGGCTACTGCCATTGAAGAATTCAGAGCCCATACAACTGTCACAAGAGATCAATTGGCTGGAAAATTGGCTGCATTTGAAATGACAGAGTTTGGAGATGACCCCCCCAAGACTGAATCTGCATTCAAAGCCAGTGCCTTTGTTAAAAGTAAACAAAGGTTTGATCCGGGAGAGAATTCATCAAGAAAGCTGTCATGGTATGAAAAAGCACGAAAAGATCTGGAAGAAGAAGTAGAAACTGCTCAACTTGAAGCCCTTATTGCAAAGAGGCTGCCAAGAGGATCCGGTAAGTATGAAGGAAAATTACCTTTTAAGTGTTTTAACTGCAATAAGATTGGTCATTTTGCCTCAAGGTGTTTGGAAAGGTTTTCAAGACAAATCCCTAACAAGCCAAGGTTCCAAAAGAACTGTTATTATGTACATGAAGATGATGATAATGAAGGAGTAATAGATGATGAATCAGAGATAGGAAACAAATCTAGAAATGAATGGGTGTTCATTGCCATCAAGGAAGAAGATCCAATGTCCTCTGTATCTGTCAATCATAAGACTGTGGAAAGAGCTTTGGCTGCCCAAGTTGAAGAAAAGGATGATTGGGTCATTGACAGTGGTTGCTCTCACCATATGACAAGTGACAAAAATAAGTTCAAAGATTTGGAAAGGTATGAAGGAGGAGTGGTAAAGTTTGGTGATAATTCTGCTGGTAGAATCAGAGGTAGAGGAACTATTTCTCTTGATGGAAGGAACAAAACTGGTAATGTACTGTATTTTGAAGGTTTGAAACACAATCTTCTCAGTGTTGGATAGTTGGTGGACAAAGGCTATGATCTCTGGTTCAAGAATAGAAAATGCAAGATCTTTGAAAGTTCCGGAACAGAGATTGCATCCGGTACTCAAACTAAAGGTAATATCTTTCACTTGGTTGGTACTGGAAAAAGTTGCTTGTTTGTTCAAATTGATCAAAGTTGGTTGTGGCATAGGAGGATGTGTCATGTGAATTTTGATAATATCATCAAGATAAGCAATACTTAGGCTGTAAGAGATCTTCCAAAATTGGTGAAACCTACTAAAAACTTGTGCAAAGAAAGTCAGTTGGGTAAGCTAAGCAGAGTCACATTCAAAAGTAAGGAACTATCTTCTACCGGATTATTGGACTTAGTTCATATTGATCTTTGTGGTCTGGCAAGAATCAGGAGTATTCAAGGTGATTGATACTTCATGCTACTAATTTATGACTATTCCCGGATGATGTGGGTAACCTTTCTAAAAGAGAAATCAGAAGCTCTTGAAAAATTCAAAATATTTAAGGCTATGGTAGAGAATGAAACCAGATTAAAATTGAAGTGTCTGAGGTCTGATAGAGGTGGAGAATTCACATCCGGTGAGTTCATAGAGTTCTGTGCGAAACATGGAATAAAGAGACAGTTGTCTGCTCCTAGGACTCCACAACAGAATGGAGTAGTGGAGAGAAAGAACTGGACAATCCAGGAAGCATCTAGGACCATGATGATGGAAGCAAATGTTCCTCAGATCTATTGGAGAGAAGCTGTCAGCACTGCAGTCTATACTCTAAATCGAGTTCAAATTAGAAGCAATATCGGTAAGACTCCTTATGAACTATGGTTTGGTATCACTCCTACTGTAAGGTATTTCAGAGTTTTTGGTAGCAAATGTTACATTAAAAGAGATGAAGATCTAGGAAAATTTGATGCTAGAAGTGATGAAGGAATATTCTTGGGTTACTCTACTCAAAGCAAAGCGTACCGGTGTTATAACAAGAGACTGAGAAAGATGATAGAAAGTATAAATGTGAAGGTTGATGAAGGAATTGAAAAACCCTCAAGATTCTATGAATATGATGAAGATGATCATAATGGTGTTCTGACTCAAGGAGCCCAAGCCTCTTCTGAGATTCAGATCCAGATTGATCTAGTAAATCAGGAAGAAGAGATAAGTTTGAATGAGCCTGATCAAGAAGTAGAAATGCAAGTAACTCCCAAAGTGCCTAGGTATGTAAGATTGAATCACTTTGAAGATTAGATCATAGGTGATAAAAGCAAAGGTGTACAAACAAGAAGGAAAATTGCTCAAAACTCAGATGAGTATTGTCTGATTTCAAAAATTGAACCTAAGACAGTGAATGAAGCTTGCAATGATGAAAACTGGACTAAAGCAATGGAAGAAGAGTTGATGCAAATTGAGAAAAATCACACTTGGGATCTTGTTCCCAGACCTAAAAACAAAAATGTGATTGGAACCAAATGGGTCTTCCGGAACAAACTAAATGAAGTTGGTGAAGTAATCAAAAATAAAGCCAGATTGGTTTGCAAGGGTTACTCTCAAATAGAAGGAGTTGATTTTGAAGAAACTTTTGCTCCGTTGGCAAGAATTGAAGAAGTCAAATTATTTCTTGCTTTTGCTGCTTTCAAGGATTTCAAGGTATATCAGATGGATGTCAAGTCTGCCTTCCTAAATGGTGACTTGGAAGAAGAAGTATACATTGAGCAACCAGATGGATTTCAATTGTCTGATCATGATGATATGGTCTGCAAGTTGAAGAAAGCACTGTATGGACTGAAGCAAGCCCCAAGAGCCTGGTATAAAAGATTGGATAAGCACCTTTTGAAGATTGGTTTCAACAAAGGTACCGCTGACAGTAATTTGTATTTCAAAATTGATCATGAAAACATCCTGATTGTTGAAGTGTTTGTTGATGATATCATTTTTGGAGGAAGAGATAGTATGTGTAAAACCTTTGCAAATCAAATGAAAAGTGAATTTGAGATGTCCATGCTTGGTGAAATGAATTTCTTTTTGGGTCTGCAAATCACTCAAACAAAGAAAGGAATCTTCATTTCTCAAACCAAATATGTGAAAGAATTGTTGAATAAATTTGGGATGGAAGACTCAAAACCAATGAATACTCCCATGGAAATCGGATATAAATTGAGCAAAGATGATGATTCTCCTAAGGTTGATCAGACAAAGTACAGGTCAATAATTGGAGGACTGTTGTATCTTACTCAAACTAGACCAGACATTATGCAGGCTATTGGTCTTGTTGCTAGATTTCAGGCTGATCCTAGAGAATCTCATGTCATGGCAATCAAGAGGATTTTCAGATATCTAAAAGGGACAGTTGAGTATGGTCTGTGGTATCCTAGAGATCATGATTTCTCTCTTCATGCATATACTGATGCGGATTGGGCAGGAGATGTGGATGACCGGAAGAGTACCAGTGGTGGAGCATTCTTTTTGGGGAAGAGATTGGTTTCTTGGCTAAGCAAAAAACAAGAGGCAATATCTCTATCTACAACTGAAGCAGAATATATTGCAGCAGCTGGTAGTTGCACTCAAGTTTTATGGATGAAGCAGATGCTAAGAGATATCAAAGTGGAGTATAAAGAACCTATCACAATCTTCTGTGATAATTCAAGTGCTATAAATATATCTAAGAATCCAGTGTTGCATTCAAAAACTAAACACATATCCATCAAGTTTCACTTTTTGAGAGAGCAAGTGAACAAGAATGAAGTTAGATTGGAGTTTGTGCCTTCCAAGGATCAGAATGCAGACATCTTTACTAAACCTCTACCTAAGGACTCTTTTGAGTATCTCAGGGAGAAGTTAGGGGTTATTGCCCCTCCGGTGATGAACTAAGGTGCATCAGTTTGGTGGATATCATAGTCATATCTTGTAAACCAGATTGATGGGGAGCTGCTACTCAGGGGGAGCAGCAGGTATGATTCTAAAGTGTTGGAATTGCAAGTATGTGCCCTTTTCCATTGATGTCAAAGGGGGAGAGAAGACATGTGAAAAACAAGTGGTTGCTGATCAAAGGGGGAGTAGTAAAAGGAGAGAAGACATGTGAATGGTTATTGCTAATAGGGGGAGTTGTGACAGTGAGGAGAAGTTCTTGTATTGATGGTCAAAATGATTTTTCACATCATATGTTGCCATCAATGACAAAGGGGGAGATTGTTGCAAGTATGGGCCTAACCTGTGTTGTCATTGATGTCAACATACTCTATTGCATTAATGATAAGGATTGGATGAGCTGTGTACTGAGGATATTGAGAAAATTAGTCTCAATCAGGAACAATGAAGATTAGTGATGACAATAAGGCAAAAGTCCAAGATAGGAAGAGGACAGAGGATGCGGATTAAAGGGTTTGTAGATATATGTCTTGAGGTGATCCAATAGAGATTTCAGAGATCCGCATGAAGATCTGAAGAAGTTGTGGCCGCTCAAGTAAAACCGGTTCCGACAGATGTTCAGTGGTGACAGAGTGTTACAGATAGGTCTGGTGAGATTCAGAATTGCATTTTCTTGTTCTGCGGATTTGAGGGAGTGTTGAGGAAGTCTTTATGGAGTGTCAACTAGATTGGTTCGTGGTTTGAAGGTCCGCAAGCATATATTCCTTTGTGATAGTAATGACAGACTGTGTTCTTAAGGTTCCGGATGAAGAGGAGATAGATTTCAGTAAGCAGATGAAGTGTGGATGGTCTTGGTGATTTAGGCAAGCTTATGGAGGTCTTTGGATCATGCCCAGTTTGTTTTGGTGATCCGCATTGGAGTGGGAGCTCGCAATTGAACATTAACTTCCGAATGATAGTGTTCTTCTAGAGATTGGCCGACCGGATGAGTTACACATCTTGCGGATGTTCTTATTGATGTTTGCCGACTTAGATGATCATTCCTAAGTTGATGTCTTGTATAAATAAGGGATTGCGAAGTCATTTCAAAGTTGTCCTTGTTGAGATGAGTGTGTGGTAGCAAGGAGGAGAGAGAAAGGCAGAGCAAAAGTATTGAGCTTAAATGGAATTGATTCAAGCATGGTGAAGATGCTATTCTCCAGTTCATGTATGTGATACTTATTTCTTTGTAGACAGTGTGTCTCTTGTAGGCAGTGAGCCTCTTGTGAGCAGTGTGCTCGGGCAGTGAGCCCTAATTGGCATGTGCCATTTTATTCTTTCTATTCTTCTAACAGAGAATACAATCTTGGGTTAATCAGCCCGTGGTTTTTCCCTTAACCGGGTTTTCCATGTCAAAATCTTGGTGTCTTATGTGTTGATGTGTTTCTGCTTTTTGATGTAAGTGCATTATGTTTCATGATTAATATACTGCTAATCACTAAAAGGATTTAAGTGTGTAATTGGGAGAAATTTTTGGACAACTGATTCACCCCCCCTCTCAGTTGTGTGCCCTAAGTCTAACAAATATGTCTCAGTTTTGAAAGTTCTAATTTTTTTATGAGTCATAATGAGGAGTGATGAGTCATTAAGTATATTTGTATTAGTTCTATTGATGTAATGGTGATATAAGGACAGTGTTGTAATCAGTCTCATGTTTATGTTTAAAGGAGTGATAAGGAGAATGTGTATGTATGAGTTAAAGATAGACTGATGTCATGAAACTTATGGAAAATCGAGTAGTCCTTAGTACTTTTGTAAATCATCTTGGTCAGTAAAACATTAGGGGTTGGTGCTCCTTGAAGTAGGTAATTCTAAACTAAGTGGCTAGTGAGGTCTTGAGTGATTGGAGTGGGTGCTTCAATACCTGATTGGGAGTGGGTGCTCCTATACTTGTAACCAGTGAGGTTCTTTTGCTAGTGAGACATGGTTTTGGTTAAGCCAGTGAGGCATTTTTTGAGTGGTTTTTCATCCCTATGAAAGTTTTCCACTCATGAAAAATATGTGTTATGGTTCATGTTATTTATCTTTATGTGTATGCCTTAATGTGTTGTTTTTGAGGTCCTGATCATAATGTTTATAATTATACTTGTGCATATGTGTTTGATAGATCATTGAAGTCTCTCTCATTCTCTATCTTGTAAGTTAAAAGGTGTAGAAGTTTTAAAAGTTTATAGACCACTAATTCACCCCCCCTCTCAGTGGTCCTATACTCCAACAATTGGTAACAGAGTGAAAGGTCACTGGTTCGAATCCCCTCAGGTAATGCTAGGGGGGAGTTTGTTGGCAAATAGTCAGCGCTCCATGTGGGATTCATGACATGGACTAATCGCCTCCCGTGAATTCATTAACTCTGGTGCTTGTATAAGAAATTGATAGGTTGACGTTTTGGTTTAATGGCAATCGTGGGCCAACAAATGCATGCCTGGTATTTGTAGCTTGCTTCTTCCTCCTGTCACTAGCTATTCAGTTTCCTTCCTTTCTTTCTCCCTTGTCCTATGTTGGGCTTGAGGATTTTTGAAGTAGTCTGATTTATGAATCATGCTTCAGAATATCTAATGTCTCCATCATCCATAGACTCCTCTTCAAACCAATTCGAGTTTTCTTGTTCATCATTCCCCTATCCATGGGAATTTCCAAGTTGATAGAAGGGGGTTTCAAATTATTAGCAATTGGGTCCAGTTCCATGTTAATGGTAAGTGGGATCAGCTGATCCGATTTTGTATTTTGTTGATTTGCTTGAATCTCAGATCCATATTTCTCCACAGGTTTTGTGTTATTCTCGACTTCTGTGTTCTTTGGGATTGATTTATTGGTCGAGAGTGATGGGCGGAAAGTGTGGTGATCAGTGTCATGGTTCCTCCTTTTGCAGTTTAAGCAAAACAACCTCTTTTCCTCAATTTCTAACCGTTGCTTCCATTTCCCTCCGTCCGTGGATAGAGTGATTTCCTTCGAAACTTTTTGGATAGCAATAACCGTGATTCTGGCGTAGAGATAGAAGTTAGTCTCCATTATTGCAATAAGCCTGATTCTAGATTCTAAGCCAAATCAGACTCTCTTCTGGAGTAAATTCCAACGGATTAAAACTAGAGCACCATTTCTGAATATAAAGAAAACTTTCACCATCCCTCCAAATTATTTTATTAAGAACATTATCATAGTCTTCTTTATTCAAGAAGATAGCAATAAAGAAATTCTTAGGCATAACTTTTAAGATGAAGGGTGAATCCCAACTTCTTTTCACCCAATTCTCAATTTCGACTCTGGTTTTTTTTTGCCCAATGAATCTCCCGATTATTGCGTTCTCTCCTAACATCACAAGATCCATCTCTATTTTGTTTGATAGATCAATCTCTAGCATGCAATCCTCATATTCGTTCCCCTGTGCTTGATCTGTGTCCGTGAAATTTGTTTGCACGTACTTTTTTTTGGGAGTGAGCCATTATAGTCATAATTACTTATATTATAGTTATTTAAATAAATAAATTGTTATTTTTTGGATAGGTAAGTGTGGGTTCTATTAGGGTCCTCCCCATAGATATAGAAAACAAACATATACATGGTACAACCCAAGACAAAATACACTAGGCAAAAAAATTTGGTGCTTCTACCTAGAAGCTCAAAAACAACAAAACATGGGTAAGCTTGCCAAAAGAGGGCTGAATAGATAAAGGAAAATACAAAAAGGGACAAGGTCCTTGGCAAATTGAACTTAATAAATATGAGGGCCTTCTTAGCCTTACAAACTCCTGAGCCACGAATAAACACCTCCACGCCACCACCTCTTTCCTCCCTAACTGTAGGTACAAAAGAATTGTTGGAGCCATCACCTTGAACCATCGGAAGCTTTTGCATGTTAATTTCTTGATAGTAGAATTGGATTCTAGGAAGAACCTTCAACTTTTAACTAGCCTCCTCAAACCACAATTCGATAGAAAGAGCAAGGAGAAGAGGCTAGAAACTTCCAACTTCCCATTTCAATGGGCAATCTTGAAATTACTAATCACCATAGCTAAACCCTGACAAAAGGCCACCAATTCCTCCTTTTAAAGGAAAACTGCTTGAATTTCCTTCCTTAGGACTCAAATCTCTTCATGCAAGCCATGAACTTGGACTTGTTCTACATCCTTGGCTCTACTCTTCTACATTCCCATTGACAAAAAATGTTAGGATTAGGAAGAACATGGAGAATCCAATTTGGAATGGGTTTGGCCTCCACCATCTCCTCCAACTTGCTTAAAAAATCCTTTGCAAACAAGTCCTGCAAGTGAAACGCTAGTGTTCCCCAAGTCATTTGACCTAAGAACAAATTTAACAAATGCTAGAGCTTTTGCACCTAGGCAAGGGAAAACATTTCTCTGTCTTCTATTTGACATGACACTCCTATAGAAAGGATTAGAAACCCCTCCAAACACATTACTTGTAGCCATTGCACCAGAAAAAACCAACATTGAATTACCAAGAGGAGAGACTGTAGAACCCATGCACCAACAAAAGTGTAAGGAAGTCAAAGTAGTGGAAACAACTTCCTACGCCAATCTTGAGAAGAGAAATAATGCAAAACTTTTCAGAATTGATCTAATAGTTACAAAAATTCTAGAAACACATTTAAAACATAAAATAAACAATGAAACATGCAACACCAGATATACGTGGGGAAAACGCTTTTGGGTGAAAAACCCCACACTCCAAAAGCCTGCTTACTGTATAACAAATCCAACAACAAGATTACATACACTTGTAGAGCAAGTTTATTACAGGAGTATCACTAGTAAACTATTCTAGAAGAATTTCATCAGCATTTCAACATCATAATAGTAAATGCAAACTCAACATTCAAACTTCTCCTCAAGCCTTCAATTTATAGGAGTTTGAATACAAGAAACCATGTCAAAATGGAAACTCTAAAAAAATGAATTACAACCTTAGTCATAGAGAATTAAATCCACTGTAATAGAGTAAGTTACTCAAAACATAACTAACTCTCCAAATATGGCACTTGATTTTTTGCTCCTAAAATCGTGCTTCCACGATCTCCTCAAATCATGCTTATCATAATTTCCAAAATAACTCTCTTACTAGCTCTTTCCATTCTAGCAACTCTTACACACATTCCAAGTTGTCATAGTTGCATTTAACAAATTCCTTACACTAACTGGTAAAAAACAAATTGCTAATACAAATAAAGAAATATTTCAAATATTAGAAATTGCAAGGTGTATGACACACCTAATTTCCTAACATTCTCCCACTTGTCGTATACCTTGCAAGAGCCAGGGAATCCATACTATCATGAACTCAACTGCTAGGGGCCAAAAGGCCCAATAGACTTAGAACACCACCAGAACTTTGCTGTGCTCACGGGATTAGTTAATGCATCTACAACATTCGCCATTGTCTCTACCTTTTCCAGCTTCACCCTGCCATCCTCAACCATGTCTCTCACGATGTGATATTGCACATCAATGTGTGTGGTCTTGGCATGAAAAGTTGCGTTCCTCGCAAGGCAGATTGCACTCTGATTGTCATAAAAAATGGTAACTACACCCTGTTTAATCCAATATCTGAACACAGACGCTTTAGCCAAAGGGCCTCTTTACATGCATGAGTAGCTGCCATATACTTTGCCTCTGTAGTGGACAAAGCAACCACAACTTATCGCTTGCTAATCCAACTGATTGCACCACCAATAAGAGTAAAAACATATGCACATTGGTGGACCTTCTACTATACCAACCCAGTCTGAATCCACAAAACAATGAATACTCAGGGAATGCTAATCCATTGTACCATGAAAACATATAGAGTACTCTGTTATACCCCGCAAATACCTAAAGACCCTCTTAACTGCATCCCAATGCACTCTTCCATGATTATACATAAAATGATAAAGAACTCCCACTGCTTGGGCAATGTCTGGTCTTGTATAGACCATAGCATACATTAAGCTTCCAACTGCACTCTGCTCATGCGTTCCATCTCCGATGGGGATGCATGACATTGTGAAATAGAGAGCTTTGTTCCCAAAGTAACAGGAACACAAAGTGGTTTACAATCCCGCATGTTAAACCTTTGCAAAACTATTTAAACTATCATACTTACTCTGGCCTAGCCATAGCTTTCTATTCTCATGATCTCTTTTGATCTCCATCCCAAGTATGTGTTTTGTAGCACCAAGATCTTTCATTTCAAATTTCGTAGAGAGATGAGATTTCAATTCTACAATCAAACCATTGCCTTTCCCAATAAACATGTCATCAACATATAAAGCAATTACCAGGAAACAATCACCATGAAATTTAAAATATACACTGTGATCAGATTTAGATTGCATAAATCCCAAACTCATCACATATGCATCGAACTTCTAGTACCACATCCTAGGACTTTGTTTAAGGCCATACATAGATTTCTTTAACTTACAAACCAATGTGCTTTTACCTTTCACCATATAGTGCTTTGGCTGTGTCATATAGATTTCTTCCTCCAAATCACCATGAAGGAAATTAGTTTTCACATCCATTTGTTCGAACTCTAGGTCATAAGCTGCTGCAATAGACAGTAAAAAATGAATGGATGTCATTTTAGCAATAGGAGAAAAGATCTCACACTAATCAATACCCTCAACATGAGAGTATCCCTTCACAACCAACTGTGCCTTAAACTTTTCAACATTTCCATCTGAACCAATCTTTTTCTTGAACACCCATTTACATCCAACAGGTTTGCATCCTTCAGGAAACGGTACCAAGTCCCATGTATCATTCTTTTCAAGTGCTACCATTTCTTCATCCATGGCAAGTTTCCAAGACTCTACATCATTCATACCCAATGTCTCTTGCATAGATTTTGGTTCATCAATGTTAGTATTCAAGGCAAATATACATTTCCAATCATCAGGTGAATACCCATACCTTTCTGGTGGTTTCCTAGCCTTGTAGTCTTTCAAACAAGCTGAGGTGGAGGTTCTTCTATTTCTTCCTCCTCTTCTAACCCTTCTAAAGATTTAGATCTTGATGAACTCTCCTCAACTTCTTGTCTATCTTGGGGCCTCAATTCAACTTTCTTAGGCATAGAAGGAAGTCGAATCACATCATTTTTCTGTTCAGTTACTTTAATCTGTTATGGCTGAAAAGCAACAGGAGAAGATTTCGTCTCTCTAAAAATAACACTTCTGGAATAAATTACCTTACATTTATCCTTACATGATGTGTTCCATCCAATTAGAGGAATACGTTTGGCATCATTTGAGCCATCCCATAGAAATTTCTTCATAATTCCTTCCAATATATTATTTGCTTTGTTGGTGATCTGTGTGCTAGATAATAGGTATATGGGAATGGTTGGTAGAACAACTTTGATCATAATAATTTTCCCTGATAGAGGTAGCTACTTACACTTCCATGAACCAACTTTTGCACAACATTTTTCAATTGTCTCTTCCCAAAGGTTTGTTCTCATGGCACATGTGCAGAGAGGAACGCCTAGATATTTTCTTGGGAGTTCTGCTTGATTGAATTCCAACATAGCTATAATCCTATGCTTGATGCTATTCTTTGTATTAAAAAAATACATGCAAGACTTATTCTTATTATTGACTTGAAACTGAAACATAACTGTCAAGTGTCTTTGATTACCATTGCTTCTCTTATATTAGACGCGCCATAGAGAATTATGTCATCTGCGATTTGCTGGGCCATTATAGGAGGGAGGTTGTTAGCAATGAAGCTGTCATTCCATGTGCCAACGCCAACCCAAATTTTTAGCGCCCTTCCAAGTGCCTTAGCCATCATAATAAAGAGAAAGGGAGATAAGGGGTCACCCTGTCTCAGCCCTCTTGTTGGCACAAAGAAACTAGTCGGGCTTCCATTGATTAAAACTAAATATCGAATGGATGAGATGCAACTATAAGTCCAATCGATCTAGCTAGGATTGAATCCAAAGCTCTTTAGAATAGTCATTAGAAATCTCCAATCCACATGATCATATGCTTTGCTCACATCCAATTTAATGATCATATTACTCTGATTGCTCACAATGAAGGAGTGAATTGCTTCATAAGCAATAATGATACCATCTGTAATGGTTCTTTCTGGGGCGAAGCCACTTTGGTCTTCTGATATGATCTTTGGTAGGAGGGTTTTGAAACGATTGGCTATCACCTTTGAAATAATCTTATAAATGGTATTGCATAGGGAGATTGGGCAAAAATCTGATAAGGAATCAAGATCAACTTTTTTTGGTATGAGTGTGATGAGGGTCATGTTAATATCCAACACCACATGATCAGATTTTCTCGAATCCTCCACCATTCTCCATACATCTTCACCCACAATGTGCTAAATTTTTTGAAAAAGAATCGTTGGAAATCTGTTAGGACCAGGGGCTTTGTCAAGGTGCATTTGGAAAACTACCTTTTTAATCTCTTCTTGGGTTATTAGAGCCATGAGCATCTGGTTATCAACATCATTTATAATTTTGGGAATTTGTCTGAGGAAGTAGTTTTGCTGAAGAACATTGGAGGCATTTGAGCTAGCCAATAAATTTTGAAAGAATTTAACAACTTCATGTTGAATTTCAACCGAGTTGTCTATGGAGGAGACATCCTCTTTGTTGAGAACAAAAATTCTATTTTGTATTCTTCTTCCTTTCATTGAATTGTAGAAGAATTTCATATTTAAATCACCTTCATGTAGCCATAATTCTCTTCATTTGGATTTCCAGTATACTTCCTCCTATGCTAATATCTCATTGTATTCTTGCAGTAGCCGCTTTTCCACCTGGAACTCCATTTGAGTCATGCCATTCTCTAATACATGGTGTAGAACCACTTGTTCTCCTTCCAATCTTTCTTTCTCCTCGAAAATATTTTTAAAACTCTTCTTATTCCATTCTCTCAAATGGTTTTTTATAACTATTAGCTTTTTTGCTATCATGAACATCTTGCTTCCTTGCGGGATTTGTGCATTATCCCACCACTCCTTGATTAGGTCTGGTAGAGAATCGCAATGCAATCACATTGTGTAGGAGCACCCCTTCAAAATAAAGAATAAGTCTAATTATAGTATGTTTTACTTTGTGATGTAATAAGGTCCATGTGACGAATTCTTATGTTTTAAGTAAATCTAGGATTGTGTGTTGACAGTTGTAGTTTGTTATGCTAGCTATCCTCCCAGCCGCTTGGAAGCTCCCAGCCGCTAGGAATCGAGTCTGTACTACTCGAGAGGAGTAGTTATATATGCCCTAGATCAGTTTGTTTACATATAGTTCAGTACAGTTCAGTATTGGATATGAAAATAGAGACATTGTGTTTGGATTTGACAGAATAGTGTTGTGCAGTGGGACCGTGAAGTCAGATTTTTGTATGCATTTCTGATATTGAAATAAAGAAGATCCCGTTGTTTCATTTGTCTAATTTTTGATCTATCTGTGTAGTCAATTTTGATTTTGTAGGCGAAATGGATTCATGCATCCATTCCACCGGTTGATTCTCTGAATCGGTGGAATGGACATGTACAGTAGTTTAGTTTGCATTCTCGTTTTTCTATTTTTACATTTCATGTTTTTGGGATCGAAATATTGCATGCAGTGAGAAAACCTAGCATCCTCATGTGCTAGGGTTTGAAGGTTAAAATCTAAGTTAAAATTGCCCAGGAAGCAGATCGGCTCGAGCTCAGAGGGTTCGGTGCAAATTTGTGAAGGCATCAGCGTGAGAAGAACCATCGGGTTGAGAAAGTTGCTTTGAGCCGACAGGGGGCACTTTCACCGATCGGGGTGAGAATTGCAAAATATCACCGACGAAGAGTATATTGGCGTAAGTCGGGTTATCGGCCGAGTGAAATTGAAATTTGCCGATGTGAAAAGTCCTACCGATGGCGAGTTGACGGTGAACACATCGGCATGAGATATGCTATCGGTGGAGGAGTTTAAAGTTAGGCCGATAGTCATAGTCTGGCCGATGGTGGAGTTGGCGTTCACCATATCAGAGTGACAAAGGAGATTGGCAGGAGGCTTAAGCTGTTCGCCGATAGTGGAAGTCCCGCCGATAGGCGAAAAGTTGATTCTTCATCGGCAAGAGAATAAGGATCGGAGTGAAGATTCTAAGTGGAGCCGATATCGTAAGTGTTGCCGATAGGCAACTTGATCGATGCGGAAGAGTGGATAGTCCATCGGGGAGAGCTGGTGAAAGTCTTAGCGAAGGAAGACTCATCGGTGTAAGTTTGTGCATCAGGAGACAGACAGAAAGTTATACTGATGGTGTAGGTCTAACCGATACTACGTTGAGGGGATCGTATCGGCATGATCGAAGGCATCGGTATAAAGATTTTGAAGGTGGCCGATAGAGGTTATCTTGCCGATGGAATAAAAATAGTTGAATCCTGCCAAGTTTGAACGCTTGTGCTGGCCACTCTGCATCACACATCTTATCAAATTTAAAGGGGTATCTTGCATGGGTGTTGTTATTGTCAATGGAGATGGTAACTGGGTAATGATTGGATCCCGAGCAACGAATACTTGTGGAATTTAGAATATAATCCGTTGTGAGCTAATTGGAATTGAAAAAGAATCTGTTTAGGTGTTCTACACTATTTGTAAAACCTTGTCATTTATTTGTCCATGTGAAATTCCCATTTTTGGGTGGCTACCAATAGTTCCAGATTATCAACAAAATTTTGAAAATCTTTCTAAGATTTACTTACTTGAGATAAGCCACCTCTTTTCTCCTCTTGGGATAAAATCGTATTGAAATCTCCTCCAAGCATAACTAGTTCTAGGTTTGAAGAAGTTATGAAATTTAATATATTAGACCATACCTTGAGCTTATCCTCTGTTCTTACTGGCCTGTACACATTGATGAGAGCAAAACATAATTTAGAAGAGAGGCTTTGAACAGTAACAACCATCCAATTGAATGATTCCAAGTAAATGTTAATTTTGACTTGAGAGGGGCGCCATAGAATTTCCAATCCACCAGATGCTCCATTGGATTGAACAAAGGAACCTTCCCAATATTTACACTGGATTAAAAATAGATTTGCTTCCTCCTTGCTAAGTTTTGTTTATTGAAAAAGTAGAATGTCTGAATTGAGAACTTGCAATTGATGCTTGATGAGGTGCCTCTTGTTAGGGGCATTTAATCCCCTAACATTCCATGTGGTTATTCCCATTGCTCCCTAAGGCAGGTGCTTCCTCCCTCAGTGTTAAAAAGTTCTCATTGTTACCAGTGGGATCTTCACTACAAAAGATTTTGAGTGCTTGGAAACTAGACTTTGAGAATTACACAGTAGTACTCTTTATTGTAGACTTCTGATGTTCTTGATTGCAGATCTCTGATGTAGGAGACAACAGGTGCAAGGTCAGCAAATTTTCTTGGTGGAATAGCAAATTTAGAGGCCTTACGAGATGCAGTATAGAACGGTGTAAAATCAGACTTCATGACAATGACTTTTGTGTAGAAACAACTGACTTCACTAATGGAGTGTGATGAATATGTGATAGACTTTAATAGGTGCAGACCTTTGTGAAACTGTTCTTGAATGATTTTCTTATAATGACACAATCCTTAGCCATTGTAAATCCATTTGTGTCATCTTTTTGTGTTTGAACAATGTTTCTTTTATAGATAGTCTTGAGTGCATCTTGTTACATTGAGGTGTTTCATGTCATTTGGAACAACTTATAACAATGGAGGGTGCATGCCCCTAGAAGTGACAAGAGATCAGATGTAGAGATGTGCTATGGATTTGAGTTTTAATATGATCTTGTTTGGGCTTTAGGAAGCCATAGACCATAACAGGTAGGATGTGCCTTGGAACATGGTATAATGTCTATCCAATTTAATGTTGATAGAAGATCTTATTGTTTTGGCAGATCAGACCCAGTCGATGTTGATAGTAGACCTAATGATGACAGTGTATTAGCAGCAAATTGAGAAGATTGACAGTATGTGATGGAAGTTTCATAATAGGTTTCATAATGTTGAAGACCATTTCTTAGTTTCAGTCCTTGTATTGGCAGAAGACTTGATTGTCTACACTTTCAGTCTTTGCAGTGATATTTTGTCACAATTTTGAATCAGATGCTGCAGTGTGTTGGTAGCAGACAAATCTTGGCAGCCTTGCTATGCAGACCTTGTGGGCTTGTTGCAGTCTAGATAATTCTAGAATCAACAGACTAGACAATACTTGAATATGTGATTGCAGTTTTATTGATTTTTTGTTTTGATTGTGGATTTTGTGTAGCAGACAAACTTTTGGTTTCTTGTAGAGTTGTTGCAGAGGTAGCAAACTATTTTTGACAATAGAAATGATTTTACAGAGGTTTGTCATTGAAGCAAGATAAATAGTGTTCACACTCATTTGAATTGTTATGGATGTTTGTCAATGAAGCAAGACAATTTGTGTTCACTCACCATTTGGACAGTTTCTACTTATATAGCGCTCAGGATCTTCAAGGTTAGTGGCATATAAAGTGAGTGAGTGTTTTGCTCAAATATGCACTGAATTTTCTTTGCTCCATGTGTCTTTGGAAGTGTTTATATCAATTAATAGTGGCACTTGTATCTAGTAGCAGAATTACAAATGATATCCATGACAGTGTTTCTGATTGAAGTACCTGGGATGCATATTAGTTAGGGGGAGCACTTCATCCTTTGTCATTTATGTCAAAGGGGGAGAGCAATTTGGTTTTGCCATCAATGACAAAGGGGGAGATTGTTGTGATAAGTTGTCATTGATGTCAAAGTGCTCATGATGTTGTTTGATGTGATGCAGGACATGTTAATGAGTTGAAGGGTTATGATATGTGATGCTAAGTCTATCAGGACATGATGTTGTTTATGCTATGCTCATGTTTGTTTTCAGGGTTTTAGTTCACTGCTCTTTATCATTATAATATGATAAACTTGACATAATTGAGTTGATGTTTAAATTAGTTGTGTTGGGTTATGATCATATGGAAATTGCCAAGAGTATAGACACCTTCAGGATGTGTTTAGTTGATGATGGGTCATGAAAGTTTGTTTTTCCATCACAAGAACTTGCATCACAAGAACTTGCTTGGTGTCAAAAGAAGGTGCAGAGGTACATGGTCATCTTATGTAGAATAGAGACATCTGGTCATGCAGAGTAGAGACATCTTACTTAGAGTGCAGAGCTGCCTTTGCTATGTTGGTTCTCATGTGTAGAGATGTACAAAAGTAAGTTCACAGAGGTATTGATTCAGGAGTTCAAGTTATCATTACCAATCAGGAGTTCATGAAAGAGATGTTGATGGTTCTATGCTTCATTCATAGTTCACATCTTCAAGAGGATGTTTATATCTTGGTGGGTCTTTCTCATGCATAAGGTGTTCAAGATGATATACTAATTTCTCAGGAGTTGTTCATGTTCATGCTATTCTTCATATGTTTCATATAAGATGCTTGGTACTAAATATGCAGAGCTTAGAGATTAATATGTGTATGGGAAATCATGTTTGTAATCAGTCAGTGGGAGGTTGAGATCAAACAAGGAGACTTCACATGAAGACGTTCTTGCTTCATCCTATGTCAGGAGATAAGTTGTTCATATCATGTTTCAGATGTTGCTTCAATACTCAAGTGTTCATAGTTCTTCAGATGAGGTCCTTGATGCTATGATATGGTTTAGGTGCTTGCTAATACTCAATGGTGTTGTCACAAGAACTTGGAAATTCTTCATCAATCTAAGTACTTGGGTGTTTGCAATGCTCTCAATCAGAGGAGTCCTAAAGATTGGTGATACAATTGGGTCATGCTTATAATGCTAGTGTTAATGTGTTCCTATGTTTTAGTTCATCATGGTGATTTTTTCATTTAGGATGTCATGTGGTTTTTCATGGTCCTAAGTCATCATTCTTCATGATTCAGAGTTCATTAAAGTTTCATGTCCTCATAGTTCAAGGTTTATTCATGACAGAGGTAGCTATTCTTTGTTGTCAAATGTATGAAGGAGGAGAAGTGGTTTGCTCATAGTTCTTTCATTGATTAAATGATTCAAAGGATTCTAAACCCTAGAAACCCTCCTATAGCCCTAAACAAAGTTTCTAAAGCACACTAGGTTTAAACTTAATCTAACCATCGTTGCTTTATCTCTTTTTTGAAGGTGACTTGCTAGATTGGTTAAGACATAACTAAAGTTATGTTTTAAGGGTCTTTAAAATGTGGGTGATTGGCCCTGACTTCCAAGGGGTACCAGGAACTTCAAGTCACCAGTGTCTTATGAGCACCAAAAGTGATCAGGCGGTTTAGATTAAATGTTTACAATGGCGTGAAAGAAGATCTGATGGATGCCTTTTAATGGCTTTTTCAAACTGCAACAGTTCATCTTCTGTGTAGGAATTTGATAGGCTACTCTTTATAAAAGGTTTTTAACTGTCTGCAACGAATGAGCTTAACGAACTAGCAAGGCCAGAGAATTTATTTTCTCTTTATGTGTGACAGATTATGATATGATACTTGGATGTATGGGTTGTGTACTGTAAGATCTATCTATTCATATGCACCTCATGAAGTTTGATGAAGAAAATCAGAGAGGACATAAGTAATAGTTGAAAGATTAATTATCAGTGAGGGATATGTGTTGAAGTTTATGTCTCTTTGAAGAGTATGATATGTCTCAGTTGTGAAAGTTCTGATTTTGTTATGAGTCATAATGAGGAGTGATGAGTCATTAAGTATATTTGTATTAGTTCTATTGATGTAATGGTGATATAAGGATAGTGTTGTAATCAATCTCATGTTTATGTTCAAAGGAGTGATAAGGAGAATGCGTATGTATGAGTTAAAGATAGACCGATGTCATGAAACTTAAGGAAAATTGAGTAGTCCTCAGTACTCTTGTAAATCATCTTGGTCAGTAAAACATTAGGGGTTAGTGCTCCTTGAAGTAGGTGATTCTAAACTAAGTGGTTAGTTAGATCTTGAGTGATTGCAGTGGGTGCTTCAATACCTGATTGGGAGTGGGTGCTCCTATACTTGTAACCAGTGAGGTTCTTTTGCCAGTGAGACATGGTTTTGGTTAAGCTAATGAAGCATTTTTCGAGTGATTTTTCATCCCTATGAAAGTTTTCCACTCATGAGAAACATGTGTTATGGTTCATGTTATTTATCTTTATGTGTATGCCCTAATGTGTTGTTTTTGAGGTCTTGATTATAGTGTTTATAATCATACTTGTGCATATGTGTTTGATAGATCATTGAATTCTCTCTCATTCTCTATCTTGTAAGTTAAAAGGTGTAAAATTTTCCAAAGTTTATAGACCACTGATTCACCCCCCCTCTCAGTGGTCCTATACTCTAACAATTGGTATCAGAGCGAAAGGTCACTGGTTCTAATCCCCTTAGGTAATGCTAGGGGGGAGTTTATTGGCAAATAGTCAGTGCTCTCGATGGGATTCGTGACATGGACTAATCGCCTCCCGTGAATTCATTAACTCTTGCGCTTGTATAAGAAATTGACATGTTGACCTTTTGGTTTAATGGCAATCATGGGCCAACAAATGGATGCCTGATATTTGCAGCTTGCTTCTTCCTCCCATCACTGTCTATTCAGTTTCCTTCCTTTCTTTCTCCCTTGTCCTATGTTGGGCTTGTGGATTTATGAAGAAATCTGATTTATGAATCATGCTTCAAAATATCTAATGTCTCCATCATCCATAGACTCCTCTTCAAACCAATTCGAGTTTTCTTGTTCATCATTCCCCTATCCATGGGAATTTCCAAGTTGATAGAAGGGGGTTTCGGATTATTGGCAATTGGCTCCGGTTCCATGTTAATGGTAAGTGGGATCAGCTGATCCGATTTTGTATTTTGTTGATTTGCTTGAATCTCAGATCCATATTTTTCCATAGGTTTTGTGTTATTCCCGACTTCTGTGTTCTTTGGGATCCATTTATTGGTCGAGAGTGATGGGTGGAAAGTGCGGTGATCGGTGTCATGGTTCCTCCTTTTGCAGTATAAGCAAAACAACCTCTTTTCCTTAATTTCTAACCATTGCTTCCATTTCCCTCCATCCGTGGATAGAGTGATTTCCTTCGAAACTTTTTGGATAGCAATAACCGTGATTCTAGCGTAGAGATAGGAGTTATTATCCATTATTGCAATAATCTTGATTCTAGATTCTAAGCCAAATCAGACTCTCTTTTGGAGTAAATTCCAACGGATTAAAACTAGAGCACCATTTCTGAATATAAAGAAAACTTTCATCATTCCTGCAAATTATTTTATTAAGAACATTATCATAGTCTTCTTTATTCAATAAGATAGCAATAAAGAAACTCTTAGGCATAAATTTTAAGATGAAGGGTGAACCCCAACTTCTTTTTGCCCAATTCTCAATTTCGACTCTGGTTTTTTTTTTGCCCAATGAATCTCCCGATTATTGCATTCTCTCCTAACAACACAAGATCCATCTCTGTTTCATTTGATAGATCAATCTCTAGCATGCAATCCTCATATTCGTTCCCCTGTGCTTGATCTCTGTTCACAAAATTTGTTTGCACCTACTTTTTTTTGGGAGTGAGCCATTATAGTCATAATTACTTATATTATACTTATTTAAATAAATAAATTGTTATTTTTTGGATAGGTAAGTGAGGGTTCTATTAGGGTCCTCCCCATAGATATAGAAAACAAAAATATACATGGTACAACCCAAGACAAAATACACTTGGTAAAAAAATTTGGTGCTTCTATCTAGAAGCTCAAAAACAACAAAACATGGGCAAGCTTGCCAAAAGAGGGCTGAATAGAAAAAGCAAAATACAAAAAGGGACAAGGTCCTTGGTGTTGGTAATCATTTATGTTTAGGGTTTTAAGCTTGAGTGTTTCCTAATATTCTCTTTCAAATCCTAAATTTTCTGAGTCATGGGGTCCTGTACTGTTTTGTCTACTCTGTTAATGGCCTTCTGTGGTGAGTTCCTGGTTGCTCGGTTTTATCTTCGTGCTCTAGTGTTCATTGGTTGACCAGACCCCATGTAGTGATTTATCGCCTTTTCTTATCGCACTCATGAAAAATGTTAAGTTTTTGTATGTGTAATCGCAAATGTACATTGGCGGGCTTGTGAAATCTCTGTCGGCTTCCAGAAGTGGTATAAAATTTGAGTTATATGCATTTCTAAATGCATATCGGGTTGCATATACATTGGGGGAATCTTCTAAAAGATTCTGGAAATATTTGCCATTTGTATATCGACCCTGCTTGTATATCAGGCTTGTATGTGGAACATGCAAGTGAAATATACAATGAAAAATGTACAAGGGTGAATGTATCTCTAATATACAAGTCAACATGCAGGCGTTGAAAGATACAAGGAAAGTATGCATTCATCGAATATTCTATCGCAGATTCTGCAGTTGTATAAAGGGTTTTGTATATTTGTGTTTGTATATTTGACATACAAACAAATATACATTTGCTACAGTATGGCGGAGGTGATGCATGTGGTAGGGCCCGTGAGTATATGCAAGCAAGTTTGTATATTCGGCGTACAGGAGAAGCAGATGCAAGGTTGAATGCATGTTTGAACATACAAAGGTCATATGCAAGCAAAGTATACAAGGACCGATGTACATTTGGTGGGGTTCGCCTCACATGCAAGAGGCTTTGTATCTCACATACAAAGGCGAATGTATATGTGTTATACATTCGAAAATGTGCAAAAGGAAAGACATACAACCCGGACGCGGAGAAGGAATCAAATACAGTCTATGACTATTTGAAGTCTAGATTGTATAAAGCACTTGTATATGCTGATATACTAGCCGATGTGTAGTGAAAGTGATACAAGCCGGACTTCAAAAGGAGATACATTCTGATGCATAGTGATTTGAAGTCCGCATCCTGCATGTATGTGTGTGTTGTATATCGCGGATATATAAAGGTGAGAGATACAAGCCGGACCCGAATAAGTTACTAAAATGCCTCATAAAAATTTTAGGTCCGCCTTGTATGCATATGCATTTTGCATATACAAGGGGTTCTGAAGGATGAACAGTGGCGATTGTATATGCATCCGTTCATGCATATACAAGGCGGAGAAAGGCAAAATGCTGAAGGCGAAAAGCCAGCGATGGAAGTATGGAGTGCCTACGTGGCACGATCTAGGTGGCTGGCGACTTTTCAATGGATTCTTATATCGTGGATCTCAGCGAGGGGAGTGCAGATTGACGGCCATGTTTTGTACCTGCAGCGGTGGTTTTTTCTATGTGTTTGTGGCCGTTTTTTGAGCGGGAAGTTTCTAGGGGTGCGTTGCTACGACTTCTACGGGAGCTGCGGGTGGTTGAGCCATTAATGGTAGGATTGCAAATAGGCATGGACTGATGGTCGAACGGCTAAGTACCAGGTCTACGACAAAGGTTTTCTAGTGGCGGCACAGGGCTCGAGCTCAAGTACTCCTCGCCTTCCTCTTGTTTCTTCCTGTTTTGTCCCCTGCTGCATTTATTATTTTGAGCGCCATTTCTGGTGCTGTGTATCTGACGGGAAATTTTGACCTCGCCTTGTAATTTAATTTTTGCTGGGTACATAGTCTTGGTATAAAAGCCAAACTGTGTTACTGGTGGTGGTTGTTGGAAACTGGACAAATTTCTGGTGTTGTGATAAGATACAACTTCATTGGTGGCCCTGTTTTGGATGTTTTTGTGAGTTTATGAATCTCATGTCATTTGTTTAATGCATAAACTTACTGGTTTCATGTTGATTTAAATGAGTAATGCTTCATTGCATGTGTTCTGTTACTTATCTCCAAATTGAATGTATTCTTCTTTTGAATCTAAACGGCTAAGGGGTGTCTAAGATTCTTGAATATAGATTGGCTATGTTGAATGCTTGGTCTTTTACTTCTACTCAAGAAGTAGATTAAATGTTTTAGGTTAAAGTGTTAAGAAGAATATATTGTAGTGAGGATCTTCTAAGCAGAGGTAACTGAATACTCAATTCTGGGAAGTATCTGTAAGGTAGATATTAAACAACCCCCTTGAAACTCAGTCATTAATATGGGTTTATGTGTACATTCACATGTGTATGTCTATTGACTCTGAGCCCCAGATAGGCACTGATCTGGTCTGGTATTTTTGTTGCAACCCAAAGTCCTAGTTTTGCAACTGCACATAAATCAAACTCATACTTCATATACAAACCTTTAGGACATTAGAAGTAGTTTTAGGATCCAAAATCCTCTGTCTATAACTGAATATAGGCCCAAAGTTAGCCCCTTTGTACTTATCTCACAGTTTTGGTTTGCATAATAGAGGATTTATCTATTTTATTTCAGCATCCCAGACTTTGCATTGTTATGTTTTCATGGATGTTGAGTAGGGAATACCCCCTTGGTTCTGTAGAGCCTAAAGAAGAAGAGGAGATATTTATAGAGTCTATCTCCTATATTGTTGGCCCCTGGCCTGGGAATCCTGTTGATCATTAATGGCTATTTTGTAGGGATTAATGGGAATAAGCATCCAGTCTGGGAAAATAACCAATAGAAATTGGCGACTCTACTGGGGAATGCTCTGTAAATGAACCCTGATTCTAAAAGAAAATAATTCCTAGTAATAGGTGGCGAATCTGAACCAATCTCCCAACCGGTAAAGTAAAAATTTGTATGCAAGGGAGAAGATCCTAGCGTAATACTCTGTTTGAAGAGTTACCCATAAAGATGATGTATAGGAAAAAGGGGATTGTTAGAGCCAATCAAGATGGTTCTCCTAGCCCCAGGAAAAATGAGTTTATTCAGGACAATCCAGGATCCTCAGAGCAAACAATGCCTTGTTTTTCAAACACTGAGGCTGAAATCCAGAATGTATATGAGAGACAGCAGAGTGCTAGATTGAGAATAAGGTCAAAGGTGTTTCAGGAGCGTCCTTTTCATGATTCTCCTGACAGATTTGAACAAGCTGAATCCCTAAGGGATGATGATAATGATGATCAGAATGTGATAAAACCGTCCTCTTCTATGCCTAGAGAGGAGGAACTAGCTGATGAAATTAAGAGCTTAAGGGCAGAATTAGAATATCTACAGGCAGTAAAGATCAAAGATGACATGAGACAGAAAGTGCAAGCTCTAAGAGTTGCTCAGAATGATTCAATTCCTACCCTTGAAAATGCAAATATGCAAAAAAATCAACATAGGAATGAAGTACAGGATCAACACAATGATCAAAGATAGAACACACATAATGCTGGAATACCATTAAATAATGTAAGAAATTAGAATGCAAATAGAAATGCAAATGCTAATCAGTTTGGTAGACAACCTATGCAGCTAGATAGATTCAGACAACTGGTTTTTGATGACATTCCTGGTTATCCAAATCCTATTGACAAACATGTGAGGCTGCAAGTGTCTAAATTTTCAAGAAATAATACTGTATCAGGTGAAGACCATTTAAAAGCCTTTCAGAATGTCATGGACAACTTTGAGGTTGAGCATGAGGATGTCTTGATGAAATCATTTATGCAATCCTTAGTTGATGAAGCCAAGGAATGGTATAAAGGCCTACCTGACAGAAGCATTTCATCATGGGAGGATTTCAGAAGAATTTTCAAAGAACAATATGGTGACAAAACTGATCCTAGTTTCTTCATTTATGAATTTACTGGCATTACCAAAGGATCAAATGAACAGGTTGCTGATTTCAATGCTAGATTCACGAAGGTATTGAACAAATTACCACAGGACTTGAGATCTAACGAACCTATGTGCATAGTGTTGTACATAAATGCTTTTGATGCCAAGACAACTTATGGATTGAGAGACAAGAGTCCTGCTAGCCTCAGGGATGCCTTCAAAATTGCAACAAATATTGAAAATAACAGAAAAGCATCTGGTAAAACAAACAAAAGGGATGATGTAAAAATTCTGCAAAATCCAAATACTAAATCTCAGAATAGTCAAGGCAATGCATCTACTTCTGAGGACAAAATAGACAAATTGACAACTATTGTCAAGGACCTAGGTTATAGAATGGCTAAAATGAAAAGGGGATAGGTTCTAACAGACCAGTTTACCAAAGGTAAGAAAGAAGACCATCATTACATGATATGCCATATAATACTAACTAACATAATGGTAAGCCTATTCTTCCACATAACAACTCAAATCAAAGAGCTCAAAATGTTAAGGAAACTCCTTGATCCTTTGAAGAAGACTGTTAATATTGTTAATGACACCCCATGGTGTATCATATGTCAAATGCCTCACTCACAGTCACAATGTATGATTGCTCAGTCTCTATACAATAATGCTGTTGCCTGTGATGAGTGCAATGAGCTGCATTGCATGGAAGATGATAATGTCAATATGCTGTCTACAAACAGAGGATACTCTTTTCATGATGCTGATGCAAGTGTAGGTAACGAAACTCAGGCCTGCCAGCAGTTTCCCTATGATGAAGATGAGGAAGACAACTATGCCTATGCTTAGGATTCACATAATTTTCTAAACAATTTGAGGAGACCTTCTGATGAAGAAATTAGAGCCTTCACAGCTGCAGCAGTAGCTCAAGTTAAAAACAATTACAACATAAGGGGTAAAGCTCAGGTAAACAATTCACACCAACCAGAAAATACTTTTGTGAGCCAACCAGTGCATAATTATAAAGGGACTGAAACATATAAGAAACATTGGAACAATAATAGGCAAAATTTTAAGCAAAAAATAGGTCATGATTTCCAAGGACCAGAAAGTAGAATTCCTGAGGTTGAAGATCAAAATAAAATTTCTCAGGGCAAGAATGATAGTTAGGCAGCTATAAAAACTAAGGCTAGATCATCCCAGGATAAAGGTAAAACGGTGGAGCAAGTTACAACTGTTATTCAAAATTATGCTCCATTTGACATGACTCAAGTCTTATTGCAGATAAAAGTTTCTGTTCCACTGATGGAACTGATGAAAGTGGAAGAATTCAGAAATAATGCTGTGTCCTTAATCTTAGGAACACCTTGTCAGACCAAGCAGAAAGATGAGTCTCAGAGTAAGAAACAGGCCCTATATATTGATAAAGATGAAGTTCCTGAGGTATATTTGGGGATGACCATGACAAAATTGTTAGTGTAGGTTTTTATTTCCTAAATGGGTTATTTATTTTTCCTATATTCCTAGGTTTTTCCTACACTTCTATTAATCTCGCTTAGGTTAATAAAGCATGTCTTATTAGGTGAGTGGTTGCGAGGTCTCACCTTCCTACATATGAGCATCCATTAGCTATCTTGAGAAGATACTTTGCTATCTTTAGTCTGATAGATGGTTGCTCCTCATTGGTCGGTGTTGCCACCTCCTCTCTCTTCCTAGTCTATATAAGCATGCTACCTGGCTTGTATTTGGCATCTCTTTTGCTTTTGCATCCTCTTAATGCTATTTTGCTTCTAGCATTTGCATTACTCTCTCGGAGACTAACTCTGTGTTGCTATTTTGATTTCGTATCATTTGCATTCATAGTTTTAATATCTATTCTTTGCACTAGTTTTCTAGGCTATTAATCTTTTCAGATTCTAATATGGTATCAGAGCTATTCTATGTGCAAGAGTAGATTTTAGTTTCCATATTTGAGAGATTCGGGGGGGGCTGATAAATCTTATTACAATTTTTTGAAGAACCCAGTATGCTCTTCTCTTGCATCTTCGGATGATCTTGAGAATCAGAAAAGTTTGACGAAATTTTTTTTAATCTCTGGGGTTGCACATGTGTTTTATGAAATCTGGGTGATTGCAGCATTTCTAGTTATACTGGCAGCACTTCCAGCTGTTCCAACGCGTCCAGAAGGCTTGAGAAAGTCAGATTTGGCTTTCGTTTCACCAAAATCAGAGATCATCATACACAGTTGCGGAACCTGGGTTTCGAGCTCAAATCTGACAACCAACTTGCATATTTGGTCTTTTGAATCAATATTACAGGCTCCAACATCTGATTCAGCCTTTGCATGTCATTTTTTGGTTGTTGGGGTCGTTTTTGTAGCTAAAGGCATTCTATTTACACTGGAGCAACATCTTTTGTGCATTTGCAAGAAAAAACACCTTCTGGGTTTTGTTCGCAGCATAGAAAAATCATCTGGGTATCTTTCTATTTTTGCATGCAGTCTGTATATTTTGTAGAAACGCGCTCAAAAAGCTACAGCAGGACCCCTCTCCGTTGGCAGCTGCAGTTTTGAAGACAGTTTTCAAATGCTCCATTCTTGCTCATACGGACTCCTTTTCCCACGAACTTTTTTTTTGATTTTGGCTATTTTTTCGTGCTCTATGCACTAGTGCAGTTGTTTTTTGATTTTGATGCCAAGATTTTTTAGAAATTACAGATTCTCAGTCGTGACATTGCACGGTTCCCGTTTTGGGAACTTCAGAGGATCATAACTTTCACATACGACCTTGTATCGAGGCGATTTTTTTTTGAAAGTGCATTATTTTTTGAGTAGATCGCAATGGTGCTGTTTATTTCTCTAGATATTATGCCAAAGTTGTATTTTTAGCATATGCTCTTCATGAGGGTTTTGTAATGCATTGAAATCAAGACCACTTAGTATTTATTGCTAGTGGTTGTTGTAAACGCACTAATATAAAGTGCCAAATCATATTTTCTTGGGGGGGTTCTTTGATTGAGTGAAAAAGGGGGGGTTGTCTTGGTTGGGTTCTCTTCTTTTCGTCACTTCTTCTCTGCATTTCTTCATCATGGATCAAACAAATCTGCCTATCCTAACTCCATACAATTACTTTGAGTGGAAATCGCACATGACAATTCACTTAAGGAAAGCTGGATTAAATAGGATAACTATGGGACTTGAAACTGAACCTGCTAAAGATGAAGATAAGCCTAAGTGGTTTAACAAATGTGATGAGGCATATGGAACATTGTGTTTGTCTGTTTCTCCTGATTTGCTCTTTCACATTGAGTCTTTGAATACACCAAATGAAATCTGGACAAAGCTAGAAACAGTATTTGGCACACAAGATTCAATGAGGGGTCATATGTTGGAAAATGAACTAATTAGTTTAAGTCCAGGCAATTTCAACACAATCCAGGATTTCTTCACCAAATTGAAATCACTAAAGCTGCAGTTAAAACAATGTGAAATTGAAAAGAAAGATGAACAACTGATTCTTAGTATTCTCTCTAAGCTAAGTTCAGAATATTCTATGTTTGTTTCTACTTTCTATGCTACTAAGGGTGCACTTGGTACTCAATTCACCATGCCATCTTTAGATGATTTTGCTGTCAATCTCACTCGGGAACAGGACAAGCTAATCCAGATGGGCACTCTTAAGTCCTCTAAGTCACATGCCTTGGCTGCCAACCAAGGCACAAAAGAACAAAAAAGACAAAGTAGTAACAACAATAGTAAGGATAAGAAACAAAAGAATAGCAAGGAGAAGAAGGATCAGATAACGGTTGCTTCAAAAGCAACTAATGAGACCCAATATTCCAAGGGTGACAAGCCTAAGAAAGAGAGGGTCCAATGTGCCTATTGTAAAAGACCCGGTCATGATGAACATAAATGTCTAAAGAAACAAATTGATCACTTGACACACATTCTTGAGAAGAATAATATTAGTGTTCCTGAGTCTGTCAAACAGAGTTCTAATGAGTGGTCTAATAAGGCAAAAGAAAACAACAAGGAAAAAGGAAAGGGCAAGGCCCTTGTTGCAGTTGCTTCTTCACCATCCACTTGGGTTCTTGATTCGGGTGCTTCGCACCACATGGCTTCATCTAAGGAAGAACTTGCATCCTTGGAGCCGTGTACTATGCCTTCTATTTTGATGGGTGATAACACTCCTGTTGAGGTGTGTGGGAGAGGGTCTGTTGATGTGGGGGATGGCACATTCCATGATGTTCTTTGTGTGCCCTCATTATCAACTAATCTCCTATTGGTATACCAGATCACTCACACAGGTTCAGACAAGCGGGTTGAGTTCACTCCTGATTCAGTGGAGATTTGTGAGTTGCATAGTGGTTCTACAGTTGTAGTTGGGAGAGCAGATCATCAGTCACAGCTCTATCTGTTTTCTCACTTTGTTCCTGATTCTCCTTCAACTATTTTGCTTACTCATTCTAATGATGTGAGTAGATTATGGCATGAGCGGTTTGGCCATCTTAACTTTCACTACTTGCAGTAGCTCAACCAGCAGAGCATGGTCACAGGGTTGCCTTCAGTTCAATTTTCAGGTGGTTTTTGCCAAGGTTGCATTCTTGGTAAGCATCCTAAGGAAAAGTTTGACAAAGGTAAGGCATGGAGAGCTTCATAGATACTGGAGTTAGTTCACAGTGATTTGGCTGGTCCATTTCAGCATCCTTCTTTTAACAGGGCTAGATATGTCCTCACATTCATTGATGACTTTTCTCGAAATACTTGGGTGTACTTTCTCAAACAGAAGTCAGAGGTATTTGATCATTTTCAGGACTTTAAGACTTTTGTAGAGAAGCAATCTGGGAAAGCCATCAAAGTTTTGCGCACTGACAATGGTGGTGAGTATGTCAACCATCGGTTTAAGAGGTTTTGCACTTTAGAGGGGATTGATTTGCAGCATTCAGTTCCATACAATCCTCAGCAGAACGGTGTTGCAGAACAAAAGAATAGGTCCTTGAAGGAAATGGCGAACTGCATGATTCACTCCAGATCTCTTGCACCACAGTATTGGGCAGAGGCCATAACTGTGCTTGTTATATCCAGAACCGTGTTCCTCACTGAGCCTTGAAGGGAGTCACTCCTTTTGAAGCTTGGAGCGGTCAGAAACCATCAGTTAAGCACTTTTGAATTTTTGGTTCTCCTGCATGGGCCCACATTCCTACAGAGAAACGTAAGGCCTTGGATCCGCAAAGTAGACCTTGCATATTTGTAGGTTATCTTGATGGTGTGAAGGGTTGTCAGTTGCTCCACCCTATTACACATGAGTTGTTCATTGAGAGGAGTGTTCAGTTTGAGGAGGGCTCTTCGAGCTCACTTTCTATCACTTCTCCAACTCCTTCTACTTTGACATCGGAGTCACTTGGGATACATGACAGATCTTCTGATGAGTCAGATTCACCTGAGTAGTCTTCTACCTCCAATTCTGATGCAGAGAGCGATTCAGAGGACTCACCTCCTTTCTCTCCTAGTCATCATTCAGAGGTTGATGATTCTCCTCCAGATTCTCCATCTTCTGGTCCACTTTGGGCTAGACAGACCTTGCAGTCTGCAGGTGATTGGGTTGGGGATCCATCAGACACCAGGCGAACTCGTTCACAGTTCCAGGATGCTCCACATGTCTTCATTGCTACTGCCTCAGATCCACAGTCTTTTCATGAGGCTTCTGGTATTCCTGAGTGGGATACAACTATGCAGGAGGAGTATAGTTCCTTGATGAGGAACCACACTTGGGATCTTGTCCCTCTTCCTAAGGGAAGAAAACTTGTTCGATGTAAGTGGATCTATCGGACAAAATTTGCAGCAGATGGGTCGGTTGACAAGCATAAGGCTCGCTTGGTCACCAAAGGATTCTCCCAGGATCCTGGGATTGACTACTCTGAGACTTTTGCACCAGTTCCCTGAATGAATTCCATCCGACTTGTTCTTGCCATTGCTGCAGCTAATCGTTGGGAAGTACACTAGATGGATGTGAAGAGTGCTTTTCTTCACGGTGACCTTCAGGAGGAGATCTACATGGAGCAGCCATAGGGGTTCCTTTAGGATTCCTCACTTGTGTGCCATCTTCAGAAGTCTCTCTATGGCCTTAAACAGGCTCCTCGGGCCTGGTATGCCAAGATGGATTCCTTCCTTCTATCAGTTGGGTTCACTCGGTGCCATTCTGATCCTAATGTCTACATTCTGCAGCAGGATGATTCACTCCTATTTCTGGTTCTGTATGTTGATGACTTGTTGATCACAGGGAGTTTGTCATCCACCATTGGGGCTGTCAAAACTGCCCTTCATGACAGGTTTTTGATGACTGACTTGGGCTTGTTGCACTACTTTCTCGGGATTGAGATCTACCAGTCTTCTTCCGGGATCACCATCACACAGTCCAAGTATGCTCTAGATTTGCCCTCGAGGTTTCATATGGCTGACTGTAAGCCTGCTTCGACTCCCTTTCTTTCTGGAGTCAAACTTGAGGCTTAGTGTTCTTCTCCACTTGTTGATGGCACTTTGTACCGACAGCTTGTTGGGAGTCTCATTTATCTGACTCATACGAGACCCGACATTCCATATGCTGTAGGCATGGTCTCTCGATTCATGCAGGAGCCTCATGAGCTGCACTGGAAAGCAGCCAAGCGGATCCTTCACTACATTCAGGGTTCTCATAGTTTTGGGATTCACTATGCAGCGGGCATTGAGCTTGACTTGGTGGGCTACACAGATTCAGATTGGGCAGGCGATTCTCAGGATCGCAAGTCTACTTCAAGTTACAGCTTCTCACTTGGTTCAGGTCCTGTTTGTTGGTCGAGCAAGAAGCAATCTGCTATTGCTCTATCTTCTACTGAGGTTGAGTATCGGGGGGCTGTGAATGCCTCTATTGAGGCCATTTGGCTTCAGAATCTTCTCACTGAGTTTGGCATCCAGATCAGACGGCCATCAATCATATTTTGTGACAACCAGAGTACCATTCAGATCTCACGGAATCCGGTCCATCATCAGCAGACCAAACACATAGAGGTTCACATGCACTACATCCGGGAGCTCATCCATGGCCACGTCATCGACCTTCGCTACTATCCGACTTCTAAGCAGGTTGCTGATATCTTCACCAAACCCTTCATTGAGAGCAAGTTCCTTCATTTGCGAGCTTTGCTGGGGGTGCGGGATGCTTCATCTTCTGGGGGGGGCTTCTTCCTCTCACTCAGAGTCCTGACTCTCTCTACTTTTGGGGGGGTCTCTTTTCTCTCTCTTTGGGGGGGAATTTTATGTACATGGGTACCTCATCAGGCTTGATTTGCCGGGACCCATTTCTACATCCACCTAAGCTTCGCTTATGGGGGGGTGTTAGTGTAGGTTTTTATTTCCTAGATGGGTTATTTATTTTTCTTATATTCCTAGGTTTTTCCTACACTTCTATTAATCTCACTTAGGTTAATAAAGCATGTCTTATTAGGTGAGTGGTTGCGAGGTGTCACCTTCCTACATGTGAGCATCCATTAGCTATCTTGGGAAGATACGTTGCTATCTTTAGTCCGATAGATGGTTGCTCCTCATTGGTCGGTGTTGCCACCTCCTCTTTCTTCCTAGTCTATATAAGCATGCTACCTGGCTTGTATTTGGCATCTCTTTTGCTTTTGCATCCTCTTAATGCTATTTTGCTTCTAGCATTTGCATTACTCTCTCGGAGACTAACTCTGTGTTGCTATTTTGATTTCGTATCATTTGCATTCATAGTTTTAATATCTATTCTTTGCACTAGTTTCTGGGTTATTAATATTTTTAGATTCTAACAAAAATGCCCTTCACAAGTGGAACCATTTTATGTCTCCCTTGTCATAAATGGAAAAATAATTAAGAATTGTATGCTTGACTCAGGAGCGTCCACAAACATCATGCCTTTGGCCATCATGCAGCAAGCTGGGTTAAAAATAGATAAGGCATGTAGGAAGTGCTATGCAATGGATGCTAGGGAGGTACTTGTCATTGGAATCATGAAGGATGTTGATTTCAGATGGTGGCTTATCCTGAGAAGACCTACAAAATGAACATAAGAGTTGTTGATATCAAGCCACAGTATGGCATGTTGCTGTCAAGAAGGTGGGCAACATTGATTGGTGGGAGTATGCAATTAGACTTGTCATACGCCATGATCCCTATGAATGGCAGGGATGTTAAATTGGATAGAGAAGAAAGGTCATTAGAAACAGTTGAGGACCAAGAATCAAAGGAACATATATGTTTTGTGAATACTGACTGTGATAACTTCAGGGTTGTCTCAGATGATAAAGAGGATAAAGGGAGAAACATGTGCATTCAAGAGCTTGACCAGCAGGGTCTTTGGACCGTGTATTTTGATGGAGCTTGTTCGAAGGAAGGCTCTGGTGCTGGAGTTGTTTTCCTGTCTCCAACTGGTAAGCTTCTAAAATTCTCTTTCTTGTTGAAGTTTGCCTATACAAATAATATTGCAGAGTATGAGGCTCTGCTGTTAGGATTGAATGTAGCTCTGAAGCATGGAATTAAGATGCTCAAAGTATTTGGTGATTCAGAGTTAGTTGTTTCCCAAGTTAGAGATAAGTATGCATAAAAAAATAAGAGGTTAAAACAATATAAGCATGTTGTTTGGGATACAATTGAATTGTTTGATGCTTTTTCAATAAATTGGGTAGAGAGATCAAAAAATGTCATAGCAGATTTTCTAGCCAATGTAGCCATAAGGCCAGATGATATCACTCTATCAGATGTTACTGTTGACCTATTTTTTCCTCTAACAGGAGTCAAAATAATTCAAGCAGGATCAGTCAGTATGCATATCCCCATGAGGCCATATTTGTGATCCTGAGGTCTTAACCCAATTTCAACATCAGAAGCTTGCCTGAGGAGGCTTACCATGTGAAAGAGCTTGAAAAGATAGGCAGGTTTGCTTAAAACATCACCTTGAAATTCACCAAAGTGAGGAAGTTATGCAGGGTCATAAGCTTGGTCAAACCTGATATTTGCAAGTAGGGTGATATTTCAAGTATTGGGTCATATTTCGAACATCAGGTGATAATTGGAACATCACCTGATCTTCCCAATATCACCCGATGTTACAAATATCACCCTATCTTCCAATTATCCCCCCCATCTGATAACATGACGATGACATCATGGTAACTGCAGTGATAAACCAAGTCATATGCTGCTGACGTCATCCAGATCCATTCCGGGGGAAGATCATCTTTCTTGCGAAGGTCATCATATTTATGCCAACCTGATCTTTTGCATCAGGATGATATTTTAACATCGGGTGATCTTAGTGGAAGATCATCCTGATGTTGGTGCTACTAAGTTATCTAAGTATGACCCAATCTTCCAAGGGGTCATCACATTTGAATATCGGGTGATCTCTGTTAAGATCATCCTGATGTTATTTTTCACTTCATGTTTGCTGGATCGGCCAACATGCTGCTGACGTCATTCCTATGTCAGGACGATATCCACTTGTTTCACAGCTTCATGCATATTTCTGCCGGGGGTGATATTTCCAAATATCAGTCATATTCCAAGATCACCCCGATCTTACGATGAAGCTACAGTGCAACTTGATATTTTGCGGGGATGATATTTCCGAATATCATCCTGCCCCGAATATCATGATGATGTCGTCAAGGCCCGAAGGGGGTTATATTTTCCTTAACACCAGTTAGAATTTGAGGATCATCCTGATGTTCAACATGATGGTGACGTCATCAGGATGTTTGTGGACATGATCATCTGGATCATCGGCGAGACATATGAGGTCGACAAAGCAGGAGGAGCTTCTTCCGATGCATCAGTTTATGCCAATGAGGTTGAGTATCATCATCAGGTTTCTTCAGGATCAGGGTGATATTTCTGAATATCAGGTACCTTACAAATATTGCTCTTGCTTCCGAATATCACCCTACTCTAACATGTTGATGACGTCACCTGGATATGAAGAGGTATGTTGTATGAACATGATCAGGAGGATCTTCCCTCCCCGACATCCTGCTGACGTCATCCTGATTTTCAAACATCGGGGTGATATTTTATATCATGTTACTTCCGTCAGGAGGATATTTCGCATTGGGGTGATATTTCACATCAGAGTGATATGAATTATTGGGATGAGCTCATCAGGAGGATATTTTCATCAGGAGGATATTTCGCGGGTCTTGAAGATGATGATGAGGCTCA
This sequence comes from Cunninghamia lanceolata, assembly GCA_027924645.1. Classification (NCBI taxonomy): domain Eukaryota; kingdom Viridiplantae; phylum Streptophyta; class Pinopsida; order Cupressales; family Cupressaceae; genus Cunninghamia; species Cunninghamia lanceolata. The sequence goes on along the minus strand of BSBN01000374.1, from coordinate 558,508 downwards.
GGGATAATTTCATATCGGGGTGACTTTTCATATCGGCCGGACATGCCGATGGCTCGCCGATGTTAGAGGTCTGGCTGACGGGTGATGGTGTTGAGGCCTGCTGACGTCAGGGTGATATTTAGAGCAATAGGATATCATGCTGAAGGAGGATGATGTTAAGGCTTATGATGATGCCGTCAGGAGGAAAAGCACCGACATTATGTATGCTCACGGCCTAGCTTATAAAGTGATGGGGGTGTCTTCTCGGGGTGCATGTGGGATAATCACTTCCCACAGAAATTTGAAAATATCATGATGATGACATTTTGGCGGGAATTCTTTAGGAGGTTTTTTGGAGTTGGATCTGCATGTCAGTTGAGTGGACTTTTCAACGATGACCTTTTGAGTTGGTGTAGATATTTTTTGCATTCATTGCAGCACAGGAGGAGGCAGCTCGCATTAATGATCAGAAATATCTTGCCATCGCCTGGTTTTAGATATTTTCTCCGCCACCTGGGTGTGGAAGATCGAGGAGTAAGTTGCTCGCATTAATGATTCTAAATATCTCCTCACCTGCCCCTGTTCTAGATCCTTTGGCGCCATTACTCCTGGTAGGTGGACATCCCTTCAGGAAGACATTTTCTGATTATAGCTCCCTGAGCGGATTTTATAACCGACCTAGGTTAGTTTTGAAATGCTATATAAGTTGAGGCTTATGATGTAAGAAAGGTTGGAAAATTTTTGGAGCATCCTATTCTCCTTGTTTCCAAACAGAACTTTTCATGCTGTAACCTTGCCTTTCATTAGATATATGCAAGCTATCATGCCTTTTGCTGATTTTTCTATCTCTGTGTGAATCTGTATATGGTTGTCTGTGAATATCTCTTGTTCCTCTCAATCATCTTGCTTCTTACCTCTGTTAGAATCATCTATTCTATGTATATTTGCTTGCTGTTTCTGGTTGTGCTGTGCATGCTTTAGTTTTGCAAAGGTTCTTTAAAGCTGTCTGGTGCATCACCCTTTCATGTTTTAAGTGTTGTTGCTTTATCTTTCATTTCAACACATTTCTTCCCCTTTTCACCCCAAAATACAGTAGTTTTAGGTGATAACTAGACAAGGAAGTCAGCCTTCTTTGGAGGTTTGATCTCATTTAGCAAAGTCCCACAATTAGAGATCAATCCCATTGTGTCATTGGAATGCTTGGAGTCCCATTCAAGTAGGGTGCAATTTCATGTGACAACAATTTCAAATGTTGAGGTCAAACTTAGACTTGCAGTGCCAGACAATGTAATAAGCTGGCATGTATTTAATGATGATAAGGATTTATTGAGATTTCTACATTGTATTGATGAATATGAGAACCAAGAAATAGATTTCCAGAACTTTGTAGAAGTTGTAGATGGAAAAGAAACTCTCTTAGGGAAGGAGATGATTCAACTCAAGACAAATAAGATCCCTAGAGGGTTGGTTGCTTTAAAGAGAGCTTTTGACAATAGGGACCAATTTATTGCAAGGCCATCTCCAACAAACAAGAACGATTTGGAGGAGATAAACCTGGGAACATCTCATGCTCGCAAAAGGGTATACATTGGCAAACAGCTCAAGCGACATATCAGAAGTATGCTGATTACATTACTAAGAAAATATAAACATGTGTTTGCCTGGTCATATGAGGACTTGAAAGCTTATAGAGAGGATCTATTCCAACATGAAATCCCTTTGAAGCCGGGAGCTAAACCATTCAGACAAAAACAAAGACCTATCAACCCTACTTTAGCTCCTAAAATGCAAGAACTTATGAAGCTTAGGGAGGCTGGAATAATTATGCCTATCAGACATTCAACTTGGGTGTCTAACCTTGTCCCAGTTAGAAAAAAGAATGGTTATATAAGACTTTATGTGGACTTTAGAAATTTAAATATGTCTTCTTTGAAGGACAATTATCCATTGCCAAACATGGAAGCTATGTTGCAGAAGGTGACTGGCTGTGAACTTTTGTCCATGATGGATGGATTTTAGGGTACAATCAGGTGAAGGTGAAAGAATCAGAACAATTTAAGACTGCTTTCACTACTCCGTGGGGAACATATGTATATGTGAGGATGCCATTTGGACTGACAAATGTAGGTGCTACATTTTAGAGGGCAATGGATGTTGCTTTTGTAGGATTGATTGATTCAATCTTGGCTGTGTATCAAGATGACCTGACAACTTATTCAAAAAAGGAAGAGCAACACTGTATGCATTTGGAGCAAATTTTTATTAGAGCATTAGAGTATGGCATCTCACTTAACCCAAAGAAGTGTGCTTTTGGGGTTGTGGAAGGAAAATTGCTTGGACATATTGTTTCCAAGGATGGAGTTAGAAATGATCCAGAAAGGGTGGCTGCAATTGACAAAATTTAGATCCCTAAAACAGTGAAAGGTGTTCAGTCCTTCTTTGGACAAATTACTTTTGTTAGGAGATTTGTTCCTAACTTTGTAGAGACCACAAAAGATATCTCTAAAATGTTGAATAAAGTGCAACTGTCAAATGGGAGGATGAAGCAACCAGATTGTTTTAGAACATAAAAGAAGCTATAAAGATGGCCCCTGTTTTAAAATCTCCTGATTTTTCTAAGCCATTTCAGTTATTTTCATTTGCTTCTTTCCATACTATTGCTGCATGCCTATTGCAAAAAAATGAAAAAGGGTTTGAACAACCTATTGCTTTCTTTAGTAGGTCATTGCAGGTTGCTGAATTAAAGTATGACAGCATCGAGAAACAAGCATATGCACTGGTTAGAGCAGTCAAAAGCTTCAGGCCATTTTTAGTGGGCTCTCACATAGTTGCATATGTGCCTCATGCAGCAATCAAAGACATCTTCACTCAGCAGGAGGTAACTGGAAGGAGATGCAGATGGATAAACAAATTGTAGGAGTTCAACATAGAGATACATATCACAAAATTGGTAAGAGGACAAGGTTTAGCAAAGCTAATGACAGTCAAATTTAGAGGCATGCCAAGTGAATGCAGTACATGATGAAGTTATAAATATGTCAAAATCTGAGTGGTATAAGGACATAGTACATTATTTGTAGAATTTGAACTGTCCTTCCCATCTCAGTGATATCCAAAAGAGAACTTTGAAGCTACAGGCTATTAAATACATCATTGTTCAAGGAGAGTTGTATTGGAAAAACCCTGACGGTGTATTGCTCAGATGTGTGAATGAGGATCAGGCTAAGAACATCCTAAATGACATACACAATGGAGTGTGAGGTGGACACTATGCTGCCTATGCAACAACCCACAAAATTCTTAGAGCTAGCTACTGGTGGCCAACTCTTTTCTCAGATGCACATAGAATGATAAGGAAATGTGATCCTTGCCAAAGGTTCTCAGGAAAGCTAAGATATGATGGTGCATTACCCCTTAGGACTATAACTGTAGAAGCTCCATTTCAGCAATGGGGGATTGATTTCATAGGGGAAATCTCAGAAAAATCAAGTGGAGGGCATAGTTGGATTCTAGTTGCCACTGATTACTTCACCAAATGGATTGAGGCATTCCAACTAAAAAAGTTACAAGCAAAGTGGTGATGGATTTTATTTTAGAAAATATTATTATCAGATTTGGAGTACCAATAAAATTAGTCACAGATAATGCTATGTGCTTTAGGTCTAGTGAATTTGTTGATTTTTGCAATAATTATGGAATGAATTTGTCTCACACATCACCATACCATCCGCAAGGAAATGGCTAGGCAGAGTCAAGCAACAGGAGCCTCATGAAAATCATCAAAAGAATGGTGGATGAAAATAAGAGGTCTTGGGATTCAAAGCTGAAATTGGCATTATGGGTTGATAGGGTGATAGTGAAAAAGGCAATTGGAGGGTCACCTTATGAATTGGTATATGGTGCAGCAGCTAGATTGCCTATGAATAACCTCCTGCCAGTTTATAAGTTCATCCAAGTGAACGATGAGGAGATTGGAGACCCAATGACTGAAAGAATAAATCAGCTGGTTGAACTAGATGAAATTAGAAGAGAAGCACATAAAATAAACATCAAGAAACAACAAAGAGTGAAATATTTGTTTGATAAAAGGGCTACAGAGAGAAGGTTTCAGATAAGTGATCTAGTCCTTATGTGGAATGCAAGGAGCCAGGATAAGGGCAAGCACGGTAAATTTGAACCCTTATGGACCGACCCATATCAAATTAGGAATATATTTGGAGATGATTCCTATTTTCTCCAAGCCCTAAATGGTGAACTAATGGAATTGCTAGTGCACGGTAAATTCCTTAAATCTTTTTTCACATAAATGAGTACCTTCTGTGCACACTGTAAATTAGTTGTAAATATTTTGTAGGTGCCTTGTATAGTCGGTCGTGTTTTGAGTTTTGAGTTTTGTCTGGTCTGCCCCAGAGTAGTCTGGTCCTCGCTGCAGTCTTGCGCCTGCACGTCCCCAATCGGAGCCTATGTTGGTAATCATTTATGTTTAAAGTTTTAAGCTTGAGTGTTTGCTGATTTTCTCTTTCAAATCCTAAATTTTTTGAGTCGTGGGGTCTTGCATTGTTTTGTCTACTCTGTTAGTGGCCTTCTGTCGTGAGTTCCTAGTTGCTCGATTTTATATTCGTTCTCTAGTGTTCATTGGTTGACTAGACCCCATGTAGTGATTTATCGCCTTTTCTTATCGTACTCATGAAAAATGTTAAGTTTTTGTCTGTGCAATCGTAAATGTACATTGGCGGGCTTGTGAAATCTCTGTTGGCTTTCAGAAGTGGTGGAAAATTTGAGTTATATGCATTTCTAAATGCATATCGGGTTGCATATACATTGGAGGAATCTTCTAAAAGATTCTGGGAATATTCGCCATTTGTATATCGGCCCTGCTTGTATATCGGGCTTGTATGTGGAACATGCAAGCGAAATATACAATGAAAAATGTACAAGGGTGAATGTATCTCTAATATACAAGTCAACATGCAGGCATTGAAAGATACAAGGAAAGTATGCATTCATCAAATATTCTGTCGTAGATTCTGCAGTTGTATAAAGGGGTTTGTATATTTGTGTTTGTATATTTGACATAGAAACAAATATACATTTGCTACAATGCGGCGGAGGTGATGCATGTGGTAGGGCCCGCGGGTATATGCAAGCAAGTTTGTATATTCGGTGTACAGGAGAAGCAGATGCAAGGTTGAATGCATGTTTGAACATACAAAGGTCATATGCAAGCAAAGTATACAAGGACCGATGTACATTTGGTGGGGTCCGCCTCACATGCAAGCGGCTTTGTATCCCACATACAAAGGCGAATGTATATGTGTTATACATTCAAAATTGTGCAAAAGGAAAGACATACAACCCAGACGCGAAGAAGGAATCAAATGCAGTCTATGACTATTTGAAGTCCAGATTGTATAAAGCACTTGTATATGCTGATATACTAGCTGATGTGTAGTGAAAGTGATACAAGCCGGACTTCAAAAGGAAGTACATTCTGATGCATAGTGATTTGAAGTCCACGGCCTGCATGTATGTGTGTGTTGTATATCGCGGATATACAAAGGTGAGAGATACAAGCCAGACCCGAATAAGTTACTAAAATGCCTCATAAAAATTTCAGGTCCGCCTTGTATGTATATGCATTTTGCATATACAAGGGGTTCTGAAGGATGAACAGTGGCGATTGTATATGCATCCGTTCATGCATATACAAGGCGGAGAAAGGCAAAATGCTGAAGGCGAAAAGCCAGCGATGGAAGTATGGAGTGCCTACGTGGCACGATCTGGGTGGCTGGTGACTTTTCAATGGATCGACGGCCATGTTTTGTACCTGCAACGACAGTTTTTCCTGCGTGTTTGTGGCCATTTTTTGAGCGGGAAGTTTCTAGGGGTGTGCTGCTACGACTTCTACGGGAGCTGCGGGTGGTTGAGCCATTAATGGCAGGATTGCAAACAGGCATGGGCCGATGGTCGAACGGCCAAGTACCAGGTCTACGACAAAGGTTTTCCAGCGGCGGCACAGGGCTCGAGCTCAACTACTCCTCGTCCTCCTCTTGCTTCTTCCTGTTTTGTCCCCTGCTGCATTTATTATTTGAGTGCCATTTCTGGTGCTGTGTATCTGACAGGAAATTTTGACCTCGCCTTGTAATTTAATTTTTGCTGGTTACATAGTCTTGGTATAAAAGCCAAACTGTGTTACTGGTGGTGGTTGTTGGAAATTGGACAAATTTCTGGTGCTGTGATAAGATACAACTTCATTGGTGGCCCTATTTTTGGATGTTTTTGTGAGTTTATGAATCTCATGTCATCTATTTAATGCATAAACTTACTGGTTTCATGTTGGTTTAAATGAGTAATGCTTCATTGCATGTGTTCTGTTACTTGTCTCCAAATTGAATGTATTCTTCTTTTGAATCTAAAGAGCTAAGGGGTGTCTAAGATTCTTGAATATAGATTGGCTATGTTGAATGCTTGGTCTTTTACTTCTACTCAAGGAGTAGATTAAATGTTTTAGGTTAAAGTGTTAAGAAGAATATATTACAGTGAGGATCTTCTAAGTAGAGGTAACTGAATACTCAATTCTGGAAAGTATCTGTAAGGCAGATATTAAACAACCCCCTTGAAACTCAGTCATTAATATGGGCTTATGTGTACATTCACATGTGTATGTCTATTGACTCTGAGCCCTAGATAGGCACTGATCTGGTCTGGTATTTTTGTTGCAACCCAAAGTCCTAGTTTTGCAACCACACATAAATCAAACTCATACTTCATATACAAACCTTTAGGACATTAGAAGTAGTTTGAGGATCCAAAATCCTCTGTCTATAACTGAATATAGGCTCAAAGTTAGCCCCTTTGCACTTATCTCATAGTTTTGGTCTGCATAATAGAGGATTTATCTGCTTTGTTTCAGCATGCCAGACTTTGCATTGTTATGTTTTCATGGATGTTGAGTAGGGAATACCCCCTTGGTTCTGCAGAGCCTAAAGAAGAAGAGGAGATATTTATAGAGTCTATCTCCTATATTGTTGGCCCCTGGCCCGGGAATCCTGTTGATCATTAATGGCTATTTTGTAGGGATTACTGGGAATAAGCATCCAGCCTGGGAAAATAACCAACACTTGGCAAATTAAACTCAATAAATATGAGGGGCATCTTAGCATTAAAAACCCCTGAGCCAACAACAAACACCTCCACACCACCACCTCTTGCCTCCCTAACTGTAGGTACAAAAGAATTGTTGGAGCCATCACCTTGAACCATCTGAATCTTTTGCATGTTAATTTCTTGATAGTAGAATTGGATGCCAGGAAGAACCTTCAACTTTTAACTAGCCTCCTCAAACCATAGTTTGATAGAAAGGGCAAGGAGAAGAGGCTAGAAACTTCCAGCTTCCCATTTCAATGGGTAATCTTGAAATTATTAACCACCACAGCTAAACCCTGACGAAAAACCACCAATACCTCCTTTTGAAGGAAAACTATTTGAATTTCCTTCCTTAGGACTCAAATCTCTTCATGCAAGCCATGAACTTGGACTTTCCGATTTGAATTTTCCGATCCAAATCATCTCCCCGATGGCCCTTTTGTATGCTTTATCGGGCAAAGTATATTAAAGTGTCACCGACACCTTTTGATCACCGTGACTTGTGAATCGGCAAGACCTAATTCCTTTGTCCCGATATGTCGAGTTATCCCGATAGGTATGTGTATCGCTGTGAGTCTCGCCGAAAGCTCTCTTATCGTCAACACTTTAAGCATCGGAAACTTCTTTGTGTCTTATCCCGATAGTTTACTTCTTGCCGATGGCTATTTGCTTCGTTGCCCCCGCAGGATGTTCGGTGAAACTCTTGCCGAAATACTTCATCGGTATGATATATACTGTCGGGACAACTTTTAAAAGGTCATTCGATAGTTATCTGTCATACCGATCGGTATGACCACTTACTTCTTTTTCCGATGTAAGGTCATCGGTATTACTTATTCCATCGGTGACTTCCATAGATCGCCTTTCGATCTGCTTTCTCACGCCGATGGTTATTTTCAAATAATTCCTTATGTATCGGTGTAAACAAAACAATGTCTTGCCGATGGATTAACTTTGAAGAAGTTTTGCACTACTCATCTTGTGAGATACATTAAATTTTTATTATGGTCTTTTGGGATGTTTTTTCAGGATTTGTTCAAATATGATGGAGTGAAAAGATAGTAAAAATTTCAAATTTTACTGTCCTAACAAGGACAAGGAAGTTGATCTTGCCAACCATGGCCTTGTCATCCCATCCTTAGCCTGATCGAGCACTACAAGCATGGGTGAGACATCCAATTATCTTATTTAGTGTGTAAACTAGCCAACCCTCTAAATTTATTATTAAGTTATTAGTGGATTAAAAACTTCCAATGGGTTATCCTAGCAGCCACTTTGGGCACTAGCCTCACATTGAAAGCCATTCCCCTACCTGCATCTAGAAGACCCTATTCATCAAGCAAGACAATTACCATTATAATGAGAAGTAACATATACAATGCAAGGCATTTACCTTCTTGCATGCAAATCATAATCATAGGGACCAATTCTTGTCCAAAAACATAAACCAAGCATGAACTACCACATTCTCATCATGATGCATTTACAACACAGGATACACATCATTTCACATCACACAGAGCAAGGCATTATCCATCTTCCATAATCATCATAACCACATGAATAGGTACACTGAGCAAGGCATTATCCATCTTGCATATGTATCATACTAACACGAATAGGAGACAATATTTCAAGAATACACTTCATTCAACTCACATGATGCACATATAGCCAACCCCCACACAATCACACCCTCATAGGCCTCTAGAAACAACTTCCCCAAATGACACAACACTTGACACCATTAAAAACACAATGGTTTCACATCACATTCACTCTCAAGGCACATCATAAACTAATACCCTTCAAGAATATTTTAAAGGAAAGTAACATTAATCCAAGCATGGTCAATCATATAACAATAATAAAATGAATCTATCTCAATAATACAGAACTGTAACTTTCTAATCACCAGTAGCAATTACAATATGATTGTAAGATATAAGTTTCCATGAGCAACAATAATTTAACTAATAATTCTCAAGACTTATTTTCATTTTATTTAATTAAAATGATTGCAAACAACATGCAAATAACCCTAAGACATCCAAATTAAACACAACAATTATTTACACTGATGTAGATTTCATTAATAATCTAAATAATTTTGTAAATACTATTAAATATAACTGTATAAGCAAGGCTAAAAGCCTATAATATTAGTATTCTATAAATATCTTACACTAATTAGAATCACAAGATACAAAACCCGAAGCTATAATGAAATAAGCTTGTTCTAAGGTTAGCTTGAGAGGAAATGAATACAAAACAACAAAACATTCCTATAGATCTAACATCTTCATCAAATCTACCTCACTTTTAACCACATGCATAAAATAGGATTAGCACAAAATGAATTTGTTGAGAAGGCTTTAGAAGCTACCAATAATGCAAAATGTGAAAGCATAGATAGGGCACGCAGACTCATTGATAGAATGCCTCAAAGAGAGTCATATGATGGAAAGCAATGATCATAGGATATGCACAAAACTAATTTGTTGAAAAATCTTAGAGAAAACCTAGTTCAAAAATATAGAGTTATTGGTGACGCAACTAACTATTTTAACAAAGACGAAATAGGTGAGAGGTAGACAGTCACAAAATATTCATATCTCAAAAATGACAAACTGGGTATGGCTGATTTTTTGGATATGATTTAGATATCCAGGCCCTACACCATATAAGAAACTTAGAGTAACCCAGTTTGCAAAAATAAAGTTATAGCTAACACAATAGACTACTAAAATAGAGACGAAATGGGTGAGAGGTAGACAGTCACAAAATATTCATATCTCAAAAATGACAACCTAAGTATGGCTAATTTTTGGATATCATTTAGATATTCAGGCTGTACACCATATATAAAGGAATTAGGGGAACCTACTACGTAAAATTAAAGTTATGGCTAACATAACAAACTACTAAAATAGAGACGAAATGGGTGAGGGGTAGACAGTCACAGAATATTTATATCTCCAAAATGACAAACTGGGTATGGCTAATTTTCGGATATGACTTAAATATTTAGGGCATGAACCATATATAAAACAATTAGAACAACCCAGTTCATAAAAGTAAGGTTATGTCTGACTCAATAGACTATAAAAATAGAGATAAAATGGGTGAGAGATAGACAGTCACTTCAATCGGTGATTCCCAAAAATGCAATGATACAGACATGCACAATTGGATCTGATAACAAGGATTCTAAACTCTCAATCAAATTACAATCAATAGGAAAAATCATAAATCAAACCTTTACTTCAACAGAAAACTAAGATAGAAATTAGAACCAAAGGAACATGATTTCGCTTGCTTAACTGGGCCGAAGATTCGATGTCGGGTTCAACTACTGCAGCCACAAACCAGTCTCTCCCCCAAAAGTTCTATCTGCTAAAGATTATTATGAGAGAGAAATCCCCCCAATATCTTCCAGAAGATTCCTCCCATTAAAGGCAATAAATTCTGCCTAAATCTGTTTCTTACAATTTGCTATTTTTTTAATCATTTACCACCAAACTAGACAATATAATTTTTTTATCTTATTTATTTCCTTTACGACTAGACAAGAATCATTTTTATTCTTATTTATTTAGTATTTACTATATATGAGTTTTATGACAACTCATAAATATTATCTATTTTTATTGCCACTTAACAGAACATTTAATTATATTTATTTATTTATTTATCTTTAGTTAGCATTTACATTTATTATTATTTTTTTAATATTTATTTCCATAAAATCAAATTCTCATAAAGGCATATATATATATAACAAAAATACTTTCATAACTAATAATATTATTTTAATGTAACAATTAACCAAAGTGCCAATCAAACAATGCCAAACTAAATAGCCCAAATGCCAAACAACACCTGACACAATGCACAATCGAAAGCATGACCACAATGACAGTGACTGACCATTATGCCCATACACACAACACTGACTGGGTGCAAAACTAGATACTCATCCTTTTCAAGGATGATGGCTAACTAGGGGACCACATGTTATCTCCATTCAATAGTTTCCATTGGGTTTAAGGCATGCTCAGATATATCAATTCAGGTGGAGTCGATGTCTAGTACCTGCATCCTACATCAACCAAACAATCAAACAAATAGACATATTTATAATCATATAGTCAAATACACCATGAAAAGGAATCACAACATAGCAAGGTACTCACACATGAGTAATGTGACACTGTCCCTTTCACCATCACATCAAACATGTAATTACAACAAACATAGAAATTAGTTACTGAACGACTAAATAAGAACCATCATCAGATAATCGCATGATACATGTAATAAGATTAATCCACACAAAACATCACAACATAACATCCTATGATACAAAATTAGTCACAGAAAAAACAATTCTAACATATGACAATCATAGTAAGATCAACATCAAATCACCTAAATATAAAACATTGCTAGAGCATATAAATTATCAGTGTCACAACAAAGATTATCAATAAAACATACCAACTGTCATATGAAACCACACATTAGCATAATCAGGAATGTCATCACCATGAATGTAGCATCTACCAACATCATATAATGTACAACATCAACTGTCTAACATACCCTAAATATTCCTATTATTTTACCTTCATCTTCATGCTCGTTAGCCAGACCATCTACACATCCAAGATGATAATGGATGGGCTTTACATCATCCCCCCCAAGACTTGACTTACTCCTGGAAGTCATAGACTAGGGTGGAAACATAACATATTAGTATTGCAATTTTCTATTGCCAACATAAACATCCATTTTAAGTAATTGTTCATAAGACAGACACAATCATTCAATAAAGACAAGAAGAGCATCAATTCCTCACCATTAAGATGTATCATGTGATCTACTTATAATCCAATCACACATACTTTGAGAATTTCAAATGATTTAGGGAATTGTATTCACATATTAACAAAGAAAAATACATCTGATCTCTTATTTCCACTATGGTTCCCACTAATTACCAAACATGCAAAGTACAATCCTCCGCAGAGTCCTCCCTTGAACACACTATCAGAGGTTCAAAATGAACATGATAGAAACAACACTTAACATGAAACTAAGCCAACATAAACAAACATTCGGAATAGCTACCATAGAATTTTTAAAAATGCAAACCTAAGTGGAGAAATAATCAAATTCAATCTTAAGTCACCAAATGCCGAGAATTTTCAACAATAAATCAAGTATAAAGATAAGAGTTTTGGTGACCACTCCTATCATGAGATAGTTCAAAGAAAATAAATTCACTGTTAGCCCACCCACAACACATGAAACAACTATCAAAAATTCCAAAACAACCAATATTACAAACAAATCCACATCACGGTGTCACTAATTTTAGCCACAAAAGGGAGTATCTGCTACACAACACCCCAAGACTTAAAGTCCAGAATGCGTTAGAGAATGTACACCAAACACACAAACAACTAAGTTTTCTACATCTTCTTATCTAAGCAACTTTTGTACAAGGATTTAAGGCAATACAGTCACTACTTATTTACAAAACTTTTCTATCTTTAATGCAGTACAATTCATTTTCACCAAACTATGAACATATATAGTTACTTCCTTATACAAAAAGATACTTACAGAGGAAATGTATGGTGTCACATATAAGAATAATTCTAAATTCTAATTGACTTACAATATCACATTCATGATCTCCTGGGTCAAAAACAAGCTCCAATTTGATCTCCTACACACGTTTCTTACACAGGCATACGCAATGATAACTTTCATCAATCACAACAAAACTTCCACATGAGCTCATGGCCAACTAAGAAATAGATATCAGATTATCAAGCAACCATGCAAAGATACCCCACACACAACAACACCAGATAATCCACATGATGCCACCGAGTGATTAAATCATTCCAAAACTTACACATATAATACAATTAACATAAAGATGATATGGTGCTTCTACACCCATAACTAAACATAACCCCCAAGTATGTTTACTTCACCTAACAAGGGAACACAAAACACCACTGGCCTTTCACGACACCCCACATAGAATGGGTACATAATATTCACATCACTTGAGGGGGCATATACCACACTCCTAATCACATGCACTAACAATAATCACGCTTCTTTCTTCTAAAGCACTAGAGACCTCAAGAGGGACTCAAGTCCTCAACAAATCAGTAAGCACTACCATTCAGGAAACACATATTGTCAGATATAACATTATATTTTCAGAAAAGGAGAGAGAACACATAGCAAACACATAAGTAAAACAAGGCATATAGAATTTATTTCTTCCAGAATCAAAGAACAAGTCTATAAATTTATCAACTTTCTAACATCAGACTATGGCACATAGATGAGAGGTATTATTACTAACTCGCCACAAGCAGAAAAATGCTTAACACAGAGAAACAAGAACAATCCAGAGATCCCAGTGTTGCAACCTAGCTCTGATACCAAATGTAACGCCTTGCTAAGGAACCTAGAGGATAACACAACTAAGATTACAAAAAGGTCAAATATATATATTTTAAAATGAAATAAATAATAACAATCATATATTTATTCATAACATTTTAATTAAGCTCTATCTTCTAAGGTTCCACTGCTGCATTACTAACAAACTAAAATAAGATCTAACCAACATTGTGAATTAACTAACAAACACAGTTCATTCTAAGTCTAATTGTATCAGATAACTAAACACTTACAATTCCATATTATATCATCAGATAAGTAATATCAGGATCCTACACATAAGATCACAAGTACATAGACACGGTCCTTTAAAAGAGAGTACAACATTACATTGTTTACAATATTGTTATCTAGATTATATTGGAGTACATATATCAAGATAAGAGTACATGACTCAACTGATATACAAGACTAAAGCATGATCATAAGTATCTGTCTCCTCAAGCTAGAGCAAGATCTGAAATCTGCCATACAAGGTACATCCTTCTCATGCATGAACAACAACAAGGCAAACCAATGGATATAAAATCACAACCACCTAACCATGTGGAACCCTAAGGGCCACCCCCTATGCTAGGAGATAACAATAAGGTCCCACTAAGAAAGACACTAGACTAATAGGTGCAAGGACTACACAAGACTTCAATACAACACGGGTCAAAAAGAACATCACAAGTGAATCAAACAACACTTCCAGAGGCAATCTCACATTGAAAGGGAAAAACACACATTAGGGAGTGCTAGGCTATAGTAGGGAAGAGTGTCATCGTATGGTCCTAACACATGTTATCTTAGCATTCTCTCACTGAATGTCAGCCCCCATCCATGGGTTATCCTAGTAGTCTAGACGCTAGCCCCCTTCTATGATTATCCTAGCAGTCTCTCACTGGACACCGACCCCATAGGGTGACACATGCAGAACTAACATTCCTTTCGTGAGGACAAGGAAGTTAATCTTTCCAACCTTGGCCTTCAAATCCCATCCTTAGCTTGAACAAGCACTACATGCATGGGTGAGGCATCCAATTATCTTATTTAGTGTGGAAACTATCCAACCCTCTAAATTTATTATTAAGTTATCACTGGATTAAAAACTTCCAATGGGTTATCCTAACAGCCACTTTGGGCACCGACCCCACATTGAAAGCCACTCCCCTACTTGCATCTAGTAAACCCTATCCATCAAGCAAGACAATTACCATCACAATGACAAGTAACATATACAATGCAAGGTATTTACCTTCTTGCATACAAATCTTAATCACAGTGACCAATTCTTGTCCCAAAACATAAATCAAGGATGAACTACCACATTCTCATGATGATGCATTTACAACACATAATACACACCATTTCACATCACACAGAGAAAAGCATTATCCATCTTGTATACTCATCATAACCACATGAATAGGTACACTAAGCAAGGCATTATCCATCTTGCACATGTATCATACTAACATGAATAGGAGACAATATTTCTAGAATGCATTTCATTCAACTCACATGATGCACACATAGCCAACCCCCACACAATCACACCCTCCTAGGTCTCTAGAAACAACTTCCCCAAATGACACAACACTTGACACCATTAAACACACAATGGTTTGATATCAAATTCACTCTCAAAGCACATCATAAACTAATACCCTTCAACAATATTTTTAAGGAAAGTAACATTAATCCAAGCATGATCAATTAGCTAACAATTATAAAGTGAATCTATCTCAATAATACATAACTGTAACTTTCTAATCACCAGTAGAAGTTATAATATCATCGTAAGATATAAGTTTCCATAAGCAACAATATTTTAACTAATAATTCTCAAGACTTATTTTAATTTCATTTAATTAAAATGATTGTGAACAACATGCAAATAACCCTAAGACATATAAATTAAACACAATAATTATTTATACTATTTACATTGATGTAGATTTTATTAATAATCTAGACAATTTTGTAAATACTATTAGATATAACTATATAAGCAAGGCTAAAAGCCTATAATATTAGAATGCTATAAATAGCTTACAATAGTTAGAATCACAAGATACAAAACCTAAAGCTACAATGAAATAACCTTGTTCTAAGGTTAGCTTAAGAGGAAAGGAATACAAAACAACAAAACATTCCTATAGATCTAACATCTTCATCAAATCTACCTCACTTTTAACCACATGCATAAGATAGAATTAGCACAAAATAAATTTGTTGAGAAGGCTTTAGAAGCTACCAACATAGCAAAATGTGAAAGCATAGACAAGGCACGCAGACTCATTGATAGAATGCCTCAAAGAGAGTCATATGATGGAAAATAATTATCATAGAATATGCACAAAACTAATTTGTTGAAAAATTTTAGAGAAACCCAGTTCGAAAATATAGAGTTATTGGTGACACCACTAACTGTTTTAATAGAGACAAAACAAGTGAGAGGTAGACAGTCACAAAATATTCATTTCTCAAAAATGGCAAACTAAGTATGGCTGATTTTTGGATATGATTTAGATATCCGGGCCATACACCATATATAAAAAAATTAGAGAAACCCAGTTCATAAAAGTAAAGTTATGGCTAATGTAACAGACTCCTAAAACAGAGACGAAATAGGTGAGAGGTAGACAGTCACAAAATATTCATATTCAAAAATGACAAACTGGGTATGGCTGATTTTTGGATATAATTTAGATATTCAGGTCGTGCACCATATATAAAAAAATTAGTGGAATCCAATTTGTAAAAGTAAAGTTATGGCTAAAGAAACAAACTGCTAAAACATAGATGAAATGGGTGAGAGGTAGATAGTCAAAAAATATATCATATATCCAAAATGACAAACTAGGTATGACTGATTTTCAGATATGATTTAGATATTCAAGCCATACACCATATATAAAACAATTAGAGGAACTGAGTTCGTAAAAGTAAAGTTACGGCTGACTCAACAGACTATAAAAACAGAGATGAAATGGGTGAGAGATAGACAATCACTTCAATCGGTCATTCCTAGAAATGCAATGATACAGACATGTACAATTGGATCTAATAACAAGGATTCTAACCTCTTAAGAAAATTACAATCAACAAGAAAAATCATAAATCAAACATTTGCTTCAACAGAAAACTGAGACAGAAATTAGAACCAAACGAACCTGATTTCGCTTGCTTGACAGGGCTGAAGATTCAATGTCGGGTTCAACTACTATAGCCACAAACTAGTCTCCCCCCAAAAAATTTCATCTGCTGAAGATTATTATGAGAGAGAAATTCCCCCAATGTCTTCTAGAAGATTCCTCTCATTAAAGGCAATAAATTCTTCCTAAATCCCTTTCTTACAATTTGCTATTTTTTTAATCATTTACCACCAGACCAGACAATATATAGTTTGTATCTTATTTATTTCTTTTACAACTAGACAAGAATTATTTTTATTCTTATTTATTTAGTATTTACTATATATGATTTTTATGACAACTCATAAATATTATCTATTTTTATTGCCACTTAACACAACATTTAATTATATTAATTTATCTATTTGTCTTTAGCTAGCATTTACATTTATTATTATTTATTTCCATAAAATCAAATTTTCATAAAGGCATTTATATATATTTATTTATTTAAAAAAAATGCTTTCATAACTAATAATATTATTTTAATGCAACAATTTACCAAAGCAACAATCAAACAATGCCAAACTAAATAACCCAAATACCAAACAATACCTGACACAATGCATGATTGAAAGCATGACCACAATAACAGTGACTGACCATTATGCCCATACACACAATGCTAACTGGGTGTAAAAATAGATACTAATCCTTTTCAAGGATGATGGCTAACTAGGGGACCACATGTTATCCCTGTTCAATAGTTTCGATTAGGTTTAAGGCGTGCTTAGACCTGTCAATTTAGGTGGAGTCGATGCCTAGTACCTACATCCTGCAACAACCAAACAGTCGAACAAATAGACATATATAATCATAGTCAAACACACTGTGAAAGGGAATCGCAGCATAGCTGGGTACTCATGCATGAGTAATGTAACACTATCCCTTTCACCATCACATCAAACACATAAACACAACACACATAGAAATCATTTACTGAACGACTAGATAAGAACCATCATCAGATAATTGCACGATACACATAATAAGACTAATCCACACAAAACATCACAACATAACATCCTATGATACAGAATCAGTTGCATAAAAAGTAATTTTAACATATGAAAATCATAGTAAGATCAACATCATAATCACCTGAATGTAAAACAATGTCAGAGCATATAAATTGTCAATGTCGCAATAAAGATTATTGACCAACTAGCATATGAAACCACACATGAGCATAATTAGGAATGTCATCAACATGAATGTAGCATCTACCAACATCATATAATGTACAAAATCAACTGTCTAACATACCCTAAATATTCCTATTATTTTACCTTCATCTTCATGCTCCTTAGCCAGACCATCTGCACATCCAAGATGAGAATGGAGGGGCATTACAAAGTTGGTGTGGGGGTTAACATGATAGGTTGATGGATAGGTTTAATGTGGTGATATAGGTGGCATATAGGATTGATTTAGCATTGGTTGAGGATGTGCCCTTTGGATTTGATAAGTGGTCAAGAGGTGTTGTACATGTCCTAAGAGGTGTTGCATTTGAGGTGTTTGGCTTGTTTGTAGTTTTTGAATCATGTCATGGACGTCTTGAATCATTTGCAGGCCTAGAGGTTTTGTAGCTTTGTGAAGAAAATGAATGAGCCTTTGTGCTAGGTCTTCTAACATTGACATGATGTCAAGTCTTTGATTAGGATGATGATGATTTCGAATGATAATATGAAATTGAAGGTCATTAGAATTTGGATTATGGTGAAGATGAGTTGTTTTAGGTTTGACTTGGGCAAAATCAAACAACAAATTTCACATGTAAATGCATGAATCACACACACCAAACACAATGTTTAGTTTTCCTTTCATGATTAAATGTTATGATTAAGCACACACTTGAAGACACAACAAGTCTTAATGATTATTCAGGTGGGGTATGGTCAATAGGTCTTAAGCTAGGTTGCACAAGGGTTAACTAAGGGTGTCCCCGATATACACAAGGTATAAGGGGCCAGAGTCTATGAACACTAGCCCATTGAAGGGATGTGTAATAAGCATAAGAGAATACCACTTCACCTTGTGTCTAGAATCACACAGGGCCACAAGGCTGTCACAATGACTACGTAGCTAGATTGAGGTATAACTTTCGCTCTTCCCCCTTTGATATACCCTACCAGAACATGTGGTAGAGGTCATCCTTAGGGGTGATGAAATCCCCTAGCAAACCTCCTAGATAGGATTTGACAAATCGTAGTTGTTTATTAACCCTTAGAAATGAAATGTGTGGTAAACAGTTCAAGCACTTGTTTTTTTAAAACCCCAAAGCCAAAATGTGTAGGAAGATAATGGTTAGTTTTAGACTTGATTTTTGAGGTGTGATTGCAAACAATGTTCATTTTAAACCCAAAATCCAAATGTGTTTGCAAACAAGATTGATTTTTAAGAGCCCAAGTCAAAGTGTGTGATCAAGCAAAGTTTAGAGATATGAGAAATAGATTCTGTGCACCTGATTATTTTTTCATCCTTTGATCTACTATGTATGTTGATTCCGCTGAAAGTCACCAAGATAGGCAAAAAACTACAACAAGCAAACTAAAAAAGATAAAAAAAAGACACATAGCATGCAAATGTTTGTTTTAAGCTCCAAGCCCAAACATGCCTAATTTTAGTGAGAAAATAAGATTGTTCTTTGACCAATTGAGCCTGTAGAAGATAAATCAATAATTTTCAATTATCTATTCTTCAACAATCGATAAGACAAGCTGCACAAACAATCATTAGTATACAAAAAACCCTAGATTTAACATGCAAAACCAAATGAAAATGAGAATAACCAAATGTGATTCAATGATATTCAAGTGTGATTATAGTTTTACCATAGGCAATAAAGCCCTCTACAAATGTGATTCACTGGTGTGTAATTGCGACTCAGAATTCCTCAAATGTGACTTACTGCTACTCAAATGCATCTGCGTATTCAACCATGCATGCTTAGGATCTTCCTACAAATGAAAAGTAACCTTAAAAAACCAAGTGCAACATGCTGCTATTCAAATTCTTATGGATATGCCAAAGGTAATTTACTGTTGTTCAAATGCGACTCGATATGCCAAAGGCAATTTTCTGCAACCTGAACACTATTTTCTTCACCAAATACACCAAAAGTGACCTAAAAAATCAAATCTGACACGTTGTTGTTCAAATGTGTATGGATATGCCAAAGGTGAGTTGTTGTTGTTCAAATGCGATTGGATATGCCAAAGGCAATTTTCTGTAGACCGAAAGCTATTTTTTTTACCAAATGCACATTTCTCCATGAAAACTAGGGAAATTTATACTTGTTTTTCATGGAAACCACCCCCCAGATGCAATGGTGAGGTTGGTTTGAGCCTAGGAGTTCATCTTTAATAGATAAAATGTAAAACTTGCAATATGAGGGCTAGAAAACATGCAAAGTTTTACTAGAAAAACCTACAAAAATGATCAAGCAAAGTGTGTCCCACCAAGCGTGCCAGAATGTAGACAAGAAAATTTGGATAAAATATAGATAAAACAATAAATGCAATTACCTTTTATCCAAATCTTTCGAATACCTCAGATTGATGAATGCATGATTGATTTGCTCGATTTATTGAATGTTAATCACTCGCGTTCGCAGCATAACGTTGATAGGATGAAGATTTGATGGAAGGTAATAGATAGAAAATAGATATAGGATTGGAAGAAGATTGGAAAAATATTTTGGCAGAGTAAGGATATCAAACTTAATGCATACAAATGGCTTATGAGAGACCATATTTATAGCCAAGGGCTGATTTTTTATCAACGATGGAGGTTAAAAGAAGAAATCAATGGATAAGAATGAAGGAGAGATAAGAATGAATGTGTACGTGCCAAGTGTCCATCAAAAGGCACTTTATTTAGGAATCTTAGGTGGGTTGTTAATGAGGATAAGATTCCTTTCCAAGATAGAACACTTTTTTTCTATTTTGGAGTTGGAGTGATAAGGATAGTTGATTTTTTTCTAATTTATTAATTCTTCCCACATTTTGTTTTTTGTTATTTCAAAGACAAAAAGCCCACTTGCACAATTTTAGAAGAAAATGATAATGATGGAAGATAATATACATTAAATAAATTAAAAATTTATTTAATTTATGGACATGGTGAATAAATAAATAAAATAAATGATTTTATTTATTTATTAGAAGAAAAGACAAAATAATTAAATAATATAAAATTATTTAATCATTTGATGGTAGATAATTGATGGTAGATGGAAGAATAATGTAAATAATTAAATAAATAAAACTTATTTAATTAATTAAAGATATGAAGAGGAAAATGAAATATAAGTGTTATATGGGTACCTGGGGCAAAACATGCTATAAGATGCCTATATGAGTTTAATCCATAAAGAATCAAATGGGACAATTTTGGGTGTCTACACATGGTACTCCCAATCAAACACATCAACAAATTCTTGACAAAGCAAAACAAATGCATGTTTTTCTTCTAAAGTACATACCTTACCAAGCTTCAACAACTTGCTTTTGAAAATCTCAATCCATTCATAATGGTCCTATTTGATGGATAAACTAGTTTTCTCTTTTTTGACTTGATCATCTAAATTGAAGATTGACTCAAGAGTTACCAAACCTTTTGGCAACTTGTTGGTCTTAAGTTGAAGAATATGGTCTTTATACCGCTAAGACAACTTTTCCTGATTAGAAACTAAAAATTCAGCTTCTTCAATCATAAAATTGATAATCTATTCATCACTAGCGAATACCTACCAAAAAATATTATTATCTGGCACTTTTATTTTAGATGGAATATCAAACTCAACTCCTATGGCAGTGAGTTTATCAGCTTGTTTATTTTGTGTTCTTGGTATGGACATCAAATTAAATGCATCAAATTCCTCAATCATGCCCCATACTCTATGTTTATATAATTTTAACAAGTCATTTTTAGTGGCATGAATAGTCCTTACTTGATTGACCACTAACTCGCTATCTCCAAACACTTGAAGACACTTAACATTTTCCTTTCTAGCCCATTCCAGACCATGAACAAGGGCCTCATACTCAGCAACATTATTTGAACAGTTGAAAACAAAATGAAAAGCTGAAACGTACCTTTCACCACTTGGAGAAACTAGTACAACACCTCCTCTAGAACCAACTTTGCTCCTTGATCCATCAAAGTACAAACTCCATAGCTCATTGGACTACAATTTTTCTTCCACTTTTGCATCTTTAATCAGATTTGTGATAGCAATACCTTGTTCTTGAATCATGTAAATGCCAAAGTCCACTTGTTCTATATGTTTAGTTGTATTAACTTCGTGATTCTCGGCTACCCATTCATCTAAAAACAAGTCTGTAATATACATTCAACAATGGTGTTAGGATCTTGGATAGTGAGCTGATCTTGTTGATCCTGCTCATGAAATGTGAGATTTGCATTAACAGCATTTGGAACATATGGCTCAATGT
Source organism: Cunninghamia lanceolata (assembly GCA_027924645.1). NCBI lineage: Eukaryota > Viridiplantae > Streptophyta > Pinopsida > Cupressales > Cupressaceae > Cunninghamia > Cunninghamia lanceolata. Next base: position 536,247 of record BSBN01000374.1, on the reverse strand, counting down.
GATCCTTAGTCAGTAATTCAAATTTTATTGTGACTTTTGTACTATATCTGGTTCTAAAGAATAAATGTGACCAATCAGAGGATAAGTATCCTCCTAATTTGGCTATAAAATATCTTGTAAGAAAGAATGCAAAATAAGTAGGAAGATCTATAATATACACTTCTTATGGAATTACAAAATTTGGACAAGCATGTCTTGTAAGATTTAAATTTCTGATCACTCCTACTGTATTGATAGTTGCACCATCTAATTGAACAACTTCTTTTGAGAGTGGTTCGTATTTTAAACCCAGCTGGTCAACAATTTTCTTTGGCATTACTAAACTACTAGCCCTTGAGTCTATCATATAGTTGTGAATAAGAAGATTTCCTATAATCAAAGTGACATAAAAAGTAGGTGGCTTGACCTCATGGTTTGGCTGGTCACTCCTTGGCTGTAACTTATTCACTGGTTTCTCTTTTGATTGATCAATTATAATATTCACTTTCTTTTTTATCTTTACTTGGTTCTTGTGACACAGTGAGATTTGTTAATGCATTTTGTAATAAATCTCTTTGGCCAAGAAGAGCCAAAGAGTCCCACATTGAAAGACTAATATTAGACTTCCTCATGTGATCTAAAATATTGAAAGAAGGTGGATTTACCTTCTACTATACTTTTGGAATAGTAGCCTCTCCTTTAACTTATGGTTGTGTTTGAATTTTCTGTTGATCCTTAACTGGCACAGCTTGCTACCTTGGCAAAATTTGAACTTGCCATAAGGGAATATTTGTAATACTTGGCTGCTGACTTGAAGAAGCCTGATTTTGCATTGGATTATGCTGCTGTCCCAAATCTATAGCCCTTTTCTTAGATCTTGTATTTGTTGTTACATGATTATAAGACTAATTCTATCCTTGTCTTTGAGGTTGATTGACACCACAAAACTCTTCTCCCTTCCAGTTCATCAAAGCCACCTCATTTTGACCATCTTCATTACTTATTTTTCCACTACCTTGGTGATCAACACAATGATTCTGCACCATTCATGCATATTTTACACTCCATTTGGACAAGATGATTGACTATGAGCTTGATTAGATGGAAAGCACCACTCATGGTGTTGAACCAGATTATTTTGAATTGGAACCATCTCCCTTGATCAACTTATAATATTTGGATTATATGGCTAAAAAGGCCTTGGATTATAATTCCTTCTTTGAGGTTGAGATTCATCTTGATTTGAAGGCCTATTTGCTTGATATGGGGGTTGGTGACGTCTAGAATTTTGGCCTTGCTACTTCTTTATATTAACCAACTCATTGTTAAAATTCTGTAATAACCTTTTTATCTCTTGAAGTTCCTGGGAAGGGAAGGGGCTGAAACATTATTATTTTGACTTGTAGCTGTGTAACCCAAAGCTGGTACAATAGGTATAGAAGCTAAAGGTGGGATTGGTAATGGAATAGATGGCTGTATTTCAGGAAAGATAGGTGTTGACATCCTTGGAGCTATTTTTACTGCCTAAATCAAGTTGTTTTCAACTCTTATTGCAATTGCATAAGCAGCTAGCAATGAAGTTCCATTCATTGATTGGATCATAACAGCAATGTCACTATTTAATACTCTAAAAAAATACAAAAAAATATGATCAGCTGTAGGTCTTACCAATGTAGGGATTCTATCCCATGTCCTTTGAAATCTAAAGTTAAAATCAACCATATGCTCTTAGGGAGCTCTTTTTATTGTATTTAATTGTTCCATTAGAGACAAGTTATCTAAATTGTCTTCAAATTGTTTGTTTAGAGCATCTCCCAATAGGTCCCATGATGTGATAGAACCCACAGCTAAACCTCTGAACCATTGAAGAGCCTTCCCTTTTAGAGATGCATCCAGCAATCTCACTGTGACATTTTCTTGTGTTATGTGATGTACTACACACAATGTGGCCACATCCTTTATATGCTCAATTGGGATGGTTTGATCCTCACCCATATAAAGAAAGGCAAGCCTCTCAAGGCTGCTACAAGAATGTCATCATGTGTTGTAAGTAGTAGTGGGCTGCCAGTATTAAATGTAACAAATGGATACTGTCTGGCCATTGGTGCTTGCTAAGGTTTTTGTCGAGTCTAAATCTAAAGATCTATCACCAAGTTCCTTTGATCAAATTCTGTAGTCCTTGGAGGAGTAGATCTGGTCCTTAGTGTTGCACTAGGTGCCCTTGCTATTGTTCTACCACTTCTCCTTGGAGGCAAAATCTGTAAATAATCAAAGGAAGAATAGCTTCCTCTTGTTTGCACTCTTCTCATGTGCTAGGATTCACTAAATATGCTTCAAAAATTAGAGATTAGAGTCACCAAGTATAATTTCTCACCTCAAAAGGCTAAAAATATTGCTACATATACCAAGACAATAGTAAAAAATGCTTTGAATTCTTGACTAAAATGAGTTTCAGTGTCCCATCGAGTGTGCCAAAAACTATTGTCATGGAGATTGTGCCCAGATGCCCAGCTTGAATGCTCAACAATCCCGTGAAACATGGAAACATCTTTGAGCTTATGGGTATGCTCATAGTGAAGATGAATTTCCAAATTATGGGCTAGTTCCCCTTTTGATTCTCCTAGAGACTAATAAATTTTGAAGGAAAAGGGTAAGAAAGATGTCTGTTTTGAAAATGAAAACTAACTCTAGAAGGTGATTGCACCAAAATGATATTAAAAGGGCAATCCTAATTCACAATTACTACTTTAAAGATTTCTTCACACAACTTAATGAATGACAATTTTATCACATAAGTATTTCAAATTGAGGCTCAATGATCTGTCTCTCAGTAGGAAAGCTATGTTTTAGAACTTGAAAGGCAAGATTTCTATTTGCATAGCCTAAGACCTATAATGTCAATTGCTTCTGTGTGTTTGCAGTAATGAATGAGACAAGATTAAAGGTTTTGATTGTTTAAAACATATTTAAACTTCATCCAAATCATTCATTAAGGCATATACAGATATATGAGAAGGTAAAATGCAGATCTTTTAAGTAATAAAAGGAAAATGCTACAAAAATGACAAAGATATTACCTATAAAACTTGTTGTCTATAAATCTATCAAAAATAAGTTCTTGATTCTATGCTTTTTCTTCCAAATTGTATAAAAACCATATAGTTTTATAAATCATTTTTTATAGATTTATAGATAGCAATAAGTTTAACAGGTTATATCTTTGTCATTTTTGCAACATTTTCCTTTCGTTACTTAAAAGATCTGCATTTTACCTTCTCATATATGTGTATATGCCTTAATGAATTATTTGGATGAAATTTAAATGTGTTTTAAACAATCAAAAACCTTTAATCTTGTCTCATTCATTATTGCAGACACACAAAAGCAATTAACATTACAGGTCTTAGGTTGTGCAAATAGATATCTTGCCTTTCAAGTTGTGAAACATAGCTTTCCTGCTAAGAGATAGATCATTGAGCCTCTCTTTGAAATAATTATGTGATAAAATTGCCATTCATTGAGTTGTGTGAAGAAATCTTTAAAGTAGTGATTGTGAATCAATCTGCCCTTTTATTATCATTTTGGTGCAATCACCTTCTAAAGTTAGTTTTCATTTTCAAAACAGTCATCTTTCTTACCCCTTTCCTTCAAAATTCATTAGTCTCTAGGAGAATCAAAATGAGAACTAGCACATAATCTGGGGATTCATCTTCACTATGAGCATACCCATAGGCTCAAAAATATTTCCATGTTTCACGAGATTGTTGAGCATTCAAGCTTAGCATCTGGGCACAATCTCCATGACACCAAGATCACAGAAAGTCAATTTTTGTTCTATCAATTATAAAAAGAAAAATTAATGAGTCTTAGATCTTCTAAATAATTCATTTTATTGGTGAACAATATTGCCTTGCATCCATATCTCACTCTTGAAACAATTTTTGAAATGATGTTTCTTATTTAAACATGTGAAAGTGTGTGTTTTTTCTAAGCCTATAAGTTTTTAGTGAAGTAGAAAAGTGAAATCAAGAATAATGAGTTGTCGATCAAGGAAGGAATTTGTATTTTACTATTATTACAATACTTGAGTAGTTTTCACTGTAGAATTTAAATATATCAACACCTTCCCTACATGTTTATTTCATCACACTGTTGAGGAAAATTGAAATGTGTAAGATATTCATATCAATAGTGTATCCTTATTTTCTCATGGACAGTGGATGAGATTTTGAACGCTGGTGTAGATATTATGGCTGGTACAAGTCCAAATTAGTTTATGGAAATAAAAAATATTTCACCAATAATTCATTGTTGTCCACTAAGAAATCAACTAGCTTTGATACATAATGTAATTCCTCAAATTCCCTAAACATAGCATATCACTTTCTATTTATTAAAACTAAATAATGATCATACATTTATCAAATCAGGATTTCTAAAATACACAACAAAATATCATCTAACTTAATAAGAAATAATTTAACAAATAATTGTATTAATTCAATTTATCAATGCTGTAGAATATTGTCATCACACCAAAAGCACGTATTAGTGGTTGAGAGGGATCTCATCGTTGATACAGTCGCTACACCAACACCCCCCCACACGATAGAGCCAGATACAACCACATACCATGTGGGATTCATACCCACTACGTACCATGTCAATAAGCCAAGCTTATGTAGACGAATGGTCGAGGGCTTGATGGACTCGAACTGATGACCTGCGTTCTGTTGCCATGTAGAATTTTGTCGTTACACCAAAAGCATGTTCTAGTGGTGGAGAGGAATCTCATTGTCAATATACTCCCTATGCCAACACTCGCCCACATGATAGAGTCGGATACAACCACATACCATGTGGGATTCGTACCCACTACGTACCATGTCGATAAGTCGAGCTTACACAAATGAAGGGTCGAGGGCTCGAGGGACTTGAATTGATGACCTGCGTTCTAATACCATGTAGAATTTTACCATCACACAAAAAACACGTACTAGTGGTGGAGAGGGATCTCATCGTTGATATAGTCGCTACGCCAACACGCCCCCACACGATAGAGTTGGATACAACCATGTACCATGTGGGATTCATACCCACTACGTACCATGTGAATAAGCTGAGCTTACGCAGACAAAGGGTCGAGGGCTCGAGGGACTCGAACTGATGACATGCGCTCTAATACCATATTAAAATTTGCAGGATCTATAAGATGAATGTTAAGCACAAATTATAAGTAAATTAGAAGAAATAATGACAAGTACATATAGCCTTGAGTAAACTTGAGTTAATGAGAGTCAATCCCATAACTTAAGGAGATCTCAAGTATATATGGCAACCTACAAAAGACAAGTGGAGGAAAGAATTTGAAGGACTCTTCATAACTGCCATTCACCCAGCTGAGGTGTCTTATGCCATTTGAATAAAATGAGGCTTCCAAATATGGCCAAATGAATGCCAAATTAAGCCAAATGAAATGTGTACACTAATAAATGCAAATGAATATATTAAACAATGCAAATAAATATATAAATCTAGTCTCAACAATTGGTATAACTGAGCAAATAATACTTATCTCTATATAATTAGCAAGAATCCAAAGATTGCTGGAATGGACACTAGTTCAGCCTCTTCTATCTATGAGCAATCTAAGAGAAATAAGCTACTTTTCCGGTCTACCTGAGTGTGGGTTCCTCTGGAACAATGCTTAAGACCCGTACAATACCCAAGCCCTGGCTAGGACTATCCTAAGTTCACCTCTATACCCCAGGTTGGACACACACATAAGATGTGACACCTTTTCCGTCTTGCTCACAACCTGCTAATCTGGAATCTTATTCCCGCAATGCACAATGCTTTGATTACTTCCCCTTTTCTTGTCTTCCATTTAGCTTTTCACGGATTTTTATACAATGCAAAGAGTAGCTTAACTGACACACCCTTTTTTAAAAAAATAACTACATTACAACATCCCATGAAAACTATTTATTACATTTATTATATATATTTTTTAAACTATTACATTAATTCTCTTTTTCTCTTTTTTTCTTTTTTCCAAGGGGAAAAAGTCTCTCATATATATATATATATTAAAATTAATGTGTATATATCTATATAATCTAGTAAATAAAATAATTCTTAAAAAATATGTTAAGTAAATTAAAATTTATGCGTGTACATTGTATAAAATAAAATAAAATAAAATAATTTTTAGATAAATTAAAATTTATGTATCCATATAAACATACATATAACAAAAATAGATTTAAATAAATTAAAATCTTTTAAACAAAAATTAGAAGTTATTTAAATATAAATATATTTAAAATATCTATTCTATTAAATACAAGATAGAGATTTCAAATTTAGGACCTATAATTTAATTTGTTGTCAACCCACGTTGACCTGATAAAATAACCAATTTCATCAGGTGTACTATAAACTGCTGCTATCACAAGCTATCAAGTCTCACACTGTCATTTTAAACGGTCCCTCCAAATGTTTTACCTCGGCTTTTTGCCTTTTCGATATTTTCAGCCACGCGCGGTGTTTCTCCATCATCTCCTCTTGCTCACTGAAACAGTACAGCAATAATGTTATAGAAACAGAGCTCCAGCCCAATAAAAACAAAACAAAATAAAGCTTAAGACATATTTTACCCATCACTAATAAAGCCTTGCAGGAGTGAAACCTTGTGGAGCGCACTTTTTCATTTCTGAAGCGTTCGACTTTTGAATTTTCCAGCCTGCTTATGCTTTGGGAAAGATTTCGCGTACACTCCATTGTTGTCCTGAGAAGGCCGAATTTGTAATCTATTTTTGAAAGCTTTGGGTGTATTTCTTTCTAATTTGTAATTTATTTTATATTGTGTTGTGTGAATTTTTACAATGCGATTGAATTACACACCAAAATCCAATTTCTTAATAGTTATATTGTCAATACAATCTTGGAAATGTTAGTGCTTGTTGAAACAATTTGGTATGTAGCTTTTAAACATTTTTTAATGGTGTGTATTCTTCATATTTGTTCACCTTGATAATCTTTCATGCAACCATAGGAGATAGAATGTGAACAATTGACATAATTATAATGTTGGAGAACTGTATGATTCTAAGCTCTTTTTATGTAGTATTAATTATTAATTATGTTTGATATGTATAGAGAGTTGATAGAAGTAGAACAATTAATATAGTTGTTAGAAAATTTTATTTTTGTAAGATCATACATTTAATATCTTCAAAAAATGAAATTTCCAATGTAAATTGTATGATTGTAAGCGTTTTTACATAGTATTAATTATGTTTTATATGTATATAGAATTGATAGAACTAGAACAATTAATATAGTAGATAGAAAATTTTATTTTTTGTAAGATCATGCATTTAATATCTTGCAAAGATGGGAATTACCCTAATTCTAACTTTAATTATTAATATAGGTTATATATTACTTTTACTATATATACATTGCTTATATTTATTTTTTTTGGTATAGTTTCATATATTTAGTTTTTTTTGGAATATATATTATGATGTTTGTAAATTGTAAAATGTGAATAAAATAACTTAGATAATACTAAGTTTAATGAAAAATTATTTAATTTAATTTTTTTAATAATTCAGCAATATGAAATAATTTATGCATACACCATTATCAATAGTTATTTTTATTTTTTTATATTTTTTACTTCTCAAACAGAAAACGAAATTCATAAAAGGATTAAAAGAATATTAAAAATAAATAATTAAGAAACATGATTAAAAGAATATTAAAAGTAAATGAGTAGAGGTATTAAATTAACCCCATCTCATGTGCATATTTTTTTGGGAATATATATTATGATGTGTCATTTGCCATGTTTTTTTGGAATATATATTATGATGTTTGTAAATTGTAAAAAGTAAATAAAATAACTTATCCATATTATGAAATATTATTTAATTTAATTTTTAGTTTATGTGAAAGAAACTATAGTGGAGGCTAGTTATTAATAATTCTTTTTGCAACCAATGATAACTAAAATAGTTTTTCTATTTAAAAAATATTTAGCTATTGCTATAGTATATATTCAAATATTATAACAAAACATATTTAAAAAATAGGGTGATTAATGTGCATCCATTACAATAATGGTGGCAATATATCTAGTAATTATTCTATCCAAAATAAACCAGAAATATTAAAAATTTTCCTAAATCTATATGCAAATATTTGTTGAATAAACCAATGACAAAAGAGTATTTTTTAAACATTAAAAAAATATTAAATTTTTCCTAAGTCTATATGAAAATATTTTAACAAATATTATTGAAAAATCAATTATGAATGGCTCAGATTTAAAAAAAAAAATATAATACTATATAAAAACAAAAGTATAATATAATAATATATAAAAATATTATAATATTTTTTTTGGATTGAAGATAGTCTAATCATATTATAAAAAAAAATATAAGTGACTATTACAGAAATGTGGTCAAGCCCCAAAATTCATATGACCTATTTACATCTTACAAAAAAGTTCCAGTAGAATAAACTGGTTTAGGAACACTATCTAAGGAAACAATCTTTGGTTTAGGAGCAACATGCCCCACCCCCAAACAATCCATATAGATCTTCCCTTCCTCTAATGCAAAGGTGATATATGGTGGCCTGAAAACAACTTGAGGTTGCTCCTCTTGAGCATAGTCATCATCACTTTCCTTGAACAGATGAAGATCTTAGACCCGACAAAGCATATCTTCAAGCCTAGCTTCAAAGGACTTTCTGGCTCTCTCAAAGTCAGTATCTTTCACTTTAGCCTAGAATGGCACAGGACCATTGGAAGAAGTAAAACCACAATCTACCCCCAAAGACATCTGAGCCAACTGATCTTCAATAGCTACAACCACCTACACATATATGTCAAAATGTGTGAGTCTATAATTAGTCCTAGTAAGCATTCTAAGCCTGCCTTGAAAATGATCCTCATTTCTCTTTTTCCACAATTTCCAAAAAAATTTAGTAGTTAATACTAACCAAAAGACTTTATGCTTAGCTCTAAGCCCTACCAAATGAACAATATATGATACCTTTACGTTTATAATCAGATAAGACTAGCTACGAAGACTATAAAGAAACATATTCCATACTTGTAATGCAAGACGGTCAATAAAAATATGGTCACAACTTTCAATAATATTACACAACCTACAAAGGGGTTTATTATAACCTATTGGCAATTTCTTTAATCCTAGTAACCATCTAAAGCATCCCTTTTTAGGTTCCAAATACTTAGACCAAAATGACAAAAAAAAACCCCTAAAGTCCTTCATACTAAGTTCACAGCCCCATGCCTTAACACAATGTTCAAAGATCTCATCAGAGTCACAAACCATCTTATATATTCTTTTAGCTACACAGCCTGTCAAAGAGCCTCCATCCTTCCATCTTAGCTTGTTCAACCATTTCTACACACACAAGAACCTTGGCTGGGTAGAAATGACTGAGCTGGCAGCCACTAACATAGAGTAAGTTCTTTTCTAAGAATCGCTCAACCTGAAGTCTCCTTTCAACTTATCCCATCTTTTCATGCCCGAGGAACTAAATAAATCTTGAAAAGAGACCAATCCTAGCATATGCCACTTATGCCCAGAACACCCTTGAATAACAGCCAAAGGCCTCTCCTTGTAATAAAGAGACCACCAGATGGAGCTATGTAGGCCCCTTTGCTCAATGTCTACATCACAATCAGGGGAAACAACTAAGTGTCTACAACATTCCCAAGATTTCCAAATGGATTCAAACACAATTGTGCCAAAAGGCTTCACTTTAAATTTACCAAACAAAATGTCTAGTGGATGCATGTTGTTCCAGCTCGAAGCAGCTTTAGAACATGACAGCTTGATGTTGTTTCTCACAAGAACTTTCCACGGTTCAGGGCCCTCAAAGGAGTTAATAATCCATTTTTCCACTAAGGCAATCCCATGCAAGTTCAAGTCTTTCAATCCTAATCCTCTGTTATCCCTGCTAGAGAAACACCAATTCCATTTTACTTGGTGTTTCTTGCCAATCCCTTTACCATCTGACCAAAGAAGTGACCTAATTTCTTTTTGAATGCTTTCAATCTGCAAATTGGAAAAGAGCCACATTGATGCATAATAAACTGAATACGCTGAGAGGCTTTTTTTACAGACTTGAAATCTACCAGCTAGGATCAGAGCCTGTCTGTTCCAACTTTTAAGCTTAACCTCAATTTTTGAAAAAAGCCAGCTCCACATCTACTTGAGGGATGGGTCAAGAGAAAAGGGGATACCAAGAAATCTAACGATCTTTTTAGGACCTCCCCCCTGCCATTCATCCATACCTAACCAAGCAGGAGGGGCATCATTCCACCCTATCAAACAAGACTTATTCAGAGAAATCTTACCTCCAGAAGCTAAACAAAAGACATTCAGTCTGAGCTTGAGGTTGTCTAGATTAACTCTATCTAATACTGGATACAATGCAGTATCATTAGCAAATTGCATTTTAAGAAATGAGTTACCATCTGGAAGCCTAATCACCTCAACTCTCCCTAGAATAGCATCAATTCTCAACAAATAAAATAGGGCTTCAGAAGCAATAACAAACATGGCTGGAGCTAAGGGATATCCTTGCCTGATTGATCTGCCCATCAAAAGGGGAGAAGACAAGGCACCATTTACTTCAACCTAAGTACATGCATCTTGGAAAAGCATTTTAACCATTGACAAGAATTCCTTTGGAAATCCCATAGATTTAACGATACATATTACCACTCAATCCTATCATAGGCTTTTTCAAAATCTAGGAGAAGGATCCCTGCATTTTGCCCTGCATTCTGCCCTGATTCCTTGGCCCAATGAGTGGATTTCCATCTTGTAATTAGCTTCTCTAAAATGCATATGCCTTTGATAAATCCAGTTTGAGTAGGATTAATTATTGCAGGTAAGATATCTAATAACCTTCTTGCCAATACTTTGGCAATGATCTTGTATGAAACATTAAGCAAAGTTATAGGCCTCTAGTTTCTCAAGTTGGACTTGTCACCCCCTTTGGGCAAGAACTTAATTATTCCTCTATTGATGTCCTTCCCCAACGACCCTTTGCATATGGCCTCCGGATACACCTCAAATAGATCACTAACAACCCAGTCTAGGTTGGCTTTGTAAAATTCTACTAGAAGCCCATCATATCTAGATGACTTGTCATCATTCATTGAAAAAATGGCATTTTCAATCTCATCTTTCGATAATCCTTGTTTTAACTTCTCTGCCATCTCCACATCTATTTTCCTACGATAGATACAGGAACATAAGTTCTGATCTTCTCTACATGCAGCATTATCATCAATAGCTCAGTATAGATTCTCATAGAAATTCTTAAAAAGAGTCATAATATCTTCTAGGCTTGAATAGCTAGTTCATTCCTCCACAATCGACTCAATGTGTTCTTGTCTAAACTTATTTTTCAAAAGGTTGAAAAAAAACTTAGAGCCTTTATCCCCTCCTTGAATCCAGTTCATCTTAGTCCTATATTTTGCACTTTGGGCTCTAAAGGTTTCAAATTTCCTAAGCTTATGCTTGGCATCATTCAACCCTGAGCATAGCTCCCTATCAAAAGGGGTCTCCTGTAGCATCAGCTCAAGATTCAAAAAACACCTCTAGAGGTCCCTCTCCCCCTTGCTTTTATCCATAGCAGCTTTCTTCCCACAAAATTGAAAAATCTCCTAGCAGGCTTTAAGGAGTTTGGCCCAATAACTTATGAGATTGTCCTGGGCATGAACTGCTCTCAATATGGCTCTAACAAAGATGATACCTTGCTTGCAGTCTTCATTGTCAGGTAGCCTAATATTAAGCTTGAAAGGGTTCCCAACATTGGGCTTAGACCCAAAGTTATGCCCAATAAAAGAAATGTCATCTGAGTTCGGGTGATGATCTGAAAGGGAACTTGGTAGGACCTTCACCACATTATCTTCAGATGGCCTAATAAATTGAAAAAAAGTCTTTGTTAACATAAATTTTATCAATTCTGCAATATATTCTTCTATTTCTTGCTTGGGCATTACACCAAGTAAACTAGATTCCACAACTTTTACTCTTGGCACCTTCTAGGGGATCAATCAATTTGAGAGACTTTTTAAAACTGGTCCAAAAAAACTTCTCATTTCCTTTCCACCCTACATTAATGCCACCTACCTTGTCAACTCTATTTTCCACCATATTGAATTCCCCTACTGTAATCCATGGAATCTTAGGGGGATTCATAGACAACCATTCCCACATACATCCTCTCTCTCTCTCTATGATCATTAAAGGCATATAATGAGCATATACTAAACTTTTCACCATTCTTATCAAAGCAAGCACAAGCAGCCCCATTGCAGGGAGAGCAACCTGAATGAGATAAAAACTACTCCCAACAAGGATTGATGAGGACATCAGTTGCCCCCTTACCCTTATCATGTTTAGTTCAAATTTTTAAGGAGTCTTTCCATATAAATCCAAGTACAATATCAAGATGGAAATTGGTAGCTTTTAATTCTTGCAACAAGAGGAAATCCAGACCTCTATACTTGTTAACTAAGTCCCTAAGAATGTATTTTCTGTCTAGGGATTCTAAACCCCTTACATCCTAGCTTAAGAATTTCATGAAAAGAGTATGATTAGGGATGAGACCATCAGTCAATGGGCCTACTCCTTAGAGAGCCCCATCTTATCAAAGCATTTGGGTAGACTCCCTCCCTTCACTCTCTTGCAATCTACCCCTTTCCTCTTAACATACTTCCTCTTTTTCCTTTCCCCAACCCCTTTAGGGACACATTCAATCTCTTCCCCTTCACTCTCTTTAGGGGGGGCTCTGATTGGGTGGGAAACCCAATTTCTTGCACTAGTTCTTGCATCTTTTTAGATAGCAGTTCTTCTCTGTATTTCATCATTACCAATTGTTGAACATTCTTCTTTTATCGAATACCCATAGGAGTTCCCCCTTCTTTAAAAGAAAATCCTTTTTCAACAAAGCTGAAAGAAGAACCAACATTAACTTCTGACATTTGGAAATTGGGTTATCCCCCTCCAGAGCCAACTCCCAAACTACCTTCTGCTCATCACTAAGGGATAAGGTAGGAGGAGAGGCACTCAAAGCCATTGTGGCCTCAAAGGGAATGGGGAGGACCACAGTAGAGGCATTTTCAATTTCCACATTGGCCTCATGAAAAACAATGTTCTGCATCCCCATAGAAGGGGAAGGGAAAGGAGAAATTTCTCCCACATCTAAATATCCGACAACCACCTGTTTAGGAACCAAATCATCGAGGGCCAATTTCTCCATGCTATTTCTCACCTCTTTCAATGCCCCATCAAGATGGCTAGATACATTTAGGGAAGACTGAGGGTTTGGCCCTGCCTCATCCACCACAAGAGAAGACTCTTTTGCTACAATGGCTAGGATAGAGTGAAGCCCACCTCCCCACAACCCAGAATTATGCAACTCAGATTTATCATATTCAAACCTATTCCCTTTGTTTCTTCTATTAATGATAAGACAATCCTTCCTTTGATGACCATCAGATTTACACAAAAAGTAGGAGTTGAGACCCGCCAGGCCTACTACCACACATTTAATGGATTTATTCTCAAGATTTACTTGAATACATTCTAGGATATTAACTCCAAGCTTAAGGGATACAAGAACCGTAGCATCCATATGGGCAAGAGTCATCTTAGCATCCTCTATTTTTAAAACTTTCCCCAAGGGTTCCAATAGTTTGGGATGAAGGCCCACAATTGAATGGGAATAGATTTAATTTACAGCCATCGAGGGACTAAGCAAAATTTAATATCTTGCATAGAGGCCTTCAAGGAGCATGGAAAAACCTTAAATAATGAACTCCCTACATTCCACATTTCCTTTTCAAGAATTTTCCTCTGCATAGAATGATTCTTCAAAATGATAACAAATATTCCCTTGGACACCATTCTGTAAAACGAAATAGAAGCCCCCATTTTTTTACCCCAAAATGTAAATAACCAATGATAAAAAAAAAAAATTGTGCAGGCAATTTATCAACATCCAAGCAAACAGAGAACAAAGCCACATTATTAAGTCAGTTTTCTTCAGCATTTATAGCCAACTGCATACCATCATTTAGATGAAGGACCAATTTGCATTGCACACTAGAACCCTTACCTTGCTCGATGCTATCTTTTCCTTTACTTCTGCCACACCCGCCACCTCCCGAGCCCTCCTCTCCCTCCTCGTGCGCTTGGAAGTACGTATCTTCAGGCGGTGGGCAGAATTGTTGACGTTGAGAGCCTCCTTGAAGGTCTTGGAACCACTAGAACCACCATCACCCTTCACAACAACACCGCCATCTAAACCTTTCACAATTCCTTCATCTAGCTATGGAGTAAATACCTCGGCCAGCATCATGCTATGAGAGATTCTCTCACATGTGCTAAGGCAGGCGGGAACCCCAATAAAAATAAATTCAAAACCAATGGCTAACACTTCAAATTATAATGCGAAAAACAATAGAACACAATGTACTTAAAACATAAAGAATTCAGAAGGTAATACTACTAAGACAAATATGAAACAATGTAGAACTAAGAGATCGAAGAGGATCAAGATTTAGGGTGGGGGCACTGCAACTTGATCATGGAGGGGAGCCAGAACCCTCGATCAACTTCAAACCAAAAATTATAATATTAGAATAATGTAATAATATAAATATATTATTATCATATTTATAATATAAACATTGTTTATTATCAATGAATAATGAATTATACTATTTCATTAATATTTAAACTAAATTTTTTTATAAAGTATACTATAAATTTTACAATTTTGTTATAATATTTATATTGACTTTAAAAAAATTCTTTGTTTAACATTATTTGAATCCAATTTGTCTATACAACAAAAATTAATTCTAAGAAGAAATCTAAATTATATGCAAATATTTGTTGAATAAACCAATGACAAGAGAGTATTTTTTAAAACGTTAAACAAATATTAAATTTTTCTTAAGTCTAATGTAATATAATATAATACTATATAAAAATATTAGAATATTGGAATAATGTAATAATATAAATATATTATTATCTATTTATAATATAAACATTTTTTATTATCAATCAATAATTAATTATACTATTTCATTAATATTTAAACTAAAAAAATTATAAAGTATACTATAAATATTACAATTTTGTTATAATATTTATATTAGCTTTCAAAAAAATTATTTGTTTAACATTATTAGAATCCAATTTTTCTATTTATTCTAAGAAGAAAATTAAGTCAAATATTATCAATTAATACTATACTATATTATAATAATATAATATCAATTAAAATAATATATCTAAGTGTTATAATAAATATTAATAATATAATTAATATTATAACTATAAATAATAACCATTTTGTTGGTTTGACAAAAAATTAAATTTGAAGTTTACCTAATGAATTTAAAAATTAAAACTAAAACACAACTATAATTACAACTAAAATGCATACTCTAATTACAACACTATAAGGCAGGTAATGGGGAACTGGTACTTTTATATTTGCATATCAATCATGTGTAGTTGCATATTAGTTTTTAATGAAATATTTTCAATAGTTTAATCTAAATGATATCAAAAACTTATTATATTTTTTTACAAGAATTAATTCCCATAATAAAAATCAAATATTAATTTTTTCCTAAATGACAAGAGAGTATTTTTTTTAAACATCAAATAAATATTAAATTTTTCATTTAACAAATGTTATTGAAAAATCAAACATCAATCTTGTAATAATATAAATATATTATTATTATATTTATAATATAAACATTATTTATTATCAATCAATAATTAATTATATTATTTCATTAATATTTAAACTAAAAAATTTATAAAGTATACTATAAATATTACAATTTTGTTGTAAAATTTATATTGGCTTTACAAAAAAATATTTGTTTAACATTATTTGAATCCAATTTGTCTATACAACAAATATTTATTCTAAGAAGAAAATTAAGTCAAATATTATCAATTAATATTATACTATATTATAATACTATTATATCAATTAAAATAATATATCTAAGTGTTATAATAAATATTAATAATATAATTAATATTATAAATATAAATAATAACCATTTTGTTGGTTTGACAAAATGTAAATTTGAAGTTTACCAAATGAATTAAAAAATTAAAACTAAAACACAACTATAATTACAAGTAAAACACATACTATAATTACAACATTACAAGGTAGGTAACATGACACCTGTTTAAAATCATATATATATATATATATATATATATATATATATATATATATATATATATATATATATATATATATATATATATATATATATATATATATATAATACTTAACTAATATGTGTGTGTGTGTAATAATGAGTATTATAGATTTTATATAATTCTATGTTTATTAAATCTATTTAAATATATCTTCCCGATGGTCATTGATAATCATTAGATTATATCAGTGTTTACAGACCTAAAATGTCTTACTAAACTAAATACAGTGGAGGATCTCTTCCATGGATTTTAAAATATATGGGGAACTCACCAAGTCACAATGTAGAGAGAGGGGGGAAGAGAGGGAGACAAAGAGATAGGAAGAGAAGCATAATTTCTTATTATTCTATCACAAATAGAGTTTGATCTTCAATGTTTGTAAGATCTATTCACTTACTAATATTTGAACTATAGAAAAATGCATTGGTGTTAAAAAGTATAAAAGTTTACTATGCAAGGATTGAAGTTTAAGACTCCTTTGTGCCTTAGCGAAGCCTTGTAATGAATTGGCAATAAAAGTAAAGATATAAGTAGGGTGGTAATGAATCTTGTTGTGTGAATAGAAGTGAATGTTGTTGAGTTGATTGTTGATTGCTAATGTGAGGAAAAGAGACTATACCAAGCTCAACATCTTCCAATTAAAGGCATCCAAGTTGACAAAAGTGCCCCAAGAAATTTTAGATGATGGGGGAGTTTTGGATCCTTTTTATGAGGAGCAATATGTTTATGCTAAGCCAATCCCAAAAGTTAATTGATTACTAAAGGAGTATAAATCAAATCGAGAAAGAATGGAGAATGTGATTCGTAAAATCTTAGCTTGGCTCAATATAATCATCAAGGATTCCAAGTAGCCAAAGGAAGGATCTTCTAAAAGGATGAAGAATAAGGAGAAATAGAAACAAAAGCACAAGAATGATGAAGCGGGTAAATCATAAAACACACAATAATAGAAATGGCACGCAAAAAATAGAATATTTATTTATTGATTTCAACAACTTATTACATTACAGAAGCTCAATTACAATCAAAGGAATCAATCCTCGATAAGCTGCAACATGCTACAGCTACACATCACAATCTTCTGCCTTCTGTGACCCCTAAATCAGCTAGGGCTTCTGTTTTCCCACCTATTTTTGACTTTACACTTTCCCCCCTTGACTCTACTACTACCCAAGGTTCCCAAAATAGTCATAAATAGCACTTTTTGGTGGCCTCCAACTAAATTTTGAAATTTGCAATCCCTCCAAAAGTAGGTCAAATTATGGGAAGCGTAACTTTTGATTTGGGTGTCTGATTGACGAACCATTTTAAGCGCCGAAAAGCTCACGATGTGAACTATCACGAAGGAAATACATAAATAGATTTCTATCAATTTTTTGGGATGTTATGGGATGTTTTAGTGCCTCATATCTCATTTGAAAAATTTTCAGGGGCTTTTTGGAAAACAAAAATTTTAATGTCTTTTAGCTCACAAATGATTTTTACATGATTCCTTTGCCAAAGGCCTTATATTTCAGTTATGAAGCTTTCTATAAGTTTTCACTTCAATTCATGCCCAAATGCAAACTTTCCTAAAATGGCAATTAAACTTTATAAAACTGGCAGTTTGTTATTTTTAGTAGTTTGGAAAAAAATTGAAAGTTCTACATCATTATTCAAGAGATTATGGAACCAAAAATACTAATTATGGAAAGAAATGAAAACAAATGCAATGATTTTGAATTAACTTCTTTTTGGGTGATGCAAGATTGCCCTTACATCACTGGATGCTCCTACATCAGACACCCAGGGTAATTTGAGAAGTGACCCTGTCACGTCTCAAGTGTTTGTGTGAGGAAAATCCAAATGGTCAACCTATGCCTTAGACAACAAAGAAGAATATTCAACAAGCCTTCCTTTCCATTTCACCAAATATTCTTCATATTGCCTATTCTGAGTACTTCTTCCCACATGGCTATCTAAGATCTCTTCTATCTCCTCCGTTGAAGTAGATGCTGGAATACTCCACTATTCTTGTGTCGATCCTTCTTTTGTGCCACCTTCATGATATTCTGCTAAATCAGCAATGTTGAACATAAGGGGAATATTTATCTCACTCAGTAGGTCTACCTCATATGCATTTCCTGAATCATGCTTCTTCAGGATTCTACACGGTCCAAATTTCTTCATTTTTAACTTATTGTATGTTCCAATTGGAAACTTTTCTTTTCTCAAGTGAACCATGACTTCATCTCCTACTTGGAACTCCTTATATCACCTCTTCTGATCTAGCTTAGCCTTGTACTGAATATTCATCTTATTAATGTGCTTTCTCACCTCTTCATGCAAATTCTTCAGGTTTTCTACAAAGTCTTCAGCCTCGGCACTTGTCTTTTCTCCTTTGTCTAGCTTCCTTAATTCTGAAGCATTTCTTGGACTATTGCCATATACAATCTCCACTCAAACAATCCATTATGTCATCCATTCTTGGCAATGGAAGCCTGTACTTGATTGTCATCTTATTTATGGCTCAAGAATCTATACACATTCTCCACTCTCCATCTTTCTTTGGTGTTAGTACTGTAGGTACCGCACATGGACTCAGGCTCTCCCTTATCAGTCCCTTAACAACTCGTGAACTTGTCTGTTCAACTCTTCATTCTCTGCTTGAGTGATTCTGTGGACTACCTTATTTGGTAAACTGGATCCTAGTATCAAATCCATTTGATCACTTATCTTCCTCACTAGTGGTAAACCTTCTAGTACATTATCAAAGATAATGTCTTGAAATTCTTCCAACATATCTAAAACTTTTGCTAGTACATCTTCACATTTCTCTTGACTAATCTTAGGAATCAATACAAAGCAATGACACTCATGCTTCATACCCTCCAAAAATTTCCTACCATCTACCAAGCAAATTCTGGCAGTACTACATACCTTTTCTTTCACCTACTTTAAGGGCTTCAACTTATGATGAACTCCATCATTTGTTAGGGAATATATGTTTGCATGACTATCATGTACATCACTCCTATCATACTTTCACAGCCTCAACAATAGCATATGACATGCATCCATTAGTTTGATATCTCACAGCACCTCATCATGGTACTCCCCAATCTTGAACTTCACCAAACACTACTTATTGACCAAAGCTCTGTGCACCTTCTACAACCATTCAATCCAATATGGATGTGGGTGCTTTCTTTTTGTCAACTTTAACTTGTCAACCATCTCCTCTGAAACAAGATTGTCTATGCTTCCACTGTCAATAATAATATCACAACACTTAGCTTCACATTTGTACCTTGTGTAGAATAAACTCTTCCTTTGATTGGGTTCTTTCTCCTCATTCAACAAAGTTCTTCTAACAACTAGGGTTTCTCCCTTTCAACATCTTCAAAACCCTCAGATTGCACATCTTCACCTACATGTGCAACTCATGCATTACCTTCAAGTCTTCTATTTGTCCTTCCTTGATGCTGCAGACACTCGTATCCTCGATGCCCTTCTTCTCCACATTGGAAACAGGTTCCTCTGAAACCTCCTCTTCTAGGTCCTTGCCCAAGTCTACCTCTTCCTCTTCCTCCTTGCTCACCATTGTTTTGGTCACGAGGGCGGTAGGCATTATCCCCTCTCTGATTTTGACTAGTGCCAACTTCTTTACTTTTCTTTTGATCTTCATTACAACCTCCATAGGGTCTTCCACCGGTCCTTCCACCTTGATCTCTTCCCCTTTGCTTGCTATCAAATATTTTATTTAGCTTCTCTTCCACCTTCAGGGAAAATTGGTACGCATCTCCTATGTTGGTCATTCTAACCAGGCTCAGCCCCTCTTGAATACTTGGCCTCAACCCATTAATGTAACAGGATACCTTCTCCTTGTTGGCCTCTGCATGGATTGTCCTAATAGTAATCTTATAAAACTCTTATGTATACTCCTTAACAGACTTGTTACCTTACTTCATTCCTTGCAACTTCTTTAGCAACTCCATCTCATAGTCCACGGGAATGAACTGCTTCTTCAATTTCTCCACCAGCTGATCCCATTTGGTGATGTTTCCTTTTCCTCTTCTATTTCTCTCTAACTAGACCTCCTTCCACCAAATATTTGCATGACCCTTCAACTTTGTTTTTGCAAACTTGACCTAACTTGGGTTATCCATGTCTTCATACTTGAAATATTTCTCCATATCATTGATCCAATCAATAAGCTGTTTTGGATTCAAATCTCTAGAATATGTAGAAACTTCGATCCTGGGCCTCTTTCCAATCTTTGAAATGGCCCTCAAGAATCTAACTTCTGCAGGATCTCCTACAACTTCTTACTCCTACTCTGATAGCTCTTCTTCAGCTTCATCTTCGCTTTCTTCTATTATTCTTGGCTCAAAACTTCTTCGTACCTCCTCTTGTAATGCATCAATTTGCCTTTGCAGGGCTCTAAAACCCTTTTCTGTCAAAGCATTCCTCCCAATATGATTTCTTTATGGAGGCATCTTTATCTCCACAGCAAACTCACAACCTCAGGTCCTGGTGCAAACTACCTCACAGTCGGTGATTTGTCTACACACTCAAGAAAGCGGACTCTGATACCACTTGATGAAGGCGGTAAATCATAAAACATACAATAAAAGAAATGGCACATAGAAAATAGAATATTTATTTTTTGATTTGGATAACTTATTACATTACAAAAGATCAATTACAATCAGAGGAATCAATTCTCCATAGGTTGCAACACGCACAACTACACATCACCAGGCTCTGGAATCTTCTGCCTTCTATAACCCCCAAATCAGCTAGGGTTTCTTTTTTCCCACCTATTCTTGACTCTACACTTTCCCCGCTTTAACTCTACTACTACCTAGGGTCCTCAAAATAGCCATAAATAGCACTTTTTGGTGGCCTCCAGCTAAATTTTAAAAGTTGCAACTCCCTCCAAAAGTAGGTCAACTTCTGGGAAGCATAACTTTTGATTCGGGTGTCCGATTGACAAACTGTTTTAAGCACTGAAAAGCTTGTGATGTGAACTATCATGTTGTAAATATGTAAATAGATTTTTATCAACTTTTTGGGATGTTATGGGATGTTTTATTTCCTCATATCGCATTTCAAAAAATTTCAGGGGCTTTTCAGAAAACAAAAAACTTTAATATCTTTTAGCTCCCAAATGAGCTTTGCCTGATTCATTTGCCAAAGGTCTTATATTTTAGTTATGAAGCCTTCTGTAAGTTTTCACTTCAATCCATGTCCAAATGTAAACTTTCCCAAAATGGCAATTAAACTTTCCAAAACTAGCAGTTTGCTATTTTTAGCAGTTCGGAAAAAAAATAAAAATCCTACATCATTATTCAAGAGATTATGGAACCAAAAACACTAATTATGGAAAGAAATGTAAACAATTGCAATGATTTTGAATTAACTTCTTTTTGGGTGATGCAAGATTGCCCTTACACCACTGGGTGCTCCTGCATCAGACCCCTAGGGTAATTTGAGAAGTGACCCTGTCACATCTCAGGTGTTTTTGTGAGGAAAACGCAAACGGTCAACCTTTGCCTTAGACAACCAAGAAGACTCTTCAATAGGCCTTCCTTTCCATTTCACCAGATATTCTTCATATTGCCTATTCTAAGTACTTCTTCCCACATGGCTATCCAAAATCTCTTATATCTCCTCCATTGAAGTAGATGTCGAAATACTCCACTGTTCTTGTGTTGGTCCATCCTCTGTGCCACCTTCATGATATTTTGTTAAATTAGCAATGTTGAACATAGGGGAAATATTTATCCCACTTGGCAGCTCTACCTCATTTGCATTTCCTGAATCATGCTTCTTCAAGATTCTGCACGGTCTAAATTTCTTCATTTTTAACTTATTGTATGTTTCAATTGGGAACCTTTCCTTTCTCATATGAACCATGACTTCATCTCCTACCTGGAACTCCCTATATCTCCTCTTCTGATCTGCCTTAGCCTTGTACTAAATATTCATCTTATTAATGTGCTTCTCACCTCTTCATGCAAATTCTTCAGGTGTTTTGCAAAGTCTTCGGCCTTGGCACTTGTCTTTTCTCCTTTGTCTAGCTTCCTTAATTCTAAAGAATTTCTTCGACTATTGCCTTATACAATCTGGAATGGTGATTTACCAGTACTCCTATTGACAGAATTGTTGTAAGAAAATTTTTCCTGTGGTAAAATCAAATCCCATCCCTTGGGCTTATCTCCTACTAAGCATCGTAGCAAGTTACCCAAACTCCTATTCACCACTTCTGGCTGTCCATCAGTCTATGGATGGTGTACAAAACTAAACTTCAAATTTGTTTTCAACTTCTCCCACAATGTCCTCTAGAAATAACCAACAAACTTGGTATCTCGATCTAAAACTATGCTCTTAGGTAGACCATGTAGTCTCGCCACTTCCCTAAAAAACAACTCTGTAAAATGAACACTATCATTAGTCTTCTTACAAGGAATAAAATGTGCCATCTTCGAGAATCTATCCACCACCACAAAAATGGAATCATGCTTTGTCTGTGTCCTTGATAAGCCAAGACCAATATACATACTAATATCATCCCATGGCTTCTCCTATACAGGTAATGGTTGATATAGCCCTGTATTCTAGCTTGTTCTTTTTGCCATCTGACACACTCTGCAACTCTACATAAATTTCCTTACATCTTGCTGCAATTGTGGCCAATAATAATTCTCACCAACAATAGAAATGGTCTTATCTCGACCAAAGTATTCAACCAATCCCCAACTATCCTTCTCCTTAATCAAGTTTTCTCTCATGGAACTCCTCAGAATGCACAACTAGCTTCCTCTAAAAAACATGTCATCTTGGATTATGAAATCCAACCATTTTATCTTGTCCAAAGTAACAGGTTCCAAACAAGCTTTCTAAGCCTCTACAAAATCTGGATCTTCTAGATACAAACTCTTGAGCTCATCTAAACCAACAACCTCTATCTTCATTTCTGTCAACAAATTTTGCCTTCTGCTCAAGGCATCTAGAACTCCGTTGGACTTCCCACTCCTCTACTTCAAAACAAAAGTATAACTCTGCAAAAACTCAACCCATTTTAAGTGCCTTTGGTTCAACTTTCCTTGACTATTAAGATACTGCAAAGCTTGATGATCAGTATATAAAAAAACTCTTTTGGTAACAAACAATGTAGTCATTTCTTCAAAGCCTAAACTATTGCATAAAATTTCTGATCATAAACAAAATACTTTTTCCTGACATCATTAAGCTTCTCACTAATATAGGCAATGGGCTTACCTTCTTGACTCAAAACAGCTCCTATAGCACTACCACTTGCATCACAATCTACCTAAAATACCTTATTGAAATCTAGAAGTGCCAAAGCAGGTTACTCTATGACTTTCTACTTCAATGTATCAAAGCTTTTGTCTGCTCCTTTAGTCCTTTTAAACTCTTTTCTATCCCCTCTCATTGTCTTAGTTAGGGGTGCACAAATGCTATCATGGACAACACTCCTATCATATTGCCACATCCTCCCCAACAGCATATGGCATGCATCTATCGATATGATATCACATAGCACCTCATCATGGTACTCCCCAATTTTGAACTTCACCAAACACTACTGATTGACCAAAGCTCTGTGGTTCTTCTGCAACCATGCAATCTGATATGGATTTAGATGCTTTCTTTTTATCAACTTCAAGTTGTCAACCATCTCCTCTGAAATAATATTATCTATGCTTCTACTGTCAATAATAATATCACAACACTTACCTTCACATTTGCACCTTGTGTGAAATAAACTCTTCCTCTAATTGGGTTCTTTATCCTCATTCAAAAAAGTTCTTCTGACAACTAGAGTTTCTCCCCTTTCAGCATCTTTAGAACACTCAGACTGTGCATCTTCATCTACATGTGCAACTCGTACATTACCTTTAGGTCTTCTATTTGTCATTCCTTGATGTTGTGAACACTTGTATGCTCAATGCCCTTCTTCTCCACACTAGAAATAAGTTCCTCTGAAACCTCCTCTTCTGGGTCCTTGCCCAGGTCTGCCTCTTCCTTTTCCTCTTTGCTCACCATTGTTCTAGTCATGAGGGCGGTAGGCATTATCCCCTCTCTCATTTTGACTAGTGCCAGCTTCTTCACTTTTCTTTTGATCTTCATTATGGCCTCCATAGGGTCTTCTAGCAGTCCTTCTACCTTGACCTCTTCCCCTTTGCTTGCTATCGAATCTTTTATTTAGCTTCTCTTCCACCTTCAAGGAAAACTAGTATGCACCTTCTATGGTGGTCATTCTAACCAAGCTCAGCTCCTCTTGAATACTTGGCCTCACCCCATTAATGTAACAGGATACCTTCTCCTTATTGGCCTCTATATGGCTTGTCCTAATAGTAATCTTATAAAACTCTTCTGTATACTCCTTAACAGACTGGTTATCTTGCTTCAATCCTTGCGGCTTCTTTAGCAACTCCATCTCATAGTCTACAGGAATGAACTATTTCTTGAGTTTCTCCACCATCTAATCCCATCTGGTGATCTTTCCTTTTCCTCTTCTATTCCTCTCCAACTAGACCTCCTTCCACCAAATCTTTACATGGCCCTTCAACTTTATTTTTACAAACTAGACCTGATCTGGGTCCACCACATCTTCATACTTGAAATATTCCTCCATGTCATTAATCTAATCAATAAGCTGCTCTAGATTTTAATCTCTAGAATATGTAGAAACTTCGATCCTAGACCTCTTTTCAATCTTAGAAATGGCCCTCAACAACCTAACTTCTATAGGATCTCCTGTAGCTTCTTGTTCTTCCTCAAATAGCCCTTCTTCAGCTTCATTTTCACTTTCTTCTCTTGTTCTTGGCTCAAACCCTCTTCGTAGCTCCTCTTGCAATGCATCGATTTGCCTCTGCAGGGCTCTAAAACCCTCTTCTGTCAAAGCATTCCTCCCAATATGATTTCTTCATGGAGGCATTTTGATTTCTATAGCAAACCCACAACCTCAGGTCCTGGTGCAAACTACCTCATGGTCGGCGATCTGTGTACACACTCAGGAAACCTGGCTCTGATACCACTTGATGAAGGGGGAAATAATAAAACACACAATAACAGAAATGGAACACAGAAAATAGAATATTTATTTATTGATTTGGGCAACTTATTACATTACAAAATCTCAATTACAATCCGAGTTATCAATCCTACACAGGCTACAACACGCTACAACTACAAATCACCAGGCTTTGGAATCTTCTACCTTCTGTAACCCCCAAATCAGCTAAGGTTTTTATTTTCCCACCTATTCCTGACTCTACACTTTCCCCCCTTAACTCTACTACTGCCTAGGGTTCCCAAAATAGTCATAAATAGCACTTTTTGGCAGCCTCTAGCTAAATTTTAAAATTTGCAACTCCCTCCAAAAGTAGGTCAACTTCCAGGAAGCATAACTTTTGATCTGAGTGTCCAATTGACGAACCGTTTTAAGTGCTAGAAATCTTGTCATGTGAACTATCATGCGAGAAATATGTAAATTGATTTCAATCAACTTTTCAGGATGTTATGGGATGTTTTAGTGCCTCATATCTCGTTTCAGAAATTTTCAAGGGTTTTTCAGAAAACAAAAACTTTAATACCTTTTAGCTCACAAATGATCTTTACCTGATTCCTTCACTAAAGATATTATATTTTAGTTATGAATATTTCTATAAGTTTTCACCTCAATCTATGCCCAAATACAAACTTTCTCAAAATGGCAGTTAGACTATCCAAAACTAGGAGTTTGCTATTTTTAGCAGTTTGGAAAAAAACTAAAAGTCGTACATCATCATTCAGGAGATTATGGAACTAGAAACACTAATTATGGAAATAAATAACAAAAATGCAATAATCTTGAGTTAACTTCATTTTGGGTGATGCAATATTGCCCTTACACCACTGGATGCTCCTGCATCAGACACCCAGGGTAAATTAAGAAGTGACCCTGTCATGTCTCAGGGGTTTGTGTAAGAAAAACCTAAATAGTCAACCTCTTATTTAGACAACCAAGAAGAATCTTCAATAGGCCTTCCTTTTCATTTCATTAGATATTCTTCATATTGCCTATTCTAAGTACTTCTTCCCACACAGCTATCCAAGATCTCTTCTATCTCCTCCATTGAAGTAGATGCCATAATACTCCATTGTTCTTGTGCCGGTCCATTCTCTATGCCACCTTCATGATATTCTATTAAATCAGCAATGTTGAACACAGGAGAAATATTTATCCCACTCGGCAGCTCTACCTCATTTGGATTTCCTAAATCATGCTTCTTCAAGATTCTGCATGGTCCAAATTTCATCATTTTTAACTTATTGTATGTTCCAATTGGGAACCTTTCTTTTATCAAGTGAACCATGACTTCATCTCCTACCTAGAATTCCTTATATCTCCTCTTCTAATATGCCTTAGCCTTGTACTGAATATTCATCTTATTAATGTGCTTTCTCACCTCTACATACAAATTCTTTAGGTATTCTGCAAAGTCTTCGGCCTCGGCGCTTCTCTTTTCTCCTTTGTCTAGCTTCCTTAATTCTAAAGCATTTATTGGACTATTGCCATATACAATCTAGAATGGTGATTTACTAGTACTCCTATTGATAGAATTGTTGTAAGCAAATTTCCCCTGTACTAAAATCAAATCCCATCCCTTGGGCTTATCTCCTACTAAGCATCGTAGGAGGTTACCCAAACTCCTATTCACCACTTCTGTCTGTCCATCAGTCTATGGATGGTGTGCAGAAATAAACTTTAAATCTATTTTTAACTTCTTCCACAATGTCCTCTAGAAATAACCAACAAACTTGGTATCTCAATCTGAAACTATTCTCTTAGGTAAACCATGTAGTCTCACCACTTCCCTAAAAAATAACTCTGCAATATGAACATCATCATTAGTCTTCTTACAAGGAATAAAATGTGCCATCTTCAAGAATTTGTCCACCACCACAACAATGGAATCATGCCCTTTCTGTGTCCTTGGTAAGCCAAGAAGAAAATCCATACTAATATCATCCCATGGCTTCTCTGATACAGGTAATGGTTGATATAGCCCTATGTTCTGACTTGTTCCTTTTGCCACAAATTTCCTCACATTTTGATGCAACTGTGGCCAATAATAATTCTCACCAATAATAGAAATGGTCTTATCTTGACCAAAGTTTCCAGCCAATCCCCCACTATGCTTCTCCTTAATCAAGTTTTCTGTCATGGAACTCCTCGGACTGCACAACTAGCTTCCTCTAGACAACATGCTATCTTGGATTATGAAATCCAACTATTTTGTCTTGTCCAAAGTAACAGGTTCCAAACAATCTTTCCAAGCCTCTGTAAAATCTAGATCTTCTAGATACCAATTGTTGAGCTCATCGAACCCAACAACCTCTATCTTCATTTCTGTCAACAAATTTTGCCTTCTGCTCAAGGCATCTGCAACTCTATTGGACTTCCCACTCCTCTGCTTCAAAACAAAAGTATAGCTCTACAAAAACTCAACCCATTTTAAATGCCTTTGATTCAACTTTCCATGACTATTAAGATACTGCAAAGCCTAATGATTAGTATATAAAAAAAACTCTTTTGGTAACAAATAATGTCTCCATTTCTTCTAAGCCTGAACTATTGCTTAAAATTCCTTATCATAAACATAATACTTTTTCTTGGCATCATTAAGCTTCTCTCTAAAATAGGCAATGAGCTTACCTTCTTGACTCAAAATGGCTCCTATAGCACTACCACTTGGATCACAATCTACCTAAAATACCTTATTGAAATATGGAAGTTCGAAAACAAGTTGCTCTGTGACTTTCTATTTCAATGTATCAAAGATTTTGTCTACACCTTTAGTCCATTTTAACTCTTTTCTATCCCCTCTCATTGTCTTAGTTAGGGATGCACAAATGATACTACAATTCTTGATAAACTTAGTGTAGAAACTTGCCAAACCATGAAAAGAGCTTACCTATGTGGAACTCCTTGGCATAGGCCATTCAAGGATAGCTCTCACCTTCTCTAGGTCCATCTTAAGACCTTCTTCTGAGACAACAAATCCCATGTATACCAACTCCTTTGCAAAACTACATTTCTTTAGATTAATCAACAACTTCTCCTTCCTCAGCTTCTCTAAAACTCTTCTGATATGCATCAGATGCTCATCCCAAGTCTTACTAAAAATTAAAATATCATCCAAATAAACAATAACAAAATTTCGCAAAAAAATTTCAGTACCTCATTCATGAGCCACATGATTGTTCTCGGTGCATTGGTTAGCCCAAATGGCATGACTAACCACTCATACAAACTCTCCTTTGTTTTGAAGACTATCTTCCATTCATCTCCTTCTCTGATTCGGATCTAGTGATATCCACTCTTTAGGTCAATCTTTGTGAAGTACTTGGCTCCACTCAAACAATCCATTATGTCATCCATTCTTAGCAATGGAAACCTATACTTGATTGTGATATTATTTATGGCTCGAGAATCTGTGCATGTTCTCCACTTTCCATCTTTCTGTTGTGCTAGTACTGTAGGTACTACACATGGACTTAGGCTCTCCCTTAGCAGTTCCTTCCTTCACAACTTGTGAACTTGTCTATTCAACTCTTCATTCTCTGCTGGAATCATTTTGTGGGCTGCCTTATTTGGCAAACTGGCTCCTAGTATCAAATCCATTTGATCACTTATCTTCCTCACTGGTGGTAAACCTTCTGGAATATTATCAGAGATAATGTCCTAAAATTCTTCCAACATATCTGAAACTTCTACTAGTACATCTTCACATTTCTCTTGACTAATCTTAGGAATCAATGCAATGCAATGACACTCATGCTTCGTACCCTCCAAAAATTTCATACCATCTACCAAGCAAATTCTGGTAGTACTACATACCTTTTCTTCCACCTCCTTCAAGGGCTTCAATTTATGACAAACTCCATCCATTGTTAGGGAATATGTGTTTGTACGACCATCATGGACAATACTCCTATCATATTGCCATGACCTCCCTAACAGCATATGACATGCATCCATTGGTATGATATCACATAGGATCTCATCATGGTCTTCCACAATCTTGAATTACACCAAACACTGTTCATTGACCAAAGCTCTATGGTCCTTTTGCAACCATGCATTCCAATATGGATGTGGATGCTTTCTTTTTTTCAACTTCAACTTGTCAACAATCTCCTCTAAAACAAGATTGTTTGTGCTTCCACTGTTAATAATAATATCACAACACTTACCTTCACATTTGCACCTTGTGTAAAATAAAATCTTCCTCTAATTGGCTTCATTCTCCTCATTCAACAAAGTTCTTCTGACAACTAGGGTTTCTCCCCTTTCAGCATCTTCAGAATGCTTAGACTGCACATCTTTATCTACATGTGCAAATTGTGCATTACCTTCAGGTCTTCTATTTGTCCTTCCTTGATGTTGCAGACATTTGTATGCTCGATGCCCTTCTTCTCCACATTGGAAATAGGTTCCTCTAAAACATCCTCTTTTGGGTCCTTGTCTAGGTCTACCTCTCCCTCTTCCTCTTTGCTCACAATTGTTCTAGTCACGAGAGTGGTAGGCATTATCCCCTCTCTGATTTTGACTGGTGCTAGCTTCTTCACTTTTCTTTTGTTCTTCATTATTACAACCCTCATAGGCTCTTCCACCAGTCCTTCCACCTTGACCTCTTCCCATTTGCTTGCTATTGAATCTTTCATTTATCTTATCTTCCACCTTCAAGGAAAACTGCTACGCATCTTCTACGGTGGTCATTCTGAGTAGGCTCAACTCCTCTTGAATACTTGGCCTCAACCCATTAATGTAATGAGATTCCTTATCCTTTTTGGCCTATGCATGTCTTGCCCTAATAGTAATCTTATAAAACTCTTCTGTAGACTCCTTAACAGACTTGTTACCTTGCTTCAGTCCTTGTAGCTTCTTCAGCAACTCCATCTCATAGTCCACAGGAATGAACTGCTTCTTTAGTTTCTCCACCATCTGATATGATCTGGTGATCTTTCCTTTTCCTATTTTGTTCCTCTCTAACTGGACCTCCTTCCACCAAATATTTGCATGGCCCTTCAATTTGTTTTAGACAAACTTGACCCGATTTGGGTCCTCCATGTCTTCATACTCAAAATATTCTTCCTTGTCATTGATCCAATCAATAAGTTGTTTCAGATTCAAATCCCCAGAATATGTAGAAACTTCAATCCTGGGCCTCTTTCCAATCTTAGAAATGGCCCTCAACAACCTAACTTCTACAGGATCTCCTGCAGCTTCTTGTTCTTCCTCAGATAGCTCTTCTTTAGCTTCATCTTCACTTTCTTCTCTTGTTCTTGGCTCAAACCCTCTTCATAGCTCCTCTTGCAATGCATCGAGTTGCCTTTGTAGGGCTCTAAAACGCTCTTCTGTCAAGCCATTCCTCCTAATATGATTTCTTCGTGGAGGCATCTTGATCTCCACAGCAAATGCACAACCTTAGATCCTAGTGCAAACTACCTCATGGTTGGCGATCTGTCTACAAACTCAAGAAACTTGGCTGTGATACCACTTGATGAAGGGGGTAAATAATAAAATACACAATAACAGAAATGGCACATAGGAAATAGAATATTTATTTATTGATTTGGAAAAATTATTACATTACAAAAACTCAATGACAATTAGAGGAATCAATCCTCCACAGGCTGCAACACACTATAGCTACACATCACCATGCTCTAGAATCTTTTGCCTTTTGTAACCCCCAAATTAGCTAGGGTTTTTGTTTTCCCACCTATTCTTCACTCTTCACTTTCCCCCCTTAACTCTACTACTACACAACTTTCCCAAAATAGTCATAAATAGCACTTTTTGGTGGCTTCCAACTAAATTTTGAAATTTGCAACTCCCTCCAAAAGTAGGTCAACTTCTGGGAAGCATAACTTTTGATCCGGGTGTCTGATTGACGAACCATTTTAAGACCCATAAATCTTGCGATGTGAACTATCACACCGAAAATATGTTAACAGATTTCCATCAAATTTTCAAGATGTTATGGGATGTTTTATTGCCTCATATCTTGTTTCAAAAATTTTCAAGGGCTTTTCAAAAAACAAAAACTTTAATATCCTTTGGCCTACAAATTATCTTTGCCTGATTCCTTCACAAAAGGTCTTATATTTTAGTGATGAAGCTTTTTGTAAGTTTTCACTTCAATCTATGCCCAAATACAAACTTTCCTAAAATGGCAGTTAAACTTTCCCAAACTGGTAGTTTGCTATTTTTAGCAGTTTGGAAAAAAATTGAAAGTTCTACATCATTATTGAGGAGATTATGGAACCAAAAACACTAATTATGGAAATAAATGAGAACAACTGCAATGATTTTGAATTAACTTCTTTTTGGGTGATGCAAGATTGACCTTACACTACTAGATGCTCCTGTATCAAAGAAGGTCCAACTTACCTTTGTAGCTTAAAAAGTGAAAACACCATCGCACAAGGCAGTAGGCATAGATGATTTGGAGTATGGCTCCAAAGGTGAAAGAAAGAAGTTGGAAAAGAAGAAACCTACAAGGCTCAAAATTGTATTTTATAGAAAGAACAACCAAGATGAATTCACTTGGGACCTAGGTGCATCTTCTCTCCCCAACCCTCTTTATTCTTAGGTCGGTCCAAATCCTGCCAATATCCCTTCTTCCTCTTCTACTAAGAAGTTTCTTGTCAAGCATAAAGGCTCATTTTAGTCACCCAAGGATGTTCTAAGAAAATGTAATCCATATTCTCCTCACAACACTCTGCCACAAAAATTCCCTTCTCATAGTACACCAACTTTGGGTTCTTTTTAGGGTTCTCCCAAACCACCATCCCCATTTCCTCCCAATAATATTCTCATTCCTCCAACTAACTCACCTACTCCACCACCTCATAGCTCTCCAAATGCATCCAAATCTCATCCCTGCATGGTCTTCAGAAGGAGCAAGGCAAAATAGATATTACAACACAAGGAGAGTCTTCCACTTAGCATACTCCAATATGGTTTGATCACACATTATAAAAGAGGAAGAGAGTTACAAAACTACTGGTTGAAGATTTCTCATAGCTAGCATCAATGATAACTAGACCTCTATCTCCAAAGAAAGAATCACAGGGTAAAAGCAAAAAGTTGAGTCAACTTCTTGTGGAAGTTTTGGACTTAGCCAAAAACCCAAAATTGGGCAAAACAAAACGGGATCCCGTTATTTATAAAACAAGATTCTATTATGGATCGAGATCTTGAGCCTAAATTTAAAATGGGATCCCATTCAGTAGGGTGATCACGAGCCTGGGATCATGAAATAGGATCCCATTCAATAGGGTGATCACAAGCGTGGGATCATGAAACGGGATTCCATTTAGAATGGGATCTCATTTCGTAAAAGTATTTATATTTTTAAAAATGGCCTATCAACACATTTTCACCAGCAGTTAGAGCAAAAATAGAATAGGATCCTTAGTTTGAGAGAGAGATTTGTGGCCATCTAGCAGTCTTGATGAGTTATTTTTTCTTTTTTTTTTCTTTCATTTTTGGGTATTTTGTTATTTGTATTTAAGTTTATTTTGTGTATTTTTGTAAATTAGGTTTTTATATTTGGTTTGAATCTTCTTGCAAAATATATAAACTCTACATTCAATTGAAACTAAAAAAATTACCCAACACACAAAAATATTACCCTAAACTGAATTGAAACAAAAATATTTACCCTTCAAACAAAAACTATGAACCCTAAACTGGGATTCAATCATGCCTACAAACCACTGTTGATTCATCAAAAACAACTTTTAATTACTATTTAATGGTAAACCGACTGCCATTTTCATTTTAGTTTCAATTTTTCATTTGCATTGCTTTATGTTTTAAATATGTATGCAAATATTTCAAAATCAAATAATACTTATTTCTTTGAGAAAAAATCTAGATTTGTCTATGTTTATTTCATTCCATTATTTAGCACTTATTAATATAGCCATATACAATTAGAATTTGCAGCACATGACATCCATCTATACCCATGCACAAACACCTACTCTCTAACATATTAACATACATATCATTTTCTATCAGTGTAATCCTTGAACCTCCTTTAGGTGCAAGTGCTAGTATATATTCCATTTTATAATCGTAATCCCTATGAGGTTTTTAGATATGCTGAATTACAAATAAGATATAAATTAGTCAAACCTATAGACTAATTACTTAGTTTCACATTAAAATATAAAATTAGAATCATACATTGCCATAATCTTATTGTAACTCCCTAAATATACATAGTCCATATCATTAGGATCACACATTAGATCCAAGATAGAAGAATAAAATTGATAGAAACCATGATCTAGGAATATGTTAGCATGATCATATTGATAATGGAGCATCTAATACTCCCTCCTAAAATATGATTGTTCATTGAGGTTGTCCTCCTCAAATTGCTTAAGGGAATTAAATTTACCTAGATATTTACATATAATGTTCACGTCAGATATTTTATTCCATGTCATTAAAGCAATATATCCATGTGGTTCAATTCAAATTATATGAATAAAATGTCAATCCATGGCTAACCAAATTTCATCCTAAATGAGAAACTATAATGTATTTATAAAAGTTGTATCCACTCTAGGAATCATATAGTTTTAGACTTGAATATTTCTATCTATAATTGTAATTACTAGATAAGGAAACATTCATCCTAAATATTCAACAACCAACAAAATAATACTAGATATTAATAACTTTGACTAAGAGTGAACATTCAAAATATAGCTATCCTCTTTGCAAAATCCAATTTGATTTGATAGATTTATAAGAAAAAAATGGATGAGCATGAGGTAAGTAAGAAAGACTAACCTTAATTTATATCTTATGTCATCAAATTATTTCATGTTTACAAAGTTTCTTAGGGCATATCTATAAATTTAATTCTCATCATATAATTTATCTCATAGATATCTTCCCTAGTGTGTCTAATCCTTACCACCCAATCTATAAAATTAATTCTCATATTTGTGAGGATCTTGAGAGTTTGAAGGATTTGATTGAGTTTGTAAAATTAATCTATTCTAATATATATTATTATTTTTAAACCTGAATGGTTGAAACTAATTGATAAAATGGTATTTCATTGAGAGTAATAGGATAAATTTGAAATTTTATATTTTAACAACAATCAACCCCTTAATGATGGTCAATTGCTTAAGGAGGTAGATCAAGGAATTTTTTAGATATGGGAATGATTCTAGATATGAATAGGTAGATTATGGGGGAATAGAAATAAAGGATAAAATCAATAGCATCAAAGGACCTCTATGTGGCAAGGTATTCTAGAGTATAGGGAAAGAATTGAGAGACTTGAGTAGGAATTTAAAAGGATACTAAGTAGGCTTTAAATTTGGTAGTTCATGTAAGTAGAGAATCATTTAGAATAGTTATTTAAATGGCTATAAAGATTAAGGAAGAAGTATCAATTTCTTTAGAATATTTATATAAAATTTATCAATAGGAGTTCATACACAAGTATCAATAGAAATCAATAATATCTCATCAAAATGGTAAGTTTAAAGTTATTCATTAACAATAGGAGGCCATCATATGTTATTAATTGCCTCCTAAATACATTTTAAAAAATAGGATATTTAAAATGAAAATTGTACTATCAATTAATTATAGGTAGGGGTTTGAAACAACCAATAATTAACCTAGAACAATAGTTCATCAAAATGTCACCCTACAAAACTAGATTTCACATCACATTAACAATTATTTGTTATTTCAAAGGTAGACAAACCACATATCATTTTCAAGGGATGATCATAAAATTTATATCATGATCTCATACCACATTTTCTCTTTACACACTTAGGTCACATAAGAGGGCTACACCAACATAGACCACATTATTCACAATACACACCAAGTATGTATACTAACTTTTATTTCATCAATTGGTTTGAGTGAGATTTCACATAAATATTCTATATGAAGTTCCATTCTCCATCCAAAAACCACAAAATAAATTTTAATTATCATCATACCCACAAGCATAGTTTTGTATAGTCATAGTTTTATCATCCAATATGAGCATTGTGAAGATGGTCGAGGGGTGTTAAATTTTACACTAATATTGATGATGGAATGTAAAATAAATAATAATAACTTTGACATTTTCCCCTACATGTGGATCCATATACTTATTTTCCCCTTATACATGGATCCATAGAAATGTAGCCTCTTCATGCCATTGATTAAGAGGATTTAGGAAAATGGATTAGGACAAAATCATTCCATTAGCATGGTTTATGGACCTAGGAAGAATGACATGGATTAAGGGGATTTAAGAAAATTGCTTAAGGCCCATCCTAAGAGGATGTAGATGGTACAACTTTAAATCTACTCATTAATCCCTTTAAGCCACTAATAATAGTCAAATTGATCATTCACATTTGATCAATTTGTATAATGTTAGATGCTTGATGTTTTAACAAACTTGTTAAAGATCTATATATTAAACTTGGTCAACCTAGGACAAAATCATTTCATTAGCATGGTTTGTGGACCTAGGAAAGATGGCATGGATTAAGGGGATTTATGAAAATTGCTTAGGGCCCATCGTAAGAAGATGTAGTTGGTACAACTTGAAATCTGCTCATTAATCCCCTTAAGCCACTAATAATAGTCAAATTGATCATTCACATTTGATCATTTTATATAATGTTAGATGCTTGAAGTTTTTACAAACTTGTTAATAATCTATATATCAACTTAGGACAAAATCATTCCATTAACATGGTTTATGGACCTAGGAAACATGACATGGATTAAGGGGTTTTACGAAAATTTCTTAAGGCCCATCATAAGAGGATGTACATGGTACAACTTGAAATCTACTCATTAATCCTCTTAAGACACTAATAACAGTTAAATTGATCATTCATATTTGATCAATTTGTATAATGTTAGATGCTTGAATCTTTTACAAACTTGTTAAAGATATATATATATATATATATATATATTAAACTTGGTCAACTTAGGACAAATCATTCCATTAGCATGGTTTATCGACCTAGGAAAGATGACATGTGGATTAAGCGGAATCAATAAAATAGGATTTAAGGGGAAACTTCACTATTCCTTGTAAGCTTTAAATGCCTCAGACATAAATGAGCCTTACACATTTTGTTAGAAATTTACCATTTTTTGTGTATGTTTTTAGTTTTTTTTTTAGTATGTACATGTATTAAAATTACATAGTTAGATTTTTAATTTTGAAATTTGTATGTATGCTTATGTTGAATGATGTATGTATGTGTATTTATCCTAATTTTTCTTTTAAGTGTAGTCATGTACGTTTAATTTAAATATTTATTATAATTTTTCAACATGTATAATATCTATTTTTTAATATGTTTATTTATAATTTATATATAGATTCTTGAAAGTTAATTTTCTACTTGTTTGTATATTTATATAAATGCAGGTTCACAATTTTTATATCATGGATATTAACATTGATATTAAAGATTTCCTCAATGTGCCACCTCCATCTCCACCTCAAAACCCCCCAGCTCCACCCCCACCTAGATCTAATGAGGCTCGCTTGCGAGCTCAAATTAATGGTAATATTAGATCCATTGAAGAAAAAATCAATGCAATTCTAAATGAAGCATTCATGCCACCTCACCTGATGGATTTTGCATCTTCAATGCAAAACATTGTAGATGATGTCAGGTCCATTGATGTGGACTTAGACAGATTTCAAGTATGGAGAGAGGAGAGGTGATAGTTTTCTTCTGATGGAATCTCCTATAGGGAGATCCTTGATCTGAAGATCACAAAAGCCCATTTAGCTCCATATTTTTTTACCCCATCAATAATTAACCAATTCTCGTAAACAAAAAAAGAATGTCAATTAGGTGGTGTAGAAATCCAGAGATGGCCACAAATTTTTGGGATCAGTGGTGGATGGTATTTGATTATCTACCTCATGCTAATTATGAGGTTCCCCTCTATTTTCTAAGAAAATTATATGTAGAGTTTGT
The DNA here is from genome assembly GCA_027924645.1 of Cunninghamia lanceolata. NCBI lineage: Eukaryota > Viridiplantae > Streptophyta > Pinopsida > Cupressales > Cupressaceae > Cunninghamia > Cunninghamia lanceolata. The sequence continues at coordinate 498,862 of BSBN01000374.1, read as the reverse complement.
GATTGGTAGGAAACCTAATTATTTTGATTTCAGATCATTCCAAGGTGTTGGTGGTAGCATGCCACAACATAGGTTAGGGGCACAGATTGATCCCCAACAACTCGTGCCTACTCAACCTCTTATTGACCCTCCTTTTATTTCCATTTCAGTACCCATCTAGTATCGTGCAGTGGTACTTGCACTAGGAGCATTGAGTGTGCTCTTGGCTAACCTCGATGAGTAGATTTCTGAGCTGGTAGCTAGGGTTAGTGGGTAAAACCATGGAGGAACTGATGGTGGAACTAGTTCTAGTACTACTCCACCTGCATCAAAACCTCATATGTGTACAAGTTGTAATCAATTATGTTATGAACCTGATCAGGCTACACCCACTTCAGCTGCACATGGAGCATATGATGGTATTAGTTCATTTGTTGAGTTTCTAATTGCTGATGATCAGCCTACAGATCATTCGACACAGGTATATATATATATATATATATATACATGTTGAATTTATAACACTTTTAAGCACATATTTTTAATGAACATATATCAAATAAATTGTAATATTTTCACAATCAAATTATTTGGTGTAGATGATGGCCATAGGGACATCAACATCTTTTGATCGATTTTGTTTTGTGTCGACTCTTGTTCAAGTTGGCCACTCATTTGGGGTATTTTGATTGATTTTTTAAATATATGTTAAAAAATTGTAACTTAATTTTAATTTGTAATTTAGTCCTGAACATGTGTTAAATATTTATGCTGGTTTAGGGAAGTCATCTGACTTCCATATTAGATCCACCATAGGGTGTGTCAAGTGCTCCTCCATTGTCAGGCATTTCACATGAGCCACTCGTATGTATACTATTTTAAAAAACTATACTTAGAATTTTGTATTTTGAATTCACTATATCAAACGTGCATGTACTTACATTAAAATATATGTCTATGTAGGTTGACATGACCACGAGGATTGGTATTGCACACCTGAATGGTCCAAGCCAATTTCAGGAGTCAGTTGCATTTCAGGTTGTTTAAATTTTTTTGTATGTGTGCACAATTTGTAGGTCTTTTAAATAGATTAAAATAAAAATTGGGTACACAAGTGAATATATATGTTTTAACCCAATTTGTACACATGTGCTTTATTTGACTTTGTAGGACCTTGTTAGTGACACTTTTCATCCTACTGATGCCATACCACCTACAACAGCACATGCAAAGCAGGATGATAGAGGAGAAGAGTAGCCTCATATGGTAATTTAAAATTATACATTATGAATGACTTAAGGTAAATTTCAATTGAATATATGTTCATGTGTTAAATTCTTTTTCTTCTATAGCATGAGACAGGTCTTGTAGCAAAGCATGTAGAACAGGTCATCAGAGGAGATGAGTAGCCTCATAAAGTATTTTTTATGATTTTATAAATTAAAATGAGTTAAAACATTTTAAAACATTTTAAATCTGATTTCAAGTTTCTTTCTCTTGTACAAACTGATTCAAATCATCCTAGTCTGTGTGAAGAGGTCACTTGATTATAGGGATGATAGGAGTTAGACATATATATGTTTTAGTACATTTCATGTCTTAGTACATTCCACAGACTCTATATATGTTTCAGTACATTACATACATACTCTTTATACACATTTTAGTATTTTAGTATTTCATGGACTAGATCTATATATGTTTTAGTATTTCATGGACCAGATCTATATATATGTTTTAGTATTTTCATGGACATTATATAATGTTTCATGGAATTTATTAACTTCAGTAATTTATGGACTATTATTGTTTTAGTAATTGACACATGTACATTTATGCAAATGTTTAACTTGAACAAATTAGTTATCCCTATGAGACCATATTTTATAATTAAATTTCAATATTTTCATACATTATTTAAATTAGGAGTTAAAAAATAATTTAACAATAATGTTATCTAAGGTCACCACCTTGTTTATTTGCAATAAGGTTCTTATATTTAGATTTATGAAATTTAATTACTTAAAGTAGTGATAACAATAATAAAATGTTTACAAGTTTGCAAAAACATAAGCATTTCAAATATTTCTACTTTACATTTGATTCATATTCAAAAAATTCAACTAACATGCACATTAGATCAAACTCTATTTCACAATAACATTCAAGGACAAGACCAAGCCAAATCACTACCAAATGATGGTGGACTCAGTTACAAATCTTGTACTCAAGAGTGCTATAGAAAGATAAGATTTAATGAAGCCTCTTTCTCAAACCCTAGGTCAATAATGCACTAAACCCTAGTTCTATGATGATCTGATTATAATAGAAGATGTACAATAGATATCCATAAACCAATTGTATATGGATGATTAGGAAGATGATAGAACCTGTGTCCCAGAAGTAGAGGTGTCGAAGGACTATTTTGGAACCATCCAAGTCCTGAATGATAAGATCTATAGAAACTATAAGCTGGAGAAATGTTGCAGAAGCTACCCTAATGCAAGATCTAAAGTTAGCAGGGGCAAAAAGACTAGGGTGCCACCACTGAAGTCTTGCACGAAGGAATATTACATAACTATTGTTGGATCCCAAAACCTTGATCCTTGCTCAGTCTTCTTGTATCTTCATATTTCCTAGATCTCACTCCTGTAACCTACACACGAGAAGAAGAGAAGGGGTTTGGTGGTTATGGTGTTTAGGGATTTGCCTCAGTCAAATGTTGGGATAGCATTCAAGATTCCCAACATTGTTGATAGATAAAGAGAGTGTGCCATTGTAGGGAAGAGGCTAAACACAATAATAATATGATGAATCAAATGATGATAAAAATAGTGATATCATCTATGTGATGAAACTCTTAAGAGGATTAAGATCCTTCAACTCATAAGGAGAGATAGATGATAATTTCAAACCTGTAATAACACACACAATAACAATATAAATTTTCTCTAGAATCACAATGAATACTTTGAATTCTCTTTATTCCAATACTTCAAGTTAGCTATCTCTATCTAGGCTCATTATGAATTCAAAAACACAATTATATATTCTTTCCCACTAACATTTGTCAAATTAAAACAAATGATCCAACAAAGAGAAACCTTTTTAAAGGTCCTAAGCTGACATACATTTGAATTTTCCCTTACCAATTGGGAGAGACTTGGTCAGTGGTGCCCAAGTATTTAGGCTCCTTTTTAGTTTAGGGTAAGATAAAACATGGGCCCCTTATTCCCAATTTACATTGGTGTCAGGCAATTTTGCATTGGGATGAACATTTAGAATGTATAATGTAATAAGTAGGACCTAGGAACTAAACAAGGATGTAAAAAAGACATGTGAACACTTTTTACTCCATAACACGTGTCATTTATTTATTGTAAGAGGTTGTATGTCTTGAAAAATGAATTTCAAACTCACAATTATATTAATGCCAAGCAATATTTTTTATAGTTGAAATGAGTAATGCATAATGAAGTTTAGGTCTTTTGGAGCACAAAATAACTATAATACGGGTACAACCACTAAAAAAGTTTAAATTTCTAGTAATAACTAAAAAATTTGTTTAATAGATGAGGGTTCCTTGTTGAAGGCATAGAAAGGTGAAAATACAAAAGATGAAGACTATGAGGCCTCAGTTGATTTGTCCTCCAACAAAGGGAAGGAAACAATAGTCCAAATTACTAATACCTTTCCTAATGATAGAAAAATACTAATAGATGAATGTCCCAATAATCCTCTTATGCTTGAGGAGAATAAAGGAAATAGGGTTCATGAAGATGATTTCGTTGATGACCATTTGATTAAATATGACTAGGGTCCTTCATGGTGGGATAGGAATGGTAGTAATGATAGTATCTTAGAACTGAAATGGGTCTAATATATTCTAATACAAGTTATTACACATCAAGTGATACATCCACTGATTGATTATGGGCTTGATAGTGCAGTTATTTAAAACATGATGCTTGTGTCAATAAATAATATACGGGTCTCTTTCTTATGCTATACATTGTGATATACATCAATACTATTGAATGCATTTGAAATTCTATAGTTACAATTGATTATGTAGTAGTTTATTGGTATACAATTGCTTCTTTTTTTGAGATTGTTAGAACATGAAGAGCATGTGAAGCTTAAATATGGTGTTGTTGAACATATGATTGATCTTTACTTTGCCTTGAAACCTAAGTTATAATATTTGTGGAATGTTGGATGCATGTATTGACAATAAAGTTTCGTGCTAGTTTTCTACTTTAGATATTTTTTGTGAATGCAACAAATATGCATAGTTTTAAAGAAAAAACTAAGGATACTATTCAAGAGATCATAGATGTGGCACAAACTATGCAATGTATGATTACTAGTCACCAACATCCTATGACCTGCCACATATGAGATAAAATGTGGTAAGTTGTAGTAGATTGTAGATGTATTCAAATGCATTGGTCATACATGCTTTGGAATCTAATTTTTTATGTTTTTTATAAACAAGACATAGTAGCAAGGACCTTACCTTAATTTACAAGTTGAGTGAACATCGAGGTGACAAACTCTTTGGTAAAGAGATGTCAACTTCATTCAATATTTTCCTATAAATTGAGGTATTTCCAACCATTTTAATCATGTACATGCTTTATAACCTAAATTGTTACATTGTTTGTAAATAGGACATAGTAGCAAGGAGGACCTCACCTTGATTTAGTAGTATAGTAAACATCGATGTGACAACGTCTTTGGTAATGAGATGTCAACTCCTAGTTATTGATTTGTTGTAACATACCAATTTGATGATATTATATTTATGGATTTGCACATAATTATTCTCAAATCAAATGCTTTCTTGACTGTAGGAGGTTTAACCACCTCATGATATGAGGATGAGGAGGTCAAGGAAGTTCATGAGGAGGCTAAGATGAGGAGGTTAAGGAGGTTCATGAGGAGGCTAATCATGATATGTCAAAGGTAGTTTATTACTATTATTGTTAATTGTAACTATATGACACATAAAATTTGAAATATAAAATGAAACTATGCATAATGAAAGCTTCTATTTCATACCTACATCACCTCAAATAAATGATTGAAAGATTGCAAAAATTAAATGGAAATACTGAAACAATGTTACCACAATAGCTTTTGATGCACCATGACGAATGATGGATAATGATATTTGATATCAATAATTTTTATTTCTCACACTAACATAACAATACTCCAAAATGTGTAGACATGTTTCTCTTAGATTGATTTAGGTAGCCATTCTAGGATTGATATTGCTAGGAGAAATTTGGATAAGTGTGCTAGGAGAAAATGACTTGATTGATAGTGATATATATATGATCTAGGATGTGGGAAGGATATGACCTATTTGGATGAGGTTGCATAAGACTCATAGATAAAACTGTATAAGGATTAGGATAAGTGAAAGATATAATTATAGGACAAAGTGGGAGAAACACATTAATTAAACAAATAAAATTTATTTAATTAATATGGCTAAAAGATGGACTAAATTAATTAAATAAATATAATTTATTTAATTAATTTAGGAAATGGACTAAGATTAATTAAATAAATAAAGATAAATTATTTAATTAATTGGATAATGAAAGATTCCTAAGATGAAAGTGTTGCAAGATGTTGCAAGATGGTGTCTAGGTGATGTAGTAAGGACAAGGTCAAATTTAGGTGTCTACATTTTGCCTATCTTTCAGATGATGTTGTGACCAAAAGAAAGTAGCATCATTTCAAAGAAAAAAAGGTATGGATGACTAAAAAGTGATGACATGATGGGATGCCCCCTCGAGAGGATAGGCAAGTATGAAGGACACTGGTAGACTCTCGAAATGGATAGGAAAACAAAAAGATGGAGAATGACAAGTTATGTTGCATTAGGTGAGCAATCATGATTTTTGATATAGCACTAGACATTATGCACCAAGGTATGAAAACTAGGGTGACAATGTGTCTCTTGTGTGCCCATCATAATACAACCTTGTCTAGATGTATGAGGAATGAAACTTAAAGCATTAAGGTCCAAGTGCAAAAAAGGTATGCAACGACCTTAGATGCAAAGGACAACTGGTATGCAAAAAGAAATTCCACCATACACAAGATATGAATATTAGCTAGAGTAATAAGATAAAAGATCACAAGGAAACATATGCCTTTGGGCACCATGATATAGAATACCATGATGTTGTTGTGACAATATGTTGGAAGGACTAGATACAAATGATAAATACACACAAGCAAGAAAGAATGCACAAAATTAGACAATAAAAATGATAAAGGCAAAGGTCACAAGCAAACATATGCCCCTATGTGGCACCATGATATGGAAGACCATGATGTCTTTGTGGCCATGATATGTTTCCAAGACTAGATACAAATGCAAGATAAAATGATAAACACACACAAGAAAGCAAGTAAGCATGCACAAGATCACACAAAGACAAACAAGGTGTTGCCCCTGCCATAACTAAAAAATCAATGATTGACTAATTGTTTGATTGATAAGTGACTAGGATAAAGATAATGTTGTCATTGTGGGGAATGATATATCCCTATAACAACACAAGGATAGTGAATGGTTACCCTAATGATAATGAATGATGATGATTGATTGAAAAAATGGGTTAACAACAAGGTAGGAAACAAAACCAAGGATTCATTTGAATTTCTTGACAAGATTTCTCAACTAGACTGGTATGGACTAAGGATGGTTTGCCATTGATTTATTGCTTGGATTTTTGTATATTTAAATTTTTGACATGTTTTGATTTTTTTTGGATTTTTGACATGTTTTTGTGTTTTTTTGTATTTTGGGATATTTTTTGTTATGGGATGGTTGAATGAAAGAATTGTGATAGTGGAGTGAGGGGCATAGTGGAAAATGAACTTGTGGCAATTGTGAGATAAGTGGGGTGAAAGGATTTAATCATGAAAGGTGGTGGAAGTGTCATGGAAGGAAGATGATGGGGGACCAACAAGCTCACTTTTATGAAGTTGTTTTTTATTTTCTTTTAGTTTCATATTGATTTTATTTTCTTCAAGGAAATGATCGTGAGATGCTAGGGACAAGATGGATTTTTCTTTAACTTTTGATGCCCCCAGTATAGTTATAGTATAGCTAGAGTAGTCTTGGGATGTATGACCTCCTTGGAAGGTCATGGTCCCACTCCTATTTTTTGGCCCATTGCTACCTTGGTTGGTTAATATGTATTTATTTAATTACTTTTTCCCAAAAGGTCACTTTTGAGATATGAAATAATGTGACCCCTCAATGGGTTGTGACCTTTCCTGGTGTGAGTGGCCTATTTATAGGCTTAAACTTCATTGTACTTTCTCACTCCTCTGATGAGGATCGAGTAGTCTAAAATGCGTTTGGAGTTTTTACCTTGAATTATTGAGCATATTCTTTATGTCCACTCACTTCTAAAATTATTTTTTTCTTTTCAGCACTGCTATGTTTCCCTTGATGTTGAAGTACTGCTAAGCCATCATTATGTTTTTGCAAACTCTAGGATTTTTTATGGCTCACGTTGCTTTGACTTCTAAGGAGGTCTTTAACTCTGCCTTGACTATGGTTAAAGAAGACAGTCCCCTAACAAGGAACTTCTTCACAAAAGAGTTAAGATTACCATGGCTTACCCTATTGGTTTAACTCTTCCTCTTGTAACTCAACCCTCTTCCCACCATCCCCTTCCCTCCCATGATCCTAAGACCCATCAAGCTCATGGTGGAAGGCAAGATAATTCTCTTCAAGGTAATGCAAGTTCAGGTCACCTTGGTGCCCTGTTAGATTCCATTGATGAGGAGAATTCTATCTCTACTGAGGCTATTGATCAACCACCACCTCCTCGTATCCCTCCAACCTTGGATAACATTATGGATGTGGTTTGGAAAGAATATGTTGTCCTTAGAAAAAGGTTAAAGAGATTTTCTCATCACCTCTCCACCATGGAGGCTAATTTTTCTAAGGGTGTGGTTCCTAATAGTCTACAGATCCATGCTCCTCAACTTGTGGTTCTGTTTGACTCATAGCATAGTTCTTTGTTGGAAGCTCTTGAAAAAGAGAGTACCAAATTTTGGGAGACCTTCTTGAAGCTATATATGGATTCCTTTAAACAAGTCATCTATAATTTGCACACTTCTGTGGATAATTTTGTTGACATACACAATAGGCCCAAGATCTCTACAGTATTGGATCCTTTTATTTCCCCTTCCACCATCTGATAGGAATTGGGTATTTCCTAGTTTGATGTACTCATGTCATGTTTTCATTCTAAATGCTTGTCATGGTTAGACAAATAGATCATTAAAGATAATATTCATGTTATAGTTGTTGTTCAGATCTGTGTTGCTAAAAACATCCCTAACATTAATATGGGAGAGGCCTCTAATTATGTTGATGAATTAGTCAAGAAAGAAATTAGCCCCCTCCTAGACAAATATAACCAGTTGGAAAGTTTGATTCATTCTATGGCTAAGAATGGTTCTATTGCTCTTCCCCCTACTCCTTCTAGGGGAAAGAATAATAGGAGAAGCTATTGTAAAAGTAGAATCCCTAACCCTCAGCAGCACCAACCAAGATCCTCTGTACCACACAAGAAGCCTCAATAGCAACAACTCTAGCAACCAAAGTTTCCTTCCATACCAAGAAATAGCTGGCACCACCCATAGAGCTCTCATTGAAGGATACAAAAAAATGGTCAACAAAACCACACCCCCTCTGTGTAGACACAATCACATTTGGGTGGTGGAAACACTTTCCATCCCACTAGTTCCAATCAAGCTTGGTGAACTCTGCCCCATCTACTCTCAGGCCACCTGGGTAGGATGGGCTTTGTTGTATAGGTGGAAGAAACTAAAATTAAACAAATGGTCCTCTATATTCTTTCCAAATCATAACCGCCACCTTCTCCTTTACCAAAGTAACATCTGGAAAGTGGATGGTAAAATTAGAAATTTTGTTGTTCATAATTTCTCAGCCAGGCCTCTCTCTACTACTAAAGTTGATGTTTTGAGCCATGGTCTCAAATATCTTCCCAAACCACCACCTCTATCTCTAGTGGCTATTCGTGTAGAGTTTAATTCTTTTTGTATATTTATTTGACTTCGTTGGTTTTTCGGTCCTCAAGGCAGCCCACCCAAAGAAGATCTTGATTTTATCTTGTCCTTCAGCAACACATCTAGGTAGGAACAAGTGATAGCATGAAGCAACAACCACCACTTATAAAGGTTCTAACATGTATAATGCTATTAAATTTTTTTAAGTATACAAATTAATATTTGAAGAGTACTTGAAGAATATACAATTAGAAATACTTTATTCTTTTTAAATAATTCATACATTACTAATCTGGGTTTATCTGTCATGTCACTTTTACTATAAAAACTATCGAGCCATGGGATTATGGAACAAAATGAATAGTGACAAGATAAAATAAACTACCCCTAACACATTTTTAATAGTTTTTCTAGAGCCATGCTCCCATGTTAAAGCCTATTGTCTAATTAAAAAAATTACAAATTCCATCGAGGCTAATATAATGATTTATGGTATAGTTTATCAACAACTTTTTGAGAAAAATAAAATAAAATAAAAATCTTGGAATAAAATTGACATAATAAAAAAGGTTTATCCTTGAGAAAGATGTACAAATTATTAATAAGGGCTAAGATAAAACATGTTGACTCATTGGCTTAAATTTGATGGTCAACCTTGCTTGTTAAGTCAATTTTTGTGACAATTATCATTTAGAATTGTTGTTTAAATGTAAAAATATAATTTATTTAAAAATATATATTATACATTAGATTTTTATTTTATTAACATTTTATATAATTTTTTATTCTTTGTTAAATTTTTCCCTTTTCATGTAACATAGTCTTTCTAGAATTGCAATTGTTTCTTATTTTACTGAGTTTTTAGCCTGATTATGGGGGATCTCTTCCCATGGCTTTATGGTTGAGACCACTACTAGAGGGTCTCAATCCCCAGGGCATTATCACCTTCTTTGTTCAAATCCATGAGGTTGTTGGTCTAGCGAAGGCTCAAAGCCTTAGACAGCCCAACAAAGTCATGAGGCTTGTGAGCTCTTTGGCCAGTGAAGGTTTGATCCTTGGTGGCTGCAACAACAACCTTGTGACTTGACCACAGCATCATGCCCTTATCGACATTTATATGTCAATTAATTAATGACAGTAATTTTTTTCAATATTTTAACCCATTGATTTTCCCATCATGTGGTTCAGGAGAAGGGTAAAAATTTGCAATGAAATTCATATAAAGTCTCTCATATTAGTTAGAAGCACTTAGCAAATTGATATGGAATTCAGATGCAAATAAAGTTTTATATTAACTTTTGTTAATATTGAGAATTGAGTCTTATATTAAAGAAGAAATATTGAAGTGATTTTTAATAAATTGAAGGTTAGGGTAAAGAGAGGATAGTAAGAATAAAATCTAAATTAAAGATTTTATCTTTAATAAAGGGTTTGATTTTAAATGTAAGAGAAGAGGTAGGTGAAATATAGTAAATTAAATTTACAAATTAAAATTTATATGACAATATATGTATGCAGTAAATAAAATAGATTTAAACTAAACTAAAATAACTCTTAAGTAAATTAAAATTTATGTGTCCATATGTATGTAATGTAAATAAAATAGTTCTAAAATAAAATAAGATAAAACAAGTTTTTAGTAAATTAAAATTTATGTGTGTATGTTGTATAAAGTAAAATAAAATAACTTTTAGGTAAGTTAAAATTTATATGTCCATATATACATATATATAATAAATAACATAACTTTATCATTGATGATATGTAAATTGCATCAATGGAACATTATTTCAGAGAAACAAATCAGTTGGCTGGCCATTTGGCAAATAGAACCTAGTTTCAACAAGAAGAGGAAATCATATCTAATGATTCAATAACTCAGAAGAACTAACTCCTTGACCAATTTTATGATTTTTTTTCATTATGCCAAGAGGTGTTCTACACTCACAGCAAGGGCTAAAATATTCAAATTTTAAGATTCAAATTCCATGTGAACAAAATTCATAAAATGTGTAAATAAATAAATTTGTGAAAGCCAAATGGATAGAAAAATAGAAAAACTTGGGCAGTTATGGAGTGAAATCTTTATCACGTTAAAAAAATAATAATAAATTCATGGAAGCCAAATGGATAGAAAAATAGAAAAACTTGGGCAGTTATGGAATGAAATCATTATTACGTTTGAAGAATATGAAAAGTCTTGCAGCATAGTCTCTTTAAATTAACTCATGTGAGCATATCAAATATTCTAACTGCAAGTAATTTATAAATGCCAACAAATTGGAAGATATCCGTCGGCATACTATAGATATATTTTTTTAAATATAAATATACTAGTTGTTACTACATATGCTGTCATATGTGTTGTCATATAAACAGTAAGCTTATCCATAAAATAAATTAATAAATAACATAACATAACTTTAAATAAAATATAATATTTTAAACAAAATTTAGAATTTTTTTTAGATAAATGTATTTAAAATATCTATACTAATTAAATACAAGATAGAGTAATCAAAAGTAGGACCTATAATTTAATTTGTTCTTAGCCCACGTTGACCTAATAAAATAAACAATTTCATTAGGTGTAATATAAATTGTTTCTCTCACAAGCTATGAAGTCTAACACTCATCTCATTTTAAACAACTTCTAAAGATTACAATACACTGAACTTGCTAGAGACTATTTTGTGTCCTTTCCCCAGTGATTGATGAAAATCTCATATGCAGTAATGGGAACAAGATAACAGGAGGAGGCACTAGCATGAGAAAGCGGGGGAGAAGAATGGGCAGGAATAATATTTCCCATGGTAGAAAGGGTGATCGGTAACATAGCTGTGTTTACTATGGGGTCAGTGCAAGAAGTTGGGTCCATTTTTTGGCCAAAAAGTGGAAGTGTTTTCCCTGATATTTAGAATTTGTCACATTTGACCCTAAAATTTGAAGCACTTAGAGATGGAATCTTTAAAAAAATCACTAAATATAAAATGTAGTACTCGGAGTCTAGTTTTTAAATATGTGATTTTTTTCAATACCTAGATGATACAAATTGATTTTCAATAGACATTTCTAAAAACCACTATTTAGAAGTCACTTTTTTTAACTATACCATGGACGTGTACGACCAACATAATTTGACCTAAATAAAATTATTTTTTAAAATCCTTTTGGAAAAAGATGTGTAGTACAGTGAAGTTTGATGAGGATATTTTTTTATAATTTTTTTCCAAATATTTTTTTAATTAATTTTTTATTAGGCCTAATTGCTACTTTTGAAAACCACTCGTGTACGGCCAACATAATTTGAGCAAAAAAAATCATAATTTTTTTTAAATTTAAAAATTAAAAGTTATTAAAAAAATACAAACACCTGTCATTTCAAGTTTTTGGACCAGTTTTCTCATAAATTAAATAATAAATAGAAGAACATGTCCAATGAAAAAAATTATATATATTTGAAAACTAGACAATGCCATCTGTAATGGGTTTTCATTTCGTAAAAAAAATCAGAAAAAATGGTCCTTAGCCATATAGGTAAACTTAGTGTTTCTTCTTGTTCTATACTTAGAAAAAAACTTGCTGGTCCAAGGCTCAAGGTCTGCCAACCATGCCTATCCCGAGCCTAAAACCCAAGGAAAGGGAAGGCAAAAGGTGGTCAGTGATTTCAAAATTCATAGAACGGGTACCCGTTATAAAATGGGTATGCATTACATAACGAGTACCCATTATAAAATGGGTACTTGTTTATAAATATAATGGGTACTCGTTATATAACAGGTACCCGTTATTTTTAAGAATGGGTACACATTTCTATTATATTTGCTATTTCCCATATCAGGGAAAAACTTACAGTTACTGTATCCCTGCAACTTGTAAGTCCGATCAGTATGGCCTGATAGTGACAATTTCTGTATTTTTTTACTTACAAGTGTTTTGTTAAATCTCTTGACAAGTCATATTCTATTCTGATTTTGAAAGAAGTCAATCATATGAACAATTATGAAGTGAAATCAAGTGCATGAGCTATTTTCAAGAGGAATAAAGAAAGAAGGTTTTTGTTTTTACATCTACTTTTTACTTCAAAATCTATGGAACAAAGGATCTACATCTAATTTTACTTCAAATTTTCAAATAAGTACATCAATTATGAAACTAGATTAAGTATCAATTGTTATTTTATCAAGAGGGTTTGGTAATCATGGGATCAAATCAACATCAAAGGAAAAAATAAAGGAGGGTAATGACACCTCAAGAAATTGAAGCAAATAGAGCGAAGGAAGCAAAAAGGAAAAGAGATAGAAGAGCAAGGATTCAAGAGATGAAGAATATTGAAGCATCTAGTTCTATGAGTATTGAAGAGAAAGAGATTCAATAGACTATAAATGATGGGATGAATGTAGATGATGCAAATGTGGAAATGATGAATTTGGAAGAAAATGTGTCTATAGAAACAAATGCATGTATGTCTTCAACCCAACTTTCGAAGATATGGAAAATGTGACTATACAAACAAATCCAGGTATGTCTTTAGAGCCAGCTTTCAATGATATGGAAAACATGACTATAGAAACAAATCTAGGCGGGAGCCAACTTTCAATGATATAGTATACATGACTATAGAAACAAATCCAGGTGTGTCTTCGGAGCCAACTTTCAATGATATGGAAAACACGACTATAGAAACAAATCTAGGTATGTCTTCAAACCCACTTATTGATGATATGAATGAGAATGATATCTCTTTTAGGAGTGAAAATGAAAATGTTTTATTTGAGATTGAAGGAAATTTCTTGGATGCAAATGACAACTCATGCAAATAGATTATATAAAATATTTTTTTATAGAAAAAGTCTTGGATTTCAATGTCAACTTATGATACAATTGATGAAGATGTGGAAATTGCGAAAAGTAATGAAAAAGTTAGGCATCTTTGTAAAACCTAAAAAAAAAGATGAATCAATCAAGCAAGTTTTATCTAGTGTTACTAATGCTATTGATTCTATTGGTAAAAAGAGTTGATCTAAAGATAGCAATGTAGCATGAAGAGCTATAATAACTGCTTTAGTCAATAAATCATCTTCTAATAAAAGAATGATAAGTAAGACAAGTGAAATTCTAAATATAAATCCTAAAACTTTGAGAAGAGCAACAAAGAGAAGAGAATCTATTGAAAAAGATCCAATTAACTAATGTTGGAGTTTTACTGGTAGACTCCCAAGGTATGACATGAAATTAAATAGTGAAATCAAATTTTTAATTAAAAAATATTGGCATGATAATACAAGGTATCATCTAATGTTAGAGATGTTTTAAAATTACGAGTGGGGTCTAAAATTCATGATCCTCATCCAAAACATCTATTAGACATGACTCAAACTGAATTATATAAAAAATTCATAGATGATTTAGTGTTAGAACCATTTAATATTACCATAAGCCAAAGATTTTTCGAGAAATGTAAACCTTGGTATGTGAAAATTAATAAACAACAAATCTCTTGTTGTTGTAAAACTCGTGCAATTTCATTATTATTATGATGTTTTTTGATATATACATTCTACTTTGCATGCTGATGAAATTATGCAGGAATGTGGTATTAATATGCCACCTCAAACAATTAAGGAGTTTGTAGTAGGTTTGTTTTGTGAAACATCTACTAGATACTTATTTTATTTAAAAGCATGTATTTCAGGACAATGCAATAGATGTGGCAACTTTTTATTGTTAGGAGAATGTATGCATGAAAATATTTCACATGAATTTGGACAACAATTAGTGGATGTGAAAAGATTAAAAAATGTTGAATATTCTTTAAAGGATGGAAAAATTGGAAAGCATTGTGAGTTAGTCACTGAAAAAATTTGTGTGCATGCATTCATCAAAGATTTTAGGATAATATTGTATCCAAATATGTCAAACACTCCCAATATGCTTGGTGGCTTGATGGACAATTTCGTTCATGTAAAAACACATTTCCAATTGGAACTATCCTATCAGTGGTTGACTCTGTAGAAAACTATACTCTTGCTCCACAAGAGGATATTCAATCTCAGTATTATAATTTAGTGCAAGTGGCCATATTTGTTCACATTGTATACAGACATGTAAAGGATAGTACAGAAGATAATAGAAAATTTTTGAGAGTATAATTTCTATTTGAGTGATAACTTGTTACACTCTTCAGAGTTTGTGCAACATTGTTTCACAAAATTTTATGAAAGTTTAAAAGAAAGAGGAATCCAAATGGCACAACATTTCATATGGTCAGATAATTGTATAGGGCAATTAAAAAATGCAAGAATGTTTTATTGGCTATGTAGGGCTCACAAAGAAAATAATATCCGACATATGTGGAGTTTATTTGAAGCTAGACATGGTAAAGAAGAACATGATGGAGCTAGAGCATGTGTGGAAAGAGCTCTTTCTAGAGAGCAACTAAAATTTGAGGATGCAGCCAAATTTAGAGATGCACATGCAATTGTGGATTGGTGCAATAAAAAATTATCTACGAGATCAAGTGAGAACTCTACAATTCGATGATTCTTTTGGTTAGTTGAAGAAGAGAATATTCCTACTCAACTTGATTGTGAGAAAATAACTGGATCAACAAAATGGCATTCATTTAAGAGTTCAAATGCAAGCACATAGACTATATGGACTAGGGAGCTTGCATGTTTTTGTCAATTTTGTATTACAGGTGATTGGGGAGCATGTGAAAATATAGAATGGGTTGAAGAATGGAAACAAAGATCCTTGACACCTATAGAAACACAAGATCAACTTGAAACAGCAATTGAAGATGATAATCAAATGTTTGCATTAGATAACTATGATCATGTTTCAGACTTGTACAAGAAGGTACTTTTATTTTCAATATTTTTTTATTGCCATTTTTTTGTACATCTATATATAATTAATTATATATGTATGCATCTACAAATTTATGTGATTTAGATACATGTCACACTTTATTGAATTACATATTTTTTTTTGTAGGACATGTGTATGTTGTTGTTTCACCTGAGGGCAATGAAAAGGAAACCAAGTATTGGTTGGCTTGATATGTTGAGACAAAACAAAAGTTGTTACATCCTAGAGTAGATCATGATAACATGGAATATCCAACAAGTTTTGTGGTTGTTGTTGGTACTTGGCTACAAAAATATCTAATAAGAAAGAATGGTTTGCCTGCATTTGAAGATTATGAAACACATAAGAAGATCATACACTACTCACATTTGGTTGTGGCAACAAATATAAAACTAGTTAGATATCAAGGCAAACCTGCTAATAAATAGTTATGGACACTTTCGATGGAAGAACATGAGTCAATTATAGATGCATTAAAAAAAAAATGAGGATGCAGATGGTACAATGGAATAAATTTCTAGGTATGTAAACCATACTCTTACATCCCCTAAATCCATCCTCTTAAATGTATCATATAATTTTATCTAGTTACATGTAATTCATCAATGTTTTCTGTTTTTGGTATATAAATTCTTTCATTCTCATTTCACCTTCTATATTATTCCCCTTGTCTTAAATTTTGTATCGACTCATGTAAATGTATAGTTAATTTACTTGTACATTTGAACATTACTTTTGCAGGTGTACCCTAGACAAGTAGTCAAATTTGCATGATTGTCAATAGAAGTTTTCACCATACAAGTATGTGAGGTCATTTTCATAGTCTTCAACTAAAAGTGAATGCAAATTAGGTAATTGTATATACTTACATTATGGCTTTCACA
Source organism: Cunninghamia lanceolata (assembly GCA_027924645.1). Taxonomy (NCBI): domain Eukaryota; kingdom Viridiplantae; phylum Streptophyta; class Pinopsida; order Cupressales; family Cupressaceae; genus Cunninghamia; species Cunninghamia lanceolata. The sequence goes on along the minus strand of BSBN01000374.1, from coordinate 482,048 downwards.
TTCAATATGTTATCTAGTTACACAATGCATCAATGTGTTGTGTTTTTGGTATATAAATTTTTTCATTCTCATTTCACCTTCTATATTATTCCCCTTGTCTTAAATTTTGTATTGACTCATGTAAATATATAGTTAATTTACTTGTACATTTGAACATTACTTTTTGCAGGTGTACCCTAGACAAGTAGTCAAATTTACATGATTGTCAATAGAAGTTTTCACCATACAAGTATGTGACATCAATTTTGTAGTCTTCAACTAAAAGTGAACACAAATTAGGTAATTGTATATACTTACATTATGGATTTCATATTCAACATGTTATCTAGTTACATAATGCATCAATGTGTTGTGTTTTTGGTATATAAATTCTTTCATTCTCATTTCACCTTCTATATTATTCCCTTTGTCTTAAGTTTTGTATTGACTCATGTAAATATATAGTTAATTTACTTATACATTTGAACATTACTTTTTGTAGGTGTACCCTAGACAAGTAGTCAAATTTGCATGATTGTCAATAGAAGTTTTCACCATACAAGTATGTGAGGTCATTTTTGTAGTCTTCAACTAAAAGTGAACGCAAATTAGGTAATTTCATATATATATATACTCATATATTTCTCATCCATCCTCTAAAGACACCCACTTGTACATCCCCTTAATTCATCCTCTTAGCTCCCCTTAAGCCATCAAGTTTTATCTTATACTTTGTAAATTGACTTGTGTACATCTCTCCAAGTAAGCTATCCTCTTTTGTATCCCCTTAAGACATCCTCTTCTAGCTCCTCTTTTAATTAATCCTCTTATAAATCCCCTAAAGTCATCCTCTTATGTATCCCCTTAAGACATCCTCTTGGCTCCCCTTAAGCCATCGTCTTACATCCTCTTTTGTGTTATCTAGTTACATATCGCATCAATATTTTGTGTTTTTGGTACATATTCTTTCATTCTCATTTACATTCATTATTTCTGGAAGGTGTATCCTACAAGTAGATTTTCCCGTGATTGCCACTACAAGATTTCATCATAATATAAATGGTAGATCAATTTTGTAGTCTTGTCAAACTAATAACATGGACCTATAAGCTAATTGTATAGATATACTCATATGTTTCATAATGGACCTTTTTTTTGTTTTGAGACTCTTTTTATGATCTATGTATTTAATTTTCATGCATCGAATATTATTTTATGATTGCCACAAATGATATTAGTGTAGAGGTTCAATAAGTATATAGTTTGTATTTTTCCTATCATTTTTGTACCCACTTTAGCTATGTTTTGAGATCTGTTGATTTAGCATTTATTTTATATTATTTAAATGCACAAAAGTTGAAAAGACTTGTATAGAATATATCCATCTACTCACTCTAAATCTCATTCATTCATGATTGTGTAGTAGTGTCATGATAGTTAAAGGGAAATAGTACTAGGATAGTTTGCATATTTTAAATGGTTTAATATCACCTCTATGAATGCCATAGTCCTCCTCTATATCCTTCAATCATTGTCTTGAACAGTCTAATGCTATCACCAATAAATATGGGACTGTGCTATTATATTACCTAGGTGTAGTCATAAGTATCATGGTATGGATTGAGTCATTGGTGTTGTAGAGTTATTTACGACTGCTAAGGTAATAATGAGGGTTATCATGCATAGGTAAGCTAGTAAATAGTCATTATTTCAAACTAAATGACTACCATAAAGGTTACTCATTGTCATAGCAAAGAGAAGATTATTGTCATGCATGAAGATTATTGCCATATCTAATCTAGACTATCATAAATCATTGAGATGTTCTCATAAGAGCAATTCAAATCTAAAAATTAGCCATAATGAGGTTATATCATCTAAAGTCCATTGCAAAAATCCATATGACAATAATAAAACAAATAGGATAGTCATGAAACAAATAGGACACTCATGAAACAATAAAGTAATCATGTTAGTCAAGAGGTTTTCATAGTGATTGATGATCTTATATCATTCTAAATGGTCATATGCTAGATAGAGAGACATGTATTTATGGCACCAAGTGGCCTTCATGAAATTCATAAGAGGCTACCAAACCAATTATAGGATTGTCCTAATGAAACAAGAAAGGACTAGAAAATGCATAAGTGGTCATCCCAACACCTATATGATTGTCATAACAATCCCTAATAGCCACTTGCCTTCATGACCAATCAAAGATGTTATTAAGAAATTGAAGATAATCCCTAATACCCACTCAATAGAACTACTAAGAGAATGGCCAATCAAACCAAGACAAGAATCTACATAGCAAAAGGAATCTCAAAAATGAATAATTCCCTAGCACTAGAAACATTCTGAGTAATCATTATAAGGGATTAATGCACCAACACTGTCAACCAATAAGGTATAAAAGAGAATATCTCAAGAGAATGTATAAATACAAGAAGAGATCACTTGGTGGATAAGATTTGAATTTCCTTCTAGTTTCTTGTTGCATCATGGTATGAGGTAGGTGCAACTCTACTAACTTATTAGGAACTATTAAGATTCATGTTCATTGATCGTTGATAAAAAATATGTTGAAATATACATATAAAATGAATGTTTGATTATATTTTTTTTGTAGCTTATATTGTGTGGATAAGATTTGAATTTCCTTCTAGTCTCTTGTTGCATCATGGTATGAGGTAGGTACAACTCTACTAACTTATTAAGAACTATTAAGGTTCATGTTCATTGATTGTTGATAAAAAATCTGTTGAAATATACATATAAAATGAATGTTTGGTTCTATATGCTTTTTCTTCTAAAGAGTTAGTTTCTTTACAAGAATTGAATTAAGGTTCATGTTCATTGATCGTTGATAAAAAATCTGTTGAAATATACATATAAAATGAATGTTTGGTTCTATATGCTTTTTCTTCTAAAGAGTTAGTTTCTTTACAAGAATTGAATGCTTCATTTGAATCATGTTTTGAATGTTTTTTTAAGGAAGATTTTGTTTGGACGCTATCAAAGTGAGCCTAACATCCTTATCATTTTATCATATTTTGTAATTCACTTTACCATATGTAGCAAATTGGACTAGGTATGTTACCTTATGAAGAAGATTAGTCCAAATTTTATATTGAATTGCTCACATACTGGGTTGAGCCTTACACCGTTGTATTTTGTAGGTTGTTTCAACTTTTGAAGAAAATTGTAATAGGTGCATTTATCTTTTGAAGAAAATCACTCTAGCTATTGCATTGGATTGCACACATCTCGTTTTATTGCCAAATTAATTGTTGTATTATAGAGTAAGTATGCTTGTCTACACTAGACTATTAGAGTGAATGACCTTACGTTTTGATTATGCATGCATCTACATGAACCCCATCTTTAGTTCCAACATTCTTGCTACTATAACTACGAAGTCTACTTTAACACATACATGAAGGGAAATGCAAGGTTTATCCTAGGTAAATTACCTTGTTATAAAGTGCCCTAAATTTTGGCTCAAGTTTTGCTAGAGAATGTCCTAAGTTTTATGAAGTTTGGCAAAATTCTATACAAGCAAAACAACTTTTTCATCTTTCTTCTACTAGTATCATCTTTCTTCTACTAGTAGTAGTGTATTTGGAGTTGGAAGAGCAATTGGAATCTATTAAAGTATGAAATATTGGAAAATATAATAGACTTCAAAATTAGAGAATCCTTTTGCACATACATTGCAACCCTTGTAGCTATGCTAAATGACATGCAAATAATTGTCCAATTGCACACTCCTCTTATGATAAATGCAAAGATCATGGACTATTATGTGATTAACTACAATAGTCTAGCAATTAGTTTGAAAAGGAAACAAAATGAAAATGTACAACTAACAACCCAAAAGCTTCCAAAATGATTGCCAAATGTCACTAAAAAAGATTGAATTGAAATATGAATGATTAGGAGTAGCAACTATAAGTTCTACTCAAAATGTGTTTGAAGAACAAATCTAAAACTTGTGGATCATCAACTGTCACATTATAAACTCACATAAAAAATTAGTTTGTTGCTTCACCATTGGATGGGCACTTCTTTTGTCCTTTTTAACTAATGCAAATTGATTTATGATTATTATTCAATCCAATCACACAATTAAATTTTAACATTTTCTAACAAAAATAAATAAATGAAAAATAAAAACTTTCAAGAAAGTAATTAATTTTTCATAATTAGTCACCCATTAAAATTGAATTGAAAGATAAACTAATCCATTATTATTATCATAATTAAATTCTCCTCTCATATCCCAAATTTAGACATAATCTATTAGATAATTATAACACCAAACTTATCTATTAGATAATTGTAACACCAAACCTATCTATTCCACTATGTAAATTAACTTAATTTAGGTTTGGGAGGTGATGTATTAGAATTTTGAATATAAATATAAATGAAAACATTTAATTAATTTTGGCAGTTAATAGATTGTTCACTATTTCAGTTATAACTATTGAACCATAATGCATAATCACTTCTTAAATACATTGGAAGCACTACAAAAAATATGAACTAGGTTGCTCTTAGAATTTGGCATATTGATCCCAAGTGTCATGAGTTCAATATGGAGTGTTGCGGATCTAACCTTCCACAAGGATTTGATTTGTGATGTGTGGATTTGAACTAGTAGAATGTGGACTTTAAAACCTATGTTGATGTCTAATGATGCACAAGGAGAACCATTATATAGAAATATTGTAGGAGAAATTATCAAATAAAATAGTCATACAAAAATTTGAAAAAAAATGCCTTACATTTTTTCCCCTTAATAGAGTGTTTTAAAAGCAAGGTGAAAACAATATCTTTTCCTACCAAAGATATAGTTCACTATTTTAAACACATTAAAGATAGTTTTTCATTTTAAATTAAAAAATGTAGTAGAGAGAAATCTTCTAACATGTCTCAATTAAATAATTTATAATCTAGAAGTGAACAATGAAGCATATTTAACATATTATCTAACATACTAAAATGTTCAAGCATATAGTAAATAATATATACATGTAGATCTATCTAGATAAGTCCATGAACTACTATAAAATATAGGTAGTGTAATGCCCCTCACTTTTGACTTGTGATAGATGATATTTTCATGTTTCCTATGACAGTTCTAGTATAGTTGATAGTCTTATACTGCATATTTACGGTTTCGAGACATTTGGACTAGTATGTTATGGTTTATGTTGTCATATTTCCTATGACAGTCTTGGTATAGTTGTTAGTCTTTTATTGCACATTTACAGTTTCGAGACATTTGGACTAGTATGTTATGGTTTATGTTCTCCTTGATCATGACATATCTGATGATTATAGACTAATGTTATTTTGAGTTTAATGTGTTATTTGATTATGATTATGATGCATTACTGGTAATGGATGTAGTTATTTGATGATGTGTTTACATAAACGGAACAATGTTGCATTACTCGTGTCCGAGTACCCTACCACGCTGCGACTTCCGTTCATTATGTCTATGACTACATGTTTATATATATATGTACACAACCTTATTGTTTGTTGTAGGATGCAGGTACAGGGCATCGACTCCACCTAAACTAGTAGGTCTGAGTGTGTCCTAGCCAATGGATTCATTGAACAGAGTTAACATGGGGTTCCTTGTCATTATTGTCTATTGCCTGTCTACCTCCGTGTTTGTGGTCTTGTCATCTAATCTTGCTTGTCAGTCAAGTAATGTTCCACCATGAGGATTAACTAGGTCAGAATTGCCTAAATTACATTTGGTAAATTGATGCATTCAAACAGATTTATTAGACTGGGAATATAATTTTGATAAATGAATATAATTGTTTCAATATAAATTAACGTTATATAGAAAATATGATTAATGAAATTATATGAAATAATAAATAAATTAATTACTAAATTATGAGTTGTTTGTAAATGACTAAGTTGGTTGTAAACGAATAAAATTACAATGGTCATAAATTGCATAAATAAATAAATAGATATAAATATAAATTGTGTTAAATGAAATACATAGTTAATATTAGATTAATAAAATAATAATATTTCTTTGGAATATTCTAAGGTTTAATAAAAAAATTAGGGTGGTTGCTTTATACCATGTATTCAGTATTTGGGAATGTGCAAATTTCATGTCATATGCCGTCAGTTGTAGATTTGAGGCTTGGGAATCCCTTGGTAAAAATGAAATTGTTGATTCCTACGGGAATGTGGGTTATTCGGAAGAGAAAGGCATGTTTCTGCATTACCCGAGGAGTTCAACCCTACTTTTGAGAAAGTGGGATTGTTGGGAAGAGGGGATGTTTCTGCATTTATCCGAGGAGTTGAATCTTGGTTTGAGAGGAGGACAGAGAAAAGAGGAGGAAGAAAAGAAAGAAGGGAGGAGGTTAGGTGCAGACCAGAGGCAAGTAGATCAGCTCAACAGGTAAGAACTATTTTGATAAACCTTTTCAAACAATCCACTTCTTTTTACATGCCCTGCAATCATGGTGATTCATTAGACTGCATACTATGAAACAGTTGCTTTTGTACATGTCTGTGCTTTTACATTTCTGCATATGTATACTTGCAAATTACATCTTTATTCCCCCCTCTATTTGCTTTGATGTATGTCTATGCCCTGCTCCAAAGCTCCCATGTAGGCATAAGGCAAGGAAGGCGTAACCTTTTCATCTACAAATTTTATTTGTTTTGAAATTTTCTAACTCTTTCTCAACTGATCCTTTCTGTGCACGTCCTACAATTCATTGCCATCCATGAGACAACATCCCTTTGAGTAATTTTGTCAAATAGCTGACATGCTTTGTCCTTGAATTTTGCCAAATAGAAGGCGTGTCTTGCCTTTGAATTTTGTCAATGGTTGAAGTGCCTTGTTATTTTGTATATATATATATCTACCAGTGTATTTTCAACTTTAATATCTACCAAATCCCCCTTCTGTTATGCTGCTCCAAAGATTCAATTTGTGCATAGGGTTATGGGTTCTGGTCATGCACTTGCCAATTTCTCTTGCTTGAAATTTTTTTAAATCCCTTTCAGCATGTTGATTTTCTTTGAGGCATTTTGCCAAATAGGTCAAGCACCTTGTCTTTGCTCCCATGCTTTGCATACATGCCTAAGAACTATAATATCTGTCAAAAAAAAAAAGAAGTTTTACCTGTCCTATTTCGGGCACATGTGCACACTTGCATATTTCATAAATTCATTGTTTAGAAACCAATATTTGGGATTGGACTGATAGAAATTGAGCTCATTTTGCCAAATGGAATTAAATGTCAAAGGAATTGTGCTATAAACCGTTTGTCTAGGAAATGGAAAATTGATAAATCTTAAAGACTTATTTTCAAATTCCCAATTGCTTTATGTTCAGAAATTTTAATAAATTTGACCTATTTAAATTAGTTAACATTTTTCTCAGGGAGTTTTGAATGAATGAAATTCTCTGTTAGAGACCAAATTTCTGATTTTAGCATTTGTACAGGAAGGTAATCTGTAACATTGTTATTCATAATATTATCTTTTTCCTATGATCTTTAGCAAAGTTTATGTACCTTAGCAAATGTAATTGATTTGAACTGTTTTTGTTTGAAGTATTGTGGCCTAGGTTCAAGCTACTGAGTGAGGTTTGAAAGAAATATAAAATTTGAGTGTTTATGGTTCATACTAACAAAATAAATGATGTATCTTTCATGCAAAATAGATTAAGAAAGAAAAATAAACATTTAGATGTTATCTTGAGGCATGTTGTCAAACGGTTCAAGTGCCCTCTCATGCTTCCACATTTTGCATACATATCTACTATAGCCGCTGCAATTTCAACATCTATCAATATCCTCTCTCCTTTATGCCTTATGGATGTCCATACCCTGTTCAAGCTACCATTTTGGCACAGGCGTGAGAATGCTGGGAGAAGCCACAAACCTATTTGAAGTAGTTTGCATTTATTAAAAAAAAATTCCAAGACATTTCAACAAATCCATATTGTGCATTTTCTTGAATCAAAAGTCATGAATTTCACCAGCAATCTGTTACCTTGTGAGTTCAATTTACTGTGGCTTACAAGTGGCAAAGTATTTGTCATCATATATACCATCTCCATACCTGACAGATCTGAATTTTATTTCTTGCATAAGCTATAATTCATTTCTAACTACTTTTCCCTCTTGTGCTCCAATCCAATACTTCAATACATTTCAACCAAAAAAAAAAGATACGGCTGCAAAGAACACCAGCAAGCTTTCAATAATCAATGTGTTTCATTAAATCAAAAATTTTGAGAGTATCCTCCCAAAATCCAATGAGTGTATTTTACAATTATAACATCATATAAAACATCTTATCTCATGTCTTCATTTGCTTTTATTTTTTAAAAAAATAATATATATGGACCAATTCATTTCCTAAATTAAAAATATGTTCTTTTTAGAAATAAAGAAAAGCCCAGATAACTCTCTTTTTCTTAACATTTAAATTAGAAACTAAACTCTTCTCTAATATAAACTATTTCTTTTTAGAAATATATTAAGTTATAATTAATCCTTTTGAATTATTTTTATTCTTTAAATTGAGCTAGAATCCTACATTCTTTATTTAAAGAAAAGTAAGAAAATAAATTATTTTGTAGAAAGTTTCTTAAACTTGATTCAATTAATTTGTGATATTATATTTGCTTAAATATGTAACTAATTCCTATATTAGAATAGAAATTAGAGAAAAATAAAATTAATTAAGTATTAAATTGTAGAATGAATGTGTTAGGGAGAGAAAAATAAATAAATTATTCTTTTAATGATTTTGTTTCTAAAAATTAAGAAATAGATTAATTTTAGAATGATTTTGAATATTATCCACATTGCATGTTTATTTAATAGAGAAATAGATTATTTAGAATGATATTTTTTTTAATAGAGAAAGGATAATAATTATATAGAGAGTTTGTATATTGTAAATGATAAATAGGAACCCTCAAGTTTATCCTCAAGGGTTGAATTTAAATTGCATTGTAATTATTTAATTAACTTGATTTATAAAAATGACAAATAGTGGGTTACTTTAGTTGTGTTAATGATATATAAATATATTTGTATCTTTGTAAATCAATTAAATAATTATTTTAATAAATATTTATATGTAGTTAATTTTTATTGTAATTATAGATTTATTCCTTAATAAGAATACAATCAAATGATAAGTTATATTTTAATGTTAATATACTATTGTAACAACTTAGTCAATTGTAATCTGCTATAGTGGATTAGTTGTAAAGAAGGCATAATTTAATTATAAGTGCATTGATATTGAGAAAATGTAAATTGCTAGTAATAGGTTTAGTAAATTCAATTTGTGGGTCATGAACTAGTTCATATAGTCTTTTGATATTGTATCTACCTGTGTGGCTAGTTTTCCAGAGGGTTAGAATGGGATGTCTTGATTTCATGTATTATGTTGATAGATGTCTTAAGACCATGATGTTTTGAGAAGCATGATTGTCTCTAGTTATGTATGGACTAAAAAACAAGGTGAATGATAAATGTACTTCTTGAGTATGTATTGTTGTCCATTTGGTTGTATTTGTCTTTTATCGAGTTTGGTGGTGAGTTGTGGCATGGATAGACATGAAAATCATAAAGATGTAATGAATACATGTTGTTATGGGCAATGGATTAGGAGTTCTGCCTTATGATTATGTTTTGGTATGCAAGAAGGGTCAATGCCTTGCATTGTTATATATACATGTTGATATGCAAGATGGTTAATGCCTTGCAATGTGTATGAAAAGTTTTATTGTTATGATGATATATGTGTAGCTTGATGGATGGGGTTTCCTAGGTGCGGATAGGGGGGTGGCTTCCAATGTGGGGCCGGCACCCAAAGTGGCTTGTCAGGGTAACGCATTGGGAGTTGTTAATCCAGTGATAACTTAATAATAAATTTAGAGGGTTGGGTAGTTTTCACATTAATCAAGATAATTGGATGCCTCACTCATGCCTGTAGTGCTTGTTCAGGCTAAGGATGAGATGAGAAGGCCGTTGTTGGCAAAATCAACTTCCTTGTCCTCTTGAAAGGAATGTTGATTCCGCATGTATCACCCTATGGGGCCGGCGTCTAGTGAGAGACTGTCAGGGTAACCATAGATGGGGGCCAGCGCCTAGCGAGAGACTGTCAGGGTAACCCATGGATGGGGGCTGGTGTCTAACTAGAGACTGTCAGGGTAACCCATGTTAGGACCATGTGATGACACTCTCCTTACTGCAGCCTAGCTTTCCCTAGTTGTACTCTCCCCATTTGTTAAGTGTTTGCCTCTGGAAGTACTGTTGCGTTGTTTGTGATATGGACTTGTGATGTTGGAGTCATGTGTTGTTTTAGTCTACTATCTACCTGACTGTATGTTGTAGTGGGAACCTCATGTTAACTCCTAGCTCGGGGGGTGGACCTTAGGGTTCCACATGGTTGGGTGGAAGAGCTTTATCCATTGGTTTTTACCTTGCCATTGTTCGAGAGCGAGGAGGATATACCTTGTGCATCAGACATCAGATCTTGTACCTGTTTATGAAGACAGTTATTATGCGCATGTACTAGCCTGTGTATCAGTTGATTCATAATGTATGTATTCAGATGTAATCAGGATGATGATAATGTAAACTACATAATGATGTACTCATTTTTATAGACTTGAACATGTACATGTAATCTTGATCAAGTTGATTATCTAACTGATGTTATGAAATGGAAATGTATATGTATAATCATTAGTGTAATAGATTTAGAATGTTCTGCCGATGTTAGTCAGTAATGCAAGTGAATTATGTTGATTAAATTGTCAAGTAATGCAACCATGAGACCTTGGAAGACAAGTTGTTAGTAATGATGTGTGTTGATTTGCTAAACATTTCCTGCTATTTTATACAAAATTTTTTTTTTTTGCCTTGCTTAGCTCAAATGTGTTGTTTTCTAAGGTGTTCATGGCGGGGCACTACAGGTAGGACCCATGAAATGTGTACTAAAACATCTACTCATAGTCATCATATAAATAAATACAAATCATAGTTCATGAAATACTGAAATATATCTAGAAGTACATGTAATAGCAAGTTTGACATATATAGTCTAATGGAGGAGGTAAATCATAAAACACACAATAACAAAAATTGCACAGAAAATAGAATGATATTTTATTAATATGGGCAAAACATTACATTACAGAAGCTCAATTACAATTAGGGGATGAATCCCCTACAGGCTGTAACACATTACAACTCCCTCTCTCAAAACTCTAGAATTTTTAGGCTTCTGTAATTCCCAAATCAACTAGGGTTTCTAATTTCCCATCATTCTTGACTCTACACCTTCTAGTATTCTTGACTCTACACCTTCTAGTATTATTAGTCTGCTCCTTTAGTCCATCTAAACTATTTTCTATCCCCTCTCATTGTCTCATTTAGGGGTGCACAAATGCGACTGAAATTCCTGATAAAATTTCTGTAAAACCTTGCCAAACCATGAAAATATCTTACCTCGAAAGCACTCCTTGGCTTAGGCCATTCAATGATAGCCCTCACCTTCTCTGGGTCCATCTTAAGACCTTCCTCTGAGACAACAAATCCCAGGTATACCAACTCCTTCTTTGCAAAACTACATTTTTCAGATTGATCAACAACTTCTCTTCCCTCAGCTTCTCTAAAACTCTTCTGATATGCATCAAATGCTCATCCCAAGTCTTACTAAAAATCAAAATGTCGTCTAAATAAACAATAACAAAACTTCCCAAAAAAATTTTCAGTACCTCATTCATGAGCTGCATGAATGTGCTCGGTGCATTGGTTAACCCAAATGGCATGACTAACCACTCATACAAACCCTCCTTTGTCTTAAAGGCTGCCTTCCATTCATCTCCTTCTCTTATTTGAATCTGGTGATACCCACTCTTCAAATCAATCTTTGTGAAGTACTTGGCCCCACTCAAACAATCCATTATGTCATCCATTCTGGGCAATGGAAATCTGTACTTGATTGTGATCTTGCTGATGGCTCAAGATCCTCCACTCTCCATCTTCCTTTGGTGCTAGTACTGCAGGTACCGTACATGGACATAGGCTCTCCCTTATTGGTCCCTTCCTTAACAGCTTGTGAACTTGTCTGTTCAACTCTTTATTCTCTGCTGGAGTCATTCTGTGGGCTACCTTAATTGGCAAACTAGCTCTTGGTATCAAATCCATTTTATGACTTATCTTTCTCATTGGTGGTAAACCTTCTGGTACATTATTAGAGACAATATCTTGAAATTCTTCCAACATTTCTGAGACTTATGCTAGTACATCTTTACATTTCTCTTGACTAATCTTAGGGATCAATGCAAAGCAATGACGCTCATGCTTCATACCCTCCAAAAACTTTCTACCATCTACCAACCAAATTCTAGCAGTACTACATACCTTTTCTTCCACCTCCTTCAAGGGCTTCAACTTATGACGGACTCCATCCTTTGTTAGGGAGTATGTGTTTGCACGGCCATCATGGATAGCGCTCCTATCATACTGCCACGGCCTCCCCAATAACATATGACATGCATCCATCGGTATGATGTCACATAGCACCTCATCATAGTAGTCACCAATCTTGAACTTCACTAAACACTGCTCATTGACCAAAGCTCTATGGTCCTTCTGCAACCATGCAATCCAATATGGATGTGAATGCTTTCTTCTTGTCAACTTCAACTTGTCAACCATCTCCTCTGAAACAAGATTATCAGTGTTTTCACTATCAATAATAATATCACAACACTTACCTTCACATTTGCATCTTGTGCAGAATAAACTCTTCCTCTCATTAGGTTCTTTCTCCTCATTTAACAAAGTTCTTTTGACAACTAGGGTTTCTCCCATTTCTGCATCTTTAGAGCACTCAGACTGTGCATCTTCATCCACATGTGCAACTCGTGCATTACCTTCAAGTCTTCTATTCATCCTTCCTTGATGTTCCGGAAACTCGTATGCTCGATGCCGTTCTTCTCCACATTGGAAACATGTTCCTTTGAAACCTCCTCTTCCAGGTCCTTGCCCAGGTCTACCTCTTCCTCTTCCTCTTTGCTCACCATTATTCTAGTCACGAGGGCAATAGGTATTATCTCCTCTCTGATTTTGACTGGTTCCAGCTTCTTCATTTTTCTTTAGATCTTCATTTCGGACTCCATAGGGTCTTCCACCGGTCCTTCCGCCTTGACCTCTTCCCCTTTGCTTGTTTTCAAATCTCTTATTCAGCTTCTCTTCCACCTTCTAGGAAAACTGGTATGCATCTTCTATGGTGGTCATTCTAACCAGGTTCAACTCTGCTCGAATACTTGGCCTCAACCCATTAATGTAATGGGCTACCTTCTCCTTGTTGGCCTCTCCATGGCCTGTCCTGATAGTGATCTTATAAAAATCTTCTATATACTCCTTAACAAACTTGTTACCTTAATTCAATCCTTGCAGCTTCTTCAACAACTCCATCTCATAGTCCATAGGAATGAACTGCTTCTTCAATTTCTCCACCATCCGATCCCATCTGGTAATCTTTTGTTTTCCTCTTCTATTTCTCTCTAACAGGACCTCCTTCCACCAAATACTGGCATGGCCCTTCAACTTTGTCTTTGTAAACTTGACCCGTTCAAGGTCTTCCACATCTTTATACTCAAAATACTCCTCCATATCATTGATCGAATTAATAAGCTGTTCCAAATTCAAATCTCCAAAATAGGTAGAAACTTCGATCCTAGGCCTCTTTTTGATCTTTGAAATGGCCCTCAACAACCTAACTTCTACAGCCCTCAACAACCTAACTTCTACAGGATCTCCTGCAGCTTCTTGTTTTTCCTCAGATAGCTCTTCTTCAGCTTCATCGTCGCTTTCCTCTCTCCTTCTCGACTCGAGCCCTCTTCGCAGCTCCTCTTGCAATGCATCGATTTGTCTTTACATGGCTCTAAAACCCTCTTCCGTTAAAGCATTCCTCCCACCATGATTTCTTCGTGGAGGCATCTTGATGTCTGCAGCAAACCCACAACCTCAGGTCCTAGTACAAACTACCTCATGGTCGGCGATCTGTCTACACACTCAGGAATGCTTACTCTCATACCACTTGATGAAGGGGGTAAATCATAAAACACACAATAACAGAAATTACACATAGAAAATAGAATGATATTTTATTAATATGGGTAAAACATTACATTACAGAAGCTCAATTACAATCAGAGGATGAATCCCCTACAGGCTGCAACACATTACAGCTCCCACTCTCAAAACTCTGGAATCTTCAGCCTTCTGTAATTCCAAAATCAACTAGGGTTTCTAATTTCCTGTTGTTCTTGACTCTAAACCTTCCCCCTTAACTCCACTACCCTAAGGGTTCCCAAAAATGGTTATATATAGCCCTTTTTGGCGACCACTAGCTTAATTTCAAAATTTGCATCTCCCTTCAAAAATAGGTCAACTTTGTGGGGCCAAAATTTTCGATCTGACTGTTAGAGTTTCAATTATAATACCTTTTCAGAAAGCTCTCGAAAAGACGATGGTGTATAAATGTTACCAATAGGTAGGCTGCTTGGGTTTCCCATCAAATTTTAGGCCCATCCGGAGCCTCTAAGTGCCTCAAATTTGACCTTGAATATTTCAATAGGATTTTTGGATATTGAAATTTTAATCTCACAAATGACAAATGATATTGAAGTGATTTCTTCACCATTAGCTTCAATTCACCATTCTGGAGGTCCGTGTGAGATTTTATATCCAATCCTGCACAAAAACAAACGTACTAAAAATAGTAACCCTGCCAAATTTAGCCCTTATTGAAAAGAAACAATACATTTTTTATTTTTTTGGGTTGATGCAAGATTGCTCTTACACCCTAGATGCTCCTGCATCATAGTCAAAGTCCTAGTGGCATATATAAAAAATAATGCACATCATACAATTCAGTCTATAAAATAAATATCTATGTCAGGTATGATCATCACTTATGTTCAAATCTGAAAGAGGCCTCTTTCTTCCTCGTGAAATAGATGGATCTACCTCATGCTATACACAAGAGAAAGAAACTTGCAATCAGATTTAAAAATTTTTAAAATGACACATACATGTGCTTCTGAAATGTAAAATTATTTTGAATTTCATTTGATTGAAGATTTAATTTAATTTATAAAATACTCATAATACATATTTAAATCTAGACTTTAATGTATGATTAAATTACCATATGATGTTGGTCATCTCCTCCCACATTCTATTGCCCAAGTGATCGTAAAGCATCAGGTGTTAATTCTTGGATATTCAAATTTAAAACACTCAAGAATTAGGTTACCATCCAAATTTAATTTAATTTATAAAAAATATAAAATTAAATATTTAAATGTAGGATTTAAAGTGTGCATTTAAATTACTGTGCAATCATGCTCATCTACTCCCATATTTTGTTGTCCAAGTGGTATAGTTGTTTCATCTTCTTAACCAAAAGTTTGACCTGCTAATTCCTAGAATTTCAAATAAAGCAAGTTTGAAATAACTTAGAATTTATTTAGCATATAAAGACCTAGAAATTGCACATAGAAAATTTAGTAAAGTTTAGGACCTCAAAATGTGTGGATGGCTCATGAAATTGTCCCTGACTAGCAACCTGACCAATTCTCGCACTCCTATCATCCTGCACTTACATATATGGGTGCATATATAAATTTATATAAAATCAAAAAAGAAACTTAGTACAAATTTAGTACAATTTTTTAAAACACACACCAAGGAATACTTAGGCATAATAGCTGATGATGGAGGATCAGTGCAAGAAACACCTGAGTCACGTGGTCGGTCAGACATGGGAACTGCCACGTGACCTGAGCCTCGCTGCAATAGTAGTGTTTCACATACATGTACATATAGTTATCTATTTATTTATACACTTCTTAATTTAAAATATAATATTGATAAGTTTCAAGAAGAAAATTTAAACTAGAATTAGATACATATGGTTTTAGGGTTAAGATATATTGGTTTACCCCGTAAGGTGTGCCAATCTCTACAACTGTCGATGCGAAACTCAATGTATCAAATCGTGATGTGGCCCTAGAGCAACTTGAGATATGTACAGCAAATAGTTCACAATTATATATTAATTCATTCAATTATTTATATAAATTTTCATACATTCGAATTATGCACTTGAAATATTTAATAAAATGTGGTCAATGTACCTGTGTAGGATTATCATCCGAATATAGTAGATCCAAGTATGACTCCACTTTTGCTATAGCTGCATCTGATGTGGATGTAGGACCAAGACCATAACACGGTTGATTGCAATTTGTAGACAAATGTGCCCCTGACATGCCTGAGGCTCTATGATGAGATGCATCGACTCCTCCATGATGTTCTCCACCACTAAATTCATCTATCATGTGGGCAGCTTGTTCAGTGAGATTGCCCAGGAGTCTACTCAATGCTCCTAATGTTGAGAACACTTCCTGGTGCTAAATATGTGTAGGAATCATGGAAAAAATAGGAGCAACCATAGGAGCAGAAG
Source organism: Cunninghamia lanceolata (assembly GCA_027924645.1). NCBI lineage: Eukaryota > Viridiplantae > Streptophyta > Pinopsida > Cupressales > Cupressaceae > Cunninghamia > Cunninghamia lanceolata. Next base: position 465,500 of record BSBN01000374.1, on the reverse strand, counting down.
GAACGGGTCGATTGGGATCAACTCGTGCCCCTGGTCTGTGTTGTGGCATGCCACGACCAACACCCTAAAATTCTCTCATATCAAAATAATTGGGTTTTTGACCCAATTTAAACTCCACCCATAATTTTCTCAAAAAATATAGTGGTACCTCATAATTAGCATGTGGTGGGTGATCAAACACCATCCACCACCGATCCAAAAAATGTCTCAAAATTGCCTCATGCCTACACCACTTAATTGATATTCTTTTTTTTGTTGCAGGTATAGGTTGATTAGTTTTCGGGTGACGAAAAAATGGGGCTAATGTTTGTTTTGTTATGTAAAGATCATGGATGTCTTTATATGAAAGACCATCCGCATAGAATTGCATCCTCTCCTCCTGCCAAAGGTGAAATCTATTTAGGTATGCATCAATAGACCTAACAGAATCAATAATGGTTTGCATCAATCCAAACCACATGAGGAGGCATCAAGTAGGGTTGATTATTAATCAAATTAATGTTTTCCTCAATTGCATTAATATTTTCATTAATGCTTTGCCACAATTGGGCCTCATCAAGTGGAGGGGGTGGGGGGTTCTGAGGTGGAGGGGATGGGGGGTTTTGAGGTGGATCACGGGGTGGGGGGTTCTCATAAAGAATGTCATCTATTAAAAACTTGTCTAGACTTTGGTCATCCATTAGATGTCTTGCAAATTTCCAAATACAGCCATATGAAAAACTTAAAAATGTATAATTTCACAAATATATACATATTGAAAACTTACAAACAAATATCTATAAATTTAAACTTAATCTAATAGATCTATAATGAAAGTTTAAAATATCCATGAATTTAGAGATCAAGTAATACTAGAAAATTAAACATGCACAAGTACAACTAGTCAAGAAAAATATGGACCTGATTGTTGATCTCTAGTAAGTTCTATACATTTTTACTATTTATTAGATCATTATGATTATTAATTTCGATAATAGGTGATTATTTTATTTGTGTAGATTAGAACTTTAACCCTCTTCTTTTAAGATCCAATAGGAATATTTTGATTTCTTTTGCATTCGTTTCATCATTGCCTAGCCATCTTATTAGATCTATGGGAGAATTAAGGACTAATTCATATTAATTTTTGTTTGAGTGGGAGTTTTGTTGCAATGAACTATAAATATTACTTCACAAGACAAACAAGACTAAGAGAAGTGTATGTGTATCACAACTATCATCATTTTATGCCATATTGCCACTTTAGATGGTGTTAATCATCACTAGACTCCAAAATTTGACCCATCTGTGAATGCACAAAAATGGGTACTTACAAGTCCCAAACCATATAATTTATGATCAAATGATGATGCCTCAACACTAAATATATCTTGTATACCCTTATTTAATCTATCCTCTCAAACACATCTCCCATGCACAGTTTATCATTGTCATTGAAAATCAAAAGACTTCAAAAAGAAGCCAACAACTTATTAAAAGGTCATGCACCTACTGCTTGAATAAAACTACTCTACTATTAAAATAATGAGATTGATATTTCATGAGATGTAAGAGTTCTAATGCTTGGTTTAACCCTCTATCTCTTCCATTTAATCACACCACCATTTTCCTAAGTGATTGCTTTACCTTCACAATTTGAACAACCATGATAATCTTGTGAAGGAAAGATTTAGGAAGGACAAAGGTGGCTTTTTCACATAAGATGGGGTTAGCACAATATTAACTGTTTTGTAAGGGGGTAAAGGGGGATAAATTAAAGTGAAATTAAAGGTACGGTTAGGACATTGAATAGGGATAAAAATTAGATGAAAATGGACATATAGGAACTTTAAATGTAAGACCATGGGAACAACATAGGCAAAGGGAACATGGATGGCTATAGGTGATTTAGGCTAAGAAAAAGGGGCCAAAATGACAGAAGACACACACAAACATGTTAAGCTTGATATGGACACAAAAACATAATAAGGAATTTGTAGGGTGTGTTAATTTCATTATAACATGCATATGCATACTTGTGTACATCTTATTGTGAGGTCTTGTAGGTTTATTCATGGTTTCTAAGAACTTATTCATATTTCTTCATTTCTTTTTAATTATCCTATTAGAAAGACCTCAAGGATCACCCTCCAAGGTTCTGCAAATCTTGAAAAAGAAGAGGGGATACCATACCCTATGACTTGGCTAAAAGTTGTTCTCTCCTTGTTGATGTTTCATATTCTCTACCTGAGATATTTTATTCCCCTTTTCTTAGTTTGAGTAATATTTCTAGAAGAGAGGGATTATATTTTTAGTAGCAAACAAAATCTAAAGATACATCAAATTTACATGCTTTTGTGGGAGAAATAGAAACTACTTGGCCACATCTTTTTCTTCTCTTCCTATTACATTGATTACATTTTCTGATGAAGAGATTCCACAAAATAATAATTATGGTCCATTGTATTTTGTTGGAACCATAAAGAATCTAATCAATTTAAATGATATACTCAAAGCTCCCATAAATCAATAGAACATATGTACTAAAGACTTTTTGGTAGCTAATCATTTGAAACCAACCTCTTGTGTACACTTTCATGAATACCATTAGAAATGATTAATGGGATATTGATTTGTACTTTTGGTTGTCTCATGCTTCCAATTATAATTAGACCTAAGGAAGTACTTGTGTTATGTCATGGTGTAACTACTTTTGATAGATTCAATTTTTAGGAGATACAGATGATAAGTGCTTTTAGAATAGAGGCGAAGAGGTTTAATGGAACCAGCTTTGACCTTTGGAATCTTAGGACAAACAAATTGAATGATAAGTTGATAAAAGAAAGACAAAGAAACTCATTCAGCTTTGCCTCAAAAATTGAATGTTTATAAATATTTTAGGACAAACAAATTGTAAGAAGCCTAAGTAGGGTAAGTTAGGGAATTTGTATTACACAAATTCCTTTGTCAACAAGATTTTCGTACAAAATAATGTTTGTTCTTTAAATATATGGGTGATGGTGATTTAGTAACAAAGCACCTAAATTAGTTCAACAACTTAGCTAGTTGGAATTTGTAGATGTGAAAATGGATGAGGAGGATCAATGCATAAATTTATTGTATTCTTTCCCTAATAGTTGGAGTAATCCCATGATGGTGAATAGTAACAATGTCTTTAATTTGAAGCTTGATGATGTGGTGGGTTTGTCACTTTTTAAGGAGATGAAGTAGTAAAAATTAAATTCCATCAACGATCTTTTGTCTATGAGAACTCATCCTAAGGATATAGAGAGGGACATGAAAAAATACAAGCATGCTAGAAGTCTATTGGGGGATCTTGGTCTCATTGAAAATTGAATGTCAAATGTTGGAAGTAAGGAAATATTAGGAGCATCTAGAGACTACAACTTGGAGAAGAAGGCAAGGAAGCATAAATAGATGATGATATAGACTCAAGGGCCTCCAATGATGATGTTGGTGATACTTTTTTTGTGCATCCTTTTAAGCATGCACACAAGGGTGCATGGCAAGTATTGATTATAGAGCCTTTTCTCATGATTCCCAATTAGGAGTCATTCTTGGTTTATGAGAGCTTTGATAGTGGACATGTGTGTATTTAGGATCTAGTAGTTAATGTATATGTTTCTAACCTAGTTGGTGGCACGCAGAATTGGTTATGAAAAAGATAGGCACGTCATGCATTTGTAAAGAACCCTACATGTTTAGCATGCAAACTAAGCACATTGATCTATGTCATAAGTATTGTGTGTGACATAATGGAGGATAGTTCATGGTTATGTAGTTGAGAAGGTGGATGCCTATATGAATTTGGTGTAGCTGAATTTTCAAATAAACTATTTACTCAAGTATATAAATTAACAATTTTAGAGATATGATAGACATCATATTGCCACAGTACAACATGGTTTTAGGGTTTATAATTTGGTTTTTTAAGTTTTATAGTTTAGGTTTTTAGGGTTTGCAGTACAACATGGTTTTAGGGTTTATTAAAACATACAATCACAAAAAAACCATAAAACTCTAATTTTACTAAAACCCTAATTTTCATTTTAATCCTACAATCACAAAAAAAAAACCATAAAAAACAAGTTAAAAACTAGCAAACAACCAACCTAGAGGAGCTTAGTAGTGATGAGGTGGCGGGAGGAGGTGACAGGGAATAAAAAACTTTGGATTTGTGCTGATAGGGGCTTCAACAACATGTACCCGTTCTTGCCTAGTCGTTGTTGCTGGAGGAAAATGAGCCCGCAGGGCTTTTTTTAAAAAAAAAATATACATTTTGAAAATGGGTACCCATTTAGTAATGGGCACCGAAACTAAATAGGTACCCGTTTAGGCTTGGGTACCTGTTACTATCGTTTAGGTTCGGGTGCCCGTTCCTAAACGGGCACTCGGGTACCTGTTTCTTTGAAAATGGGTACCCCGTTCAGGAACGAGAATTTTTTTCCCTGCGCGACTTCCCCTACATGTGGACTGAGTTCCCTATGCACTGTATAAATTGATCAAAGTATGGGAAGAAGTAATATTGCTCATAGCATAAAATGTTCTTGTCAGTAGCTAGTTTAAAGTTAAACAATCAAACATGGATTTTGGTCAAATATTTATCATTTTTTTTGGTATGGCTGAAGAAGATATTTAAGTAGAGTGATAATTGTGTATCTAATATTAAAATATACCACAAGTTTTCTACTTTAACATCATTCAGTTTAATGATTTTAAATAGGCAATAAGAATTTACACCTTATCAGCACCAAAAATTGGTAAATATTTATCATAATTTTATTAGCCAAAATTAACTAGTAACTATAAAAATGATATTTAAGAAACAACAAATAAGTGAGTTAGCTTTTTTTTAACAAGAAGATCTTCCCCTTTTTTTTATCTCAACAAATAAGACAATTAAATTTTTTTTTTTAACAAGAGGAGACTTTTTTGTATCCCCAAATCATATCTTATCTATCTTATTGACATGAGATAGTGGGGTTGATGAATGAGAAAATTTTCGAGGACAAAAACGTTGTAGCTGGATATGAGAAGAGACAAAGGAACAATGGGAGAAACTAACTTTAGGTTTTTTTCACTATTTTTTTTTGGGTCCATCTAGATTGATTGAAGAATCAGGAAGGCAGGGAACGTCTACCCAAAGTGAAAGACACATTATTATTAGGCCGAAGAAGTTGTAAACTGAGAAAAAGCTGCTCAACTTGTGAAATCGATGGATGCTACTTTCCACTTTCCACTTGGCATGTATGAACATGGATTACGTCTTCTCCCCGCACACCGTTTTGTCGGTTGGAGGTCCTCCCACATATTACACTTTTAAACCGTACTATTTACCTTTAATCATTCAATTGGAAGATGCATGTAAGACCATTCAAGCGTCTTCTGCTGTGATTGTGTCACCAGTTTGAAAATTTAACTGCGGGGCCAAGCATCATTCATTTTTGACTATAGTGTTTATGCCTTAACTAAATGTCAAATGTTTTATCCGCAGGGTGCAAGATAAATTTCCCCGAAGACCTGCCGCGAAGTTGCAACCTCGGAGTACTTTGAATGTGGTATTTACTTTTTCATTGTTTTAATATAGTTTCTGGTTTTTTCATAGTAGTTTTGATTTGTTTTTGTTTTATAAATATAGTTTAGATGTAACATGACGTAGTTTTTATTAATTTTTAAGTACAGTTTATAATTTAATTTTTGATATATATATATATATATATATATATATATATATATATATATAGTTTAATTTAAGATTTTTTAATATAGTTTTAATTTAATTTTTTAATTTAAACGTAGTTTTTATTATGTGTTAAAAAAATATTACCTTTTATTTTAAAATTGACAGTTATTTACATGTCAAATTATTAATATTTAGTAAAAAAATATAATATAAATCGAAACGAACTCACCAATAGACAAGTTTGAATAATCATATCATTCTTCTCATTTTCAAAGTGTAGCAAGAAAGTAAAATAAAACACAAGTTACTTGAATGTACCTCTTTTAAGAAAAGTAGTAAGTTTAACAATTAAAAACTACTAGTTGGTTAAAAAGAATATTATTGAAAGTATATTTGCTGAGAGACATGTTAGGACAGTAAAAATTTGAAATGTTTACTATCTTCTCACTCCATCATATTTGAATAAATCCTGAAAAATATCCCAAAAAACCATAATAAAGATTTAATGTATCTCACAAGGTGTCTATAGATGAGCAGTGCCAAATTTCTTCAAAGTCAATCCATCGGCAAGATGTTGTTTTGCTTACACCGATACATAAGGAATCATTTGAAAATAACCATCGGCGTGAGAAGGCAGATCGGAAGGAGATTTATGGAAGTCACCGATGGAATAAGTAATACCGATGACCTTACATTGGCAAGAGAAGCAAGTGGTCATACCGATCGGTATGACAGATAACTATCGGATGATCTTTTTAAAGTTGCCCCGACAGTATATATCATACTGATGAAGTATTGCGGCAAAAGTTTCACCAAACATCGTGTGGGAGCAACAAAGCAAATAGCTATCAGCAAGAAATAAATTATCGGGATAAGAAACAAGTAAGTCTCCGATACTCAATGTCTTGGCAATAAGAGAGTTTTCGGCAAGACTCACAGCGATACAAGTATCTGTCGGGATGACTCAACATATCGGGACAAAGGAATTAGGTCTCGCCGATTCACAAGTCACGGTGATCAAAAGGTGTCGGTGACACTTTGACATACTCTGTCCGATAAAGAATATGAAAGGACCATCGGTGAGATAATTTGGATCGGGTTATCCTTTGAAAGCTATCCCAATAGTATATTTCATTCCGATGGGAATAAATTCATACATGTTGATACTCTAGCGGCAAGACATTAAAGCAGTCATTCCGATCCAAAAGTAAAATGACTATCGGTGGGACAACAAAGCTCGGGGAAACATAATTATGTTATCCCGATAGTATTAATCACCCCGATAAACAAATTATATCGGTAAGACTCATTTCGTCGAAAGGAAATCTAAATCACACGACGATGAAACAGGTCACGCCGATTGATTGTTCGCGCCATAAAAGCATTAAGGTCGCCCAGACATTTTAAAATCACACCGATAAGAAGAGTTATGGCGATGTGACACTTCACAGCGATGAACATTGAATTGATCAGATAATTAAATACAAACGGCTACGAAATTTATACGATCATTATAATTGCAAAGCCGTCTGGGAAGAGAATACAGAGGAACTCTTGAGGCAAAAGTAGAGGATTCTGATTCTAGCCACCGAACGACAGGTACATATACACAAACCACTGTATAGCCTGTATTTAAATTTTCTGCCAAAGTTTTAAAATGGAAACTCTGGGAAAGGGAAAAGGAAGAAAGTTACAAGGGGAAACCAGTAAGCCTAAAAAACAAAAAACTGAACAAACCCCTGAGGAGAAAGTGAAAGATAGAAAACTCAATCAGGACTTAATTGACCAATTGCCTGGGTCAACTCCTAAGGCCAGGAGGTCTGCCCAACTCAGGGCAGAAGTGGAAAAATTGGAAGATAAACATAAACGCCTGGGAGATATCTAGACCCCAATTCGGGGATATGAGCTTTTCAGATTCCACTATAATAGAAGGTTTAGGAATGCTCCTATGTCAAACCCATGGCACATGAATTTAGGCAAACTGGTTGTACCTAATGTATTCTTGAATGTGGAACTGCTTCAATTGCTTGCCAGACATTACAATTCAGGCCTAAAAGCCATCTGCAACCCACAGGGAGAACCAATCGTGCATCTGTCAAAAAATGCTATTTGTGAGGTATATGATCTAGATGATTTATGCACTGTCCCTATTGTTTATGAAGATCTGGATAAAGAGTATTGGAGAATGGATACAACCTACAATGGATGGAAGTTGCCCATTCATAGGCCCAGGGTTGAAGGAGAAGTGATGCCCTTAACTGAAAATGACGGTCCTCCCTTTCATGTAGCCATATTTGAACCATGTATACAATATACCTATTTCTCTGTAGGCCAAGTCCTGGGTTCAGAGGTCCCCAAGTTCATGACTATTCCTCTAATGGTCATAGCTTCTGACATTCAGTGTCATAATGCAAGGCAATTTGATTATGCTTCTTATATTGCAAATAGAATGGACTCTGGTCTATCTGCAATAAAAAACAGTGCTCGAGCATGCTCTTTTGAGCATTACTCAATGCTTATGCACATGGTGTTATATTATGGCTAGGAAGTAGGGTTATGGCCAAGTGAGTTTCGAGTTGTTGCTGCAGATAAGAAAGGGGAAAAGATACCCATACAAATGTGGACCAGAATCTGGGATAGTAGATATGCCCACTCCAGCTATGCTCAATTTGAAGAACACTGTTTAAAAGTGCTATATAGGTATTTTAACCACCCCTGTGAATATTCAATTTCAACCGAAATAAAATGATTCCTCAGACCAAAAGATTTTGGTGGCCCCCATACTGTCACTCATAATTGGGGAGATTGGTATTGCTTTGAAGATGCTACTATGACCAGAGTTTATGGTTTTGAGGATGCTCCATTCATATTGCCCAAGACTGTCCCTGACAGGCTTGCATATTTAGAGATAATCAGGCAAATGCATTGTTCAAATGTGATGCATTTAAGTTCACATGACAAATAATCGTTTATGCCCAGCACCTTATGTTTTGGAGATTTTACTATGGTTTCAAAAGAAGGTTACAATCTCATTTTGGACAAATTAATGCATTATAACATGATGACTGCTGAGGCCAAGAAAGGATTTGACCCTGAAGGTTTTATTGACTCTGCAAGAAGAAAACAAAATCTTAGTGGATACATGCACATACATTATCCACATGATGATGTCATTACAAATTTATAAGAAGCTGAAGTCGAATTGGTGGTAGAAAAATATAACAGGGATTTAAGTGAAAAGAAAAAGCAGTTAGCAGAGATTGAAGTGGTATCCTCTGAAGATGAAGAACTGACAGAACAAGAGCAGTCACAAGATAAAACAATAGAAATGTCCAAAAGGAAAATGCAACAATATCAGCCTCCAGTTGTGCTACATGATGAGGAGGGGTCTACTGATGAGGATCCACGCCAAACAGCCTATGATTCTTTCATTTCAGATGATCAATTTATTCAGTCAAAAGAATTTAAATCATTCTTGTATAAATACAAAGGGAAAGAGATCAGAGAGTCAGTAGATGATGTTTCTGCTGATAATGAAAAACAACTATTAGATATGCTGAAGGAAACAGTAGATAAAGAAATGCAAGACATGACACCTAGCAAGGGTAGACAGTTGCTCAAGGATGCAGGGTTTATGATTTTTCCTAGTCTGGATTTAAATTTTGCTTTGGTTTTTGATAGTTTTCTGAATAATGCTGATGACAAGTATAAGCTTACTCCAGAAGGAGTTAATGAAGTATATATGGGAACAAGATACAATAATGATGAAAATTCCTTGATGATATGGGCGTTATACCCTCCCCATAAGAAGACAGCCATCATAGATACTGAAAAGACTTTTGGCCATGTTATGACTTTCAGAGAAGGGGAAACTGACCCTATAATCACTGTGGACATTGGTATCAATGTTGCAAAATTGAATAAAGCACAAGCTCAAATGTTGATCAAAGAAAGAGATGCATACAAATTGAATTGTGAAAGATTGACAAAAGAAAATGATTACTTGAAGGATGCTGTTAAGAGCACTTTTGGCCAATCCACAAAAAGAATAACTCAAGGTGAGAGCTCACAAGGCATTCAAGTATTATCCCCTGACCAGGCCACACAAATTCAGATAGATGCATTTGTTACAATACTGCAGAGCAGGTATGCAAACATGGTGCGGTGGTTAAACCAGTTTTGGGATAATTACTCAGAGAATCATAAAGTAGTTAAAGAACATGAAAGACTTGAGAAGAGAATACAAGAAAAATTGATTGAGCTACAAAATAGAAGTGCTACTGATAGTACAGATATCTCTGATGCAAGGGCATTGCTCAAACAGCACCAAAATTACTATGACAAACTTAAAGCTGATGCTAAGGAAGGAGCTGATGCCTCAAACGCAGGAGTACCCAGGATATTTAAAGACAATGGAGAAGTAAAGAGTAAAGAAGAATGGATTGTTGATTGTCAGGTTATATTACACAAAGCCACAGGAGCTCTGAAAGATAAAGCCTCTGCATCTAAAGAAGTTTGCAAACAATTGGAGGAGATGGTCACACTTGATATAATTACCAGAAGCGCTGTTGAGCTTATTGATTATCACCGTGATTAGGAGTATTTAGATCACCTGGCTAAAGTTTATTTATGGCTGAATAGAGCCTAATAACGCTTATGTAATTATTGTTAATGCTTGTTAAGTTGCCAAAAGACTTATTGAAGAGTTATGTCTCTTCATAGAAACATCTATATAAGTTCAAACAATCGATGCTGAAAAATGATCAGCAGTAGAATATATTCATATATACAATCTACAATGTTTCAAAATGACTATGTTGCATATTTTATTTGAAGAAGAAGTTTGAAGTTCTCTGATTCAGTGGTTCTGCTTTGGTATCAGTTGTTTGTTAAATTTATTCAATAGTGTGGCTGTCTCCATTTCTGCATTTCCTTGTTATTCAGATTGATGTATCAAGTATATATTTAATCTGTCAATACACATTTGCTGTATCTGTGTGATTGAATAGGTTGGTGTCCATTTGAGGAATTAAACCCTTCTGATTTAATCACAGTAGCCTGGAAGTATTAAGTTTGGATTACTAAGTAGCGCCATATAATTAGGATTGCCATTCTGTCTCCAAGACAATACTATCTGTTAATCTTGTTTATTCATTTCATTTGGTTCCTTCATGTAAGGATTAAAAATACCTTCTGGTGAATTATAAGATAATTGATTATATTGGTTGGATTGTTAAGAAGAGTTTGTCAGTCATTTCCTTGCACGTTTATACAAGCTATAAACTAAAACTGTGCCAAACAATTAGAATTGTTACCATTAAGAAACCACTAGTCTTGGTCCTTCAATTGACTCTGTTACCCAACAAGGCACTAGTCTTATTTAACTCATTATTTCCTTTTACCTTGATATTGCTTATACCAATCACTTATTAAACATTGTACATAGAATTAATTAGCCAGCTTTTTCATCTATCCTACATCCTATGCCATTGTAGATAGATCTAATTAGTCCATTCATTTACACTCAGACTGTTTTAATATTTCAAGGTTCACCCACCTAGGTGTAACAGGACCTAAAGTGTAGGAAATCATCAAACCTTGAAGGTTGATTTCATCAAGTTAGTTCAAAAACATTGCAAATCCAAACATAGAGCCTGGCATCCTCTTAGGATTAGCAACCTGCATTTTTGAGACCTAACAAGACATTCTACAATGACAGTAAGGGTAGAGTGTAATGGCATGAGTGTGTTAAAAAAAACTATTACCTTTTACCTTAAAATTGATAGTCATTTACATGTCAAATTATTAATATTTAGTAAAAAATATAATATAAATCCAAAATAACTCATCAATAGACAAGTTTGGATAATCATATCATTCTTCTCATTTTCATAGTGTAGCAAGGAAGTAAAATAAAACTCAAGAAAAATGTTAGAAAATCAAATATTGTTAAACGAAATCAATTTTTTTAAAAGTTTATGGGTTAAGAAGGAAAATAATTTAATTTCTTAATTTGAGATTTTTTTTAATTTGTTAATTATAGTTGAGAAATTGATGGACATAGGGTTGAGCGAAGAAAAAAAATGTCATGTAAATAAAACAACTTCAAATTAATATCTCTTGTCATTTAATATCAAAACATAATATTTCCAAAATAAAGGGGTAACCTGGGAGAATCACATATTATTTTTATATTATAGAAAGATCATAATTCTTGTATATTTTTAGACAGCCACATTGGAGCATATGTTTTTCTTTACATTAAAACTATATTTGTTCTAATGTTCTTCTGCAGATACAAGTTGTAATGCCCCGCCATGAACACCTTAGAGAACAACATATCTATGCTATGCAAAGCAGGATAATTTTTTTTTTATATGAATAAGATAACAAAGTAATGTTAACACATCTATACACATCATTTGAACTAACGACTTGTCCTCTAAGATTTCATGGTTGCATTACTTGCCAAATCAATTAACATAATTCAACATACATTATTAACTAACATTAGTAGATCATTCTAAATCTATAGCATTAAATGAATAAACATATACATCTCCATATCATAACATCAGATGAATAATCGACATGATCAGGATTACATGTGAATATACAAATTCCTATACACATGAGTAAATCATTACATTGATTACATTATCACCTTTCTGAATACATCTGATTACATACATTATGAATCGACTGTCACACAAGGCTAGCCCATGAGTATGCATAATCATCTTCCTCAAACTGGTACAAGATCTGATATCTAATGCATAAGATACATCCTCCTCACCCATGAACATCGGCAAGGGAAAAACTAATGGAAATAAAAGCTCTTCCACCCGACCATGTGGAACCCTAAGGTCCACCCCCCGAGCTAGGAGATAACACAAGATCCCACACTCACAGATAGTAAGGAGAACAATAGACTAACACAAGTAGTAGGGTTATACATGACACCAATTACCAAACTGTCCACAATAAACATCACTGACATACTTAACTGCACTTCCAGAGGCACTTACGCAATCGAGGGAGGAAATACAACTAGGGAGTGCTAGACTGCAATAGGGAGGAGTGTCATCACATGGATTGATATGGGTTGTCCTGGTGGACCTTACTAGGCCCCGACTCCCATCTTTGGGTTGTCTTGGCAGCCTCTCCCGATCCCCAGCCCCCATACAATTCATGTAGAATCAACATACCTTTCATGGGGACAGGGTAGTTGATCTTGCCATTCCAAGCCTTCTCATCTCATCTCAAGCCTAAACGAGTACTTGAGCCACGAGTGAGGCATACATTATCTTGATTAATGTTAATTCTGCCCATTTCCCTATTTCATTATAACGTTATCACTGGGTTAAGAAACCCTTCAATGGGTTGTCCTGGAAACCACTTTGGGTTCCATCCCCCATTGAGAGTCACCCCCCTACTTGCAACTAGAAAACCCTACACTGACCAAGGCACTAATCCGCTTACACAATCATCATGACCACATATTCCATATACCAAGCAGGGCATTAACCATCTTGCATGCTCATCCTAGTTACAAGAATTCTTAATAGAATAGGATATATCAATCTAGGGTTACATATGACTCATCACATACTTAATCAACTTCAAGGTCATAATATCACCAGGACTATGCGTACAACTAAACCCTCCTTGGCCTCTACAATCCAACTTCCCAATGACACAGAACTTAACATCCCACTATAACAAAAGCATGAACATTTAATCCAATAGTCTAGATACATTGGTTACTACAGAGAATTTATCATAACAAAGTTATCAATATAAGATTGTAACTTGGTTATTATCCAATCTCAATTTTAGAATAGACTAATTTCATAATTCTATGCACAGTGTAAGTAGATAGTAAACATAAAAGACAATTATCTATATGTAATTATTTCACAATAATTTATTCTCACTTAACACAAAGAGCCAACTTTTATTATAACAGAAAATTAAGAAAATCCTATATTCTAAACATGAGATCCTTCTATGATAACTCTTTCTCTCTTTATTCAAAGATAGCATATAAAAGATAATCCATAATTAATTAAAATCTAATTAAGATTAACTACTTACTATTCTTACCTATACATGACTCTACTCAATTAAAACATCAACTAGCCTTAATTTGGAACTTAAGTCTTTAGAGTTGTTGTATGTTTTTACCATGGTTTTAATTTCTCTGTAATTGGTATATTGTAAATTCTAACTAGAAGAATACATTTCCATTGTCATCTATAAACAATTTATTCTACGTAAAGAATATAACCTTTCCATTTATTCCTAACTGAATCTCATGAACATTTAATGAGAAATCAAAATAAAAAAAACATTGTTTAAATGGTATAAGAAACGTTATAACTACTTATTCCTAACAAAGTTTATAATTAGACATAATGCAATTTATTTATTTATTTTAAATGTCCCCAACTCTCAATGACTTATCTATAAGAAGTAATCAATCCACTGACCAATACATTTATTCATCACTAAAAGCTTGATTTAATTGATAAGTACACAGTTAAAATCCTTTATATCTGCTCTTCTATGAAGCATCATTTCTAATTATTAATAATGCATATTTTACAACGTTAAATAAGTTAATAGAAAAGATTACTCTAACAATTACCCTAATTGCACCCTAAATATTAATATTTTAGGCAACATTTAGTTCAAGATCAAATATAATATATATATCCTAAGTCAGTATAAAACTATACACAATAACCCTAAAAATAATGCTATATTGATAAGAAAGTTAATTAATGTTAAAGAAAAAAAATCTATATAAAAAACCCGAGAGATCACTAATGAAATATAGTGCCTTTCCCAATTTATGTATTGAACTATTACTTTATGGATTGGATTGGAAGGAAAGATTCGTAAAATAATTAAATAAAATAACTTAATTTCATTTCAGCCAAAAGAACAGAAAATAAAATCTATAAATTTTTATTTTATATAATGCGCTTACCACACTTCTTTATGCGCTTACCACGCTTCTCTATAAATAAAATATAGTACTGGAAATAAACCCTAATAAAATAGTATATTTTACCCTAATAAAATAGTATATTTTATACCAGCTTTACAGTAAATAAAATGTAGTGTTGGAAATAACCTTTATAAAATATAAAATATTGTACCACACTTGTAAATAAAATAGAGTGATGTAAATTTAAAAGATAGTATAAAATATTATTTTATAGCACTATATTAAACCCTAACAAAATATAATTATAAACAACAATGAAAAGATAATAATTTAAATTTCATTGTGTAGAAAACATAAGTAAAAATTGGTGACAAAATCTATAAAATATAATGCACTTACCATTCAATTAACTTCTGTTCTTCGGTCTAAAATATTGCAGCCACCTCTTAAAAAACTCCATTGAAATTTATAATGCACAGTGTTCCCAATAAAGTAATTTCCAAAAAGATTAAAAAGCCCCCAAATTCTCCAGGTCAAAATTCCCCCCCCCCCCCCCCCCCCAAAAAAAAAAAGGAATTTTTCCTTTTTAATAAATAATGAAGGGAGGGAAGTTATTTTTCCCACTCCCGTACAAAATAAATTTACAACTACCCCAACTAACTACCTACTAACCCTTATTAAAAATAAATAAAATATATGCAACCAACATAATTTAAACATACACACAATAAATAATTTTACACAAACGGGTAAAACCATTTACCCACACTCACTCACATATTATAATTAATTATATAACCAACTTTATAATATTCTATTTATTTACTATTTTATTATTATTTCTTAATTATAATATTACAGTATAATTTTATTTTATTATCAACTAGGATTATATATATTTATTTATCAATCTATTTTAATGCATAAGATAACCAAGGCATATTATCAGACAAATTAAACCAAAAGCCAAAACAATTACCTAACCACTAACCAGGGTCAAAAGGCAAAACTTCAAGCAACACTAACTAACCACAAAACTTCAAGCAACCCTAACTGGCCACTGATAGTACTTGACAAGGTATCAAACTAGGTACTCATCCTCTTCGAGGATGATGGTTAGGGTGGGGGACCAAGTGCTATCTCCGGTCAACTACTTCCATTGGGTGCAAGGCACACTCAAACCTGCCAATTCAAGTGGAGTCGATGCCTGGTACCTGTTCACTCAAACATACAAGTTAGAGCACATGTACATAATAGCCAAAGCACTAGGGAAGGGACTCTAGCAATCATATCTCATACTCGTATGTCACCCATACGTCTAATGGTATGATGCCACCCTTTCCACCTGTCCTAACAACATACTACTGCATCACCTTATCCAAATAAATCTCTGCATAATAATAATATGCATCATGCTCCCAAAAGTATTAACAGAAGCTCTTGTTCCATCCTCATCATCAGGTTTCTTAGCCAAACTACTTGCACATCCAAGGTGAGAATGGAGGGGTGCTACACAAGTTCAAGCAAATAAGGAACTGCCTTGGAAGTGGTTCACTTAAAGAAATTACTAGATCATTGGAGAAATGCCCCTTGTACTGTGGCACGGGTTCCTCCCTCTCCTTCCTCTATCAGAGCCCGTTCTCCTTCTCAAGGCAACCAACAAAGAAGTGGATCAGCTAGAGACTCTCGGCCCTGCTCCTAGCGTCCTCTGTGCCATGGATCTCACTGTCGTAGATGCTCAACCTCTCCACGTAATCGTGGATGGACTTCTGGCCATCCTGCCAGTGCTATTGGGGACAATGTGGGTTGGCCTACTAAAGGTAATGCTGGTTGGCCTTCAGGTGATAATGTAGGATGGAATGCTCCCAGTCCTTCCAATCCAACTAGCCCTAGTTGGGACAATACAAAAGTTTTTCCACAGTTAAATTTAGCTATCTCACCTCAGCACGAGGAACCAAATGCGCAGAATGAAAACTAGGAGAATGATGATGGTTGGGCACCACCAGATGTCACCCCATACCCCACAGCAATATGGGGGAACCCAGATGACAGGGATCTGCCATCTATAGGCATGGCTTTGGTAGCTTAATTCTTCTTTCTATTATGTTTTCGTTAAATTCTGTTATGCTTTTATGCTTTGATACTTTGATTCTCTAGAACTTTTTGGGCTAGGCCCATTTGACATTCAGGGTGTGCCTTTTTACCACCCATCTATTTTTTGTGAAGATGTTTTTATTTACCTATAATATGTAGATTGGCATTTTCATAAAAAAAAAAAAAATAAAGGGGTAAAAGATATGCCATCATCAACACTAGCATGAAATAAAATAAAACTAAAAAAACTGTTAGAAAATTAAAACATTAATTTTCTATATATTAAATCAAAGAAAAGGGCTACATGTTTTTGTGTACTGTTAGAAATAATTTCAACCAAAATTTTATACATATTTTATGTTTGAATCTTTATTAATTTATACAAAAAATGTAGTAGTGTAACTTAATCAATAAAAATTTTAAATTTGATTTGTTAGTTAATTTGATGGGCAAGATATAAACCATAAATAATTAAATAATTAACTGAAATTATGTAAATAAAATGGTTCTAATGTGAAGTAAATAAAATACCTTCAAATTGATATCTCTCGGCATTTTTTTAGATACATATATTTAAGATATCTATACTAGTTAAATTTATTTGAAATTTGAACATTAGGTTATTGATTTTTAGTGTGTTAAAAAGAATTGGGAGCAAGATTTTGTAGAATCCATGTTGAAAATAAGTTAAACTTATGTGAAAGTCTATTTGATTTTTATAAAGTCTGTTAAATTACACTATATTAGATTTTCTTTAAGTTAATTTTGTTACAACAAATGATCAACTATTAGTAATTTGATTATGAACATGGTACTTGTACATATAGGATAGAGAGGTTACGTCGACTTCAACACTCATCTAGAGGTGGAAGAAAGAGTGTCGACAATTGTCTTGGAGAGTTGTGTTGGACTCTTCAAGTCGACACCTAACCACCTAATGTGGCTTAAAGCCAGAATATACACACAATTACTTATTTAAATAATAAGTAATAGTGTTAATATTTCTACACTAACAAATTTAAATCATATTACATTAATATATGTATATATGTTATTATATAATATATTTAAATTATATGTAATAATCTATATCACATAAATATAGTATATAATAATAAATATAATTATAATATAGATTTCAAATATAAAATAAATATATATAACATAATATATTATAAAATGATATATCTTATTTTGTTTTATTTGGTTCCTTTTTATACAATTTTATATGATATTATATATCATATAAAATATATTATAACATTGTATATTTAAAATAAACATATTATATATTTATTATTAATATGTATTTAAAACTTAATTATATTTGTTATATATAATATCTAAACTAATTATATTTATTGTCATATAGTATATTTAATATAAAGTCAATTATCTAATATATTTTTAAAATAATATTATATTATAAATAGTATATTTTTTTATGAATAAGTGCTACCAATGGGGGTAGCCCCTTTATATTATAGAGAAATTCATATATACAAAGTCATAATTAGAAAGAACATGATTTTTCTAACGTAGTTATTTCCTCAAGACCTATCCATCTGTCTCCCTTAGAGTCTAAAATACTTGTTTCTATTTGGGCGACACTGAAATTTGCAACTAGATCAGCAACTCCATTCGCTTCTCTATAGACATGATTTATCATGTCGTATTAGATTTTATCCAGTGAGTCTCGAATGGACAAAAGCATGGGTTGAAGATCCCAACTGGATATGAAATTCTTCTTTACATATTCTATGCAAACCTATGAGTCCCCTTTGATGTCAATGTGATGTAATCCCTGTTGGATACAAACTGTAAGACCAACATTCAGTACTTCAAATTCTACCTTGTTGTTCATTGCTCTTGGAAGGTTCTTTGATAATGCCCAAACCAAATGGCCTTGCTCATCTCTAACGAAATAGTCTGCACCTGAGACACCAGGGCTGCCCTTCGAGGTGCCATCAAAATTGATTTTCAATCAGCCTCTAGGAGGAGCAACCCATTCAGCATTCTTCCTCTTCATCTTCTTAGTATCCATAGGTAAGAATCCTGAGGGGACGTGGAGTAGCAACAACTTTTCCATGAGCATGTTGTCCCAATAGGAGAATGGTAGTACCAATCTTTTCTTTGCTGCCACTCTCATGCATTCATAGATATCTCTTTCAATTCCCTCTATTACTTTTTCTATGTGCGATGCCTTATCTTCGAAGATTTTGCAGTTGCGCTCCTTCCATAAATACCATATTACCATGGAAGAGTCAATCACCCAAATATTGTTCCAAAGAGATGAACACCTCAAAGAAAGCCATGATTTGAACCAAGTTTTTAACTCCCAAGGGCTTGGGTTGTGCCAGGCCACCAAGTTTTGAAGCTAGTCCCAACAATCATTGGCAAACAAGTAGTTTAGCAAGATGTGATTTGTCATTTCAGAATTTGATTTCATAGCATGCATGTGGAAGGCCCCTATATACTGATTGACCAGAGTCTATCATTTGTGAGGCATCTCTCATGGATGGCCATCCAAGTGAAAGCTCCAACCTTCGGCAATATGTCCTTTACCTAGCAAAGTTTGTTCGGCCAACTTCTTTTATTTCGATGGCACTGTACTAAATACCCCATCTTTGTTGTGTATCTCCTAGAGCTCATTGTGTATCACACTATCCAATCATTGGCTCTATTCAAACAAGTTGTAGGATTACAAATAATTTCCAAAAGTCTCACTTTTGCCTCTTCACTGATTTAGAGTTTATCAATCCTTCTTCTAAAAAGGTCCATATTTTCTTTAAACTTTAGATACTCTACTACTTTGGATCCAAACTCTTCCCTAATCATAAAAACCCAGTGAGCAAGGATTGACTCATCCGATAGTGGTTTCATTCTGCCCCAGCAATCCACCCAAAAGGTTGCTTGCTTCCCATCATTAATCTACCAAGTAAAGTGGTTTGTGATTAGTTTCCAGCATTCCATCATGAACCGCCATATATGAGATCCCATTAGAGGATTAGCCACGATGAATATTCTACCTAGATTTGGGGAATTGAAGTACTTATTCGGTAAGATTCTACACCAGAGTTTGTTTGGTGTTTCAAACATTTTCCAAACAAGTTTGGCCCCAAGGGCCAAATTTTGGAACTTGATATTTTGGATGCCTGTGCCCCCATCCTCTTTGGATTCTCTGACTTTATCCCAATAAATTAGAGGGATGCGCCTTTGTTCGTTTAATCCTTCCCATAAATTTTTTTAGTATGCTATTAAAGGACTCCGCTGATTTTGATGTTAGCTAATTGCATGCCATCATGTCGATTGGTATTTCTTTTAATACAACTTTTATCATGGTAATTCTACCTACTAGAGTACAAGCCATTTCCCTTTCCATCCTGAAGCTCGGTTGTTTCATTTTTTAATCACTTCATTCCATAGGCTAGATCTTATGATACCATTAAATATGGGCACTCCCAAATAATTGCATGGTGTGGAGTCCACATTCATCTCCAAGATCACGACAATCCTTCTCTAGGCTGATTTCTTTGTAAAGAAAAAGAAAACTTTGAACTTGGCTTTATTAATAGTTTGTCCATAAAGCTCTACATACCTCCATAGTAGCTGTTTGATGATGAAATCTTCCCATTCATAGGCTTTTCCATACAATATTGTGTCATCCACAAATTGAAGGTGATTTAATGGGTCGACCTTGTTGGCCACTGTTATTCCTCTCTAATTGCCTGTCAACCTTTGTACCTTGATCATCTAGCTAAGGGCTTCATCCATAGTTACAAAGAGGAAGGGTGAGATGGGGTCTCCTTGACAAAGACAGTTTAAACTCTCAAAGAACCCACAAGAGGAACCATTGACAATTACTGAGAAGCAAACCGTGGAAATGCATTGGTAAATCCTTTTCAACCAATCGTCGCCAAAACCAAATCTCTCCAATACTTTCATTAGAAATCACCGTTCTACTCTATCATAGGCCTTAAAAATATCTAATTTTATCATCATACTTTTCTATCTCCTATAGTTGATCGAATGTAGGGCTTCATTCTCCACAATGATGCTAACAGTAATTTCCCTTCCTGGTGTAAACCCGCCTTAGGTGTGTGAGATGATTGATTCCAGCGTCAATTTCAGCCTTGTGGCAAAAGCCTTGGAAATGATTTTCTATATCATATTCCAAAGTGAAATAGGCTTAAAACCATCAAAGTTTTTGAAATCCTCATTTTTAGGAATGAGTGCTACAATAGTGTTATTTAGATCCTTCACAAATTTCTTTCTCTTCCTAAAATCATTGGCAATTTCTACTATATCTCCTCCTAAAAAGTGTTAGCATTTCTGATATAATGGGGTGAGGAAACCATCTGGTCCTCACACCTTGTTAGGATGAATCTCAAAGATAGTTGTTTTCAATTCTTCCTCTATGAAAGCTTTTGTTAAAGCTTTATTCTTCTCTGGGGTAATTATGTTCAGAATACAATCTAGAGCCTCGCTCATATCCAAAGGGTCGGTAGTATCCTTAGGACCAAGGAGATTCTGGAAAAACTTGATGGCTACATGCTGTATACTATCTATGTCTTAATGTATCCATCCTTCCAGATCTTGGATAAAGGTAATTCTATTTCACATCTTCCTTACCTTGGTTGAGTTATGGAAGAAGCGTGTGTTTAGATCACCTTCCTCAAGCCACACTTCCCATGACTTGGCTCTCTAGTATTCTTCTTCTCTAACTAGGACTTCTGAATGTTGAGAAAGGATGGCTTTTTCCTTCTCAAAATCTGCTTGCCCCATCCCGCCGTAGATGACTAGTTCATTCAAATCTCTAAGTTCTTTTTCGATTCTTTCTTTGTCTTCGAAGATATTCCCAAATGAGGATTTACTCCAAGTAATCAAATTGGATTTTATATATTGAAGTTTATACATAAATCTGTAGCTTTTTATCCCCACATGCTTCGGGGCTCTTTTCCACTAGACTTCTAGCAGTGAGAAAAGATCCGTACTACAAAACCACATTATTTCAAATTTGAATAGACTATTCTTTGGTTGTGTTTAACTTTATGTTTAGTTCTATCAGGAAGTGATCCAAGCCTAATATAGGGAGAATGCAAGAAGAAAGATCAAATGGTGAATTTAGCTAGGAGTCATTAAAGAAAAACAATCGAGTTTTTTAGAAGTGTTTGTTCACCTTGAGTAGCGATTAGTCCATGTATGGGTGTCATTTTTTATTTGAACTTCATTCAATTTTGTTAACTCCACGAACTACCAAAAATATTTCATAGCCTGTGATTCCAATTGTAGTAGCCCACTTTTTTCTTCAAGTCTTAGGATGGCATTAAAATCTTCACCTAAAATCACTTTCTCCTCATGCCATTGTTCTAATATAGATTGCAAGTTCCCCCAAAGAGATTGTGACTCTTGTTTTTTGGTTGGACCATACACATTCATAAGTAAGAAAGATAGCTAAGTGTTATGACAACTTACTTTTAACAACATCCAATTTTTATCTCCCACTTGCAAGATTATGTCTACCTCATTGCGCTTCCAAATCACACCCAAGCCACCAGCCGAACCTTGAGCATTCAAAAAAAGGGAGCCCCATCTAAGGTTTTTTGGGGAAAATAGAGGATGAGTCACTCCCTCATTTTTGGTTTCACGGAGAATAATTATGTCGGCCATGTACCTATCTCTATTTGATGGTTGACTAAGCGTCGCTTGTTAGGGGCATTTATGCCCCTAACATTCCATGAGGTGATCTTCATTGCTTCCTAAGGGAGGCGCTTCTTCCCTTAGTAATTTTTAAGAATTCCTTAATACTAGTGAGGCATTTCTCATTCACCTTCTCCTCCCTAATTTATTTGAATGTTTTACAGCCTCTCTTCTTATCAAGCCTGATATGGCATTTTAGCAATCTGGAGGCAGACTAAGATAAGCTTCTCAAGTCCATGTTTACAAATTCTTCAAATTCTACTTCATACTCAGAATATGGATCTAAAGATCCCTCATATTCCATTTCAGAATCTAGATACTCTTGTATTTCTATCATTTGAAAGGAAGATATGTTGGTTGTGGGACTAACTCATGTAATCTATCCCATCACCTCTTGGTCAACTTTTGCCCTTTCATCACCTTCTATTTCCTTTAGGTCTTTTGACCACTGAGCATTATTGCCTTCCCTTCATGGTGAGGGCACCAATATAGCCGCTTCCACTATCTTATCGGGGCTATGATTTTTGTAGGTGTCGGCATTCTTCTGGACCTTCTAGTGCCACTCCTCTATGGAATGGCTTCTTCTATTGCACCATGAGTAGAAGAACTTCTTTTCTTTGATTTCAATAGTTTTCTCCCATTCCCCCTCATTGGATCTAAGGATTATTGTAGACAGAATTGGCGAAATTGCTGCAACACACATCCTGGGTGAGGTATGAGTTGTTTTCCAAAATTTCTCCATTAATCGTTATTAGCAAACCCAAAGAATTTCCAATATTCCCCATGCATTGTTTGGACCAAAACTCCCAATGGGAGATTGTACAACCTGGTCCAAATTGGTTCGCTATAAGATTAAAGGATCGAGGGTTAAATTGGGGTGTCCATTTCTGAATGTGAAGAGGGAAGTCATCAATCTTCCATAGACCTTTAGGTAGCACTTCCTCCCTTGCTTCCATGGTTTGGAAAGTAGCCTTCAAGAAACCACTGGGAAAAAATTTGACGACATATTGTGTTTGCCAATTCGCAGCAATCCACTATAATATATATCTTCTACCAATTTTTGGGCCAATTAATCGCCATATAATGGCCAATTTTTCAAGTAATCTACTTTCTTTTTCCACTTCCTTTGAGATGTCAATACTTGGGGCTGGTTTTTTTTCATGTGTCATCCTTGTGAGCTTTCTTGTTATGTTCGCTGCTAGGGTTTCCAATCGAATCAGATTTTCGCTTACTGCTCTGCTCTTTCCATTCGGTCATGTTCTATACATGAATTGGATATTTATAAATAGTATATTTATATTAAATATTTAATTACAATTTAATTTATATTTATTTTATATATAATATATAATATATAATATCTATTATAATAATATATACTGTAAATTATTTAATATATTTTTAAATAAGATATATATTGTAACATTGTATATTTATATTAAATGTTATATATTTAATATTTCAAAATATTATATATATATATATATATTATTTATATATTATACTTATATTTATAATTAAATATTATATTATGTATAATAGAAATTATTAAATACATATTTAACATTATATATTTATAATAAAATACTATTTAAATTAATTTATAACAAATCTAATAGCTTAATTAACTTTATCAATCGTGTCTCAAAATTCTGACATGATCATTGTTGACCTGTTTTCCTCTGCCCAGAGTCAAATAGCTCAACTTCAAAATCCTGTTGAAATCCCTTTAGGTCTAACTTTGCAAGCCTAAAATCCCTCAAATCTTAATTTTTCCTTGTAAAAATCCCAAAAAATTCATCAGGAGAATCCTTGCAAAAAACCAGAAAAAACATAAAATTTGAAGCTTTTGCCTTAATTTTTGACCCATTTTGGGCCTTAGTCAAAAAATTTTCATATTCCTGAACTAACACAAAAATGGCTAAGTTATGAGGCTTCCCTTTCCCTTTGTCGACAAATTTGAAAAAAACTCAAACTTTTCACCAAGTTTAAAATTTTGTGAGTTCGCTGACCTAGCATTTTGCTGATAAAGCGGCCGGAGGGCAAGCTTCTTGCAAAATATGTCTAAGGCAAAAGAAAGTAAGGGAAGGCTTGTTAGAAAAGTTCCTGAAGAGTAAACTTTTCATAAGTTTGAAGTTTTCATGGTTTGTCGATGAGGCAAATTACTGATAAAGAGGCAGAGGAAGGCAACAGTTTGACAAAAGTAGGTTTTGCCAATAAGGGCGAAAGAAGCAAAGGAGGCTGAGGTTCACAAAAAGTAACTTTTGTTGATAAGGCAAAGTGAAAGGGCAGAATGGTTTGACAAACTTGATTTTTGCTGATAGAAGAGAAAAGCCAGACCAAATGGTAAAGTTCGCAAAAGTGAACTTTTATTGATAAAGGGGCAAAAGAGAGCCAAAAAAAAAGTTTAACAAAATGGATTTTTGCCGATAAGGAAGAGAAAATGAGCCAAAGAAAAAGTTTGAGAAAAGAAGATTTTGCTGATAAGGAAAAACAAAGATGAAGAGGATGGAGTCAGAAACAGTTTAGAAAGAGAAAAAGTTGCCAACAGAAAATATGCAGAAAAGACATAATGGTCTATAAAACTATAGATTTTGCCAACAGGGCAAAATTCAGGCCAGAATTTCCAAAAAAGTGAAATAAAAAAAATGGAGCTGTAATATATTGTAAACTTTAAATATCTTAATGTAGATATTTAAAGTGTTGTAAAAGCTCTATAAAAGGGGGATTTTGGAGGGAAAACCTATTTAAATTTCCTCATCAACCATTAAAATCTGATTTGTTCAACTACTCCATCTTTATATATTTTGCATTTATGGTTGCAAGTGATGAATCAGTTGCTTGCATTGAAGAGGAAAAATATCTCCCAGCTACTTCAAGATCCAAGAGATTTTTGCGTTTAATCCTAGCAAGCAGACATTCCCTTTGACAGGGATATTTTCTGACAGGCCCATGGGGGCAAATTTATTGAGAAATGACTAAGGTCAATGTAATCAAATGCTATATATGCATATTTGTAAGATGCAATGAGGGTTGAAAATGGTTGGATACTTTTCATTCTTTTGTATTCCAAATAGAGTCCTCCTCTGCTGTAACTATGCCTTTTGTTGAAATACACACCGTTTTTATTTTTTCTGTTGTTTTTAGCTCTGTGTAATTCTAAATTGATTGTCTATGAATGTTTATTTCCTCTCAACCTAGTTCTTTTCTTTACCTCTACTACAAATTTGCTATATTTGTGTGAGTGACCAGCTGTATTTCTTTATTTTGTGCATTCTCAGTTCTGTGAGAGCTTTCATATTCAAACCTAGTGTATCACTTCCATTAATTTGTAGTTTTATCCCTCTTTCCCTTTTCCTCAATGGTGGATAGATTAGGTTTAGTCTTAGGAATAGCTGAATTCCTATTTAGTAGAGAAACCAACCTCTCTCTAGAAATTTGGCCTCCTTGCAGGGTCCCACACCTAGAGGTCATCTCAATGTTTCATTGGATTGTTGAAGACCGTTAAACCTCTCCAACACATGGTGCAAATCAAAGTGACAACAATCACCCAAAGATCACATGTTCCTAGTATCCTCGCTTCAAGCTCTCTATGAAATAAATAGAGGGATATAAATAGATAGAGATATAGAGAGATAAAGAGGGAGAGAGAAATAAATAGAGATGGTAAGAGAGATAGAGAAAGAAGATAGAAAGAGAGAAGGGGAGATAGAGGGACATATATGTATAAACAATTAAAAAAGGTGAGATTGTTCATAGGGAGCTACATTGAATACAACATGTCATTTGATTAAGGATCTGACAATTGAATTTTAAGACCTCTTTGGCTAACCCATTGCATATATTGAATTTCAAGAGCAAATGTGTTGGCTCTTTTTTCCATTTTGTAGATAGGTCCTCTTAAATGTGACACCCATATGTAACTCTTTTGTTCTTGTACATGGAATATATGATGCATGAATTTTAAAAATAATAAAACAAAGAAAAATAAAATGTAGCATATGCAATAAAAATACACCTTCTCTTCAAAAGAACTTGTTGGATCTACTTTCATGCCCACTACTTGCTTGAGATTTACTTTTATATTAATAATTTGTAATCTATGCAGATCATATATATCCTAAAAAAATAATTCTTCTTCCAATACAAATTTTTGAGACACCAATAAAGTAGAATTAAGCATGATAAAAACTATGAGCATTTCATCTTAGTACAAAATGTCTCATTTTTACCATCACAAAATCATATTAGTATCAAGATCAAATATACATTTTAATCATGTAGGGCTGTGACCTGGCATATTTGTTATACATTACAATAGCACTCATATCCATAACTTTTATGCACATAATTCTTGTAGAGAAACAATAATATATAGCTTTGAATTTTCTACTTTGTGGAGTTAAGTATTGAAAATTTTTGAGGTGAGTTAAATTTGATCGAATATCAGATAATATTCCATTCATAATATTATCGAGAGAGATAAAGAGAAATGGATAGATAGAGAGGGAGATAAAGAGAAAGAGAGATATAGAAAGATAAAGATGAAGAGAAAGAGAGATAGAGATATAGAGAGATAAAGAGAGGGGGAGATAGAGAGATATGTATAAAGATAGAGATATAGAGAGAGGAGATAGAGACATATATAAAGATAGAAAGAAAGAGAGGAGATAAAGATTTAGACAAAGAGGGACACTGAGAGAGTTAGAGATGAGATAGAGGAAGGAAGAAGGGGAGATAGAGACAGAGGGGTAGAGAGATCAAGAGAGAGACTCAAAGAGGGGAGAGATAGAGGAAGAAAGGGAGATAGAGACAAAGGGATAGAGAGATCAAGAAAGAGGAGAGATAGAGGAAGAAAGAAGGGAAGATAGAGATGGAGAGAGACAGAGAGGTAGATAGGTAGATAAAAGAGATAGACAGGGAGATAGATAGAGAGGTAAAGGAAGAGAGATAAAGAGAGACATTAACAAAGAAGAAAGAAGAGAGATCAACAGAGAGATAGAGACATATATAAAGATAGAAGTAAAGAGAGAGGAGACAAAGAGACATATATAAAGTCAGAAAGAAAGAGAAAGAAGATAGAGAGGGACACAAAAAGAGGTAGAGATATAGAGAGATAAAGAGGGAGACATAAATAAAGAGAGATGGAGAAAGGAGACAGAGAAAGGAAGAGAGAAAGAGAAAGTGGAGATATAGAGAGAGATATATAAAGAGAAATAGAGAGATCAAGAGAGAGTGAGAGAGAGGAGATAGATGAAGAAAGAAGGGAAAATAGTGATGGAGAGAGATAAAGTGGTAGAGCAAGAGAGATAGAGAGGGAGAGAGATAGAGAGGTAGAGAAAGAGAGATAATGAAAGATGGTAAGAAATAAGAAAGAAGAGAGATCAAGAGAGAATGAGAGAGAGAGAGGAGAGATAGACAAAGAAAGAAGGGGAGATAAAGACATGGACAGATAGAGAGGAAGACAAAGAGAGATAGAGAGATAAAGATGGACTAAAGAAGGAAAGAGATCTATATATAGATGTAAAGAGGGAGAGAGGGACAGAGAAAGAAAGATATATGGTACGAGAGAGATAGAGAAAGAGTTATAAAGAAAGAGATAGAGAGAGATAGAAGAAGAAGAAGAAGAAGAACAATCCATAGATGACATGAGTTGTTTTGAGAGATCAACTACTGATAGTTCACTAGAGTGATGAAAGACAATTAAAATAATCATATTTATTCATTCTACCCTTTACCTTTGTCTATACACATGGAAAGAAAGGAGAACTTTTATATTGACATTTTCCAACTATTGGCACCTATGGATGAATACCACATGCATGTTCAAAATCATTCATTGCCTACATGTATCAAATTAAATGCTAGGATTGAGTAGAAGGAGCCCACCATTTCTACTAGATTAGGGGGATTGGATGCTTATGTTTATGCAAGTGGCAATGCCCATGGTGAATTTGAAGGTTGTGGATCCCTCGACAAATAGATACAATCCCATAACAAAGTATATTCAATTGGTGATTGTGGAAATCATTAATTCTAGTCATGGGATTTATTAAATACCACAAATCTCTTTCAATTCTAGATAATGACATAGGCTATAGGGATAGAGGAAAATCATCATTCACTTAAAGACATGGCAATTGAATCTCCACAACTCTTCAGCATTATGGTTTTTAGAATCATAAATTTGGGAATATTTGAAAAGGAATTATAGTGATGTAGAAATAAAATAAGTCATAGAGAGAGAGAGAGGGAAGAAGTGGGTGGGAGAGACCTCTGCAACTATTTATGAGGGCCTAGAGTTTCTTATGGCTCATCTGAATGCCCTCTTTTCTATCTCCTAGGGCAATGATGCATGAATTTTAATAATGACAACAAAGAAAAACAAAATCTAACATTTGCAATAATTAGAAAGTTCCTTCTCATGTCTCCTAGCAAGGAAAGATAAAATAAACGATTATAAAAATAAAGAAATCAAAGATGAAAATTAAAAAGAATTAAGTGGTAATTAACTTATTGGTGAGAATGTTTGGTTTAAAAATTCTACAAGGCAACATTTTATCAAATATTCCACATGCCCTACTTCTATTCTCTTTTAATACCATTCAAATGTTTTGATGGATGTCCATACCTTGTTCTAAATAGATAATGTTTTTTCCAATACATATATGTCAAGACACCAATGAACTAGAATTAAGAATACTAAAAAATATGAACACTTCATTTTATTACAAAAGAAGACCTCATTTCTACCATCACAAAATCATCTCAATATCAAGCTCAAATGTATAGTGCAACATAGCTTAACACTAAATATGCTTTGGGAAAATCAAGTTTCCATAATGCCTTGCAATGTTTTGTGAAGATCAGCATTTCTCTCTTCCTTCTTATTACATCTACTTTATCCACCAATGTCTAGAAGAGAGAGATGAAATGAGAGAGAGAGAGAGAGAGAGTAAAGAGAAAAATAGAGATAGACGAAGAAAGAAAGGGAGATAGAGATAGAGGGATAGAGAGAGGGAAATAGAGACTGAGGGAGAGAAAGAGATAGAGAGAGGAATAGAAAGAGAGATAGAGTGACATAGGAAAAGAGAGGTAGAGAGGGAGACAGAGAGATAGTGAGAGAGATAGAGGGATAGAGAGAGGAAAATAGAGACTGAGGGAGAGAAAGAGATATAGAGAGCGAGGAATAGAAAGAGAGATAGAGTGACATAGGAAAAGAGAGGTAGAGAGGGAGACAGAGAGATAGTGAGAGAGAGAGAGGGAGAGAGAAAGAGTTATAATATATAGAAAAAGAAAGAGATAGAGTGATAAAGGAAAATAGAGAGATAGAGAATAGAGAGAGAGGAGAATGAGAGGAAGAAGATAGATAGAGAGAGATACGCACATAGAGGTGGAGATATAGAGAGGGATATACATAAAGAAAAAGAGATTACTTTTTTTTATAGGGATTTGTAATTGGATAATCTATATTTTGTCAATTGTCAAAGTAGATTATGTGTAATGCTCTGCCATGCAACCCTAGAGATAAGTTCAACTAAAGAAATAAAAAGGCAGAGCTTCTTTTTTTAAAAAAAGAAGAAATGATAATGAAACATAACATAGACTAATAGCATCAAGTTAAATTATCATCTCTAGGGATTAGATAGCTGCATTATTGCAACTTAACAATAATCAACAACATACATGATTTGATCAATCAAATGAATCAAACTAACATTTTAGGTTACAACATCATATGAATATATAAACATTTTTGCAACCAAGATTACAAGTGTAGAATAGTTTATCTTACAAGAATAATAACATAATTTTAATGATACAAAAGCTCTATTTTTTGATACATCAATTACATAAGGATTTCTTCTGATACAAAAGATCTAAATACAA
The DNA here is from genome assembly GCA_027924645.1 of Cunninghamia lanceolata. Classification (NCBI taxonomy): domain Eukaryota; kingdom Viridiplantae; phylum Streptophyta; class Pinopsida; order Cupressales; family Cupressaceae; genus Cunninghamia; species Cunninghamia lanceolata. Next base: position 435,177 of record BSBN01000374.1, on the reverse strand, counting down.
ATAGTACAAATGTCTATCTTCGATACAGGTACAAAATTAGAATCAAGAGAGATACATCTTCTTTACACACGAGCCACGATGCCAAAAATCCAATGGAATTAAGTACAACCACCCTACTATGTGGAACCCTAAGGTCCACCCCCTATGCTAGGAGATAACAATGAGGTCCCACAATGAAAACAATCAAGAAGACAGTAGGCTAAAGAGTGCAAGGACTACACATGACTCCAATACAACCTTGCTCAATATGAACATCATAAGCAACTCAAACAACACTTACACACTTAACATGCAATTCCAGAGGCACTCACACAACCAAAGGTGGAAAATACAACTTGGGAGTGCTAGACTGCAATAGGGAGGAGTGTCATCACATAGCTTGTTATGGGTTATCCTGGCAGGTCTTCCTAGGCACCGGCCCCCATCCTGGGTTATCCTGGTAGCCATTTTGGGCACCAGCCCCACATTAAAAGCCACTCCCCTATCTGCATATAGAAAACCCTATCCATCAAGCAAGACTTTTACCAACTTAACTACAAGTGCTCAAATACAATGCAAGGCATTTACCTTCTTGTATAACCAATATAATCAGATGTATAGGTACATTGAGCAAGTCACAATCATCTTGCACATGTAACATCCCAACATGAATAAGAAACCAAATTTCAAGAATACATTTCATTCAACTCGCAAAATGCACACATAGCCAACCCCTACACAGTCACACCCTCCTAGGCCTCTGGAAACCACTTTCCCCAAATAACACAACACATGACACCATTAAAATGCAATGGTCACACATCACAATCACTTCCAAAATACATCATAAACCAAAATCCCTCATCAATACTTTAATAACAAAACCACAGATGTAACATATGATTTGATGCACGAATAATGGTCTTAAAGAATGTAACATTATTCCAAGCATGATCAATCATCTAACAACATAAGGTAACTATATCCCAACAATGTAGAACAATAATAACTTGAAAGGGTACCAATTATTCTATAATAGAAAATTCAGTCAAATAAGATACTCCCTGTTATTAGACTAAACCACTTTCTACACTGATGTGGATCTTAATAAAATACTAGACAACTTTGGGATTTCTATTCATAATAATTGTATAAGAAAAACATAAAGGATCATAAAGTAGATTAAAACTGATCATCCATTTAAATCTTTAGAAAGTATATGAGTTAAATGCTAAACATTTTATATCATATCAAACCTAACCTCCACTTACTCACCCAATTTCATAACTAAGCACAATCTTTAATATAAGTCAAAAATAAGATTAGACTCCATTATATGACCACAAAGTTCCTTAAGGTGAAGAGGAAGCAAGATATATATAAAAATACTTGACAAGTCTTACTAAATCTAAACTAAATGTTATCTTCCACCAAAAAAATATCAAAGATATCTAGACATATAACAATCATAAATTAAATTCATAAACTAACTCTCTGCACACTACTTAAAATATTCTAATTCATACTAAAATTAAAGATTTAACTAAGGTCATCATACACCCCTTATAACTAGATCTAAAATAACAATTTAATATTTATAATATGATAATTTACATCAATTTGACTAAGACAAAAATATAGTAAGAAGCCTTATTTATTATCCATATCCTACTGTCTTATAATAGATAAAACTACTAATTTTCTTAAATATACAAGATAAAATAATAAATCAATAAATTATTTTAGAAGGATTTGACTTTTTATTTATAAAGTAATGCTTAAATATAACATATCTAAATAATAGGGATGAAATAAAATAATACTTAAATATAACACATCCCTCAATAACAGGGATTTGATTTCTCATAAATAAAATAACACTTAAATATGACACATCCCTAATAATAGGAATTTGATTTCTCATAAATGAAATATAATAATACTTAAATATGACACATCCCTAATAATAGGGATTTGATTTGAAATATAATAATACTTAAATATAACACATCCTAATAATAGGAATTTGATTTTTCTATAAGAAAAAAATACTTCAAAAAATAAAACACACCCATAAAACTATTCTTCCCTATTAAATAGGGAATTGACATCACACCTATAAAATAATAGATAAAACTCAAATTAAAACAATAATTTGTTAAAGGACAATTTTAAAGATAGTTAAACTTTATAATTAACATTATGCAACATCATCAACACCTGTGGACTTGTGGACATTGATTTGACTAATCAGCAATTCACATGGACCAATAGAAGGAATGGGGAACATCTAATTCAAGTCAAACTGGACAGAGTTTTAACCTCTAATAATTGGCCCCTCAACTTCGCTCTCTCTCTTAGAGCGCTCCCTAGAACGGTTTTAGATCATAACCCCATTGTTTTGGAGTGGGCTGATGATAGAAGAAAAGGACCTTTTCCTTTTAGATTTGAAGCAATGTGGATCAAGCACCCTGACTTCAGAAATGTCCTATCTGGCTGGTGGCAGATCAAGGTGGTAGGTACTCCTATGTTCCGTCTTCACAAGAAAATCCTCCACATCAGACATCAGATTTATGGTTGGAACAGGTACAACTTTGGTAATATTTTTTCTAAGAAGAAGTTCATCTCTGATAATCTTGAGGACATACAACTTAGGATTGCCCAGGGGGATAGGTCTGAGTCTTTGGTTACTTCCGAAGACAACCTCATTAAGGATTGGAAGGATATCATGTACAAGGAAGAATTTTTTTGGAAACAAAAGTCCCGCATCCAATGGCTCAAAGAAGGGGATCGGAACACGGCCTTCTTTCATAAATCCACCCTTAAACATAGAAAATCCAACACTATATCTTCTATTAAATTGGAAGATGGTAGTCTTATTACTGAAGATGAGGAGACTGGAGATAATGTTGTTAGGTTCTTTCACAACCTGTTGTTGGAGTCTAGGCCAATTGCTGACAATTTGTTGTCTATTTCTCAGCTGTTAGAAGAGATACCTTCTGTTTTGACTGTGGAAGATAATGCTGACATTTTGAAAACTATTACTGAGGAAGAAGTCAGGGCTATTGTCTTTTCTATAGGCCCTTATAAAGCTCCTGGTCCCAATAGATTTCCTCCGGTGTTTTTTCAAGAATTCTGGGAAATCATTGGGTTTGATGTCACTGCTGCTGTTAAAGACTTTTTCAAGACTGGTAAGCTCCTTAGACAATTTAATAACACCTATATTGCTTTGATTCCTAAAAAACCTAACCTTGATATGTTCAAGGATTTCTGGCCTATAAGCCTCTGTAACACCTTTTATAAAATATGCACTAAGTTGTTGGTTTTTAGATTGCAACCTTATCTGGATAAGATCATTTCTCCCACGCAAAAATGTTTTGTCCTAGGCAGGTAGATTTTGGATGTTGTTCTTGCTACTCATGAGACTATTCATTCCATGGAAAAAAGTCAGATACCTAGCATGGCTCTTAAACTCAACATCTCTAAAGCTTACGACTGGGTTTCTTGGCAGTTTCTGTTCAAAATTCTTTACAAATTTGGTTTTAATGATAAACTCCTCATTCTTCTCAAGGAAGTTGTTACTACTGTAAAATATTCGGTTCTTGTGAATGGTATCCCAAGAGGGTTTTTCTCCCCTTCTAGGGGGATTCGACAGAGAGACCCTCTCTCTCCCTACCTTTTTATTATGATTGCTGAGGCACTGGGTAGATCATTTTTAAACAAAGTCTCTTCTAAAGTTATCACTGGGATTAAACCTGCCACCTCCCTTACTCCTTTGACGATCCAACAGTTTGTGGATGATACTATTCTATTTGGCATTTCTTCCGTGGTGGAGGCTTCTGCTTGGAAAAGGTTACTGAATGAGTATGCTAAGGCTTCTGAGCAACATATAAATTTTTAGAGGAGCAATGTTTTTTTCTTCAATACTCCTGATGATCTTCAAAGAAAAATTGTTAAGATTCTTGGTTGTGCTGTTGCTAATCTCCCTTCTATTTATTTGGGCCTACCCCTCACTGTTAAAGATGTCACTCCTGCCTTTTGGCACAACATTATTGAAAGAACTCAGAGAAAGCTCATGGGCTGGAAAGGCAAACTTCTCAGCAATGCTGGGAAACTTCAACTTTTACGAGCTTCCCTTCAAGGCATTCCCACGTACTTCCTATCTCTTTTTAAGATGCCTAGATACCTAGCTAAAAAATTGGAATAGATACAAAGGACTTTTTTATGGACTGGAATGGAGGAAAAGAAAAGGATTTCTTTGGTCAAGTGGGAGCAGGTCTGCTGTCCTAAATCTCATGGGGGTCTTAACATCAGGACTGTCCAAAGCATGAATAAAGCTCTGCTGTCTAAGGTAATGTGGAACTTCATCAACAAAAATAAAGATTGGGGAGATATAATGAAGGATAAATATCTCAAAGATTCTGATAGCTACTCGGTACTTCTACAAGAAGGTATTCCACCAGGTTCTGCCATTTGGAATAAAATGCTTAAAAGTAGGAGCATCATTAGAAAAGGAATGAGATGGAAATTAGGGGATGGTTCTCTCATCAACTTCTGGGAAGACCCCTAGTTAACTAATCAGGCTCTCTCAGCCCAAATTGATAATAAAGATATTGTTGCCTTGGCCAAGCAATTTTTTGGCTCTAAAGTTAGTAATTACCTTACCCAAGACCATGGGCTTAAAAGGTGGAAGAATCTGTTACAATGCACCATGAATAACCCGAGTTTCATCAGAAATTGAATATGGTTCAACAATTACTTATGGATATCAGACTTCCTTTATTCCCTCGGAAGGATGAACTCCTGTGGTATGCTCACAAAAAAGGGAGGTTCTCGGTAAAATTTGCTTACCTTCTGCTGGTGGAGGATGTCAACAAAGGTGAGATATGGGAGAAAGTCTGGAATTGTAAAAGTCTTCCTAAAATTAACTTCTTTTGGTGGACTGCCACCCATAATAAAATTTTGACTCAGGATAACCTCCAACGTAGAGGGTTGCAGCTTGTCAACAGATGTGTTCTTTGCTGCAATCAAGAAGAAACTGTGGCACATCTCCTCATTCATTGTGATTATGCCTATGAAGTTTGGAGCAGAATTCTAGAAAAATTTGGTATACAATGGGTTTTTAACAGAGAGATTCGTGATTGTATTGCCAGTTGGAATGTTCCCCTTAAACACCCTTGGTTGTGGGAATTGTGGAAGCAGACCCTTCCTTCACTTGGGTGGGCCCTGTGGAAAGAAAGAAACAATAGGATTTTTTGGGACACTTATAGGTCTCCGATGCAGGTTTGGATCTCTTTATTTAAGGCTATTGTTGAACATGTTTCTAATGCTAACATTAAACCTGCAAATCAACCTTTGACCAAACAAGAATCTTGGGTGGCTTCCTACTGGGGTTTGCTGAACCAAATCCTGGCTTTTGATGATACGAAACTTTGGAAAAGACTTAATACTATTTGGGCCCTGCCTGAGCCAGGGTGGTTGAAACTTAATTTTGATGGTGCTGCTAAAGCTAATGGATGCGCCAGCGGAGAAGGTATAATAAGGGATGAACATGGTGATCTTGTTGCGGCTTATGCCAGAGGACTTGGAAAGCATTCTAACAACATTGCTGAGGCAATGGCCCTCCTCTGGGGTCTCAAAGTGGTGATCTCTTTGGGGATTAGCTATCTACACATACAAGGTGATTCTAAAATCATTCTGGATGCGGTTACCGATCTCTCTACTTGTGGGTGGAAGCTGAGTGACATTATATCTAATATACAAACCATTCTCCATGGCATCCTGAATGTCTCTTTCTCCCATACTTATATGGAAGGCAACTTGGTTGCTGATGGTCTTGCCAACTTTGGTCAGGAATTTCAAATCTGGCGGGTTTGGCACCAAATTAGCAGCATTCCTAGTCACATTGGAATGCTTATTCATAAGGAGAAGAATTCTATTATTACATGATGTCTACTCAAGTTTCGAGTGATGAGGTGGCGTGTTTTTCCACCCTGTCTAGGCTTATGCACGATCCCCGTGCGAATTGGCAGCGGCATCTGTACTCCCTTCATGCGAACTTAATACTCATTATTTGGGTTGCGTTTTGGAACTTAAAGTATCATGATTGGCATCAGCTAGTTTTTCTTCACATGAATACCACTTGGTGGATTCCTCTAAAGGGTATTATGTAATTTATTTGTCTTCTCCTACTAGGTATTGTGGCGTGGGCTATCATTATGGGTGGTGAAAGAATTCGTACTGAACCAAACACCTGTAATGAATTCAAAGATAATGCCATTGTCTGGCATTACGGCAAGGAGGGGGGTATAATTCCATTCCTAGAATGCCTTTACAGGCATGATGAGTCATTATCCATCCAGTGTGCTTCTTCGTGGGTTGACAGACAGGTCACTATTGGCAGTGTCAGTTTTGAGATCTTGGAGAAAGTATAGCTGAGGCGACGGGCTTATCCCTTAAAGGCATTAAGTTGCCGAGAAAAATGAGGGTTTTCGACGTGCAGAACCAAAAGCTTTTCTTGGGTGACGACGAAGAGCTGGTACCCTACCAGGGAGGGTTCGAAAGGGTGAAGCTTCCTTAGCCATGGGCGGACATGTGCTTTTTAATCATGAAGTATTTCACCTTGGAAGGCCATTATGCTAGGTTTTATTACTACCATCTTCCCCTGCTCAATCATTTTTGCAGAAACTTGGCTATTTGTTTCCCTTACTACCTACTTTCTTCTTTAGATCACTCGGTTAAAATGGTTCATAAGAATTTAACCTCTAGGCCATTGGAGAAGCCTGTGCCCCTACACTAAGGCCTCATACACAGAATTTACCAGTTTCACTTGGCCCTGATGCCCCCTGCCACTCTCCATCACCTGGCTATGGAACCCTCCCCCAATACTCCGTCGGCTTCTATCAAATGTGATTCCCTACTCACTCCTGTGAAAAATAGTCATGATGGCCCGACTTCAGCCTCTGTGGAAACTAATACCCCCACTCCTGGGTCTACCTCTACCCCTAAGATGAAGGACTCTGTTAAGTCTAGGAAGCGGCTTCATCGCCTCTCTGAGCTAGCTGAGGAAGTGGCTATTCTTAGCTCCCTCAAAGATAGTCATGAGACCCCTAAAGGTAAAAACATGTCTGCTGAGAATCCTGCTAAAAAGGCAAGAAAGGGCAAAGGGAAAAGCATATCCCCTGGTGTCAGACGCTCTACCAGAATTGTTGGGAAGCCAGCCCCCAAGGTTAAACTTATAGACTACTCAGAAAGTAACTTCAAGGCTTCTTCTCACGGTGAGGAGGCCGATAGTGACGATTTGAAGGAAATTTGCATGGAGAATCCTGTTTCTGGGGAGTAGTTTGATGGCCATGACTCTCTGCAGAATGATTACAAGGACAGCCCCGAGAATGTGATTGGTACTGGTAGTGATAAAGATGAGTTTGACCATCAGAGCCCTGTGGAGGCCCATTATGATACTGGCGAAGGAGAGGGGAACATGAATGAGCAAAATCCTGCCGGTGCTGAAGAGGTGGAAGCGAACAGTCAATCTGTCCCTAAAGAGATTCAAGATGATGATGTCAGGGCTACTACTGAGGATGGCAATGTGAATGAGGGCAGGGACAGTAACTCTCTTTTTGCTGAAGTGACTCAGTTAAAGGACAAGATGGTGGCTCTGCAACTCAAGCTGTCTACTCTTTATAAGTTCATTACCCGCATGCTGTGCAGGTCTTCCATGATCAACTTAACCCTTTTGCAGGATATTCAACTTTTCTCCCAGGCAGCCGACAATGAAGAACTCAGGAGTTGGACAAAGTTTTTGAAGTTCTTGCTAAAGACTGGGAGGAATATATGTCCTAGTGTGCCTTCTGCTGTCTGTTTGCTGGTTTTTTGTTGTTGCTTACTATCTGCCGTTTGTAAGCTGGTGTTTCCTGGGTTTTGGTTCTAGGCTCTTTTTGTTTCATGAGCATGTCCTTTTTCTTATGTAATCTCTGTTTAGGGTTTGGCCCCTTGTTTTTGTTGCCTGTTGTAATCAAAAACATTATGCAACATCAAATACTTAATATTTAGCTAAAAAAAAGTTTAATTATTTAAATTCTTAAATTAAAATTAAAATAAGATATTGTATGCAAAAATTAATTAAATCAAATTCAAAAGAATAAGATTTTATAGTTCCATAATATATATTTTCATTTTACAAATAAAAATACTTTCTAAACTCTAACAAAATTTCTAATTCTAATATGGTAATACAAAAGGCATATTTTTATGTTACGAAAACTCACCATTCCTATTTCCTATCAAGGTTAAAATAAAATTATTTAAGCACAAAGAGATTTATTTATTCACTTCTATTCATTATGAAAGCTATTCATTTATTCATATAAAAGTATTCACACAAACTAGAATTAAATTTGATACAATGAAAAGAATTTATGTGAGAGCTTGGCTGAGCCAGGCCATACGGTTGCCATGGAAAAGAAGAGGGATTCTGAAGAATTTAATTTAGGTAAAATTTTATTGTTTTACATACTAAAATTCCTTGTTTCAAATGCATAAACTATAGACCAAACTTCATTTGCAATATTTTTAGTTTTAGGCAACATCAAAGAGTACCTAGGGAAGAAAGTTTCATAAATTTTTAAGTGTAAAAGCTAATAAAATCTAAAATCTGTTATACCTTTGGTCTAAGGTAATAATGGGGCTGCAGATACTAAGTTTTAAATGCCATTTTAGGCATGATTCTATGCATATGGAGGTCGTACAAAGAGGCAGGCCAGAGGAATAGAAAATATGAAAGTTTTGTTAGAATGGAGTTTATCTCTATTGGTATTACTGTTGCTAGTCATCAAATGGTATGAGATTTCAAACAAAAGAAATTTTTTTGATTGATTATATAGATTAATGGTTGGAAAGAAAGAATAGGTTTTCTTGGCAATAAATTTTGATCTCTTCAAGCAAGGGCAATACTACAGAAGTCAAGATATGATGATAGTGTAATACCAAGATAGGTGGGTGTGAAGAAAGATAAATAGGTGTGAAGATTGGAGGATCAACAGTATTAAAAATTGCTACAATTGCAGGATATACATGGCTAGATTGTCGAAGAGAACATCCAAGCAAATGCAAATAACAGGATTAAATATAATGGGGTTTATAGAAAAGAGAGAATAGATTACGAAGCTTTTACATATGATTGCAGATGGAAACTAACTTTCGAAGGGTTTTCTATTGTTTGTGATGATTCATAGAGACCAACCTACTACCAAAATTTATCAAATCAAAAAGTGCTCAAACATATACAAGATTTTTCTTCATATACAGACAAGCAGAAGAAATTTTGTTTAAAACATACCTGGAAATTCTTCTCCGCCAATTCCTCTTCTTTTTTCCCTAATTTATGTGCATCTTTTCCAAGAACTCTCCCCTCAAAATAATCTTCCCAAAACCAAAAATAGACCAGGATAATAAATTCCTAAATCCCCCAATCTTCCATTACTGACATCCACTATCCAAAACTTTAAATGCATTTTTGCCACCACTATCTAGAATATTTTTAAATCTTGAAAATTATTTCTGGCAAACACTTCCTCAAAACAATTAATGACAATATCAAAATAATATCTTCTAGCCCAAAATTTAATCAATTACTAAAGTATTAAATATTAATAATTGATTCAATAACTTTATTATCATTATTATTATTAACTATAAATACCACTAACCGGTATAATTTTCAAATTTCTGACAAGCCACACAAACAATAAATTAATGGAAGAATAAAATAAAATCTCACATGTCAGATAAACTCAATAAAGTACTAAATATTAACAATATTATTATTATTGCTATCTTTCAAAGCTATTGATTTAATTTAATATAAATATCAACTAATTAGTATTCTCAATTTTCTACATTAATTAAATAACTAATATTGATGTACATATATAAACTTATTATTATTATTACTATAACAATTAATAAATCTCCTACAAATACACATTGACTATATAACTAAAATGATCAAACATCAACACATCTATACACATAGATCACTTATTCTATAAAATGAACCAAATGACTATAATCAACAACTTAATACCTTGGTAACTAACTTTAATAAAATGAACCTTAAACAAAAAAAAATAAACAATAACAACCACATACCAAAGGATGACCAACACCCGAGGACATGTACCAACTAAGTGACAACTACACCCATGACTGGAAATACATCGATGACAACAAACTGAAGACATTAGCTGATAGAGGGAACCCCTTGTTATCTCCCATCCACATTATCCATTGGTGTAAAGGCAACTCAAACCTGCTAATTCAGGTGGAGTTAGTGCCTGGTACTTACAACCTGCATCAAACCAAGGGGTTGTGTACAAACACACACACACACACACGCACACACACACACACACACACACACACACACACACATATAATCAAACACAATATGACAGGGAATCGCAGCATAGTAGGGTACTCATTATGAGTAATACTACACTGTCCATTCACAAAACACATCACAAATATCCACATTAAACAAGTTTATTATTTACTAAACAACCAGATAACACACAGTCAGATAGTCACATAATTCATGTAGTAAAAAAAATCTACATAATCAATTAATCCATCACTAATCACAACATAAGCATAATGTACTAATCATAAAGTATCAACAGTGTCATCAACTACATCAAAATGGTAAACCTACCATCAGCATGTCTAACATACCCTAAGTATTCTGAATATCTTACGTTCATCTTCATGCTCCTTAGCCTAACCACCTGCTCATCCAAGGTGAGAATGGAGGGGCACTACATTATGGAACAATGTGACGATATTAACTAATGTACAATTTCAACCATATATTAAAATTTTAATTAAAAATTGTTGTTCCTTACATCCTTTCTCCCCCTATAACAAGATTCACAATCTCTACAAATAGATTCTATTTATTGTTGTTATAGACAAGATATGTTGTTATGTAGATAAGATACTATTTAATATAAATGTATTCAATTGATATAGTCATTTCTTAAGGATAATACTATATGAACTCAAATTTTTAGATCATATATGTTTACCTCATTTTAATGGCCTCTAAGATTAGTGATTGTTCTATCACATTTCTTTATCATTATTATCTTTTATATTCAATTTGTCTGAGGACATCCAAATCATCTGACAAAAAAGGATTTATATGTCTCACAATGTACAAACAATTACTATGAAACAAAATACATATTACCCATTTTTCTTCAATCAATTTATGTTTTTACATGCTTAATTCTCCTCTGTATTAAAATAATTTGAGTTTCTTTTATGGAATTCTATATTTAATGTTTCAAAAAATATTGTAATTTTTTGTGAAAATCATTGAGCAAATTGACCTCATGCATTGCCCCATTGTATGCTAAAAAATGATAATATTAACAGATGTGATCATTGTCGGCATTCCCATTGCACACCAAGGTGTGATTGTTAGTTTCTAATTATAACTTTAGTTGTTTCTCATTTTGTTACAATATCTATTATTAAATATTGATGATTTTAATAGTTAAAATTCAATTTTGACCAATAAAATAGAATAAATATTTATACTTTTTTGTGGAGATGAGGTGTAAAATTATGTTAATTGTTTGACAATTAAACTATATAATATTTAAGAAGAGCAATTAAATACAACATCTTACTTTCATTTTTTATGCCATGAGCTTGCCATACACTAGCCAAAAGAAATGGTTAGGCTTATCCAACACACTCTAAGTGTTGACTATTCAACGTGGCAATTTGGGGCTCTTTAACTTTCATTTATTCTCACTCTTTTTTTTTGTTTCCCATCACACTTCAACAATGATAAAATTGCCACAATAAAGTTTATTTTTTTGAAACTATTTCTCCTACCTTATTAACTATCAGTCACCCAATTCTCTGGCATAACTCAAACTCACACTATGGAACTTTTGTAGATACCTACAAAGTGTTTGATTGTAGTATATAGAATACATTGTGTCCTTATGGGGAAGTCACATTGTTTATCCATATGCAACAAACAAGGATCCAACCCAATCTATTTACATTTGCCAATGCACTCCAAGTCTATGCCAAAATTAGAGCTTTGGAATATGGTATGAACATTCATCAAAGCATAAAGGATAGAGGATTTTTTTAGATGTTGTAGTTGTAACCACTCTAGTAGACATGTATGCAAAATTTTAAATTATAGACAAGTCACACAAATTGTTTGAAAAAATGCCTCAAAGAAATGTGGTCTCATGGAATGCCATGATCATAGGATATGAATATAATGGATTTGTTGATAAATCTTTAGAAATTTTCAAGAAAATGAATTTGGTAGCTATAAAGATAGCATCTTCCTTGGTTGTGTAAAAGTGGGAGCTTTGGAACAAGGTATGTGTTGGGACCTGAAAACAAATAGTTCCCAACTTGGTTTATTTTGCTCCAAATCCATCAAAAATCCTACTTTGTAACTTTGTTGTTTAGCCATCATTTATACCCGATCTGAGACAATTTCCTATGGGTTCCCTTCATAAACATTCTAAGTATAAAATCCTATTGTCCCATGTGTTTTTTCCTTGTTATGTGTCTAAGTGTTAAAATCCCTCAAGAATAGCTTAAGTTTTGCCTTATCAGCTGGTTTGCAAGTTCGTAAATAAGCCAATTTACCGATTATGGTTTGCAAGTTCATGATTTTACCAATTGGTCAATTGAGGGATATAAAGAAAGGAAATAAATTGCCTTTGTCAATGAATTTGGCAGTTTGTGAACCATAAGGTTTGTCGGCAGGGCCTCCAAATTTACCAATAAAGGAAGAAGGAAACAAGTGTCTTTTGTTAACAAAGTTTTTGGTTCATGAATTTGAAAGTTTGCTGAGAAGAGATTTCTCTAACAAAGGTCTTCTTTGACAAAGGAGGTGAAAGAAGAAAAATCAAAGTGTTATTTGGAAAAGGTGATGGTTCGAGAACTTGGAAGTTTGCTGACAAAGGTTTTGCCGATGAAGTGATGAGGCTCAAAAAGAAAATGAAGATGAAGAAGAAAGAAACAATGCCTTTGTCGATAAAGTGGGTGGTTCGCTGATCAGCCAAGTTGTTGACAAAGGAAAGATCAAACAAAAGAGACAAAAGAAAAAGAGAAAAGGATGAAGACCGTGGTGGGAGAAAATTGCTGATAATTGGAAATACAGAACATGAAAAGAAGAAGAAAAGGTGGAAAAATGAATGATAAGGAAGTTAGCGAGCCAAAAGGTTCGCCAAATTCATAGTTTGCTGATAAGGCAAAAAGGCCGACAAAGAAGGACAAACAACTAAAGAGATAGAGAAGGAAATGAAAGACAATCTAGGTTTCGTGGTAGAAGATTTTTTTTGATGAGGTAGAATGAAGATGAAAATGTAGAGAAAATATAAATGTAATAGTTTAAAATATTTTAAAGTGTTGTAAAATCTTTATATCGACACTTTCAACGAGCTTTTATTTTAAACGCCCATCTACTCCCTAGCCACCATGAATACAAAATTGATGAGGATGTAAGGTTGGTGGCAGAGTTAGGTGGAATTAATTGTTGGAGTAATGGTAGTTGGTAGGGTCTTTTTTTCCTGCCTAGAATGTAGATGAAAACATAGTGCTATATATACATGATTCAGAGATGTTTTACGGGTTGGTTGTTGAACCAATTGTATAGTTTGTGAGTGCCTTGGGTTGATTTTAGGGATTCAAATCACACCAGTCTGGGCACTGAATGGAGGAATGCATCTGATATAATGTAGGAAAGGATTATAATGCACATCTTCATGTAATGGTGTGTCTCCATTGCATATTGTGATGATTCAGGGTAATATATGAACCAAGTTATGTATTTTCTTGTACCACACTTGCTAGTATGATGTAACAAGGATTTGATAATGTATGATAGCATTTAAATCAATACAAGATTTGTGTTGGGTCATTTCTTTTGTTGCAAGTGGATCATTGTAATTTGCTCTTGAGATTAATAAATATGCCCAACGTATGAAATATAATTTGAGAAATGTATGTGAGTACATTTTAGTTTTCTATTGATGTTGGTTGGATCCATTTCCTTCCTCTTTATTGTTTATGACTAAGTTGCCCAATGGAGTAAGCACTGGTCCATATTGGGGATGAATCAATCACTTTTTTTTAATCAAACCCTTGTCCTGTTAGCTATAGGACTAGGAGTAGGTTTAGTTTAAGGTTTCTCATGTTGTTCATGATTCGGTATAATAACTAAGGATAAATCTAAAGTGATGCAAAACTATTTTAATCATTGGTGAATCAAGTACATGTATGTCTACACTACGTATCTTGTGTATGTGAAGTTACGTGGAGTCATCTCAAAGAGTGTAATATTGTCATGTTTGGGTGCAAATGCATAGTGTAGTAATCATCTTAATCAGAGGCATGTGCAACTAGTTTGTTTTGACCTAGTGACAGCTTTGGGGGTCAAATGTACATTGGGTATGGTTGTGTTTGTTTGTTTGTGTTCTATTTCATGCCTCTGGAGCATCCCTCTTAGGTCTAGTTGAGCCTGAAGTTTAGAGGAGTATACCCACTCCTATCAGTTGGCCAAAATTACCCTTGACTTGTCGATAAATCTCTTTTAATCACCTTGATGATACCCCTAGCCTTGGTGATTGTGAAATGTTTTAGGGTTTTAGGTTGCAACTATTTTGGGACCCAATAGTATGGACATCCTTCAAAGAATAATTGTAGGGGAATTTTTGTCAGATATTATAGTTGGAATGTTTTGGTAGACATGTATGGAAAATGTGGAAGCATAGACGAGGAATGTGAACTGTTTGACAAAATGTCTCAAATAAATGTGGTCTCATGGAATGAGATGATTGTAGGGATATGCACAAAATGTATTTTGCAAGGATGCTCTCAAAATATTTGAATTAATGAAGCACTTTGGAACATATCTTAACATTATAAGCTTTTCCTGCATTCTACGTCTGTGCAACCATTCAAGTTTAGTGGATGAGGGTTGTACATACTTCAATCACATGAGTAACCCTTATTACATTACATAATATAATTGATCATATGTGTGCATGGTTGACCTTCTTACCATGCTGACTATCTTGAGGACACCCTAAAATTTATCAATAAGATGCTAGTTAAACATGTGGTTGTTGTATGGATGTGTTTTCTTAGTGCCCATAGATCACATATGGATATATGCTTACAAGTATTTTCAGTGGTCCTACATATTTATTTGGATCCTCAAAATGTTGTGACTTATGCTCTTCTCTCAAACATCTATATAGAAGTGGGCAAGCCATGTGAGGTTCAAATACTAAGGAGATTGATAAAAGATAAATGAATTAAAAAGATCCCTAGATGTAGTTGGATTTAATGCCATTAAGTGGTATGTGATTTTTGTGTAGGAGACAAATTGCATCCACAAACACAAGAGATCTATATAAAGTTGGAGAAATTATTTTGAGAAATGAAGGAAATAGGGTGTTTTATAGATTCAAGACATCTACTTACTGATGTGGAAAAGGAGGAAAATGAATTTTTTCTCTACCACCATAGTGAAAGTTGGAAATTGCTTTTGGTTTGTTAGACACACCCTTAGAACAACTACTAGAGTTGTTAAGAATCTCTGAGTATGTGTTGATTGCATAATATAAAATATTTAAATGTGGTGCATACTATGGGATGTGTTTAGCCACATTAAATATTTATTTGGGGCCAAGTTTGTAAAATTGTATGTAACATTAGGTTAGTTATTTTATGTGTGGGAGACATATAATAATTAATTAATTAAATGGAGCATAAAGTGAAAACTTGGTTGCAAGAATTAAATGAGGGGTCAATGGGTTTGTGTACTCACAGTTTTAAAACACATGGTTTTCCCAATACCACAAGTTGTATTTGTGTGAGCTTGAGTCTATAAAATCAAGCTCATGGTTAGTGGTTTGGTTTGGTTGGTTGAGTGGGTTGCCATTGTATTAAGTTTCTCTTGTGAGTGCATATGTGAAGCATGACATGGGACATGTGGTTACATGCTTGGACACATGGAGGATGCATTAGAGGAGCTTTATGTTTAAGAAGTGTTCATGGAGACTATGTAAGTGTATTGTAATGTTTCATTGCTGAATAATACATTAAGTGTCGACTCTTTTGGAGGATGGGTTTTTCCCTCTTGAGGGATTTCCTAGGATATATCTTGTGTTATCTTGTGGCTTGTCTATTTGATCATTGCATTATGGTTGTTTTGTAAGCTTGTATGCATCATATTCTCTCATAGGGTTATGTAGGAATTGGTTTGATGAACCTGGTAAATTATTAACAAGTGGTATCAAAGCTATATCCATGGTTTAAGTGAGGTGTGAGCTCCCTAGTTTTGTTTAACCCAAGTGTTTGATTAGATTTGGTGCAAAGTTGATGCCATGGAAATGCAAGAAAGATTTGAGACATTTCAAGATATGAGGGTTTTGTGTAGGTTATTGTTTTACAAATTTAGGGTTTTGGGTTTGCAAATTTGTTGTGTTTATTATAGATCTAGTGTTTGAAAAATCTTGGCAAAATGTGTTTCATAGATGTGCTTTGTATGAGAGTTTTGCAGAGGAAGTTTCACATCTGACCTCCTAGGACAAAACTGACCTCACCATTGGATCCAACAGGCCTGAGACATGAAGATTGATGTAAAATTTGATATATTTTGGTCACTATGACTTGGAAAGAAAAAACTCCCCCTTGCCCTATTTGGTTGTGCAAACATATGGTCACATTAAACAGACTGAATAAAAATAAAAATCAAAACCCTACACAAGGAAATTTTTACCATGCGCTATAGTTTTGAAAAAAAATATTATTGAAAATTTTAAACTATAGTGGAATTTTAAAAATAAAAATAAAAATGGGTTGTACAGACCTCTTCAATATTGGTGACAAGACTGGTAGGTACGTGGGAGTACACAGTACCTCCCCACTTCTTGTCAACTCGAGCTGACATATGATCAGGTTGGTAGACCTTTAGGCCATTGGTCCCCATCCATGGTTAGGTCAAATAGGATCTTCACTAGCCCTCGAGGGTTTTTCTTGAAAAGATAGATCTTTAAAAATATTTAAATTAGATGAAATGATAGTCATGTCTAGGCATACAGAATTTTAAAAAAAAAACTAAATAGGTTGAAAACTTTTTTGAAATTTGTCATATGTGCCTACGTCAATAGTTCTAGCACTACATTAGCATGCCACCTCAGCCCATGTCAATGTCACATCATCTACTGATGTAGTGATGATGTCATCAATGACATCATCATATGGATAGGGCCCCATTTGGCCCCTTTTAGCCCTTGAAGTGCTTTTTCTTCTAGGGGGAATTACTTTCACCCATGGCATCAGAAAGGTCTCTCTGAGAACTATGTAGTGGTATAGGTTTGGTCATTAGATTTTGTTGTTTGTGTCATAATTTGGTGCTTGAAGCTAGGCATTGCTCTGAGACAGTTATTTTCTCATAATTTCACATACAGAATTAGATTTTCAATTTTGGATAGGCGTTGGAGAGCTCTTATAGTGTACTATAGTTTGGATCATGTAGATTATCGATCTTTGGTGTGTAGAGAGAATATTTTACTTGTTTGATCACTTGTGGGAGCCTGAGATTCAGGGTGTGATTATGAGAGCATTTAGATGAATTGTTGGGACAAACTTGTGGGAGTGCATGTTGTTATGAGACCATCATCATGGTATAGGAGGTATTCAGATTTGGTATAGATTTATAGGTGTTCTTAGACTTTGGACTTTAATGTAGACATGTACACAGGTTGTCTTCTAGTTTGAAGACATGGTTGATACAGGTGTGAGACTAAGAGTCTCATTTCAGTTGGAGTTGAGTATAGGTAAAGATGTGATATTGATTATGGTGTCATGGATATATAGGTACATTTTGAGCATTGGCATGACATGATCATGTATACGGTTGATAGGCATGGGCTATGATGTTTGATTCATGATTATAGGTGGTGGTGTGGTTTAATTTTAGGAGGTTGTTTTTATCTCCTAGATGCTTAATTAGTTCCTTGACTATGGTTACTCATTTATGGACTTGTTTGGCAAATCAAATCTATGATTCATTTGGTGTTTGAGTCTTGAAGTCTATAGCTTATCTTCTTTGATATCTTGCCTTAAAGTTTACTAATGTGATGATGAGTTTGCATGTTTCATTGGTTTTTGATCTTTGAGTTATGCAATTGTGTGGATTAGCTACCCATTGGCTATAGTGGGGTGACTCAGATGTGGACTGTCTATATCCACAAGATTGATTTAGTATTTATGCAAACTTTATTATTTGACCTTGTCTGTGGTTATTTGTACATTCGTATGTTGCTTTGGGATTAGAAAATGTATGATTAGAGTTCCTGGATAGTTAGTTATTGGGACTTGTAGCATGGCTATATCATGATGCCATGGATAGATTGTATCACAGTTTAGTGGGAACTTTGGTAGTGATGTGGATTCATCACCTACTAATGGATGATCTTCTATAGTGGTTAGGTATCATGGAAAAACTCTTGGATTATATTTCTTATGTAGTATGAGTGCTTTGACATCTTAGGTACTATTGTTATGATAAAGAAGCATCCAGGCTCGCAAGCAATCTTGCATCAACCAAAAAAATATTTTATTTCTTTTACCCTTTTGTTTGTCTTGCAGGTTTCTAATTATCATGTATAATACATACACCAAATTTGGGGAAAATAAAATAAATATATTAATTCTCCAACACTCCAAGGAAAAGACAATGCAAGTTGCATATGGATAAAATCCTAGTCACCTACATACTAGAGAAGACAAAGATTGGACAATGAAGAGTTTTCAAGCACCTGTTATCCTATTTTTCTCCCTTGGCCAAAGAGTCTAAGATCCATGAGATCTTGGTGTTTCCCCTTCGGAGGATGCAAGGAAAAACATCAAAAAATGGTTAAGTCCCAAAAAATTTAGAGTTTTCCTTGTCTTTTTCTGCCTTATCGGGATGTCAGAGTTCAGGCTTCACCTCTTCACCATTGTCAAGCCCAAAGTATCGAACTATACCCCTTTCCTTTGCAAAGTATTCTAAGTGTTTCAGTGTTGAAGTTCAGAGCTCTCCTCTTCTCCCTTCTTCCTTGGAGGGCAGAAGGGTCGGGCTCTAAGTTCCAATCCTTCTCATTCAAAAGTGGCTAAGTGCTAGAAGTTCTATGGTATGTCAAGGATCAGGGTTCTACCTTTTCACATTCTTCCTTATTGGGCGAAAGGTCTGAAGCCTGAGCTCTGAACTTTTCTTTTTAAAATCAACAAGTGTGAAGAAGTTTTTAGAAGTCGGCCTTTTCTTCTTCATCCTTCTACTTCAAAGTGTCAAAATCCTAAGGGTTGAGATTTGCAAAGTGCATAATGTGCTATGTGTTTTTCTGTCAAACTTTGGAGTTTTCTCTTCCACCTTGCCTCTTGGAAGGCTCAATTCTAAAACTCCAAAACCTATTGATGGTCACATGGTGGCATTCTACCATGCTCTTTTGGTAGGCCCCTCACCCATTCGTAGAATGACAGAATTCTGCCACGTGGCTATAGCATCATGGTAGAAGGTTGAGCACTGAATGTTTGAGGCTAATCACTAATAAGGTAAATTATTCTAAGTGTTATGGTGGAGTTTAGAGATTTTTCCTTCCACCTCCTTTCTTCTGCAAGTAATAGGACAGAGGGTCGGAGACCCGATCTCCAAAACTTTGACGACTTCTTTCTTCATGGAGGAAACATGATTTGACTGGCTAGCAACCCTCTTGGTCACCATTAATGCTCTATAAGGGCCCATTCTCATGTAGCAGATGGTATTCCTGCCTCCCCATGCCACCATTCCTCACCTGTATTAAATTTCTTGTACCCATGGCATGGGCAAACCTCTTGTTTTAGCAAATTTCATGGATATGAGCTAGGGAATGCTTGAGAGTATGTCAGTTCGAGTTAATGAAGCATGGTCAACATCCCTTCTTGTTGACTTCTTCCCTTCCATGCCATGGTTGCTACAGTGAAGATGAAATGTTATATATGCATGTTAGAAAGATGTAAAAAGGGTTGTTAATTGTTTTTGGATTGTTATATTGGGAAAATTCCTCTTTTACTTCCAGACCTTGTAATGCACTTACAAAATAGCTAGGCTTGATGTATTATGCTCATTTTTTATCCTATGATGTCTGTAGTCTAGATTGTTCAACCATGAATGTATGTGATTATTTTGTGTCTATTGCTCTGTAACATGTTATTTACTCTTTGTAATGGTCATTTGACCTTCATGATCAATATCTCTAATATTTCACCTCTCCTACAGTTTATCTCTGTGTTTCACTTGAAATTGTGATCTATCTTGTGAGTAAAATGGCTCCTTCATAGGTTACAATCTTGTACTCAAAGCCTCTGTTGAGGTTGCAAGCCTATGTGAGTTCCTTTTAGGGTTGAGATCATTGTTGTGTTGATTCAGTTTAGCTAATATACATCATAACTCTGGTGCATCACCTTTTCTTTTTGGTATCTCTTTTATCCATTTTCTCCTAGCAAGTTTAGCATTAGAGTTAGTTAATTTTCTAAGCCTTAAGCTTAGAAAGAGGAACCAACCTTCTCTGGAGGTCTGATCTCAAAATTACAAGGTCCCACACCCTGAGATCATTGCCAATGTGTCATTAGAAAGCCTGTACTATCTCTAAGCAGGGTACAATTCTATGTGATAACAATTTCTAGCATGCACAGTGGGACGAATTTGATGAGCTTTATCATCTGTTGAAGGATCTAGTGTGTTCTTCAGCGCATATTGCCATTCAGGGAAGTCTTCACAAACACCATGGTGACTCTGCTGAACAAATCTACTGGTGCAGCTAGTCCAAGCACTTCAAGAACTCCAAGGATTAGGATTTTAGTGGTTTTCTGGTCTATTCTGCTTTCAGAAGCATCTCAAATCACTTGGTGACTCTCTTCTAGGTATGTATCTGGTTTTATCTTGATGCAGACTTGTTTGCTCTAATTTAGACATCTTTATGATGGTATAGCTTTTCAATGCTTTAAAATGTCAAATATTTATGGGAATTATGGTTATTCCCCTCCTCCTAATCAACGCACGGGATATTGGCCCCGATACCAGCAAAACCAAGCCCCAAACACCTCTTATTTATGACATATGGCCTTGCAACAACAGAATATCAACATCCTCCTAATGCTTACCTCTCACCAACCCCTACTCAGTCTTCTTGTCAATCTAATAATGCTTGTTATCAACCCCAAGAAGACTACCTTGCTCTGCTAGAGCTTAGGGAATGTTTGGACAACATTAAAAGAAACATGGGGTATAATCTGTTGTAGGAACCATTTCATTTTAATAATAGAAGCAAGCGTGGATAATGTTATGGAGATACTTTGAGTTTTCCAATAGGAGTGGGATGAAATTTAGGTTATGGCAGAGTATAACAGATAGCAAGAGGAGCTTTCTTATCAGGCTTATCTTCAACAACAATAGATGGAGGCAGAGGAAAAGGCTTGCTGGGAAAAAATTAAAATGTAGCTCACAACCTTATTTGAGGAATAGTTAAGGCAATTCTTGCTGATGTAGAGAGGTAGGAGGCTCTGGAAGTCCCCTCCATTCCTAGTTTCACGCAGCCCCTCCATTCTACAAAAGTTTAGCCTGTAGTAGAAATAACTCCCAAATTCAAGATCCCAAGCTTCAGGTAAGAGAACCCCTCTGGACCCCTAAAACCACTTTCCAATTTTAAAATTCCAAGTTTCAGAGGCCCCCAGCCTTCACGAGAGCCTATTCCTGCACAAATCCAACCTATTATTTCTTAGGAACAACTCTCTTAGGAAGCCCTTCTAGTCCCCATTCCAAGTTGGCCCTCTTGTCCTAGCACTAGCTCATTCTGTAAAAATAGGCCAGTCTTTTGGTGAGATATTGGGTTCTATGAGCTAGAAAGGGAAGTGTTGGAGGTAGCTATGGAGTGGTCTACTACTTGTGAGCCCTCACATGCCATTGAAATACGAATTTCATACCTGCTACAAGAAGTTAAGCCAAATCTGATGGAGCAGTAGTGCACTAAGCATAAGGATAGTGTTGATTCCAATACTATATTGAGTCCCTTAGATTTTGGCTCATTAGAGGAATTTTCCCATTCTATGAATAAGATGAATGAAACCCAAATGCAGAGGTATCTCAAGAAGAATAATGTGGATCTACAATCAAACATTGGGGGCAATCCTAATTTAAGAGAGGAAGTAGCTAAAGCAAAGGAGCTATCCAACTACATTAAAAATGAAAAAGGCATGCAGATGCCAGTATTAGTTGTAGTTCTCAAGAATCATAGGGGCAGTGAAACTAATGGTGAATTATTGTTGGTTGAGGCCAAATATAATAATGAGGTTCCAGCTTTTCAAAAGGAGCATGTAAGTAGCTTTGTTCTGGAAAATGTAGAAATTAAGGAGGACATGGTGGATCTTCTCATTCCTATGTGCTTTGAGGAGCTAGAAGATCTCTTTAGGGATGAGATAGATCTTTTTTGCTCAAAAAGTGACATTGAGCTAGTGTCCACTAAGGAGGAACATCACGATCATATTGTTCATTAGGTGGAGGCAGGCATATTTCCAACCACATTCCTAGTTGAATCACACAAGCCTGAGCATTCAGGCTAGCAAGAAGAGATGAAATCAACACAGAGGCATGAGATCAGCTATGTTTATTTACATGTCATTTCTAGGGGATGCCCTATTAGACATCTAGCCCAACTAGAGACACATTAAGAAGAGCCACCACTTGTCAAGCTTAGCTCTAAGCAGCATCAAAATGAGTGGGATCAACCCTTTTATTCACCTCTTGGCAGCAACATCAATAATCAATTCAGGTGGATAGGTGAGTTTATCCCCATTCTTGGGGGAGTGATCCATCAATTTTTTCATATGTCAACTCCTTCCTTGGATCTCTTGCTAACTACCCATGAGCATGAAAAACATTGTAAATTGTTGAGAAAGCGTAGTTACTTTCAATAACCAATTAATGGCTTTGTATTCTGACTTGTTCTTTTTGCCATCTAACACACTCTGCAATTCTACGTAAATTTCCTTACATCTTGCTGCAATTGTGGCCAATAATAATTCTCACCAAAAATAGAAATGGTCTTATCTCAACCAAAGTGTTCAGCCAATCCCCAACTATGCTTCTCCTTAATCAGGTTTTCTCTCATGGAACTCCTCAGAATGCACAACTGGCTCCCTCTAAACAACATGCCATCTTGGATTATGAAATCTAACCATTTTGTCCTATCCAAAGTAACAGGTTCCAAACAAGCTTTCCAAGCCTTTGCAAAATCTAGATCTTCTGGATACAAACTCTTGAGCTCATCGAAACCAACAACCTCTATCTTCATTTTTGTCAACAAATTTTGCCTTCTTCTCAAGGCATCTATAACTCTATTGGACTTCCCACTCCTCTACTTCAAAATAAAAGTATAACTCTACAAAAACTCAACCTATTTTAAATGCCTTTGGTTCAACTTTCCTTGACTATTAAGACTGCAAAGACTGATGATCAGTATATAAAACAAACTCTTTTGGTAACAAACAATGTCTCCATTTCTTCAAAGCCTGAACTATTGCATAAAAATCCTAATCATAAACATAATACTTTTTCTTGGCATCATTAAGCTTCTCACTAATATAGGTAATGGGCTTACCTTCTTGACTCAAAACAACTCATATAGCACTACCACTTGCATCATAATCTACCTGAAATACCTTATTGAAATCTGGAAGTGCCAAAATAGGTTACTCTGTGGCTTTTTGCTTCAATGTATCAAAGCTTTTGTCTACTCTTGTAGTCAATTTAAACTCCTTTCTATCCCCTCTCATTGTCTCAGTTAGGGGTGCACAAATGCTATTAACATTCTTGATAAACTTAGTGTAAAAACTTGCCAAACCATGAAAAGATCTTACCTCTCTGGCACTCCTTGGCATAGGCCATTCAAGGATAGATCTCACCTTCTCTAGGTCCATCTTAAGACCTTCCTCTGAGACAAAAAATCCCAAGTATACGAACTCCTTCTTTGTATAACTACATTTCATTAGATTAATCATCAACTTCTCCTCCCTCAGCTTCTCTAAAACTCTTCTGATATGCATCAGATGCTCATCCCAAGTCTTACTAAAAATCAAAATATCATCCAAATAAATAATAACAAAACTTCCCAAAAATTCTTTCAGCACCTCATTCATGAGTCGCATGAATGTTCTCGGTGCATTGGTTAGCCCAAATGGCATGACTAACCACTCATACAAACCCTCCTTTGTCGTGAATATTGTCTTCTATTCATCTCCTTCTCTGATTCAGATCAGGTGATATCCACTCTTCAGGTCAATCTTCATGAAGTACTTGGCTCCACTCAAACAATCCATTATGTCATCCATTCTTGGCAATAGAAACCTGTACTTGATTGTGATCTTATTTATGGCTTGAGAATCTGTACACATTCTCTACTCTCCATCTTTCTTTGGTGCTAGTACTACAGGTACCGCACATGGACTTAGGCTCTCCCTTATCAGTCCCTTCCTTAACAACTCGTGAACTTGTCTGTTCAACTCTTCATTCTTTGCTAGATTCATTATGTGGGCTACCTTACTTCACAAACTAGCTCCTAGTATCAAAGCCATTTGATCACTTATCTTCCTCATAGGCGGTAAACCTTCTAGTACATTATCAAAGATAATGTCCTCAAATTCTTCTAACATATCTAAAAATTATGCTGGTACATCTTCACATTTCTCTTGACTAATCTTAGGAATCAATGCAAAGCAATGATGCTCATGCTTTATACCCTCCAAAAATTTCCTACCATCTACCAAGCAAATTCTGGCAGTACTACATACCTTTTCTTCCACCTTCTTCAAGGGCTTTAACTTATGACGAACTCCATCCTTTGGTTAGGGAATATGTGTTTGCTTGGCCATCATGGACAACACTCCTATCATACTGCCACGACCTCCTCAATAGCATATGACATGCATCCATCAGTATGATATCACATAGCACCTCATCATGGTAGTCCCCAATCTTGAACTTCACCAAACATTGCTCATTGACTAAAGCTCTATGGTCCTTCTACAACCATGCAATCTGATATGGATCTGGATGCTTTATTTTTGTCAACTTCAACTTGTCAACCATCTCCTCTGAAACAAGATTGTCTTTGCTTCCACTGTCAATAATAATATCACAACACTTAACTTCACATTTGCACCTTGTGTAGAATAAACTCATCCTCTGATTGAGTTCTTTATCCTCATTCAACAAAGTTCTTCTAACAACTAGGGTTTCTCCCCTTTCAGCATCTTCAGAACGCTCAGACTGCACATCTTCATCTAAATGTACAACTCATGCATTACCTTCAGGTCTTCTATTTTTCCTTCCTTGATGTTGTGGACACTCATATGCTCGATGCCCTTCTTCTCCACATGGGAAACAAGTTCCTTTGAAACCTCTTCTTCTGGGTCCTTGCCCAGGTCTGCCTCTTCCTCTTCCTCTTTTCTCACCACTGTTCTGGTCATGAGGGCGATAGACATTATCCCCTCTGATTTTGACTAGTGGCAACTTCTTCACTTTTCTTTTGATCTCCATTACGGCCTCCATAGGGTCTTCTTCTAGTCCTTCCACCTTGACCTCTTCCCCTTTTCTTTCTATCGAATCTTTTATTTAGCTTCTCTTCCACCTTTAGGGAAAACTGGTACACATCTTCTATGGTGGTCATTCTGACCAAGCTCAGCTCCTATTGAATACTTGGCCTCAACCCATTAATGTAATGGGCTACCTTCTCCTTGTTGGCCTCTGTATGGCTTGTCCTAATAGTAATCTTATAAAACTCTTCTATATACTCCTTAACAGACTTGTTACCTTGATTTAGTCCTTGCGGCTTCTTCAATAACTCCATCTCATAGTCCACAAGAATGAACTGCTTCTTCAGTTTCTCCACCATCTAATCCCATCTGGTGATCTTTCCTTTTCCTCTTATGTTCCTCTCTAATTGGACCTCCTTCCACCAAATATTTGCATGGCCCTTCAACTTTGTATTTACAAACTTACCCGATCTGGGTCCTCCACATCTTCATACTCAAAATATTCCTCCATTTCATTGATCCAATCAATAAGATGTTCTGGATTCAAATCTCTAGAATATGTAGAAACTTCAATCCTGGGCCTCTTTCCAATCTTATAAATGGCCCTCAACAACCTAACTTCTGCAGGATCTCCTGCAGCTTCTTGTTCTTCCTTAGATAGCTCTTCTTCAACTTCATCTTCACTTTCTTCTCTTGTTCTTGGCTCAAACCCTCTTCATAGCTCCTCTTGCAATGCATCGATTTGCCTTTGTAGGGCTCTAAAACCCTCTTTTGTCAAATTTTTCCTCCTAATATGATTTATTTTGTGGAAGTATCTTGATTTCTGCAGCAAACCCACAACCTCAAGTCCTGGTGCAAACTGCCTCACAGTCGGCGATCTGTCTACACACTCAGGAAACCTGGCTCTGATACCACTTGATGAAGGGAGTAAATAATAAAACACACGATAACAAAAATGGCACAAAGAAAATAGAATATTTCTTTATTTATTTGGGCAATTTATTACATTACAAAATCTCAATTACAATCAGAGGAATCAATCCTCCACAGGCTACAACACACTACAGCTACACATCACCAGGCTCTAGAATCTTCTGCCTTATGTAACCC
The DNA here is from genome assembly GCA_027924645.1 of Cunninghamia lanceolata. Taxonomy (NCBI): domain Eukaryota; kingdom Viridiplantae; phylum Streptophyta; class Pinopsida; order Cupressales; family Cupressaceae; genus Cunninghamia; species Cunninghamia lanceolata. Next base: position 408,429 of record BSBN01000374.1, on the reverse strand, counting down.
CCAAATCGGCTAGCGTTTCTATTTTCCCACCTATTCATAACTCTACACATTCCCCCCTTAACTCTACTACTGCCTAGGGTTTCCAAAATAGTCATAAATAGCACTTTTTGGTGGCCTCCAGCTAAATTTTGAAATTTGCAACTCCCTCCAAAAGCAGGTCAACTTCTAAGAAGCATAACTTTTGACCCGAGTTTCCAATTGACGAACCATTTTAAGTTCCAGAAAGATAGTGAAGTGAACTATCATGCTGGAAATACATAAATGGATTTCCATCAACTTTCTAGGATGTAATGGGATGTTTTAGTTCCTCATATCTCATTTCAAAAAAATTTAGGGGCTTTTCAGAAAGCAAAAACTTTAATATCTTTTATCTCACAAATGATCTTTGTCTGATTCCTTCACCAAAGGTCTTATATTTTAGTTATGAATCTTTCTATAAGTTTTGACCTCAATCTGTGCCCAAATGCAAACTTTCCTAAAATGGCAGTTAAACTTTCCAAAACTGGCAGTTTGCTATTTTTAGTAGTTTGGAAAAAAAGTGAAAGTCCTACATCATTATTCAGGAGATTATGGAACTAGAAACACTAATTATGGAAAGAAATGAAAAAAAATGCAATGATTTTGAGTTAACTTCTTTTTGGGTGATGCAAGATTACCCTTACACCACTAGATCCTACATCAGACACCTAGGGTAAATTGAGAAGTGACCTTGTCACGTCTCAAGTGTTTGTGTAAGAAAAACTCAAACAGTCAACCTCTTCTTTAGACAACCAAGAAAAATCTTCAACAGGCCTTCCTTTCCATTTCACTAGATATTCTTCATATTGACTATTTTGAGTACTTCCCACATGGCTATCCAAGATCTCTTCTATCTCCTCCATTGAAGTAGATGCTAGAATACTCCACTATTCTTGTGTCAGTCCATCCTCTGTGCCACCTTCATGATATTTTGTTAAATCAGCAATGTTGAACACAAAAGAAATATTTATCCCACTCAGCAGCTCTAGCTCATTTATATTTCCTGAATCATGCTTCTTCAGGATTCTACACGGTCCAAATTTCTTCATTTTTAACTTATTGTATGTTCCAATTGAGAACCTTTCTTTTATCAAGTGAACCATGACTTCATCTCCTACCTGGAATTCCTTATATCTCCTCTTCTAATATGGATTAGCCTTGTACTGAATATTCATCTTATTAATGTGCTTTCTCACCTCTTCATGCAAATTCTTTAGGTGTTCTATAAAGTCTTCGACCTCGACACTTGTCTTTTCTCCTTTTTCTAGCTTCCTTAATTCTAAAGCATTTCTTGGACTATTGCCATATACAATCTGAAATTCTTTACGTGTTCTACAAAGTCTTCGGCCTCAACACTTCTCTTTTCTCTTTGTCTAGCTTCCTTAATTCTGAAGCATTTCTTGGACTATTGCCATATACAATCTAGAATGGTGATTTACTAGTACTCCTATCGATAGAATTGTTGTAAGTGAATTCCACCTGTGGTAAAATCAAATCCCATCCCTTGGGCTTATCTCCTACTAAGCATCATAGCAGGTTACCTAAACTCCTATTCACCACTTCTGTCTGTCCATCAGTCTATGGATGGTGTGCAGAACAAAACTTCAAATATGTTTTTAACTTCTTCCACAATGTCCTCCAAAAATAAACAACAAACTTGGTATCTTGATCTGAAACTATGCTCTTAGGTAGACCATGTAGTCCCACCACTTCCCTGAAAAATAACTTTGCAATATGAACATCATCATTAGTCTTCGTACAATGAATAAAATGTGCCATCTTCGAGAATCTGTCCACCACCACAAAAACAGAATCATGCCCTCTTTGTGTCCTTGGTAAGCCAAGAAGAAAATCCATACTAATATCATCCCATGGCTTCTATGATACATGTAATGGCTGATATAGCCCTATATTCTGACTTGTTCCTTTTGCCATCTAACACACTCTACAACTCTACACAAATTTCTTCACATCTTGCTACAACTATGGCCAATAATAATTCTCACCAACAATAGAAATGATCTTATCTCGACCAAAGTGTCCAGTCAATCCCCCACTATGCTTCTCTTTAATCAGGTTTTCTCTCATGAAACTCCTTAGAATGCACAACTGGCTTCCTCTAAACAACATGCCATCTTGGATTATGAAATCCAACCATTTTGTCATGTCCAAATGAACAGGTTCCAAACAAGCTTTCCAAGCCTCTACAAAATCTAGATCTTCTGGATACAAACTGTTGAGCTCATCGAACCCAACAACCCCTATCTTCATTTCTGTAAACAAATTTTGCCTTCTGCTCAAGGCATCTGCATCTCTGCTGGACTTCCTAGTCCTGTACTTCAAAAGAAAAGTATGACTCTGCAAAAACTCAACCCATTTTAAATGCCTTTGGTTCAACTTTCCTTGGATATTAAGATACTGCAAAGCCTAATGATCAGCATATAAAACAAACTCTTTTGGCAACAAATAATGTCTCCATTTCTTCTAAGCCTAAACTATTGCATAAAATTCCTTATCATAAATAAAATACTTTTTCTTGGCATCATTAAGATTCTCACTAAAATAGGCAATGGCTTACCTTCTTGACTCAAAACAGCTCCTATAGCACTACCACTTGCATCACAATCTACCTGAAATACCTTATTGAAATATGGAAGTATGAAAATAGGTTGCTTTGTGACTTTCTGCTTCAATGTATCAAAGATTTTGTCTACTCCTTTAGTGCATTTAAACTCTTTTCTATCCCCTCTCATTGTCTTAGTTAGGGATGCACAAACGCTACTAAAATTCTTGATAAACTTAGTGTAAAAACTTGCCAGACCATGAAAAGATATTACCTATGTGGAACTCCTTGGCGTATTCCATTCAAGGATATCTCTCACCTTCTCTAGGTCCATCTTAAGACCTTCCTCTGAGACAACAAATCCCATGTATACCAACTCCTTTGCAAAACTACATTTCTTTAGATTAATCAACAACTTCTCCTCCCTCGGCTTCTCTAAAACTCTTCTGATATGCATCAGATGCTCATCCCAAGTCTTACTGAAAATCAAAATATCATCCAAATAAACAATATAAAAACTTCCCAAAAATTCTTTCAGTACCTCATTCATAAGCCGCATGAATGTTCTTGGTGCATTGGTTAGCCCAAATGACATGACTAACCACTCATACAAACCCTCCTTTGTCTTGAAGGCTATCTTCCATTCATCTCCTTCTCTGATTCATATCTGGTGATATCCACTCTTCAGGTCAATTTTCGTGAAGTACTTGGCTCCACTTAAACAATCCATTATGTCATCCATTCTTGACAATGGAAACCTGTACTTGATTGTGATCTTATTTATGGCTCAAGAATCTGTACATGTTCTCCACTCTCCATCTTTCTTTGGTGCTAGTACTATAGGTATGACACATGGACTTAGGCTCTCCCTTATCATTCCCTTCCTTAACAACTCCTGAACTTGTATATTCAACTCTTCATTCTCTGTTGGAGTCATTATGTGGGCTGCCTTATTTGGTAAACTGGCTCCTGGTATCAAATCCATTTGATCACTTATCTTCATCACTGGTGGTAAACCTTTTGATACATTATTAGAGATAATGTCCTAAAATTCTTCCAACATATCTAAAACTTTTGCTGGTACATCTTCACATTTCTCTTGACTAATCTTAGGAATCAATGCAAAGCAATGATGCTCATGCTTCATACCCTCTAAAAATTTCTTACCATCTACCAAGCAAATTCTGGCAATACTACATACCTTTTCTTCCACCTCCTTCAAGGGCTTGAACTTATGACAAACTCCATCCTTTGTTAGGGAATATGTGTTTACACGACCATCATGGACAACACTCCTATCATACTGCCATGGCCTCCCCAACAACATATGGCATGCATCCATCGGTATGATATCACACAATACCTCATCATGCTAGTCCCCAATCTTGAATATCACCAAACACTACTCATTGACCAAAGCTCTGTAGTCCTTCTACAACCATGCAATCCAATATGGATGTGGATGCTTTCTTTTTGTCAAATTCAACTTGTCAACCATCTCCTCTGAAACAAGATTGTCTATGCTTCCACTGTCAATATTAATATCACAACACTTACCTTAACATTGCACCTTGTACGAAATAAACTCTTCCTCTGATTGGGTTCATTCTCCTCATTCAATAAAGTTCTTCTGACAACTAGGGTTTCTCCCCTTTCAGAATCTTCAGAACACTTAGACTACGCATCTTCATCTACATGTGCAACTCGTGCATTAACTTTAGGTCTTCTATTTGTCCTTCCTTGATGTTGTGGACACTTGTATGCTTGATACCCTTCTTCTCCACATTGGAAACAGGTTCCTCTGAAACCTCCTCTTCTAAGTCCTTGTCCCGGTCTGCCTCTTCCTCTTCCTTTTTGCTCACCATTGTTTTGGTCACGAGGGCGGTAGGCATTATCCTCTCTCTGATTTTGACTGGTGCTAGCTTCTTCACTTTTCTTTTGATCTTCATTACGAACTCCATAGGCTCTTCCACTAGTCCTTCTACCTTGACCTCTTCCCATTTGCTTGCTATCAAATCTTTTATTTAGCTTCTCTTCAACCTTTAGGGAAAACTGGTACACATCTTCTACGGTGGTCATTCTAACCAGGCTTAGCTCCTCTTGAATACTTGGCCACAGCCCATTAATGTAACAGGTTTCCTTCTCCTTATTGGTCTCTACATGGCTTGTCCTAATAGTAATCTTATAAAACTCTTCTATATACTCCTTAACAGACTTGTTACCTTGCTTTAGTCCTTGCAGCTTCTTCAGCAACTCCATCTCATATTCCATAGGAATGAACTGCTTCTTTAGTTTCTCCACCATCTGATCCCATCTAGTGATCTTTCCTTTCCTCTCTTGTTCCTCTCTAACTAGACTTCCTTCCACCAAATATTTGCATGGCCCTTCAACTTTATTTTTGCAAACTTGACCCAATCTGGGTCCTCCACGTCTTCATACTTGAAATATTCCTCCATGTCATTGATCCAATCAATAAGTTGTTTCAGATTCAAATCTCTAGAATATGTAGAAACTTTGATCCTAGGCCTCTTTCCAATCTTAGAAATGGCCCTCAACAACCTAACTTCTGCAAGATCTCATATAGATTCTTGTTTTTCCTCAGATAGCTCTTCTTTAGCTTCATCTTCACTTTCTTCTCTTGTTCTTGGCTCAAACCCTCTTCATAGCTCCTCTTGCAATGCATCAATTTACCTTTGCAAGGCTCTAAAACCCTCTTCTGTCAAACCGTTCCTCCCAATACGATTTCTTCATGGAGGCATCTTGATCTCCACAACAAACCCACAATCTTAGGTCTTGGTGCAAACTGCCTCATGGTCGATGATATGTCTACACACTCAGGAAACCTAGCTCTGATACCACTTGATGAAGGGGCTAAATAATAAAATACATAATAACAAAAATGGCACACAGGAAATAGAATATTTATTTATTGATTTGGACAACTTATTACATTATAGAAGCTCAATGATAATTAGAGGAATCAATCCTCCACAGGTTGCAACAAGCTATAGCTACACATCACCATGCTCTAGAATCTTCTGCCTTTTGTAACCCCCAAATCAGCTAGGGTTTTTGTTTTCCCACCTATTCTTCACTCTACACTTTCCCCACTTAACTCTACTACTGCCCAACTTTCCCAAAATAGTCATAAATAGCACTTTTTGGTAGCTTCCAACTAAATTTTGAAATTTGCAACTCCCTCTAAAAGTAGGTCAACTTCCAGGAAGCATAACTTTTTATCCGGGTGTCTGATTGACGAACCATTTTAATAGCTAGAATTCACACTGAAAATACGTTAACGAATTTCCATCAACTTTTCAAGATGTTATGGGATGTTTTATTGCCTCATATCTTGTTTCAAAAATTTTCAAGGGCTTTTCAAAAAACAAAAACTTTAATATCCTTTAGCTCACAAATGATCTTTACCTGATTCCTTCGGTAAAGCTCTTATATTTTAGTTATGATGCTTTTCGTAAGTTTTCACTTCAATCTGTGCCCAAATGCAAACATTCCTAAAATGAAAGTTAAACTTTCCAAAACTGGCAGTTTGCCATTTTTAACAATTTGGAAAAAAATTGAAAGTCCTACATCATTATTCAGGAGATTATGGAACTAGAAACACTAATTATGGAAAGAAATGAGAAAAACTGCAATGATTTTGAATTAACTTCTTTTTGGGTGATGCAAGATTGACTTTACACCACTAGATGCTCCTGCATAAGAGAAGGTCCAACTTACCTTTGTAGCTTAAAAAGTGAAAACACCATCGCACAAGGTAGCAGGCATAGATGATTTGGAGTATGACTCCAAAGGTGAAAGAAAGAAGTTGGAAAAGAAGAAACCTACAAGGGTCAAAATTGTATTTTATAGAAAGAACAACCAAGATGAATTCACTTGGGACCTAGGTGCATTTTCTCTCCCCAACCCTCTTTATTCTTAGGTAGGTCCAAATCCTGTCAATATCCCTTCTTCCTCTTCTACTAAGAAGTTTCTTGTCAAGCATAAAGGCTCATTTTAGTCACCCAAGGATGTTCTAAGAACGTGTATTCCATCTTCTCCTCACAACACTGCCACAAAATTTCCCTTCTCATAATACACCAGCTTTGGGTTCATTTTAGGGTTCTCCCAAACCACCATCCCCATCTCCTCCCAATAATATTCCCATTCCTCCAACCAACTCACCTACTCCACCGCCTCATAGCTCTCCAAATGTATACAAATCTCATCCCTACATGGCCTTCAAAAGGAGCAAGGCAAAATAGATATTACAACACAAGGAGAGTCTTCCACATAGGATACTCCAATATGGTTTGATCACACATTATAAAAGAGGAAGAGAGTTACAAAACTAGTGGTTGAAGATTTCTCATAGCTAGCGTCAATGATAACTAGACCTCTATCTCCAAAGAAAGAATCACAAGTTAAAAGCAAAAAGTTGAGTCCACTTCTCGTGGAAGTTTTGGACTTATCCAAATACCCAAAATTGGGCAAAACAAAACGAGATCCCGTTATTTATAAAACGAGATCCTGTTATGGATTGGGATCCTAAGCCTAAATTTAAAATGGGATCCCATTCAATAGGGTGATCACGATCTTGGGATGATGAAATGGGATCCCATTCAGTAGGGTGATCACAAGCCTAGGATCATGAAATGAAATCCCATTTAGAATGGGATCTTGTTTCGTAAAAGTATTTAATTTTAAAAAAATGGCCTATCAACACATTTTCACCAGCAGTTAGAGAAAAAATAGAACAAGATCCTTAGTTTGAGAGAGTGATTTGTGGCCATCCAGCAGTCTTGATGAGTTGTTTTTTCTATTTTTTTTAATTTTTTGGTATTTTGTTATTTGTATTTAAGTTTAATTTGTGTATTTTTGTAAATTAGGTTTTTATATTTGGTTTGAATCTTCTTGCAAAACATATAAACCCTACATTCAATTGAAACTAAAAAATTTACCCTACACACAAAAATATTACCCTAAACTGAATTGAAACAAAAATATTTACCCTTCAAACAAAAAGTATGAACCCTAAACTGGGATTCAATCACACCTGCAAATCACTATTAATTCATCAAAAACAAGTTTTAGTTACTATTTAATGGTAAACCGACTGCCATTTTTGTTTTAGTTTCAATTTTTCATTTGCATTGCTTTATGTTTTAAATCTGTATGCAAATATTTCAAAATCAAATAATACTTATTTCTTTGAGAAAAAATCTAGATTTTTCTACATTTATTTCATTCCATTATTTAGCACTTATTAATATAGCCACATACAATTAGAATTTGCAGCACATGGCATCCATATGTACCCATGCACAAACACCTACTCTCTAACATATTAACATACATATAGTTTTCTATCAGTGTAATCCTTGAACCTCTTTTAGGTGCAAGTGCTAGTGTATATTCCTTTTTATAATTGTAGTCCCTATGAGGTTTTTAGATATGCTGAATTACAAATAAGATATAAATTAGTCAAACCTATAGACTAATTACTTATTTTCACATTAAAATATAAAATTAGAATCACACATTGTCATAATCTTATTGTAACTCCCTGCATATACATAGTCCATATCATTAGGATCACACATTAGATCCAAGATAGAAGAATAAAATTGATAGAAACCATGATCTAGGAATATGTTAGCATGATCATATTGATAATGGAGCATCTAATACTCCCTCCTAAAATATGATTGTTCATTGAGGTTGTCCTCCTCAAATGGCTTAAGGGGATTAAATTTACTAGATATTTACATATAATGTCCATGTCAGATATTTTATTCCATGTCATTAATGCAATATATCCATGTGGTTCAATTCAAATTATATGAATTAAATGTGAATCCATGGCTAACCAAATTTCATCATAAATGAGAAACTATAATGTATTTATAAAAGTTGTATCCACTCTAGGAATCATATAGTTTTAGACTTGAATATTTCTATCTATAATTGTAATTACTAGATAAGGAAACATTCATCCTAAATATGCAACAACCAACAAAATAATACTAGATATTAATAACTTTGACTAAGAGTGAACATTCAAAATATAGCTATCCTCTTTGCAAAATCCAATTTGATTTTAGAGATTTATAAGAAAAAAATGGATGAGCATGAGGTAAGTAAGAAAGACTAACCTTAATTTATATCTTATGTCATCAAATAATTTCATGTTTACAAAGTTTCTTAGGGCATATCTATAAATTTAATTCTCATCATATAATTTATCTCATAGATATCTTCCCTAGTGTGTCTAATCACTACCACCCAATCTATAAAATTAATTCTCATACTTGTGAGGATCTTGAGAGTTTGAAGGATCCGACTGAATTTGTAAAATTAATCCATTCTAATATATATTATTATTTTTAAGCCTCATTGGTTCAAACTAATTGATAAAATGGTATTTCATTGAGAGTAATAGGATAAATGTGAAATTTTATATTTTAATAGCAATCAACCCCTTAATGATGGTCAATTGGTTAAGGAGGTGGATAAAGGAATTTTTTAGATATGGGAATGATTCTAGATATGAATAGGTAGATTATGGGGGGAATAGAAATAAAGGATAAAATCAATAGCATCGAAGGACCTCTATGTGGCAAGGTATGCTAGAGTATAGGGAAAGAATTGAGAGACTTGAATAGGAATTTAAAAGGATACTAAGTAGGCTTTAAATTTGGTAGTGCATGTAAGTAGAGAATCATTTAGAATAGTTATTTAAATGGCTATAAAGATTAACAAAGAAGTATCAATTTCTTTAGAATCTTTATATAAAATTTATCAATAGGAGTCCATACACAAGTATCAATAGAAATCAATAATATCTCATCAAAATGGTAAGTTTAAAGTTATTCATTAACAATAGGAGGCCATCATATGTTATTAATTGCCTCCTAAATACATTTTAAAAAATAGGATATTTAAAATGAAAATAGTACTATCAATTAATTATAGGTAGGGGTTTGAAACAACCAATAATTAACCTAGAACAATAGCTAATCAAAATGTCACCCTACAGAACTAGATTTCACATCACATTAACAATTTTTTTTTTTTCAAAGGTAGACAAACCACATCTCATTGTCAAGGGATGATCATAAAATTTATATCATGATCTGATAGCACATTTTCTCTTTACGCACTTAGGTCACATAAGAGGGGTACACCAACATAAACCACATTATTCACAATACACACCAAGTATGTATAGTAACTTTTATTTAATCAATTGGTTTGAGTGCGATTTCACATAAATATTTTATATGAAGTTCCATTCTCCATCTAAAAACCACAAAATAAATTTGATTATCATCATAACCACAAGCATAGTTTTATATAGTCATAGTTTTATCATCCAATACAAGCATTGTGAAGATGGTTGAGTGCTGTTAAATTTAAACTAATATTGATGATGGAATGTAAAATAAATAATAATAACTTTGACATTTTCCCCTAAATGTGGATCCATATACTTATTTTCCCCTTATACATGGATCCATAGAAATGTAGCCTCTTCATGCCATTGATTAAGAGGATTTAGGAAAATGGCTTAGGACAAAATCATTCCATTAGCATGGTTTATGGACCTAGGTAGAATGACATGGATTAAGGGGATTTAAGAAAATTGCTTAAGGCCCATCCTAAGAGGATGTAGATGGTACAATCTACTCATTAATCCCCTTAAGCCACTAATAATAGTCAAATTGATCATTCACATTTGATCAATTTGTATAATGTTAGATACTTGATGTTTTAACAAACTTGTTAAAGATCTATATATTAAACTTGGTCAACTTAACACAAAATCATTTCATTAGCATGGTTTGTGGACCTAGGAAAGATGACATGGATTAAGGGGATTTAAGAAAATTGTTTAGGGCCCGTCGTAAGAGGATGTAGATGGTACAACTTGAAATCTACTCATTAATCCCCTTAAGCCACTTGTAATAGTTAAATTGATCATTCACATTTGATCAATTTCTATAATGTTAGATGCTTGAATTTTTTACAAATTTGTTAAAGATCTATTTATTAAACTTGGTCAACTTAGGACAAAATCATTCCATTAGCATGGTTTATGGACCTAGGAAACATGACATCAATTAAGGGGTTTTAAGAAAATTTCTTAAGGCCCATCCTAAGAGGATGTAGATGGTACAAATTGAAATCTACTCATTAAACTTCTTAAGACACTACTAATAGTTAAATTGATCATTCATATTTGATCAATTTGTATAATGTTAGATGCTTGAAGCTTTTACAAACTTGTTAAAGCTATATATATTAAACTTGGTCAACTTAGGACAAAATCATTCCATTAGCATGGTTTATGGACCTAGGAAAGATGTCATGTGGATTAAGGGGAATCAATAAAATAGGATTTAAGGGGAAACTTCACTATTCCTTGTAAACACTTTAAAGTACATCAAGCCACAAAATTTTTTAAATGCCTTAGACATAAATGAGCCTTACACATTTTGTTAGACATTTACCATTTTTTGTGTATGTTTTCAGTTTATTTTTTTGTATGTACATGTATTAAAATTACATAGTTAGATTTTTAGTTTTGAAATTTCTATGTATGCTTAAGTTGAATGATGTATGTATGTGTATGTATCATAATTTTTCTTTTAAGTGTCATCATGTATGTTTTATTTAAATATTTATTGTAATTTTTTAACATGTAAAATATCTAGTTTTTAATATGTTTATTTATAATTTATATATAGATTCTTGAAAGTTAATTTTCTACTTATTTGTATATTTATATATATGCAAGTTCACAGTTTATATATCATGGATATTAACATTGATATTAAGGATTTCCTCAATGCGCCACCTCCACTCCCTTAACATCAACACCATCCACCTCCATCTCCACCTCAAAACCCCCCACCTCCACCCCCACTTGGATTTGATGAGGTTCTCTTGCGAGCTCAAATTAATGATAATATTAGATACATTGAAGAAAAAATCAATGCAATTCTAAATGAAGCATTCATGCCACCTCACCTGATGCATTTTGCATCTTAATTGCAAAACATTGTAGATGATGTCAGGTCTATTGATGTGGACTTAGACAGATTTCAAGTATGGAGAGAGGAGAGGCGATAGTTTTATTTTGATGGAATCTCCTATAGGGAGATCCTTAATCTGAAACTCACAAAAGCCCATTTAGCTCCATATTTTTTTGGCCCCATCAACAATCAACCAATTCCTGCAAACAAAAAAATAATGTCAATTAGGTGGTGTAGACATCTAGAGATGACCACAAGTTTTTGGGATTGGTGGTGGATGGTATTTGATTATCCACCTCATGCTAATTATGATGTTCCCCTCTATTTTCTAAGAAAATTATATGTAGAGTTTGTGATGGGTAGGAAACCCAATTATTTTGATTTCAAATCATTCCACGGTGTTGGTGGTAGCATGCCACAACAGAGGTTAGGGGCATGGATTGATCCCCGACAACCCATGCCTGCTCAACCTCTTGTCGACCCTCCTTCTGTTGCCATTTCTGCACCCATCTAGCATCGTGCAGTGGTATCTGCACTAGGAGCATTGAGTGTGCTCTTGGCTAACCTCGATGAGAAGATTTCTGAGATGGAAGCTATGGTTAGTGGGAGAAACCATGGAGGAACTGATGGTGGAATTGGTTCTAGTACTACTCCACCTGCGTCAACACCTCATATCGGTACAAGTTGTAATCAATTATGTTATGAACCTGATCAGGCTACACCCACTTCAGCTTTACATGGAGCATATGATGGTATTAGTTCATTTGTTGATTTTCTAATTACTCATGATCACCCTATCGATCATTCGACACAGGTATATATATATATGTACATGTTGAATTTATAACACTTTTAAGCATGTGCTTTTAATGAACATATATCAAATAAATTGTAATATTTTTACAATCAAATTGTTTGGTGTAGATGATGGCCATAGGGACATCGACATCTTTTGGTCAATTTTGTTTTGAGTTGACTCTTGTACAAGTCAGCCACTCATTTGGGGTATTTTGATTGATTTTTTAAATATATATTAAAAAATTGTACCTTAATTTTAATTTGTAATTTAGTCCTGAACATGTGTTAAATATTTATGCCAGTTCAAGGAGGTCATCTGACTTCCATGTTAGATCCACCATAGGGTGTGTCAAGTGCTCCACAATTGTCAGGCGTCTCGCATGAGCCACTCGTATGTATACTGTTTTAAAAAACTATACTTTGAATTTTGTATTTTGAATTCACTATATCAAACGTGCATGTACCTATATTAAAATATATGTCTATGTAGGTTGACATGACCACGAGGATTGGTATTGCACACCCAAATGATCCAAGCCAATTTCTGGAGTCAGTTGCATTTCAGGTTGTTTAAAAAAATTTGTATCTGTGCACAATTTGTAGGTCTTTTAAATAGATTAAAATAACAATTGGGTACACAAGTGAATATATATGTTTTAACCTAATTTGTACACATGTGCTTTATTTGACCTTGTAGGACCTTGTTAGTGACACTTTTCATCCTATTGATGCCATACCACCTAGAATAGCACATGCAAAGCAGGATGACAAAGGAGATGAGTAGCCTCATATGGTAATTTAAAATTATACATTATGAATGACTTAAGGTAAATTTCAATTGAATATATGTTCATGTGTTAAACTTTTTTTCTTCTATAGCATGAGATAGGTCTTGTAGCAGAGCATGTAGAATAGGTCATTAGAGGAGATGAGTAGCCTCATAAAGTATTTTTTATGATTTTATAAATTAAAATGAGTTAAATCATTTTTAAAAATTTTAAATCTGATTTCAAGTTTCTTTCTCTTGTACAAACTGATTCAGATCATCCTAGTCCACGTGGAGTGAAGAGGTCACTTGATTATAGGGACGATAGGAGTTAGACATATATATGTTTTAGTACATTTCATATCTTAGTACATTCCACAGACTCTATATATGTTTCAGTACATTACATAAATACTCTTTATACATGTTTTAGTATTTCAGTATTTCATTGACTAGATCTATATATGTTTTAGTATTTCATGGACCAGATCTATCTATATGTTTTAGTATTTTCATGGACGTTATATATTGTTGAATGGAATTTATTAACTTTAGTATTTTATGGACTATTATTGTTTTAGTAATTGACACATGTACATTTATGCAAATGTTTAACTTGAACAAATTAGTTATCCCTATGAGACCATATTTTATTATTAAATTTTAATATTTTCATACATTATTTAAATTAGGAGTTAAAAAATAATTTAACACTAATGTTATCTAAGGTCACCACCTTGTTTATTTGTAATAAGGTTCTTATATGTAGATTTATGAAATTTAATTACTTAAAGTAGTGATAACAATAATAAAATGTTCACAAGTTTGCAAAAACATAAGCATTTCAAATATTTCTACTTTACATTTGATTCATATTCAAAACATTCAACTAACATGCACATTAGATCAAACCCTTTTTCACAATAACATTCAAGGACAAGACCAAGCCAAATCAGTACCAAATGAAGGTGGACTCAACTACAAATCTTGTACTGAGGAGTGCTATAGAAAGATAAGATTTAATCAAGCCTCTTTCTTAAACCCTAGGTCAATAATGTACTAAACCCTAGTTCTATGATGATCTGATCATAATAGAAAATGTACAATAGATATCCATAAACCAATTGTATAGGGATGATTAGGAAGATGATAGAACCTGTGTCCCAAAAGTAGAGATGTTGAAGGACTATTTCAGAACCATCCAAGTCCTGAATGATAAGATCTATAGAAACTATAAACTGGAGAAATGTTGTAGAAGCTACCCTAATGCAAGATCTGAAGTTAGCAGGGGAAAAAAGATTAGGGTGCCACCACCCAAGTCTTGCACAGAGGAATATTTTGTAACTATTGTTGAATCCCAAAACCTTGATCCTTGCTTAGTCTTCCTGTATCTTCATATTTCCTGGATCTCACTCCTGTAACCTACACACAAGAAGAAGAGAAGGGGTTTGGGCGTTCTGGTGTTTAGGGATTTGCCTTAGTCAAATGTTGGGATAGAATTCAAGCTTCCCAACATTGTTGATAGATAAAGAGAGTGTGCCCTTGTAGGGAAGAGGCCAAACACAATAATAATATGATGAATCAAATGATGATAAAAACAATGATATCACCTTTGTGATGAAACCCTTAGGAGGATTAAGATCCTTCAACTCATAAGGAGAGATAGATGATAATTTCAAACCTTTAATAACACACACAATAACAATATAAATTTTCTCTAGAATCACAATGAATACTTTGAATTCTCTTTATTCCAATACTTCAAGTTAGCTATCTCTATCTAGGTTCATAATTAATTGAAAAACACACTTATATATGCTTTCTCGCTAACATTTGTCAAATTGAAACAAATGAGCCAACAAAGAGAAACCTTTTTAAAGGTCCTAAGTTGACATAGATTTGAATTTGCCACAAACAATTAGGAGAGACTTGGTCAGTGGTGCCCAAGTATTTGGGCTCCTTTTTAGTTCAGGGTAAGATAAAACATGGGCCCCTTATTCCAAATTTACATTGGTGTCGGGCAATTTTGCATTGGGATGAACATTTAGAATGTATAATGTAATAAGTAGGACCTAGGAACTAAATAAGGAGGTAAAAAAGACATGTGAACACTTTTTACTCCATAACACATGTCATTTATTTATTGTAAGATGTTGTATGTCTTGAAAATTGAATTTCAAACTCATAATTATATTAATGCCAAGCAATATTTTTTATAGTTGAAATGAGTAATGCATAATGAAGTTTAGGTAATTTTGGAGCACAAAATAACTATAATATGGGTACAACCACTAAAAAAATTTAAATTTCTAGTAATAATTGAAAATTTTGTTAAATAGATGAGGGTTCCTCATCGAATGCATAGAAAGGTGAGAATACAAAAGATGAAGACTATGAAGGCCTCAGTTGGTTTGTCCTCCAACAAAGGGAAGGAAAAAATAGTCCAAATTACTAATACCTTTCCTAATGATAGAAAAAAAATAATAGATGAATGTCCCAAAATCCTCTTATGCTTGAGGAGGATAAAGGAAATAGGGTTCATGAAGATGATTTCATTGATGACCATTTGATTGAATATGACTAGGGTCCTTCATGGTGGGATAGGAATGGTAGTAATGATAGTATCTTAGAACTAAGATGGGTCTAATATATTCTAATACAAGTTATTACACATCAAGTGATACATCCACTGATTGATTATGGGCTTGATAATGCAGTTATTTAAAACATGATCCTTGTGTCAATAAATAATATACTGGTCTCTTTCTTATGCTATACATTGTGATATACATCAATACTATTGAATGCATTTGAAATTCTATAGTTACAATTGATTATGTAGTAGTTTATTGGGATACAATTGCTTCTTTTTTTGAGATTGTTAGAACATGAAGAGCATGTGAAGCTTAAATATGGTGTTGTTGAACATATGATTGATCTTTACTTTGCCTTGAAACTTAAGTTATAAGATTTGAGGAATGTTGGATGCATGTATTGACAATAAAGTTTCTTGCTAGTTTTCTACTTTAGATATTTTTTGTGAATGCAACAAATATGCATCATTTTAAAGAAAAAACTAAGGATACTATTCAAGAGATCATAGAGGTGGCACAAACTATGCAATGTATGATTACTAGTCACCAACATCCTACCACATATGATATAAAATGTGGTAAGCTATAGTATATTTTAGACGTATTCAATTAAATTGGTCATACATGCATTGGAATCTAAATTTTAATGTTTTTTTATAAACAAGACATAGTAGCAAGGAGGACATTACCTCAATTTACAAGTTGAGTGAACATCAAGGTGAAAAACTCTTTGGTAAAGAGATGTCAACTTAATTCAATACTTTCCTATAAATTGAGCTATTTCCAACCATTTTAATCATGTACATGCTTTACAACCTAAATTGTTACATTGTTTGTAAATAGGACATAGTAGCAAGGAGGACGTCACCTTGATTTAGAAGTATAGTAAACATTGAGGTGACAACCTCTTTGGTAAAGAGATGTCAACTCCTAGTTATTGATTTGTTGTAACATGCCAATTTGATGATATTCTATTTATGGATTTGCACATAATTATTCTCATATCAAATGCTTTCTTGACTGTAGGAGTTTTAACCACCTCATGATATGAGGATGAGGAGGTCAAGGAAGTTCATGAGGAGGCTAAGATGAGGAGGTTAAGGAGGTTCTTGAGGAGGCTAATCATGATATGTCGAAGGTAGTTTATTACTATTATTGTTTTTGATAAGATAAGGTGGCTAAGACAAGGGACCGAACCCTTACAAAACAACAAAAAGGAACCCCAAAGGTATCAGCACAAAAGAGCCTCAAAACAAACACAACAAAGACTGAGAGGGGGGGAGTGAATCAGTTATCTAAATTAACTTAACTTTCTATTCTTCTTTAACAGCTAATGCAGCATCAAAACAAATAAGCATCCATAACCATGAAAGCAAAAACAAAGTCAATACACATAACACAATGATTTTGACATGGAAAACCCTGTTAAGGGAAAAACCACGGGGTGACTAACCCAAGATTGTATTCTCTGTTAAAAGAATAGAAGTACAAAATGGCACTTGCCAATTAGGACTCACTGCCTGAGCACACTGCTCACAAGAGGCTCACTGCCTACAAGAGACTCGCTGTCTACAAGGTACAAAGAAAGTAACTAGGTACTTGAACTGATGAGAAGCATCCACATATGCTAAGGTTCAGTTCCAGTTAGGTTCAATACACTGATCTACTTCACTTCATTCTTCCTCTTCTTTGGTGTTGATGTCCTATTACATACCAGACCTATATTCTTTCTTCCATAATGCTCTCCACTTTTCTTTGCACAAAACAACACACCACATCCACCTTCATAGAAAAATTAATCTGGTATATATATCTGCACCAAGGATTTCATCAACTTTCTAGTCAGCATCCAGAATACTCAATATTTTCCCAAACTCTGGTCTATCAGCTGAAACCTTGCTTACCAAGTGATGTGTATGAAAGAGATGCTTATAGAAGTCATCAATCATGTTGGCCAATCATAAATGATCCCTTAAGAAACTTTATTACCAACAATATATCATCTGGATTAAGGTCTGAAGCTCTATTAGTCAGTTCTTCCTTAGTCTACTCTGCCAAACAGGAACACAACACTTAGGTGTTCATATCTTTTCACTCTTACATCACCGGAGGCTCAGTCTCTGGAATATATTAGTCATGGTACTCCTCTTGACTTCCCCAAGTCTGCATTTTACTAAGATACTTCCTCTAAGAGATCCGGACCTGACTGTCAAATCTTGCTACATGCTCTGTTCTTGCTTACCGGACCACAATACTCTTCAATCTGACTTCCGGTATAGACACACCATGTCCTATGGATGTGTGGGATGGACTTTATTTCCATCAATTACAACACTCATGAAGCCACAACGTGTCTCTTGCCAACAATCTCTCCCTTTGGCATTGATGGCAACACTTAGTGAAAAATGACTAATTGTCACACTACACTCCCCCTTGGTTGATGCTCTATTCTAATGTACACTTTAACAGAGCTGCCCCTTAGCTAGATTCCACATTTTACATTGTTCCTCACTCCCCCTTTGACATCAATGGCAAAGGGTAGAATCCGCACACCAAAATTTTTAAAAATCAATCTATACATATCATCATAAGTATATATACAAGTTGTACTTACATATACTTAAGTATATCTGCAAAAGTATTCTTCAACTGTATAACTTCTGTCATTCAACTCTGCTTTATCTTGTCCAAAATTGAGATGTGACCACTCAATAGGAATGCAAAAGCCTCTACCTTCTTAAGATCTATCGGATCACTGGTCTGGGCTGTGGCCTGACCATCAGTTAGGGCCTCATGCATGGCTTCTAACTTAGGGGTAATGATCCCTCTAAGTTCACTTAACCTATTTATTCTATTTTTCTTCTCCTTCTCAAGATTCTTTATTTCATTTATGACTACAATAGTCTAACACTCTTGATTTACTATGGAAGAGGATAGAGGATCAAAACTTTGAGAAAAATTTGTCAGTTTATCCTCTTGCTTTTTTACTTTCTTCTCAATATCCTTGATCACTTTAGGCCAAGATAAACAAAATTTATATATATCTCTACCATCTTTAAGAGCATTTTCTAAGCTCTTTATCCATATATCCATAATTCTCCTATCATTTGTTATTAGACCCTACACCTCAGAGAATCTCTTTCCCAAAAATTCTTTCCTAACTTTATCTTCAGATGACTTTTCCAAAGAATCAAAATGTGTGTTAATTGAATTGACATAAGATTTTAAGTTACCGGATGAAGAGGTTGAAAGATCCTTCTGGAAGGATGGCATGATTTTCTCCAATGCACTAGATGCAATTTCTATTAGCTCACAGTCTTCCATGTGAGACTTCAAAAGTTTTTATTTTTCCTTTGAATGGGCAAAGGATGTTATCTTCATAGTCTGAATCAGGGAGAGGGAATCAAAATTGAATGGTCCTTGAAGTAGCTCCGGTTCATGTAATTCTATCATTTCTTTTGTCAAGAAGTCTTTGACTTCTTCTATAGTGTCTCTTGCTGGAGATAGAGTTTTCTTCCCTTTAGCAGCCTCAGCACTGTCACTTGTGGTCTTCTCTATTTGACCTTCTTCTCTTTCCTTCACCTCTTCTTCTTGACTGATTTTCTCTTCTATTCTTTCTTCTCCTCTAGATTCGAAGTTTGTTGGGGAAACCGGAGGAGAGATGTTTGCTTCTTTAAGGACTTCCTTTTCTGGAGTAGAGGAATCTAGATCCTCATTTTTCTCTTCACTTGTCTTCTTTGCCTCTTCTGTCACTGTCTTAGTAGTATTCATCCATGGCAGAGGGTTCATCACCTAAGTCCTCTATAATAGGAAGATTGAATCTTTTAAAGGCATTTCGAAGGATATCTTCTATTTCCTTTGCCACTTTGTTAGTTTCTCCAAGCATAAGTTGATTCATTCTAGCTTTGCTCCAGAACTCATCCTTACAGTCCTTGAAGATAATGTTCATTTGTTTAGGGGTAATGGACGGATAGAGATGAATAGCAATTTGCTCCTGGATTTCTAGATCTTTTGCTTGGGCATTGTTCTTCTTTATTTCAAGTTCCTTCTCTAAGCTTTTGGGAATCAGAGATATAATTTCAATGAATGCTTTGTTGTAGATATTTAGATACCTGACTGTGGCATCTTGCAATATCTTCTGATCAGTTTCATTATATTTGTCATAAAATTCAACCATTGGTTGTAAGTTCCCATCCACAGTAACTGATTTGATGATATCATCAATGCAGAGAGTAGGTTTTTCAACAAATTCCTCTGCCTTCTCATCTTTGCCTTGACCAGTAGAGGGTTCACCAGTTGTTTTCTTCTTCTTCATTTTCTTTACTTCCTCATCTGTCTCTGTTTCTTCATTATCCTTGAGGCTTGTGTATGATCTTGTAGCCTTTGTCTTTGTTCTCTTTTCTCCTTTACCGGATGATTTTGCTTCCATTTTTTATGCCTTTGAGCTCTTAGCAATGGCAGGTGCAAAGCTCTTAGAGGATCTAGTCCAGGAGGGGGCTTCTACCGAAGCACTTTCTTTTTCTGCTTCTTCCTTTTCTTTCTCTACCCTTTCCATCTTCTCTCTGTTGGCATCAACTGCTCCTTTGATATTCCATGCCTTTTGGCTAATTCTTCTACTTCCCTTCTTACTTTTCTCTTAATCTTAGGCTGTCTAAGTTCAACATGAACTTTTATACTTAGCTCTTGGTAAGTTCCAAACCTTTCTCCCTTAGGATCCTTGGGCTGACTCATCATGTGTTGAACATGTAGCTCTACAATTTTCTCATCTACTTCATACCCCATTGACATGATCCAGACTGTCCTTGGCTCCACTGCCTCCATTAGGCATTGATCAGTGTCTATCATGATGCATAATGTATCTTTATACTTTTCAACTAGAGATTGGGGGATTCTCTCTCTTGCTTGCATCATACTCTAAAAGTTCTTGAAGTAGCCCCATAGTGCTGTATTCTGTGCCTTGGCATCACCAAGCCCATGCATATAATCTCTGATTTGTATGGCTACTGGTTTGTCATTCTACCATATCCAACCACTGGATCCGGGTAGCTAATTCATAAAGTAAAAGAATAGACACAATATCAGACCACCATATTTGAATGAGTTTTTCTTGTCCTTCTTGATCCTTTGTAAGTTTTCTAACAGTTGTCTCAGAAGAAGTTCGCAAATATCATAGTCAGCATTTTTCCTTAGCATTTCATAAGTAGTATACACAGTTGTTCCAGATACTGAATTCTCCCTATCGGAGTGATATATCTTATAGCCAATTATCATAGATGCAAACCTGATATCCAGATCAGTGATATCTTCTATAGTCATTGCTCTCTTGTCAAATTTTGATCCAGTTGCCTCACTCACTATATGATTCTTGACAAATTTGAGAGCAGGTATCCCACCGGATGAGTGCAATCCGGTAACTACCCTAATGGCATCCTTGGTTATCTTGAATGGCCTCATCAACTATATAAAGTTATCATGCATTCTACTTAGAACATACCGGACCCATTCATCTTCTGTAAATAGGGGAAATAGATGCAATGTCAAAAATGCTTGTCCCGGATAGCTTTGTACTGTGGTTTGAGTTCAAAAGCATCATCTATTAATTGATTGTGATAGATATCCATTAACTTGGATTCCCCAAATTCCTCAATGTTTGCATGAATATATGCCCTAACATATTCTACATGCAAAACCCCATGCAGAATGCTTGAAAAGGCACCTAGGGGATCAACTTCTAGGGATTTATAGGGATGTTTCTTGAATTTAGGGCGCGGCCTATCAGTAATCTTCACAACATTTGGAGTAGCCATCTTTCAAAGATTCAGAAAGATATTTCAAGATCAAAAAATACCTCTTACGCTTCTAGGGTTCACAATATGAGCCGGATCGAGTTGCTTGGATGAATCAACTTCTACGGTTTGATCTTTGAGAGGATTGAGATAAGTTGTTGCAGAGCTCCTTCTCTCTTCTTTTTGAATGCAAATGTACAAATGATGAACCAAAGAACCCTTTTATTTCTATGCAAACCCTAATTCCATTTTGCAATAAATGCACAACCTAAGTTAGTCTGGTTGCCTTGTTTTCCTTGTTTCGAGAGAGATCTTTTCGGATCACTAGTATGAACTATTAGCTGTCTATCTATCTTTCCCAAATCATTCCACTTATCCACAGATCAAGATACCTCAAATTTGAGTCATACCGGATCTAACTGTGAGAATCTTGTTCTTACTAGATGACTGTTAAACTAGATCAATCTAGGAAGATTAACCTCTTCTAAACTTCTTACGGATCTTTCATATCTTTTCCAAGGCTCATTTATATGTTTCTCTGAGAACCCTTTAATCCGCAACTTTCCATGTGCCAATTTCAGGTACCAATTAACTGGCTGGGGGAACTTGTTTTCTTTTGAGACTCCTCCTAAGCCAGAGCTCATCTATTTAGTTTCTAGAAGGAATATCAGCACCAGATTCTAGTGTGGATCCATCCCCAACATTTTCTGTACTCCTCTTTACCCAAATCTTGTTCATCTTCCTTCGAATTTCATCCGTATCAACTTTTCCTTTTCCTTTGTCTTGGTTTTGATTATAATGCACCAGACCCTTTTTGTCCTAATTCTTACTTCTACAGAATTTGGCAATATGACCGGATCTATTGCAATTGTAGAAAACAACATTTCTTTGCATATTTGACTGATATCCTCTTAGTCTACACTGATCAGCCATATGTCCCATTCTATTGCATGCAAAGCATCTACCATTGAATGAATTGTTCATTTGCATATTTCTACACTCATGAGATTTGTGACCATACCTTTTGCAATTAAAATATTGTCTGGAGAAGGATGAATTAGTCTGATTCATTCTTCTTCTGCACTAATTTGCTTTATGACAAAAGTTATTACAATTGTGGCAGTATCCATTGAAGGATGGATATCTTTGAGCATTAGGTTGCCTTACCGGAGGTCTTCTAGGCCTGTTCCTTGGATTTCCTGATCCAGAGTTCTTCTAATCGGATCCGAAGCTTTCACCTTTCTCATACCCCAAGCCTTTCTTGTCATCTACTCTCTTTTGGCTTTCAAGAAGAACTTCAAGCTGAGAAGAGCTTATCTTGAATTTCTCTTTGTATTCATTTGCTGTTTGAAGATCTCTTTTTAGAGTGTCAATCTGATTTTCAAGTTGTTTTTCATTATCTCTAGCTGCTTCTAGATCAAATTCCAAATGCCTGATTATTCTTTCCATTTTGTGGCAGTCTTCTGATTTCTCTTTGAGAGATTGTTTTAGATTATCTTCAATTTTTTCTCTTCTCTTCAATTTCTTGGGTGAATTTCATAACCCCTGATTCCATTTCATGTCTTACCATAATGACCTCTTTTGATAGCTTCTCACATAATTTATTTTTCTCATTCAAATCTTCTTTGCATCATTGGCTTCATTCTGACTTGCTAATTGCTGAAGTAGTTCCTTTCTCTTTTTCATAGAGATACTCAGTTTCTCCTTGAGTTCATTTATGAAGTCATCAGCTTGTTTGAGTATTTCCCTTAAGTTATTTACTTCAGAGTGAGACTATTCAAGATCATCTAGGGCAGACTGAAGTTGTTCCCTCATACCATACATATCCATTGAGATTCCCAGATCTTCCTCAAGCTGTTAGGCTCTGTTTGGAGGAACTTGGCTCTAATACCAATTGTTGATAACTGAGAAGGGGGGTGAATCAGTTATCTAAATTAAGTTCATTTTCTGTTCATCTTTAATAGCTAATGCAGCATCAAAACAAATAAGCATCCATAACCATGAAAGCAGAAACAAAGTCAATACACATAACACAATGATTTTGACGTGGATGACCCTGTTAAGGGAAAAACCATGGGGTGACTAACCCAAGATTGTATTCTCTATTAAAAGAATAGAAGTACAAAATGGCACTTGCCAATTGGGGCTCACTGCCTGAGCACACTGCTCACAATAGGCTCACTGCCTATAAGAGACTCACTGTCTACAAGGTACAAAGAAAGTAACTAGGTACTTGAACTGATGAGAAGCATCCACATATGCTAAGGTTCAATTCCAGTTAGGTTTAATACACTGATCTACTGCACTTCATTCTTCCTCTTCTTTGGTGTTGATGTCCTGTTACATACCGGACCTGTATTCTTTCTTCCACAATGCTCTCTGCTTTTCTTCATAGAACACAACACACCACACCCACCTTCATACCAAAATTAATCTAGTATATATATCTGAACCAAGGATTTCATCAACTTTCTAGTCGGCATCCGGAATACTCAATATTTTCCCAAACTCTGGTCTGTCGCTGAATCCTTGCTTACCAAGTGATGTGTATCAAAGAGATGCTTATAGAAGTCATCAATCATGTTGGCCAATCATGAATAATCCCTTAAGAAACTTTATTACCAACAATATCTCATCCGGATTAAGGTCTGAAGCTCTGTTAGTCAATTCTTCCTCAGTCTACTCTACCAAACAGGAACACAACACTTAGGTGTTCATATCTTTTCACTCTTACATCACCAGAGGCTCAGTCTCTAGAATATATTAGTCATGGTACTCCTCTTGACTTCCCCAAGTCTGTACTTTACTAAGATACTTCCTCTAAGAGATCTGGACCTGACTGTCAGACCTTGCTACATGCTCTGTTCTTGCTTACTGGACCACAATACTCTTCAATCTGACTTCCGGTATAGACACACCATGTCCTACAGATGTGTGGGATGGACTTTATTGCCATCAATTATAACACTCATGAAGCCACAACATGTCTCTTGCCAACAGACGTCACCTTGATCTAGAAGTATAGTAAACATTGAGGTGACAACCTCTTTGGTAACGAGATGTCAACTTCTAGTTATTGATTTGTTGTAACATGCCAATTTGATGATATTCTATTTATGGATTTGCACATAATTATTCTGAAATCAAATGCTTTCTTGACTGTAGGATGTTTAACCACCTCATGATATGAGGATGAGGAGGTCAAGGAAGTTCATGAGGAGGCTAAGATGAGGAGGTTAAGGAGGTTCATGAGGAGGGTGATCATGATATGTTGAAGGTAGTTTATTACTATTATTGTTTTTGATAAGATAAGGAGCTAAACCCTTACAAAATAGCAAAAAGGAACCCCAGAGGCATTAGCACAAAAGAGCCTTGAAACAAACACAGCAAAAACTGCTAAACTAGCATAAACAACATAGACAGCATAACCAGCCTAAAGACAATATATATGGAACATCAGAGTATCAATGACATAAAGGAAGCTAGAGCTAAGGAGAAAGGTTCTCCCATCTTTTAGCCATGGATTCAAAAAATTCATCCAACATTTTGAAGTTCTCATCTTTGTCATCAATAGTAGTAGCTCCAAGATCCTGCAACATAGAAAGGTTAAGTAAAATAGTGCACCCGAGCATGGTGGAAAAAGATTGCTCTAGCTTCTCAACATGGCCCCTCAGGACAGCAATGTCATTCCTATAACCAGCATCCTCCTCCGTTTCATCAGAAGCTTCCTCCACAAACATCTTACCCCCTTCATCAGCATTATCCTTAGAATCAATAGCATCACCAGCAACCTCCATCAGTTTATCCCCATTCTTACCCTCAGCATCTTCAGAAATCTCCTAAACTTCCATAACCTTGGCCTCATCACCCTGAGTGGACTCTTCATACGCACTCTCAAAATAATCTATAAGTTTAGCTTTGGGTACATGTTTGCCAGCAATCCTCCCCAACCTCCTAACCCCAGAGGAACAGCCCTCCTTTGTATCCTTAGCAGACAAATTAGATTTACTACCCGGTCCCACATGGTTACTGCAAAGATTTTTTAGGGCTCCCCATGGCAACCACCATAGTTTCCTCTTCCACCCCCCTAGTTTTCCTCTTGTTGCTCTTTGCACTACCTTTAGAAACCGGAGTGTTGGTAGCGGTCACCATAGGAATCTCCTCATTAGACAGAGAAAATGAAACCCCTTTCAACTTAGGAGAAACAGGGGAAGGGCAAGGCTCTTCAAAAATGACAGTATCATCTGGGTTGATAGATATATCACCACTAAATTTGGATAGGCTTAGGTGGTTCCAAAGCAAGGTGAAAATTATCGAAGCAGAGGATGATGCCCTGGTGCAGGGGAATGGGTTTCTTGGAGGGTTTTTTAGCCAACTTAGCCCTAACCCTAAAAACTGAATGCTCAAGGGAAGACAATAAATAAAACAGGAAGCTAATATGAGCATTTCATCTAAAATGATTTAGAAGAGGCAGATGATAATTCTAGAACCTGGTAAAATGCCCTTCCAGAGTGAAGTACTTCATTATGAGGAAACACATCTCATCCCATGGCTCCGGCAGCTTAGCACATTCGAACCCACCCTGGTAGGGAACAAGTTCTTCACCTTCCCCAAGGAAAAGCTTCTGGTTAGAATGGTCCACCACTTTGGCTTTACTCTGCAGTTTGGTTCCCTTGGTCGACAAGCCCGATGCCATAGCAATAACTTTCTCAGAAATCTCAAACCCAATTCTCCCCACAGTAACCCTATGGTTTTGCCAGGACCTAGCAAATTATTCAGACAGGTTTTCATCATAGCCATTAAGACATTCCAAATAAGGGTTGATACCTCCTTCCTTACAGTAGTGTCAAACCACAACATTGTCTTTAAACTCACAATAGGAAACAAGATCCATTCGGATCCTATCTCTGCCCATTGTAGCATTCCAGACAAAAGCACAGAATCCTCAAAACCAAAAATTCTCAGAGTTATTGTGCAAGGTAGGATTAATCTCTTGGCAGGGGATTATGATAAATTGTAATTTTATGACACATTAGAGTTATTGTGCAAGGTAGGATTAACCGCTTGGCAGGAGATTACTATTATTGTTAATTGTAATTTTATGACACATAAAATTTCAAATGTCAAATGAAACTATGCGTAATGAAAGCTTCTATTTCATACCTACATCACCCCCAATAAATGATAGAAAGATTGCAGAAATTAAATGGAAATACTGAAACAATGTTACCACAATAGCTTTTGATGCACCATGATGAATGATGGATAATGATATTTGATATCAATAATGTTGATTGGTCACACTAACATAACAATACTCCAAAATGTGTAGATAGGTTTCTCTAAGATTGATTTAGGTAGCCATTCCAAGATTGATATTGCTAGGAGAAATTTGGATAAGTGTGCTAGGAGAAAATGACTTGATTGATAGTGATATATATATATGATATAGGATGTGGGAAGGATATGACCTATTTGGATGAGGTTGGCTAAGACTCATAGATAAAAGTGTTTAAAGATTAGGATAAGTGAAAGATATAATTATAGGACAAAGTGGGAGAAACACATTAATTAAACAAATAAAATTTAATTAATTAATATGACTAAAAGATGGAATAAATTAATTAAATAAATATAATTTATTTAATTAATTTAGGAAATGGAGTAAGATTAATTAAATAAATAAAGATAATGTACTTAATTAATTGGATAATGAAAGGTTCCTAAGATGAAAGTGTTGCAAGATGTTCCAAGATGTTGCAAGATGGTGTCTAGGTGATGTAGTAAGGACAAGGTCAAATTTAGGTGTCTACATTTTGCCCCTCTTTGAGATGATGTTGTGACCAAAAGGAAGTAGCATCATTTCAAAGAAGAAAAGGTATGGATGACTAAAAAGTGATGACATGATGGGATGCCCCCTTGAGAGGATAGGCAGGTATGAAGGACACAGGTAGACTCTTGAAATGGATAGGAAAACAAAAAGATGGAGAATGACAAGTTATGTTGCATTAGGTGAGCAATCATGATTTTTGATACAGCACTAGACATTATGCACCAAGGTATGAAAACCAGGGTGACAATGTGTCTCTTGCGTGCCCATCATAATACAACCTTGTCTAGATGTATGAGGAATGAAACTTACAACATTAAGGTCCAAGTGCAAAAAAGGTATGTAATGACCTTAGATGCAAATGACAATTGGTATGCAAAAAGAAATTCCACCATACACAAGATATGAATATTAGCTAGAGTAATAAGATAAAAGATCACAAGAAAACATATGCCTTTAGGCACCACTTTATAGAATACCATGATGTTGTTGTGACAATATGTTGGAAGGACTAGATAGAAATGCAAGATAAAATGATAAATACACACAAGCAAGAAAGAATGCACAAAATTAGACAATAAAAATGATAAAGACAAAGCTCGCAAGCGAACATATTCCCCTATGTGGAACCATGATATGGAAGACGATGATGTCTTTGTGGCCATGATATGTTTCCATGACTAGATACAAATGCAAGATAAAATGATAAACACACACAAGCAAGCAAGTAAGCATGCACAAGATCACACAAAGACAAACTAGGTGTTGGGCCTGCCATAACTAAAAAATCAATGATTGACTAATTGTTTGATTGATAAGTGATTAGGATAAAGATAGTGTTATCATTGTGGGGAATGATATATCCCTATAAAACCACAAGGATAGTGAATGATATATCCTGATGATGATGAATGATGATGATTGATCAAAAAAATGGCTTAGCAACAAGGTAGGAAACAAAATGAAGGATTGATTTAAATTTCTTGACAAGATTGCTTGACTAGACTAGTATGGACTAAGGATGGTTTTCCATTGATTTATTGCTTGGATTTTTCTATATTTAAATTTTTGACATGTTTTGATTTTATTTTTTATTTTTGACATGTTTTTGTGTTTTTTTGTATTTTGGGATATTTTTTGTTATGGGATGGTTGAATGAAAGAATTGTATGGATGAAGGAGTGGTGATAGTGGAGTGAGAGGCATGGTGGAAAATGGACTTGTGGCAATTGTGAGATAAGTGGGGTGAAAGGATTTAATCATGAAAGTTGGTGGAAGTGTCATGGAAGCAAGATGATGGGGGACCAACAAGCTCACTTTTATGAAGTTGTTTTTTATTTTCTTTTAGTTTCATATTGATTTTATTTTCTTCAAGGAAATGATTGTGAGATGCTAAGGACAAGATAGATTTTTCTTTAACTTTTGATGCCCCCAGTATAGTTATAATATAGCTAGAGTAGACTTGGGATGGATGAACTCCTTGGAAGGTCACGATCCCACTCCTATTTTTTGGCCCATTGCTACCTTAGTTGGTTAATATGTGTTTTTATAATTAATTTTTCCCAAAAGGTCACTTTCGAGATAGGAAATAATGTGACCCCTCAATGGGTCTTGACCTTTCCTAGTGTGAGTGTCCTATTTATAGGCTTAAACTTCATTGTATGTTCTCACTCCACTGATGAGGATCGAGTGGTCTAAAATACATTTGGAGTTTTTACCTTGAATTATTGAGCATATTCTTTATGTCCACTCACTTCTAAAATTATTTTTTTCTTTCCAGCACTGCTATATTTCCCTTGATGTTGAAGTACTGCTAAGCCATCATTATGTTTTTGCAAACTCTAGGATTTTTTATGGCTCACGTTGCTTTGACTTCTAAGGAGGTCTTTAACTCTACCTTGACTCTTGTTAAAAAAGACAATCCCCTAACAAGGAACTTATTCACAAAAGAGTTAAGATTACCATGGCTTACCGTATTGGTTTAACTCTTCCTCTGGTAACTCAGCCCTCTTCCCACCATCCCCTCCCTGACCCATCAGGCTCATGGTGGAAGGCAAGATAATTCTCTTCAAGGTAATGTGAGTTTAGGTCACCTTGGTGCCCTGTTAGATTCCATTGATGAAAATTCTATCTCTACTAAGGTTGGTGATCAACCACCACCTCCTCCTATCCCTCTAACCTTGGATAACACTATGAACATGGTTTGGAAAGAATATGTTGTCCTTAGAAAAAGGTTAAAGAGATGTTCCCATCACCTCTCCACCATGGAGACTAATTTTGCTAAGGGTGTGGTTCCTAATAGTGTATAGATCCACGCTCCTCAACTTGTAGTTTTGTTTGACTCATAGCATAGTTATTTGTTGGAAGCTCTTGAAAAAGAGAGTGCCAAATTTTGGGAGACCTACTTGAAGCTATATATGGATGCCATTAAACAAGTCATCTATAATTTGCACACTTCTGTGGATAATTTTTTTGAGATACACATTAGGCCCAAGATCTCTACAGTATTGGATCCTCCTATTTCCCCTTCACCATCTCATAGGAATTGGGTATTTCCTGGTTTGATGTGCTCATGTCATGTTTTCATTCTAAATGGCAATCATGGTTAGACAAACAAATCATTAAAGACAATATCTATGTTGTAGTTGTTGTTCAGATCTGTGTTGCTAAAAACATTCCTAACATTAATATGGGAGAGGCCTCTAATTATGTTGATGAATTAGTCAAGAAATAAATTAGCCCCCTCCTAGAAAAATATAACTAGTTGGAAAGTTTGATTCATTCTATGGCTAAGAATGGTTCTATTGCTCCTCCCCCTACTCCTTCTAGGGGAAAGAATAATAGGAGAAGGTATTGTAAAAGTAGAATCTCTAACCCTCAGCAATAGCAACTAGGATCCTTTGTACCACACAAGAAGCCTCAACAGCAACAACCCCAGTAACCAAACCCTCCTTCCATACCAAGAAATAGCCGGCACCACCCACAGAGCTCTCATCGAAGGAGACAAAAAAATGGTCAACACTTTCCATCCCACTAGTTCCAATCAAGCTTGGGTGAACTCTACCCCATCTACTCTTAGGCCACCTGGGTAGGATGGGTTTTGTCGCAAAGGTGGCAGAAATTAAAATTAAACAAATGGTCCTCTATATTCTTTCCAAATCGTAACTGCCACCTTCTCCTTTACCAAAGTAACATCTGGAAAGTGGATGGTAAAATTACAAATTTTGTTGTTCATAATTTCTCAGTCAGGCCTCTCTCTACTACTAAAGTTGATGTTTTGAGCCATGGTCTCAAATATCTTCCCAAACCACCACCTAAGTCTCCAGTTGCTATTCTTGTAGAGTTTAATGTTTTTTTGTATATTTATTTGACTTCATTGGTTTTTCAATCCTTGAGGCAGCACACCCAAAGAAGAACTTGATTTTATCTTGTCCTTCAGCAACACATCTAGGTAGGAACAAGTGGTAGCATGAAGCAACGACCACCACTTATAAAGATTCTAACATGTATAATGCTATTAAATTTGTTTAAGTATACAAATTAATATTCGAAGAGTACTTGAATATTATACAATTAGAAATACTTTCTTCTTTTTAAATAATTCATACATTACTAATCTAGGTTTATCTGTCATGTCACTTTTACTATAAAAACTATCGAGCCATGGGAACATGGAACAAAATGAATAGTGACAAGATAAAATAAACTAACACCCCTAACACATTTCTAATAGTTTTTCGAGAGCCATGCTCCCATGTTAAAGGCTATTGTCTAATTAAAAAAATTTACAAATTCCATCGAGGCTAATATAATGATTTATGGTATAGTTTATGAACAACTTTTTGAGAAAAATAAAATAAAATAAAAATCATGGAATAAAATTGACATAAGAAAAAAGTTTTATCCTTGAGAAAGATGTACAAATTATTAATAAGGGCTAAGATAAAACATGTTGACTCATTGGGCTTAAATTTGATGGTCAACCTTGCTTGTTAAGTCAAATTTTGTGACAGTTATCATTTAGAATTGTTCTTTAAATATAAAAATATAATTTATTTAAAAATATATATTATACATTAGATTTATATTTTATTAACATTTTATATAATTTTTTATTCTTTGTTAAATTTTTCCCTTTTCATGTAACATAGTCTTTCTAGATTTGCAATTGTTTCTTATTTTACTGAGTTTTTAGCCTACTTATGGGGGATCTCTTCCCATGGCTTTATGGTTGAGACCACTACTAGAGGGTCTCAATCCCTAGGGAATTATCACCTTCTTTGTTCAAATCGATGAGCTTGTTGGTCTAGCAAAGGTTTACAGCCTTAGACAGCCCAACAAAGTCATGAGGCTTGTGAGCTCTTTGGCAAGTGAGGGTTTGATCCTTGGTGGCTGCCACAACAACCTTGTGACTTGACCAGCGCACCATGCCCTTATCGACATTTATATGTCAATTAATTAATGACAGTAATTTTTTTCAATATTTTAACCCATTGATTTTCCCATCATGTGGTTCAGGAGAAGGGTAAAAATTTGCAATGAAATTCATATAAAGTCTCTCATATTAGTTAGAAGCACTTAGCAAATTGATATGAAATTCAGATGCAAATAAAGTTTGATATTAACTTTGGTTAATACTGAGACTTGAGTATTATATTAAAGAAGAAGTATTGAAGTGATTTTTAATAAATTGAAGGTTGGGGTAAAGAGAGGATAGTAAGAATAAAATCAAAACTAATGATTTTATCTTTAATAAAAGATTTGATTTTAAATGTAAGAGAAGAGGTGGGTGAAATATAGTAAATCAAATTTTCAAATTAAAATTTATATGACAATATATGTATGGAGTAAATAAAATAGATTTAAACTAAACTAAAATAACTCTTTAGTAAATTAAAATTTACGTGTCCATATGTATGTAATGTAAATAAAATAGTTCTAAAATAAAATAAAACAAGTTTTCAGTAAATTAAAATTTATGTGTGTATGTTGTATAAAGTAAAATAAAATAACTTTTAGGTAAATTAAAACTTATATGTCCATATATACATATATATAATAAATAACATAACTTTATCATTGATGATATGCAAATTGCATCAATGCAACATTGTTTCAAAGAAACAAATCAGTTGGCTGCCCATTTGGCAAATAGAGCCTAGTTTCAATAAGAAGAGGAAATCATATCTAATGATCTCAATAACTCAGAAGAACTAACTCCCTGTAGGAGTCCAGGACAACACTGAGAGGGGGCTGAATCAATGTTGTGTAAATTTTCAACCTTTTTTTAAACTTTAACTTTCAAGACACAAAGAGAGAAAGATATCATTGATTTGTCAAACACATATGCACATGACTAAGAATAAAGAAGGAGAACAAAACCTCATGATTAAATCATACACACACAGAAAAAATCAATATAAATCATGACACAAGATTTGCACTAGTGGAAAACCCTCCAGGGGTAGAAAAACCACTCCAAAACTGCCTCACTGGCTTTATCAAAAACCTCACTGGTTACAATGTTTAGAAGCATCAACTTCAAGGAGCACCAACCCCTAATATTTTTAAAAGCACCAACTTCAAGGAGTACCAAGTCCTAATACAGAACAAATTAAAAATAAGAACTCAGAGGGTTTCTCTGTTTCAATACAAATCACTTCTTCTTTCACATGTGTCTGTCATATGACCATTCTTCTCATCAACCCAAATCATATACAAAACTCATCTAAATTTTCTCTTCAAGAGGATATTCAAAATAATCAACCTTGTATACTAATCCACTCAACAACACCCTTATCAATCCACCTATGAAGCCTATTAATATGAAATGACTTCCCACATTCTTTATAATCATTTTCATCTTCTCTTATTGAAGACCCTGCAAAAACAAAACTTTTCACCTTCTCTCTGCAAATTTTCTTCTTTCAAAAAATCAAAACCCTTTCATCTGCAATAATAAAAACTTCAAGGAATCCAAACACCAATCCATCTGCAAGAAGAAAATCTTATTCATAATGTTATGAAAATATTTTTTTCATATTCCTCTCTCAAACAAAATTAATATCTTCAATAATATATTTTGAATCTGCCTTTGTAAGAGAGAATAAAATCTCTTTCAAACTAAATATTCAATCTACAAAGACAATTTCATCTTCATATGCAAAAAATCCCTTTTATTTTCATGCAAAAATTTCTTGATCCCATATTTTCTTGAAAGCTCTTTGAAAAAAAAAATCTTCTTCGACAATCTGAAATAACCCTTAATATTCTCTGCATATATATCATTAAAAAAAACTTCAATAAATTTTAATTCATTTTCTCCTATATAAAAAAAACTAAATCATTGATCTCCTTGAGCCTGCTGCTATAAAGTCTTCTTCATGAAGAGGATAAAAAGCTCTTAAAACATTGTTTCTATAAAAGAAATATTCCTTTAAAAAAATCACCTTTTTAATTCCAAAACACGAGGAAAAAATAGAAATAATCTTCATAGAATATTTCTTAAAAAAACTCACAAAACAACTGCCAAAAAACTTTCTAAATCTGAAATCTACAGTTAGAAAATCATATGACGTTCAGTCGGACGTCAAAGTGTATGTACACCAAGGAGAGGCTTAATTTATATGCCAACCACTGATTTGTCATTACTCGCTGAACATATTTTTAAATACAACCATCGATTTATGTTTTGGCGCTCATGCGCTCATTAGAGAAACTGGCAGTGTTGGTGAACCTACGAAAGGGGCCAGTTGCCCATGATCCTTAAACCCTCCAAGCTACCACTTAAGTGGCTTATGACCTACTCGAAAGGTCAACATCATAATATAACAAAAAGACACTCCAAAGAAGACAGGCAAAGAATTTAAACTTGACTCAATACCTTTAAACTAAATACAATACCTTTGATCACATAAACACATGTGATTTATCAAAGCCCACAAAAATAATGCCTTCTAAAAAATGATACTACTCTGCCATTCTATTAGACATAGCATACCTCTGATGTAGAAAATCAAACTTCAACTTGCAAAACACGAATCCCATCAAATATAACATGAACTCCAAATTGATACTCAAATCATCAAACATGTTTTACCAAACATGAGATCCTAATATTCTATCATGAATCTTTGTCATCTCTGCCATAAAAAAAAACTTTCTGATGCCGTTAATAAGAGTGTCAAGCCAATACTATCTTAATCTCTACCACTGAACCTTTTATATAATGAATGTGTCATGAGGTCTATAATTACGATGAAGAGCAAGTGAAACCACTGAGCTGAGCAAGCAAGTGAAACCAAGGAGATGAACATCAAAAACATCTATGCCAATGCCAACACCCACTGATCCTCTGACCAACACAAACAAGTTACTATGATTTTATCACCATACTGATCACTACAAATCATTTGAATCAATTACTTTTGTCTCAACAATGTGACCACCATAAGCTTGTGCAAGAACAAATCTCCTTTCATAGACTTGAATTATCAACAACTAAATGAATATTCATGTCCTCTACCTGTTTCCTTATGTGACAAACTAATGAGATAAATTGAACTCATCTGAATTCTCCTCAACCATGGATGGTGACCATTATCAACTAAATCCAACAAATTGCACCAACTCAACATCTTATGTGAAGAAATGATCAAGAAGAACAAGAAGCATAATAACATAAATGCACTGCAACTTACCATCAAACAACTTGATTCCTGCCATATACTGCTGCTACATCCTTGAAAGCACCACACTATATGAAAGATATACACTTATCAAGTCAACATATTTAATAAAGACATGATCAACACACTTATCCTGATTGAGTGAACAACTATGAAATGTATGATCATGAACAACCTTTGTCAATAGTGCAAGTGATCCTCAAATGTCCTACAGTCCTGATGATACTTCGTGAAGATGCACAACAACTCAATTCTCTCAATACCTTTTGACATAAATGACAAACTATCACCATCAATCTCCCCCTTTGTCATTGATGGAAAAACTCCATGAAGCATTCTTTCTTTCTCCCCCTTTTTGACATCTGATGACAAAGACTATTATCTCCCCCTAAGAAAATAACTCCACTAAAAGATGTTAAAGCTTGATCATAACATTTACAAACACATTGCATTATGAGGGCTTTGAAGACATAAACTCATGTTATCTTGTTATCTTCAACCAAAAAAAAATGAGAACCACTTACGAAAATCTTTGATACCACTTGTCTTTCAAAAGATTGAAGGCACTGAATACTTATGCGATTTTGCTAAACTTATCCTAAACATCTGCATCTTGAACAACATTTCAAACTTGAGAGCAAAAAAACACCATGAAACTTACATCTGAAGCACAATACCACTTCTTATTACAATACCACTATGAAGATGAAGACTGACACACTCCCGATGAAATCACATGTGATTGAAAGACAAGATTTCAAAACAAACAATTTCTCTTCAATCATCAATACTTTTTGACCCACATGACAAATCTCCAATAACTCCCAAAGCATAAAGTCTCCAATGAATTTACTCCTTCCCATACTTCTTAAAAATGAGAACCATCCTCCTATAACTGCACAAGACACCTTTTACAACACAATGTCAATTCTGATATAAATACAAAACCACATCTAAAACATACTATACTATACAAGAACTGCTGCCTCTTGACTTTGTCATTCAAACTAGCTCATCAAATAAGCACATCAACAAACTAACTGCATCATCAAGTTCTTTTTGCAACAACACTTTGCACAAATCAAAAGCAGAGATAAGTGCTATGAATTAAATTTTTCATTTTCAGCCACCTTAGCCAACACATGCTAATTTCTGATAAGAGCTTCTTGAGAACATCTTAAGCTCTTTGCCATGACAAACAAGATCACACTGAACT
The DNA here is from genome assembly GCA_027924645.1 of Cunninghamia lanceolata. Taxonomy (NCBI): domain Eukaryota; kingdom Viridiplantae; phylum Streptophyta; class Pinopsida; order Cupressales; family Cupressaceae; genus Cunninghamia; species Cunninghamia lanceolata. The sequence continues at coordinate 372,136 of BSBN01000374.1, read as the reverse complement.
GCAACACAATTTTTGTAAGTATCAACTTGATATGAACAATATACAAATAGGATCAAGTCACAACATCATCAAACTCTTTGTGTAGAGAGCATTTGAACACCTTATATGCATTATGAACCACTAAACATGTCACTGATCATGAACACCTGTATTACTGACATACACTGAAACTCAAAAACATCAGAAACTTCATTTCCAAACATTATCAAGCAAGCATGATAAACAAAACAAGATCATCACATTGATAAACATGAACTGATCTCCTCCTATAACTTCATGGGGATAAATGATAGGACAAGAAAAACTCCCCTTCACATCATGCTATCTATTATTCAACTGATGATGTAACTTGTGCCAGATGAACAAGTTTAGATTCTTACTTCTCTTTACTTTCTTTCTACTTCCAAATTTTCACATGTGCTTTCTTCTAATCATCTTTCTTTATCCAAATCTTTTCAACCTTTTTCTTTTCCCAACCTTTCAAATCAGGTAAAACAATTCTTTCAAGCCTTCTACAACTATATGCTTTGTGACCAGGAGAGTTTGAATTATAACAAACTGTGTTACAATAATAATCAAATGACTGATAGTACCTTTGAGCACTCATGTTAAGCTTCCATGGAGGAACATACCTTCTATTCATTTTACAATTTCTTTGTATGTGTCCAACATTATTGCACTTGTAACAAACAATATCGGTATTCCTTCTGCAATCAACTGCTTTGTGTCCAAAATAATTACAGGTATAACAATAACCATTAAATGAATAATTATACTTGTACATGTATGCTTGTCTTATAGGAGCATTTCTTCTCAAATTTCTTCTCCTTTGATTATGCATTTTAACAATATCATCTTTAGTATTTATTTCAGCTTCTGGCTTCTTTTTGTCTTCAAGAGCACTAGCATGAAGATTAATTTTCTTTCTGGGAGTTTCTCTTGTTTTTGAACACTCTCCTTCAAGTTCTAAACCAGTAGTATCCTTATGATGCTTCTGTTTTCCCAACATCTCATGCAACTTGTTTGAGCTATCTTTAAACACTTGATATTTCTTAGATAAAGCCTTGAGACCATCATACTTTTTTCTCGGAGTGATAATATCACCATCTAATTTAATATTCTCAATCCTTCTAACTTCAAGGTCAGATTTTGAAACATCTGCTATCCTCTTGCCTTCCTCAATTTCAGTCTTTAATCTAGCAATTAATTTGTCTGAATAATCAATATATGTCTTTAAACTTATAATCTGACATCCAACCTCTTCAAGGTCTGAAGATACACTTTCAACGTCTAAAAATGCTTTGTCTTTAGATTCTCTTTCTTGTTGCAGCTGCAATTTTAGTTTCTGATTCTCTCTCTTATATTTCTTGAGTTCAGTTAGAGCATATATGAGCTTCCTTCCATATCAATCTCACAATCTTGTTCATCATATTCTTGTTCATCATCACTTGTGATGTTAGCTTCTTCTAAATCTAATTGGGTTTGAACTTCAACTCCCTCATTTGAAAGTCTCCTTTCATTGCCACTTTCTTCACACACCAGAGTGTCCTCTTCTTTATCATTATCTTGATAAATTCTTTTCAATCTCCTCCACATATCCTGAGCTGTAACACAATCCATAACTTTACAAGAAACATCATTAGACAGAGCAGACAATATGGCCTTCTTTGCAATATGATTACATTCAAGGGTTTCTTTTTCATTTCCATTCTCAACTTACATTAAAACATCATATCCTAAAGAGGATAAATAAATCTGCATTCTAACATACCAAACTGAAAAATCTGAACCATCAAACTGAGGAACTCTTGAAACTTTTTCTTCTAATACAATATCAAATTCAACTTGAGGAACATTTATATCAACAAGTTCAATATCAACCTTTGAATTTGATAAAGATGAAGAGTTTTGACTAGTCTAAGACTTGACAATTTTCTTGCTCTTATTTCTTCTGCACTTAGCCATTGAATCCACACACAGGACCTAGCCGAGCCTATTAGACTTCAAAAATGGAAACTGGCTCTGATACCAATTGTAGGATTCCAGAACAACACGGAGAGGGGGGGTGAATCAGTGTTGTGTAAATTTTCAACCTTTTTGCAAACTTTAACTTTTAAGACACAAAGAGAGAAAGATATCATTGATTTGTCAAACACATATGCACATGACTGAGAATGAAGAAGGAGAACAAAACCTCATGAGTAAATCATACACACACATAAAAGATCAATATAAATCATGACACAAGATTTGTACGAGTGGAAAACCCTCCAAGGGTAGAAAAACCACTCCAAAATTGCCTCACTGGCTTTATCCAAAACCTCACTGGTTACAATGTTTAGAAGCACCAACTTCAAGGAGCACCAACCCCTAATATTTTTAGAAGCACCAACTTCAAGGAGCACCAAGTCCTAATACATAACAAATTAAAAATAAGAACTCAGAGGGTTTCTCTGTATCAATACAAATCACTTCTTCTTTCACATGTGTCTGTCATATGACCATTCTTCTCATCAACCCAAATCATATACAAAACTCATCTGAATTTTCTCTTCATGAGGATATTCAAAATAATCAACCCTGTATACTAATCCACTCAACAACACCCTTATCAATCCACCTGCAAAGCCTATTAATATGAAATGACTTCCCACATTCTTTATAATCATTTTCATCTTCTCTTAATGAAGAATTTGTAAACAAAAAACTTTTCACCTTCTCTCTGCAAATTTTCTTCTTTCAAAAAATCAAAACCCTTTCATCTGCAATAATAAAAACTTCAAGGAATCCAAACACCAATCCATCTGCAAGAAGAAAATCTTATTCACAATGTTATGAAAATATTTTTTTCATATTCCTCTCTCAAACAAAATTAATATCTTCAATAATATATTTTGAATCTGCCCTTGTAAGAGAGAATAAAATCTCTTTCAAACTAAATATTCAATCTGCAAAGACAATTTCATCTTCATATGCAAAAAATCTCTTTTATTTTCATGCAAAAATTTCTTGATCTCATATTTTCTTGCAAGCTCTTTGAAAAATAAAGTGTTCCTCAACAATCTAAAATAACCCTTAATATTCTCTGCATATATATCATTAAATAAAACTTCAATAAATTTTAATTCATTTTCTCCTATATAAAAAAAAACTAAATCACTGATCTCCTCAAGCCTGCTACTATAAAGTCTTCTTCATGAAGAGGATAAAAAGCTCTTAAAACTTTATTTCTATAAAAGAAATATTCCTTTAAAAAAAATCACCTTTTTAATCCCAAGTCACGAGGAAAAAATAGAAATAATCTTCATAGAATATTTCTTAAAAAAACTCACAAAACAACTGCCCAAAAAGACTTTCTAAATCTGAACTCTGCAATTAGAAAAGCACATGACGTTCAGTGGGACGTCAAAGTGTATGCACACCAAGGAGAGGCTTAATTTAAATGCGAACCACTGATTTGTCATTACCCGCTCAACATATTTTTAAATACAACCATCGATTTATGTTTTGGCACTCATGCACTCATTAGAGAAACCGGTAGTGTTGGTGAACCTAGGAAAGGGGCCAATTGCCCACGATCCTTAAACCCTCCAAGCTACCACTTAAGTGGCTTATGACCTACTCGAAAGGTCAACATCATAATATAACAAAAAGACACTCCAAAGAAGATGGGCAAAGAATTTAAACTTGACTCAATACCTTTAAACTAAATACAATACCTTTGATCACATAAACACATGTGATTTATCAAAGCCCACAAAAATAATGCCTTCAAAAATATGATACTACTTGGCCATTCTATTAGACATAGCATACCTCTGATGCAGAAAATCAAACTTCAACTTGCGAGACATGAATCCCATCACATATAACATGAACTCCAAATTGATACTCAAATCATCAAACATGTTTTACCAAACATGAGATCCTAATATTCTATCATGAATCTTTGTCATCTCTGCCATAAAAAAAAACTTTCTGATGCCGTTAATAAGAGTGTCAAGCCAATACTATCTTAATCTCTACCACTGAACCTTTTATATAATGAATGTGTCATGAGGTCTATAATTACGATGAAGAGCAAGTGAAACCACTGAGCTGAGCAAGCAAGTGAAACCAAGGAGATGAACATCAAAAACATCTATGCCAATGCCAACACCCACTGATCCTCTGACCAACACAAACAAGTAACTATGATTTTATCACCATACTGATCACTACAAATCATTTGAATCAATTACTTTTGTCTCAACAATGTGACCACCATAAGCTTGTGCAAGAACAAATCTCCTTTCATAGACTTGAATTATCAACAACTAAATGAATATTCATGTCCTCTACCTGTTTCCTTATGTGACAAACTAATGAGATAAATTGAACTCATCTGAATTCTCCTCAACCATGGATGGTGACCATTATCAATTAAATCCAACAACTTGCACCAACTCAACATCTTGTGTGAAGAAATGATCAAGAAGAACAAAAAGCATAATAACATTAGTGCACTACAACTTACCATCAAACAACTTGATTTCTGCCATATACTGATGCTACATCCTTGAAAGCACCACACTATATGAAAGATATACACTTATCAAGTCAACATCCTTAATAAATACATGATCAACACACTTATCCTGATTGATTCCTACCATAAGTGAACAACTGTGAAATGTATGATAATGAACAACCTTTGTCAATAGTGCAAGTGATTCTCAAATGTCCTGCAGTCCTAATGATACTTTGTGAAGATGCACAACAACTCAATTCTCTCAATACCTTTTGACATCAATAACAAACTATCACCATTACTCCTTGACCAATTTTATGGTTTTTTTTTCATTACGCCGAGAGGCGTTCTACACTCACAGCAAGGGCTGAAAGATTCAGATTCCCATAAACAATTAAGATTCAGATTCCATGTAAACAAAATTCATAAAATGTGTAAATAAATAAATTCGTGGAAGCCAAATGGAAGAATATGAAAAGTCTTGTAGCATACTCTCTTTAAATTAATTGAGCATATCAAATATTCTAACTGCAAGTAATTTATAAATGCAAGATGTCCCCTCGGAGTACTATATATAGTAGTTGTTACTACATATGCTATCATATGTGCTGTCATATAGACATAAGCTTATCCATAAAAATAAATTAATAAATAACATAACATAACTTTAAATAAAATATAATCTTTTAAATAAAATTTAGAAAAAAATTTTAGATAAATGTATTTAAATATCTATACTAATTAAATACAAGATAGAATAATCAAAAGCAGGACCTATAATTTAATTTGTTGTCAGCCCACGTTGACCTGATAAAATAAAGCAGGACCTATAATACAAGATAGACTGTGATTAATGAAAATCCCAGATGCAGTAATGGGAACAAGATAACGGGAGGGACTAGCATGAGAATGCGTGGGAGGAGAATGGGAAGGAATAATATTTCCCATGGTAGAAAGGGTGATCGGTAACATAGCTGTGTTTAAGAAACAACAAATAAGTGGGTTAGCTTTTTTTTAACAAGAGGAGAGACAAATCATCTTCCCCTTTTTTTAATCTCAACAAATAAGACAGTTAATTTTTTTTTTTAACAAGAGGAGACTTTTTTTTATCCCCAAATCATATCTTATCTATCTTATTGACATGAGATAGTGGGTTTGATGAATGAGAAGATTTTCCAGGACAAAAACGTTGTAGCTGGATATGAGAAGAGACAAAGGAACAATTGGAGAAACTAACTTTAGGTTTTTTTCACTGTTTTTTTGGGTCCATCTAGATTGATCGAAGAATTGGAAAGGCAGGGAACGTCTACCCAAAGTGAAAGACACATTATTATTAGGCCGAAGAAGTTGTAAACTGAGAAAGAGCTGCTCAACTTGTGAAATCGATGGCTGCTACTTTCCACTTTCCAGTTCCCATGTATGAACATGGATTACGTCTTCTCCCCGCACACCGTTCTGTCGGTTGGAGGTCCTCCTAATATTACACTTTTGAACCGTACTATTTACCTTTAATCATTCAATTGGAAGATACATAAGAATGTCCAAGCATCATTCGTTTTTTGACTACAGTAGAGTTTGAAAATTTAATTGCAGGGCCAAGCATCATTCGTTTTTTACTATAGTGTTTATGCCTTAACTACATGTCAAACGTCTTATCCGCAGGGTGTAAGCTAAATTTCCCGGAAGACCTGCCGCGAAGTTGCAACCTCGGACTACTCTGAATGTGGTACATTGAATGTGGTATTTACTTTTTCATTCTTTTAATATAGTTTTTGGTTTTTTCATAGTAGTTTTGATTTGTTTTTGTTTTATAAATATAGTTTAGATGTTACATGACGTAGTTTTTATTAGTTTTTAAATATAGTTTATAATATATATAAAAAGTTTAATTTAAGATTTTTTAAAATAGTTTTAAATACTAGCCTAGTTTTAGTTTTAATTTTAGTATAATTTTTAATATAGTTTTAATTTTAACATAATTCTTAATATAGTTTTAATTTAATTTTTTAATTTAAATGTAGTTTTTACTATGTGTTAAAAAAAACTATCACCTTTTACCTTAAAATTCACAGTCATTTACATGTCAAATTATTAATATTTAGTAAAAAATATAATACACCAATAGACAAGTTTGGATAATCATATCATTCTTCTCATTTTCAAACTATAGCAAGAAAGTAAAATAAAACTCAAAGTTACTTGGGTGTACCTCTTTTAAGAAAAGTAGTAAGTTTAACAATTAAAAACTACTAGTTGGTACAAAAGAATATTATTGAAAGTATATTCTTTAATGCCAAGAGGCATTCTACAATTACAGTAAGGGTGGAGTGTAATGGCTTGAGTGTGTTAAAAAAAACTATTACCTTTTCCCTTAAAATTGATAGTCATTTACATGTCAAATTATTAATATTTAATAAAAAATATAATATAAATCCAAAATAACTCATCAATAGACAAGTTTGGATAATCATATCATTCTTCTCATTTTCAAAGTGTAGCATGAAAGTAAAATAAAACTCAAGAAAAATGTTAGAAAATCAAATATTGTTAAATGAAATCAATTTTTTTAGAAGTTTATGGGTTAAGAAAGAAAATATTTTAATTTATTAATTTGAGATTTTTTTAATTTGTTAATTATAGTTAAAAAATTGATGGACATAGGGTTGAGTGAAGAAAAAAATGTCATATAAATAAAACAACTTCAAATTAATATCTCTTGTCATTTAATATCAAAAATTAATATTTCCAAAATAAAGGGGTAACCTGGGAGAATCACAGATTTTTTTTATATTATGGAAAGATCATAATTCTTTTATATTCTCAGACAGCCACATTGGAACATCTGTTTCTCTTTACATTAAAACTATTATCTATTCTAATTCTTCTACAGATACAAGTTCAAGCAAATAAGGAACTGCCTTGGAAGTGGTTCACTTATAGGAATTACTAGATCATTGGGGAAATGCCCCTTGTACTGTGGCACAGGTTCCTCCCTCTCCTTCCTCTATTAAAGCCCATTCTCCTTCTCAAGGCAACAGACAAAGAAGTGGCTCGACCAAAGACTCTCGGCCCTGCTCCCAACCTCCTCCGCGTCGTGGATCTCATCTCCACGGTTAAATTTGGCTATCTCACCTCAGCACGAGGAGCTAAATGTGCAGAATGAAAACCAAGAGAATGATGATGGCTGGGCACCACCAGATGTCACCCCATACCCCGCAGCAATATGGGGGAACCCAGATGACAGGGGACATTCGGGGTGTGCCTTTTTACCGCCCATCTATTTTTTGTGAAGACGTTTTTATTTACCTATAGTAGATAGATTGGCATTTTCATCAAAAAATAAATAAAGAGGTAAAAGATATGTCATCATCAACACTAGCATGAAAGAAAATAAAACTCAAAAAATTGTTAGAAAATCAAAACATTACTTTTCTATATATTAAATCAAAGACAAGGGCTGCATGTTTTTGTGTATTGAAATAATTTCAACCAAAATTCTATACATATTTTATGTTTGAATCTTTATTAATATATATAAAAAATGTAGTAGTGTAACTTAATCAATAAAAATTTTAAATTTGATTTGTTAGTTAATTTGATGGGCAAGATATAAATGGTAAATAATTAAATAATTAACTAAAATTAAGTAAATAAAATGGTTCTAATGTGAAGTAAATAAAATAGCTTCAAATTGATATCTCTCGGCATTTTTTTATAGATGTATTTAAGATATTATACTAGTTAAATTTATTTGAAATTTGAACATTAGGTTGTTGATTTTTAGTGTGTTAAAAAGAATTGGGAGCAAGATTTTGTCGAACCCATGTTGAAAATAAGTTAAACTTATGTGAAAGTCTTTGATTTTTGTAAATTTGATTATGAACATGGTAGTTGTACATATAGGATAGAGAGGTTAAGTCGACTTCAACACTCAACTAGAGGTGGAAGAAAGAGTGTTGACAAGTTACTTGGAGAGTTGTGTTGGACTCTCCAAGTCGACACCTAACCACCTAAGGTGGCTTAAAGCTAGAATATACACACAATTACTTATTTAAATAATAAGTAATAGTGTTAAGATTTCTACACTAACAAATTTAAATCATATTACATTTATATATGTATATATGTTATTATATAATATATTTAATTTATATGTATATATTATTATATAATATATTTAAATTATATGTAATAATGTATATTACATAAATATAGTATATAATAATAAATCTAATTATAATATAGATTTCAAATATAAAATAAATATATATAACATAATATATTATAAAATGATATGTGATACCCCGTCATGCAACCCTAGAGCGTTAGACTAACAAGTGCAAAATTTACAGAAATTTTTTTTTTTGGAAGCAAGTAAATGCATTAGCATACAATTAACACTATATAAACAAGATGAGCAACTAACACCTCTAGGGAACATAACTGCATCAGATAAACATAAAATAATAACAATACAAGTGATATACATTATAATACAACAGAAGAGGATTTACATCATTCATTTGCAGAGATGAATAATTAAAAAGGTTCAAATACAAGATTACATGACCGATCACATCGATTTACAATATACAACAATATAATACAATTACTGAAATTATAATATAACTCTTGAGGATGCAAGTACAAGTCTGAAACTAAAGAATCATCTATAGTGATCACGAATCAGGTCGGCCAAGAAAACCAATGGACTAAGCTCTTCCACCCAACCATGTGGAACCTTGAGGTCCACCCCTCCAAGATAGGAGATAACATTAAGGTTACACTAGGCCAAAGGTTATAGGTAAGCAGATATAGACTTGACATAGACAACTTAGATCATCAAGGCTACACAAATCATCGAGACAAGTCAAATCATCAAGACAAGTCAATCATCAAGGCAAGTCAAATCATCAAGACAAGTCAAATCATCAAGGCAATAATCACCTTAGTCAAATAGAGTCCAGCACGAGCATAAACCATAATTCTAACAACTCAAATGTCTCAAAGTTATTAGAATGCAAACTAAAACTACCAACTATCTCAAGCCAGAATGAGAGGCATTACATCCTCCACCCTAGGATCAGGCTTACTCCTAGAAGCCTGCAACAAGATGAAGATACAGATTTCGCATCTTGACCTAGGCATCTTCATATATAAACATGCCTCTGAGGGACAACTTCAAAACATGAACTACTTAAAAGAAAAGGAATTTTAATCTACAGAGTTTAAGCACTAGGTTACATAATGGGCTCAATATTAACCAGAGTACCTAGTGTTCAAAGTTGGCTCTAATACCAAATGTGATACCCCATCATGCAACCCTAGAGCATTAGACTAACAAGTGTAAAATTTACAGAAATAATTTTTTTTTGAAGCAAGTAAATGCATCAGCATACAATTAACACTATATAAACAAGATGAGCAACTAACACCTCTAGGGAACATAACTGCATCAGATAAACATAAAATAATAACAATACAAGTGATATACATTATAATACAATAGAAGATGATTTACATCATTCATTTGCAAAGATGAATAATTACAAAGGTTCAAATACAAGATTACATGACCGATCACATCGGTTTACAATATACAATAGTATAATAAAATTACTGAAATTATAATATAACTCTTGAGGATGCAAGTATAAGTCTGAAACTAGAGAATCATATGCAGTGATCATGAATTAGGTCGGCCAAGAAAAACCAATGGACTAAGCTCTTCCACCCAACCATGTGGAACCCTAAGGTCCACCCCTCCAAGCTAGGAGATAACATTAAGGTTACACTAGGCCAAAGGTTATAGGCAAGTAGATATAGACTTGACATAGACAACTTAGATCATCAAGGCTACACAAATCATCAAGACAAGTCAAATCATCAAGGCAAGTCAAATCATCAAGACAAGTCAATCATCAAGGCAATAATCACCTTAGTCAAATAGAGTCCAGTACGAGCATAAACCATAATTCTAACAACTCAAATGTCTTAAAGTTATTAGAATGCAAACTAAAAATACCAACTGTCTCAAGCCAAAATGAGAGGCATTACATCCTCCACCCTAGGATCAGGCTTACTCCTGGAAGCCTGCAACAAGATGAAGATACAGATTTCGCATCTCAACCTAGGCATCTTCATATACAAACATACCTCTGAGGGACAACTTCAAAACATGAACTACTTAAAAGAAAAAGAATTTTAATCTACAGAGTTTAAGCACTAGGTTACATAATGGGCCCAATATTAACTAGAGTACCCAGTGTTCAAACTTGGCTCTGATACCAAATGTGATACCCCATCATGCAACCCTAGAGCATTAGACTAACAAGTGCAAAATTTATAGAAATGTTTTTTTTTTGAAGCAAGTAAATGCATTAGCATACAATTAACACTATATAAACAAGATGAGCAACTAACACCTATAGGGAACATAATTGCATCAGATAAACATAAAATAATAACAATACAAGTGATATACATTATAATACAGTAGAAGATGATTTACATCATTCATTTGCAGAGATGAATAATTACACAGGTTCAAATACAAGATTACATGACCGATCACATCAGTTTACAATATACAACAATATAATACAATTACTAAAATTATAATATAACTCTTGAGGATGCAAGTATAAGTCTGAAACTAGAGAATCATATGCAGTGATCATGAATCAGGTCGGCCAAGAAAAACCAATGGACTAAGCTCTTCCACACAACCATGTGGAACCCTAAGGTCCACCCCTCTGAGCTAGGAGATAACATTAAGGTTACACTAGGCCAAAGGTTATAGGCAAGCAGATACAGACTTGACATAGACAACTTAGATCATCAAGGCTACACAAATCATCGAGACAAGTCAAATCATCAAGACAAGTCAATCATCAAGGCAAGTCAAATCATCAAGACGAGTCAAATCATCAAGGCAAGTCAAATCATCAAGACAAGTCAATCATCAAGGCATTAATCACCTTAGTCAAACAGAGTTCAGTATGAGCATAAACCATAATTCTAACAACTCAAATGTCTCAAAGTTATCAGAATGCAAACTAAAACTACCAACTATCTCAAGCCAAAATGATGGGCATTACATGATATATCTTATTTTGTTTTATTTGATTCCTTTTTATAGAATTTTATATGATATTATATATCATATAAAATATATTATAACATTGTATATTTAAAATAAACATATTATATATTTATTATTAATATGTATTTAAAATTTAATTATATTTGTTATATATAATATCTAAAATAATTATATTTATTGTTATATAGTATATTTAATATAAAGTCAATTATCTATTATATTTTTAAAATAATACTATATTATAAATAGTATATTTTTTTATGAATAAGTGCTACCAGTGGGGTTAGCCCCTTTATATTATAGAGAAATTCATAAATATAAAGTCATAATAAAAAAGAACATGATTTTTCTAACACAATTATTTCCTCAAGACCTATCCATCTGTCTCCCTTAGAGTCTAAAATACTTGTTTCTATTTGGGCGACACCAAAATTTGCAAGTAGATCAGCAGCTCCATTCGCTTCTCTATAGACATGATTTATCGTGTAGTCTTATATTTTATCCAGTGAGTCTCGAATGGCCAAAAGCATGGGTTGAAGCTCCTAACTGGATATGAAATTCTTCTTTACATCTTCTATGCAAACCTATGAGTCCCCTTTGATGTCAATGTGATGCAATCCCTGTTGGATACAAGTTGTAAGACCAACATTTGGTGCTTCAAATTCTACCTTGTTGTTCATTGATCTTGGAAGGTTCTTTGATAATGCCCAAACCAAATGGCCTTGCTCATCTCTAATGAAATAGCCTGCACCTGAGATGCCAAGGCTGCCCTTCAAGGCACCATCAAAATTGAGTTTCAATTAGCCTCTAGGAGGAGCAACCCATTTAGCATTTTTCCTCTTCATCTTCTTAGTATCCATAGGTAAGAATCCCAAGGGGATGTGGAGTAGCAACAACTTTTCCATGAGCATGTTGTCCCAATAGGAGAATGGTAGTGCCAATCTCTTCTTTGCTACCACTCTCATGCATTCATAGATACCTCTTTCAATTCCCTCTATTACTTTTTCTCTGTGGGATGCCTTATCTTGGAAGATTGTACGGTTGCGCTCCTTCCATAAAATCCATATTACCATGGAAGAGACAATCACCCAAATGTTGTCCCAAAGAGATGAATACCTTAGAGAAAGCCAAGATTTGAACCAAGTTTTTAACTCCCAAGGCCTTGGGTTGTGCCAGGCCACCAAGTTTTGAAGCTAGGCCCAATAATCATTGGCAAATAGGTAGTTTAGCAGGATCTGATTTATCATTTCAGAATTTGATTTACATAGCATGCATCTAGAAGGCCCCTGTATACTGATTGACCAGAGTCTGTCATTTGTGAGGCATCTCTCGTGGATGGTCATCCAAGTGAAGGCTCCAACCTTCGGCAACATGTCATTTCCCTAGCAAAGTTTGTTTGGCCAACTTTCTTTATTTCAGTGGCACTGTACTAAATATCCCATCTTTGTTGCGTATCTCCTAGAGCTCATTGCACATCACACTATCTAATCATTGGCTCTATTCAAACAAGTTGTAGGATTACAAATAATTTCCAAAAGTCTCACTTTTCCCTCTTCACTGATTTAGAGTTGATCAATCCTTCTTCTAAAAAGGTTTATATTTTCTTTAAACTTTAGATACTCCGCTACTTTGGATCCAAACTCTTCCCTGATCACAAAAACCCAATGAGCAAGGATTGGCTCATCTGATAGTGGTTTCATTCTTCCCTAGTAATCCACCCAAAAGTTTGCTTGCTTCCCATCATTAATCTACCAAGTAAAGTGGTTTGTGATTAGTTTCTAGTATTCCATCATGAACCACCATATATGAGATCCCATCAGAGGATTAGCCACGGTGAATATTTTTCCTAGATCTGGGGAATCCAAGTACTTATTCTTTAAGATTCTACACCAGAGTTTGTTTGGTGTTTCAAACATTTTCCAAACAAGTTTGGCCCAAGGGCAAAATTTTGGAACTTGATATTTCAGATGCTTGTGCCCGCATCCTCTTTGGATTCTTTGACTTTATCCCAATAAATTAGAGGGATGCGCCTTTGGTCATTTAATTTTTCCCATAAATTTTTTTAGTATGCTATTAAAGGAGTCTACCGATTTTGATATTAGTTGATTACATGCCATCATGTGGATTGGTATTTCTTTTAATACAATTTTTATCATGGTAATTCTACCTGCTAGAGTACAAGCCATTTCCCTTTCCAGCCTAAAGCTCGGTTGTGGCATTTTTCGATCACTTCATTCCATAGGCTAGATCTTATGATACCATTAAAGATGGGCACTCCCAGATACTTGCATGGCATGGAGTCCACATTCATCTCCAAGATAGAGACAATCATTCTTTGGGCTAATTTCTTTGTAAATAAAAAGAAGACTTTGAACTTGGCTTTATTAATAGTTTGTCAACAAAGCTCTATTTACCTCCATAGTAGCTGTTTGATGATGAAAGCTTCCCATTCATAGGATTTTCCATACAATACTGTGTCATCCACAAATTTAAGGTGAGTTAATAGCTCGATGTTGTCTTCAACTTCATCTTCTTCCTCAGATAGCTCTTCTTCAACTTCATCTTCACTTTCTTCTCAAACCCTCTTTGTAGCTCCTTTTACAATGCATCGATTTGCCTTTGCAGGGCTCTAAAACCCTCTTCTGTCAAAGTTTTCCTCCCAATAGAATTTCTTTGTGGAGGCATCTTGATTTCCACAGCAAACCCACAACCTCAGGTCCGGGTGCAAACTGCCTCACGGTTGGTGATCTGTCTACACACTCAGGAAACTTGGCTCTAATACCACTTGATGAAGGGGGTAAATAATAAAACACACAATAAAATAAATAGCACATAGAAAATAGAATATTTCTATATTGATTTGGGCAACTTATTATATTACCAAAGCTCAATTACAATCAGAGGAATCAATCCTCCACAGGCTACAACATGCTACAGCTACACATCACTAGGCTCTGGAATCTTCTGCCTTCTATAACCCCCAAATCATCTAGGGTTTATGTTTACCCACCTAATCCTGACTCTACACTTTCCCCCCTTAACTCTACTACTGCCAAGGGTTCCCAAAATAGTCATAAATAGCACTTTTTGGTAGCCTCCAGCTAAATTTTAAAATTTGCAACTCCCTCCAAAAGTAGGTCAACTTCCAGGAAGCATAAACTTTGATCTGTGTGTCTAATTGACAAACCATTTTAAGTTCCAGAAAGCTCATGATGTGAACTATCATGCTAGTAATACATAAATGGATTTCCATCAACTTTTCAGGATGTAATGGGATGTTTTAGTGCCTCATATCTTGTTTTAGAAATTTTTAGGGGCTTTTCAGAAAGCAAAAACTTTAATATCTTTTAGTTCACAAATGATCTTTTCCTGATTCCTTCACCAAAGGTCTTATATTTCAGTTATGAATATTTCTGTAAGTTTTCACCTCAATCTGTGCCCAAATACAAACTTTCCTTAAATGGTAGTTAAACTTTCCAAAACTGGCAGTTTGCTATTTTTAGCAGTTTGGAAAAAAATTGAAAGTCCTACATCATTATTCAAGAGATTATGGAACTAGAAACACTAATTGTGGAAAGAAATGAAAAAAAATGCAAGATTACCCTTACACAACTAGATGCTCCTACATCAGACACCTAGGGTAAATTGAAAAGTGACCATGTCATGTCTCGGGTGTTTGTTTGAAATTCTATAGTTACAATTGATTATGTAGTATTTAATTGGGATACAATTGCTTCTTTTTTTGAGATTGTTAGAACATGAAGAGCATGTGAAGCTTAAATATGGTGTTGTTCAACATATGATTGATCTTTACTTTGCCTTGAAACCTAAGTTATAAGATTTGTGGAATGTTAGATGCATGTATTGACAATAAAGTTTCTTGTTGGTTTTCTACTTTAGATATTTTTTTGTGAATGCAACAAATATGCATAGTTTTAATAAAAAAACTAAGGATACTATTCAAGAGATCATAGAGGTGGCACAAACTATGCAATGTATGATTACTAGTCACCAACATCCTATGACCTACCACATATGAGATAAAATGTATTCAAATGGAAGTTGTAGTAGATTGTATATGTATTCAAATGCATTGGTCATACATGCTTTGAAATCTAAATTTTTATGTTTTTTTATAAACAAGACATAGTACAAGGAGGACCTTACCTCAACTTACAAGTTGAGTGAACATCGAGGTGACAAACTCTTTGGTAAAGAGATGTCAACTTCATTCAATATTTTCCTATAAATTGAGGTATTTCCAACCATTTTAATCATGTACATGCTTTATAACCTAAATTGTTACATTGTTTGTAAATAGGACATAGTAGCAAGGAGGGCCTCACCTTGATTTAGCAGTATAGTAAACATCGAGGTGACAACCTCTTTGGTAATGAGATGTCAACTCCTAGTTATTGATTTGTTGTAACATACCAATTTGATGATATTCTATTTATGGCTTTGCACATAATTATTCTCAAATCAAATGCTTTCTTGACTGTAGGAGGTTTAACCACCTCATGATATGAGGATGAGGAGGTCAAGGAAGTTCATGAGGAGGCTAAGATGAGGAGGTTAAGGAGGTTCATGAGGAGGCTGATCATGATATGTCGAAGGTAGTTTATTACTATTATTGTTAATTGTAATTGTATGACACATAAAATTTGAAATGTCAAATGAAACTGTGCATAATGAAAGCTTCTATTTCATACCTACATCACCTCAAATAAATGATTGAAAGATTGCAGAAATTGAATGGAAATACTGAAACAATGTTACCACAATAGCTTTTGATGCACCATGACGAATGATGGATAATGATATTTGATATCAATAATGTTGATAGCTCACACTAACATAACAATACTCAAAAATGTGTAGATAGTTTTCTCTAAGATTGATTTAGGTAGCCATTCCAAGATTGATATTGCTAGGAGAAATTTAGAAAGGTGTGCTAGGAGAAAATGACTTGATTGATAGTGATATATATATGATCTAGAATGTGGGAAGGATATGACCTATTTGGTTGAGGTTGGCTAAGACTCATAGATAAAAGTGTATAAGGATTAGGATAAGTGAAAGATATAATTATAGGACAAAGTGGGAGAAACACATTAATTAAACAAATAAAATGTATTTAATTAATATGGCTAAAAGATGGACTAAATTAAATTAAATTAAATAAATATAATTTATTTAATTAATTTAGGAAATGGAC
The DNA here is from genome assembly GCA_027924645.1 of Cunninghamia lanceolata. NCBI lineage: Eukaryota > Viridiplantae > Streptophyta > Pinopsida > Cupressales > Cupressaceae > Cunninghamia > Cunninghamia lanceolata. Next base: position 355,303 of record BSBN01000374.1, on the reverse strand, counting down.
TAAGATTAATTAAATAAATAAAGATAATTTATTTAATTAATTGGATAATGAAAGGTTCCTAAGATGAAAGTGTGGCAAGATGTTGCAAGATGGTGTCTAGGTGATGTAGTAAGGACAAGGTCAAATTTAGGTGTCTACATTTTGCCCCTCTTTGAGATGATGTTGTGACCAAAAGGAAGTAGCATCATTTCAAAGAAGAAAAGGTATGCATGAATAAAAAGTGATGACATGATGGGATGCCCCCTCGAGAGGATAGGCAGGTATGAAGGACATAGGTAGACTCTTGAAATGGATAGGAAAACAAAAAGATGGAGAATGACAAGTTATGTTGCATTAGGTGAGCAATCATGATTTTTGATATAGCACTAGACATTATGCACCAAGGTATGAAAACTAGGGTGATAATGTGTCTCTTGCGTGCCCATCATAATACAACCTTGTCTAGATGTATGAGGAATGATACTTAAAGCATTAAGGTCCAAGTGCAAAAAAGGTATGTAATGACCTTAGATGCAAAGGACAATTGGTATGCAAAAAGAAATTCCACCATACACAAGATATTTTCATATTAGCTAGAGTAATAAGATAAAAGATCACAAGCAAACATATGCCTTTGGGCACCATGATATAGAATACCATGATGTTGTTGTAACAATATGTTGGAAGGACTAGATACAAATGCAAGATAAAATGATAAATACACACAAGCAAGAAAGAATGCACAAAATTAGACAATAAAAATGATAAAGACAAAGGTCGCAAGCAAACATATGCCCCTATGTGGCACCATGATATGGAAGACCATGATGTCTTTGTGGCCATGATATGTTTCCAGGACTAGATACAAATGCAAGATAAAATGATAAACACACACAAGCAAGCAAGAAAGAATGCACAAGATCACACAAAGACAAACAAGGTGTTGCCCCTGCCATAACTAACAAATCAATGATTGAATAATTGTTTGATTGATAAGTGATCAGGATAAAGATAGTGTTGTCATTGTGGGGAATGATATATCCCTATAAAAATACAAGGATAGTGAATGATATATCCTTATGATGATGAATGATGATGATTGATCAAAAAAATGGGTTAACAACAAGGTAGGAAACCAAACCAAGGATTCATTTGAATTTCTTGACAAGATTGCTCGACTAGACTAGTATCGACTAAGGATGGTTTGCCTTTGATTTATTTCTTGGATTTTTGTTTATTTAAATTTTTGACATGTTTTGATTTTTTTTGGATTTTTGACATGTTTTTGTGTTTTTTTGTATTTTGGGATATTTTTTGTTATGGGATGGTTGAATGAAAGAATTGTATAGATGAAGGAGTGGTGATAGTGGAGTGAGAGGCATGGTGGAAAATGGATTTGTGGCAATTGTGAGATAAGTGGGGTGAAAGGATTTAATCATGAAAGGTGGTGGAAGTGTCATGGAAGGAAGGTGATGGGGGACCAACAAGCTCACTTTTATGAAGTTGTTTTTGATTTTCTTTTAGTTTCATATTGATTTTATTTTTTTCAAGGAAATGATAGTGAGATGCTAGGGACAAGATGGATTTTTCTTTAACTTTTGACGCCCCCAGTATAGTTATAGTACATCTAGAGTAGTCTTGGGATGTATGATCTCCTTGGAAGGTCATGATCCCACTCCTATTTTTTGGCCCATTGCTACCTCAGTTGGTTAATATGTGTTTATTTAATTAATTTTTCCCAAAAGGTCACTTTCAAGATAAAAAATAATGTGACCCCTCAATGGGTCGTGACCTTTCCTGGTGTGAGTGTCCTATTTATAGGCTTAAACTTCATTGTATGTTCTCACTCCGCTGATGAGGATAGAGTAGTCTAAAATGCATTTGGAGTTTTTACCTTGAATTATTGAGCATATTCTTTATGTCCACTCACTTCTAAAATTATTTTTTTCTTTTTAGCACTGCTATGTTTCCTTGATGTTGAAGTACTGCTAAGCCATCATTATGTTTTTTGCAAACTCTAGGATTTTTTATGGCTCACGTTGCTCTGACTTCTAAGGAGGTCTTTAACTCTGCCTTGACTCTGGTTAAAGAAGACAATCCCCTAACAAGGAACTTCTTCACAAAAGAGTTAAGATTACCATGGCTTACCCTATTGGTTTAACTCTTCCTCTGGTAACTCAGCCCTCTTCCCACCATCTCCTCCCCTCCCATGACCCTAAGACCCATCAGGCTCATGGTGGAAGGAAAGATAATTCTCTTCAAGGTAATGTGAGTTCAGGTCACCTTGGTGCCCTATTAGATTCCATTGATGAAGAGAATTCTATCTCTATTGAGGCTTCTGATCAACCACCACCTCCTCCTATCCCTTCAACCTTGGATAACATTATGGACATGATTTGGAAAGAATATGTTGTCCTTAGAAAAAGGTTAAAGAGATGTTCTCATCACCTCTCCACCATGGAGGCTAATTTGGCTAAGGGTGTGGTTCCTAATAGTCTACAGATCCACACTCCTCAACTTGTGGTTTTGTTTGACTCATAGCATAGTTCTTTGTTGGAAGCTCTTGAAAAAGAGAGTACCAAATTTTTGGAGACCTACTTGAAGCTATATATGGATGCCTTTAAACAAGTCATCTATAATTTGCACACTTTTGTGGATAATTTTGTTGAGATACACATTAGGCCCAAGATCTCTACAGTATTGGATCCTCTTATTTCCCCTTCCACCATCTCATAGGAATTGGGTATTTGCTGGTTTGATGTACTCATGTCATCTTTTCATTCTAAATGCCAGTCATGGTTACACAGACAGATCATTAAAGACAATATCCATGTTGTAGTTGTTGTTCAGATCTGTGTTGCTAAAAACATTCCTAACATTAATATGGGAGAGGCCTCTAATTATGTTGATGAATTAGTCAAGAAATAAATTAGCCCCCTCCTAGACAAATATAACCAGTTGGAAAGTTTGATTCATTCTATGGCTAAGAATGGTTCTATTGCTCCTCCCCCTACTCCTTCTAGGGGAAAGAATAATAGGAGAAGGTATTGTAAAAGTATAATCCCTAACCCTTAGTAGTAGAAACTAGGATCCTCTGTACCACACAAGAAGCCTCAATAGCAACAACCCTAGCAACCAAACCCTCCTTCCATATCAAGAAATAGCTGGCACCACCCACAGGGCTCTCATCGAAGGAGACAACAAAATTGTCAACAAAACCACACCCCCTCTGTGTAGACGCAATCACATTTGGGTGGTGGAAACACTTTCCATCCCACTAGTTCCAATCAATCTTGGGTCAACTTTTCCCCATCTACTCTCAGGCCACCTGGGTAGGATGGGTTTTGTCGTAGAGGTGGCAGAAACTAAAATTAAACAAATGGTCCTCTATATTATTTCCAAATCGTAACCACCGCCTTCTCCTTTACCAAAGTAACATTTGGAAAGTGGATGGTAAAATTACAAATTTTGTTGTTCATAATTTCTCGGCCATGCCTCTCTCTACTACTAAAGTTGATGTTTTGAGCCATGGTCTCAAATATCTTCCCAAACCACCACCTACTTCTCTAGCGGCTATTCGTGTAGAGTTTAATGCTTTTTGTATATTTCTTTGACTTCGTTGGTTTTTTAGTCCTTGAGGCAGCCCACCTAGATGAGATCTTGATTTTATCTTGTCCTTCAACAACACATCTAGGTAGGAACAAGTAATAGCATGAAGCAACGACCACCACTTATAAAGGTTCTAACATGTATAATGCTATTAAATTTGTCTAAGTATACAAATTAATATTTGAAGAGTGCTTGAAGAATATGCAATTAGAAATACTTTCTTCTTTTTAAACAATTCATACATTACTAAGCTGAGTTTATCTGTCATGTCACTTTTACTATAAAAACTATTGAGCCATGGGAATATGGAACAAAATGAATAGTGACAAGATAAAATAAACTAACACCCCTAAGACATTTCTAATAGTTTTTCGAGAGCCATGCTCCCATGTTAAAGCCTATTGTCTAATTAAAAAAAATTGCAAATTCAATCGAGGCTAATATAATGATTTATGGTATAGTTTATAAACAACTTTTTGAGAAAAATAAAATAAAATAAAAATCTTGGAATAAAATTTATATAAGAAAAAAGGTTTATCCTTGAGAAAGATGTACAAATTATTAATAAGGGCTAAGCTAAAACATGTTGACTTATTGGGCTTAAATTTGATGGTCAACCTTGCTTGTTAAGTCAATTTTTGTGACAGTTATTAGAATTGTTCTTTAAATGTAAAAATATAATTTATTTAAAAATATATAATATACATTAGATTTATATTTTATTAACATTTTATATAATTTTTTATTCTTTGTTAAATTTTTCCGTATTCATGTAACATAGTCTTTCTAGAATTGCAATTGTTTCTTATTTTACTGAGTTTTTAGCCCGCTTATTGGGGATCTCTTCCCATGACTTTATGGTTGAGACCACTACTAGAGAGTCTCATTCTTTGTTCAAATGGCTTTATGATTGAGACCACTATTAGAGAGTCTCAATGATCTCTTCCCATGACTTTATGGTTGAGACCACTACTAGAGAGTCTCATTCTTTGTTCAAATGGCTTTATGGTTGAGACCACTACTAGACCTTAGATAGCCCAACAAAGTCATGAGGCTTGTGAGCTCTTTGACTAGTGAGGGTTTGATCCTTGGTGGCTTCCACAACAACCTTGTGACTTGACCACCTCACCATACACTTATCTACATTTATATGTCAATTAATTAATGACAGTAATTTTTTTCAATATTTTAACCCATTGATTTTCCCATCATGTGGTTCAGGAGAAGGGTAAAAAATTGCAATGAAATTCATATAAAGTCTCTCATATTAGTTAGAAGCACTTAGCAAATTGATATGGAATTAAAATGCAAATAAAGTTTGATATTAACTTTGGTTAATATTGAGACTTGAGTCTTATATTAAAGAAGAAATATTAAAGTGATTTTTAATAAATTGAAGGTTGGGGTAAAGAGAGGATAGTAAGAATAAAATCAAAATTAAAGATTTTATCTTTAATAAAGGGTTTGATTTTAAATGTAAGAGAAGAGGTAGGTGAAATATAGTAAATCAAATTTTCAAATTAAAATTTATATGACAATATATGTATGCAGTAAATAAAATAGATTTAAACTAAACTAAAATAACTCTTATGTAAATTAAAATTTATGTGTCCATATGTATGTAATGTAAATAAAATAGTTCTAAAATAAAATAAAATAAAACAAATTTTCAGTAAATTAAAATTTATGTGTGTATGTTGTATAAAGTAAAATAAAATAACTTTTAGGTAAATTAAAATTTATATGTCCATATATACGTATATATAATAAATAACATAACTTTATCATTGATGATATGCAAATTGCATCAATGCAACATTGTTTCAGAGAAACAAATCAGTTGGCTGGCCATTTGGCAAATAGAGCCTAGTTTCAACAAGAGGAAATCATATCTAATGATCTCAATAACTCAGAAGAACTAACTCCTTGATCAATTTTATGGTTTTTTTTTCATTACGCCAAAGGCGTTCTACACTCACAACAAGGGCTGAAAGATTCAGATTCCCATAAACAATTAAGATTCAGATTCAGATTCCATGTAAATAAAATTCATAAAATGTGTAAATAAATAAATTATCAAAAAAATATCTACAACCAGAGGTTGCAACTTCGCAGCAGGTCTTCGGGGAAATTTATCTTGCACCCTGCGGATAAAACGTTTGACATGTAGTTAAGGCATAAACACTATAGTCAAAAACGAATGATGCTTGGCCCTGCAGTTAAATTTTCAAACTCTACTTAAATATTATCCATTTCTATTTCAATGATTAAGCAGTCAATAATAATTTCACATTTCATTCACAACAAATAATGATAAATATTTATCCTATTTTTATTGGCCAAAATTGATCTTGATCAATAATCATATTTAAAAATAAATTAATCTTAAGCAATGTTGTCCGCTTCGCTGAAGGAACGCCTTCCGCGAAAATATCGTATGGACATTCTTATGTATCTTCCAATTGAATGATTAAAGGTAAATAGTACGGTTTAAAAGTGTAATATGGGGAGGACCTCCAACTGACAAAACAGTGTGTGGGGAGAAGACGTAATCCATGTTCATACATGGGTAGTGGAAAGTGGAAAGTAGTAGCCATCGATTTCACAAGTTGAGCAGCTCTTTCTCAGTTTACAACTTCTTCGGCCTAATAATTCCCTACGCATTTTCTCCTCCTCCAGTGGACATCACGCTTGCCAGCGTGGACGCCTTTGGACAGGTCGTAAAAGCTGTTGAAACAGCTGGCAGGAGCCTATTCGAGCTAGCGGACTTCAAGGCCCACCACAACGCTGAACAAGTTAATAATTCTCCTCAATAGCGCGAATTCAAGTTCGCCACGTTTCCAAAAAACCTGTGGACGCTTACCAAGTGTGGGCTCCGGCTTCTACTGCGTGCCACCGCAGTTTCTACCGTTACCCATGTGGCACGCGGAATCGATGCCTCAAGTTACGCGCCTGTGCAGTCATCGCCGCAGTCTCATGCTAGTCCCTCCTCCCGTTATCTTGTTCCCATTACTGCATATGAGGTTTTCATTAATCACTATGGAACTTTTGTAGATACCTACAAAGTGTTTGATTGTAGGATAAAGAACACATTGTGTCCTTATGATGAAGTCACGTTGTTTAACCATATGCAACAAACAAGGATCCAACCCAATCTATTTACATTTTCCAATGTACTCCAAGTCTATGCCAAAATTAGAGCTTTGGAATATGGTATGGACATTCATCAAAGCATAAAGGATAGAGGAATTTTTTAGATGTTGTAGTTGCAACCACTCTAGTAGACATGTATGCAAAATTTTAAAGCATAGACAAGGCACACAAGTTGTTTGAAACAAATGCCTCAAAGAAATGTGATCTCATGCAATGCCATGATCATAGGATATGAATATAATGGATTTGTTGATAAAGCTTTAGAAATTTTTCAGAAAATGAATTTGGTAGCTATAAAGCTAGCATCTTCCTTGGTTGTGTAAAAGTGGGAGCTTTGGAACAAGGTATGTGTTGGACCTAAAAACAAATAGTTCCCAACTTGTTTTATTTTGCTCCAAATCCATCAAAAATCCTATTTTGTGCCTTTGTTGTTTAGCCATAATTTATACCAGATCTGAGACAATTTCCTATGGGTTTCCTTCATAAACATTCTAAGTATAAAATCCTATTGCCCCATGTGTTTTTTCCTTGTTATGTGTCTAAGTGTTAAAATTCCTCAAAAATTGCTTAAGTTTTGCCTTATCGGTTGGTTCGCAAGTTCACAAACCAGCGAATTTGTTGACTAGGTTTGCAAGTTCATAATTTTGCCAATTGGTCAATTAAAGGAGAAAAGGAAAGGAAATAAATTACCTTTGTCAATGAATTTGGCAGTTCGTGAACCATAAGGTTTGTCGGCAGGGCCTCCAAATTCACCGATAAAGGAAGAAGGAAACAAGTGTCTTTTGTCGGCAAAGTTTTTGGTTCATGAATTCGAAAGTTTGCTGACAAAAGCTTTCTCTAACAAAGGTTTTCTTTGACAAAGGAGGTGAAAGAAGAAAAATCAAAGTGTTAGTTGGAAAAGGTGATGGTTCACGACCTTCGAAGTTTGCTAACAAAGGTTTTGTTGATGAAGTGATGAGGCTCAAAAGGAAAATGAAGATGAAGAAGAAAGAAACAATGCCTTTGTCAGTAAAGTGGGTGGTTCACTGATCGGCCAAGTTGCCGACAAAGGGAAGATCAAACAAAAGAGACAAAAGAAAAAGAGACAAGGATGAAGATCGTGGTGGGAGAAAATTGCTGATAATTCGAAAGACGGAACATGAAAAGAAGAAGAAAAGGCGGAAAAAGGAATGATAAGGAAGTTAGTGAGCCGAAAGGTTCGCCAAATTCATAGTTTTCCAATAAGGCAAAAAGGCCGACAAAGAAGGACAAAGAACCAAAGAGATAGAGAAGGAAATGAAAAACACTCCAAGTTTCATGGTAGAAGAGTTTTTTGATGAGGTAGAATGAAGATGAAAATGTAAAGAAAATATAAATGTAATAGTTTAAAATATTTTAAAGTGTTGTAAAATCTTTATATCGATACTTTCAACAGGCTTTTATTTTAAACACCCATCTACTCCCTAGCCACCATGAATACAAAATTGATGAGGATGTAAGGTTAGTGGCAAAGTTAGGTGGAATTAATTGTTGGAGTAATGGTAGTTGGTAGGGTAGTTTTTTCCTACCTAGAATGCAGATAAAAACAGAGTGCTATATATAAATGATTTAGAGATGTTTTATGGGTTGGTTGTTGAACCAATTATCTAGTCTGTGAGTGCCTTAGGTTGATTTTAGGGATTCAAATCACATCATTCTGGGCACTGAATGGAGGAATGCATCTGATATAGTGTAAGAAAGGATTATAATGCACATCTTTATGTAGTGGTGTGTCTCCATGGCATATTGTGATGATTTAGGGTAATATATGAACCAAGTTATGTATTTTCTTGTACCACACTTGCTAGTATGTTGTAACAATGATTTGATAATGTATGACAACATTTAAATCAATACAAGATTTGTGTTGGGTCATTTCTTTTGTTGCGAGTGGATCATTGTAATTTACTCTCGAGATTAATAAATATGCCCAATGTATGAAATATAATCTGAGAAATGTATGTGAGTACATTTTAGTTTTCTATTGATGTTGGTTTGATCCATTTCCTTCCTCTTTATTGTTTATGACTAAGTTGCCCAATGGAGTAGGCACCGGTCCATATTAGGGATGAATCAATCACTTATTTAATCAAACCCTTGTCCTATTAGCTATAGGACTAGAAGTAGGTTTAGTTTAAGGTTTCTCATGTTGTTAATGATTCAGTATAATAACTAGGGATAAATCTAAAGTGATGCAAAACTATTTTAATCATTGGTGAATCATGTACATGTATGTCTACACTGTGTATCTTGTGTATGTGAAGTTAAGTGGAGTCATCTCAAAGAGTGTAATATTGTCATGTTTGGGTGCAAATGCATAGTGTAGTAATCATCTTATTTAGAGGCATGTCCAGCTAGTTTGTTTTGACCTAGTGACAGCTTTGGGGGTCAAGTGTACATTAGATATGGTTGTGTTTGTTTGTTTGTGTTCTTTTTCATGCCTCCAGGAGCATCCCTCCTAGGTGTAGTTGAGCCTGAAGTGTAGAGGAGTATACCCACTTATATCAGTTGGCTAAAATTACCCTTGACCTATTGATAAACCTCTTTCAATCACCTTGATGACACCCCTAGGCTTGGTGATTGTGAAATGTTTTAGGGTTTTGGGTTGCAACTATTTTGGGACCCAATAGTAGGGTAAGTGCAAAAAGATGGGGAGCCAAAAAGTGGCCACATTGTTTTGAAAAAAAAATAATGCATAACGCGAGTGCATTATAACACGCTCGCGTTATGGTTTGGTAATCATGAGCCTAAGGCTTGTCAAAACCAAACCATAACGCACTCACGTTATAACACGAGCGCATTATTACTTCTTATAAATAAAAAAAGCTTCACTTCACTTCACTTCATTTCATTTCTCTTTCCTCCTATATACCTGTGACCTGCAAACCCTAGGAAGTACACTCGTGTTTTAGAAATCTCAATTCAACACAAAAATCTTTGCAATTCGTCGCCAAAGTGCCTCCACGATGTCGAGCACGCCAAAGGAGTGAGTTTTTTTTTTTTGTTTGAATTTGTTTCTAAATAGGTAGGTTTGAGTTAAATTTTGATGTAAATTTCGTTAATTGTTAGGAAATGTTAATGCACCCCCTCCTCCTCCTCCTCAAGATCCACAAAATCCTGCGAAACAACAACCTCCTCCAACCATTCATCGACATGCCCCTGGAACACAAGAAAATATAATGGGGCAAATTAAAAACAACAAAAAAGAAATTGAAGATATAATTGCAAGGTTGAAAGATTCTTCCACTTCAACCTTGCATAGGTCCATGCTTGTTGAATCTCTTGAATCTATGTTATTAAATGTAGATTTAATTTGCAAGCAAATAACTAGTTTGACGGATAAGAGGAGAGAGTTTAGAGACTATTATGCAGACAAGCTGTCATACCAAGATGTGAAAAAATTACAAATTACAAAATTAGACTTGTGTTCGATTTTCACAAATCCACAAACAAATCAACCTCCACCCATTATATGCAAGATGTTCCCTATCCATTGGTGCAACAACCAAGCAATAAGGGACAATTTTGGGCAGAGGTGGTGGATGGTTTTTGACCATCCTCCATGCAATAATAATGAGGTCCCACAATATTTTTTGAGGAAACTCTACTGCGAGTTTGTCCTTAATAAAATGTCAAACTATTTTGATATGCAGGACTTCCAGGGTAGAGGTGGGGGGTCAGTATAAGATAGACCAGGGGCACGTGCTGACCCATAGCGGGCAATGAGATGAGTAGTCAACAGACTAGCCCATGAGCATGTTTTTATCCCTTCCATTGTGAAGGAGAGTGTTGAGGTCGATACACTTCAGTCCATTAGTGCCTTGACCCAGAGCATCATAGAGCATGCCAATCCTACAGCACAGAGTGGGTTCGGAGATAGTACGAGGAGTAGGGTCCCACCCCATACTTGTCAGAATTGTGCGTCAACCTGTGGTTATGACCCCATGGGTAGTCAAGACGCAGGTGCACAGGCTACATCTGCAGCTGAGTAGATGGTGATGACAGATACCCTCCTGAGTGAGACATTCAGCCTTGATACTCAGGTAAATATTAGCAAGTTTATTTAATTTAATTTATTAAATTTTATTTTTGAAATGCAAGATTAACTAATTTAGTTTGATGATTTTAATAAAATTTTAGGGTCATACCATTGATGCAGTTTTCAGTGGTTCTCCACCTGCATATTACACTAGATCATCTACTGTCAGGGTATGTAACTAGTAAACAATTATAAATATTACATGTGAATAGCATCATTATATGAATGGTATTCTAATATCTGATTTTGGATGTTGAATAGGTTAATATTAGAGATTTCACGGCAACACCTGCCAGCGGTGGTGGACTTCAAAGCTTCATGGAGGTAATAAAATAAATAGTTTAATGAATAAATTGTACTTACTAGATTTTTGTATGTGACTTGTGTGCTTTATTGTGTGTACTTCCATGTTTAGATGATGTGTGTGTATGTTAGGAGCCATGATTTGCATCACTATTATATTTTTTTAATTGAATAATGTTGTTTTGTTTCCAGAGGATGCAGGCCGCGGAGACACCTCCCGATGTTTAGAGGGCAATGAAGCATGGTGTGACCTCTGCGATTCATAGCTCCATGGCATTGACAGGGGTATGAGGCAGATTAGTAAATTTCAATTTACATTCATTGTTATAGTTGTTTATTTTTAAAAAATCAAAAGATTATTGATTTAAAGTTTAATTTCTATTTGGATGGTTTCTATAGGACATGACATCACCACGGCATATTCCTGCTACTGAGGTAAGTGAGGAGACAGATTATATGTTAGCGGTAAGTGATTATTTTGTTAAATGTTTCATTTTTTATAACATGTAATTTCTATATATTAATGTCTATACTTTTTATTGTAACAGCTAAAAATGCAGGAAGAACTAAATAAGAGGAGTAGCCCTCAGGTTCGTAGTAGACCACCCACATGCACGTCTCCATCCCCTAGAAGATCAAAGGTTTCCTATGATCTATTCTCTTCACCAGCTAGAGGGGAATAAATTTTTATTGTGTTCCTTTGTTGTATGCCTATATGACATTTGTGGACATATATTTTGTATTGTATATAGTTGACATTGTATGCCTATATTGTATTCTTGTAAGCCTATATGGCTATTTTGTATATATGTTATACTTATATCGATAGATATTGATGTATGCCTATATGGATATTTGATTAATACAAATCTTTTTTATTGATGGCGTCCATACTTGCATTATAAATCCACGTTTGAATGGATATTTGTAGATAGCTACTTCAAATATTTAAAGTCCAATTGTATTATAGAGGATGTTTGTTGATCTAATAAGCTAGCTATTTTTATTCAAGTATCACCTAAACCTCATTTTGGAAGTAAAAGATAAAAGTTGTATTTAAAAAAAAAATGAATCATCATATTGAACAGAAAATATTAATATTCTTTATGAGTTGCTCAATTGAAAATATTCAAATGAGTATGCTGATCCATATTCTTTATGAGTTGGTCAATTGAAAATATTTCTTAATTTCTTGTTATTATACCATAGTGGGATGCAAAGAGTATGTTTGTTGTTTTGAATAAGATAGTAAAAATCATATGCTTATGAGCACTTGATGACCATTGTGGTTATTAAATGTAATTCCTCTTGCATATAAGGTGAGGTTATGAGATTACATTGAGTCTTACCTTGATCATCATCTAAGGCACCTTACAAAGGAGGTCTTGAGCAACATAAACCTTAGGCGCAATTTCTTGCTTCTACAATCAAATTTGAGTGCCTAAGGAGTGGATTGGTGATGGACATCACTTTGAGCACCTTAAAAGTGTTTGAAGGTTTGATTTGGTGAATGATAGCGCCTAAAGGTCTTAGAACCAACTAGAATAAGGAATTAAAGAATGAGTTAACCACTTTAAGCACCTTGAAGGAGAGAAGTATGTATATGAAGATTGATTGAATGTTTGGAGTTTAGGCGCACTTTCCTTGTCATCTAATCACACATTGGCGCCTAGGAAGAGTTGACATGAAAAAATCCTTTGAGTGGACTCCTTGATGAGATCTCTACCATTGTTTAAACTTGTTGAAATGTTAAAAGCTAAGTCAAATGGATTCTAGGTGCTCTTTGCCTTCAGAATGACCTTGAATTGGTGCCTAAGCATAACAAGAGAGTTTAAATCTATTCAATATGGCACCTTGTAAGAGGAGAGCTTAAGAGCATGAGACTAGATGGCATTTAAGAGTCAATATCATCAAAATCCAAAGAAATGGGCTAAGTAAGCTAAGGCGCCTTTGCTTGTCATTCAATACCTCCATGAGTGCCTAGATTGAAATTGCATCCAAGGACATCTAAGAGTAGGCGCCTAGAGGGGAAAAGTCATCCTAAGACCTTCATAATTATTTAAAGAATAAAAAATGCCAAGTATAAAGCTTCATGATGTTGGGTGCTCGTTCACTTCATATAGATCTAGATTGGTGCCTTAGATAAAGTATCACAAACCTATATCATTGAGTAAGTTCTAAGAGAGAAAGGCTTACTTCAAGCATGTTTAATCATTGAAGGTCTTACAAATAATGAATAGAGCCTAAATTGATGCTAGGTGCCTCCTCTTGTCTCTACTATCTAATTTTGGCGCCTAAGGAGAAATTGCATCTAGTGAACTCATTAATTGGCGCCTAGGAGGAAAAGACCTTAAACTTACATTATTGAGTCAACACTTTAGAAATTGAGCCATTCCTGGTCAATTGGAGTCATAAAATATCAAATACAAAGTCAAATTGGACTTAGGCGCCCCTTCATGTAATTTCCACCATCATGAACGCCTAGATCTAGGAAGATCATCCAATTGCACCTAGGAATAAGATACAAGTCAAAGACCTCAAATTTGAGCACCTAGAAGTGTGATGGATTGAAGAAGCTACATTGGTGCCTAAGGGTAAATTGTATCTAATGACATCACCTAATTGAGCGCCTAGGAGGTATAAAGCTTAACATTGACATGAGGACAAGTGCTTAGTAAAGGAGAGTTTCTCAAACATTTAAACATGTGAATGAAGTCATAGAAATGCACTAAGTCATCTAGGTGCCATTTTCCCCTTGTGTACCCTTACATTTGCACCTAAGAAGAAGTTGCTTCAGTTCATTGGAGTGTTTGAGTATTGAGAATTTCCTAGCAATGCTTTGCAACTTTACACTGCCTCCTTCTGACGATTTTTGGGGTAGCAGAAAACCTTTCACCACGGGCAAACACCTCAGAGATATAAAAAACTGAGAGAGGTTATTGTATAGGCACTCTATGTGATCACATTGCCTCAGACTGAATGTTTCTAAGTGACACGGTTTTTGAGTAACATCTCGTCAAAGATTGCTTCCTTTTTGCACTTTAGACTCTTAAGGATATCGTCAGTACAATGTAGCTCGGACTGTTTCGACATGTTTGGGTGAAAAATAGGACCATGTCTAGCGTAAATATACCCATATGGATGCGTTGGAATAGTCATTTTGGTCGCATCAGGAGTAGGATGAAAGTTACACCCCTTTGCAACTTTACACTGCCTCCTTCTGACAATTTTTGGGGCAGCAGAAAACCTTTCACCACGAGTAAACACCTCAGAGATATAAAAAACTGAGAGAGGTTATTATAGAGGCACTCTACATGATCGCGTTGCCTTAGACGGAATGTTTCTAAGTGACACAATTTTTTAGTAACATTTCATCAAAGATTGTTGCCTTTTTGCACTTTAGACTCTTCAGGGATATCGTCGATACAATGTAGCTCGGACTGTTTTGACATGTTTGGGTGAAAAATAGGACCATGCCTAGCATAAATGTACCCATCCAGACACGTTGGAATAGTCAGTTTAGTTGCATCAAGAGCAGGACGAAAGTTACACCCCTTTGCAACTTTACACTGCCTCCTTATAACGATTTTTGGGGTAGCAGAAAACCTTTTACCACGGGCAAATACCTCAGAGATATAAAAAACTAAGAGAATTTATTGTAGAGCCACTCTACATGATCACGTTACCTCAGACAGAATGTTTCTAAGTGACACGGTTTTCAAGTAACATCTCGTCAAATATTGCTACCTTTTTACACTTTAGACTCTTCAGGAATATTATCGGTACAATGTAGCTCAAACTATTTCGACATGTTTGGGTGAAAAAAAGGACCATGCCTAGTGTAAATGTACCCATCCAGATGCATTGGAATAGTTTGGTTGCATCAGAAGTAGGATGAAAGTTACACCCCTTTACTACTTTATACTGCCTCCTTTTGACGCTTTTTAGGGCAGCAGAAAACCTTTCACCACGGGCAAACACTTCAGAGATATTAAAAACTAAGAGAGTTTGTTGTAGAGGCACTCTACATGATCACGTTACCTTAGACATAATGTTTCTAAGTGACACAGTTTTCGAGTAACATCTCGTCAAAGATTGCTACCTTTTACACTTTGGACTCTTCAGGG
Organism: Cunninghamia lanceolata; assembly: GCA_027924645.1. Lineage (NCBI taxonomy): Eukaryota > Viridiplantae > Streptophyta > Pinopsida > Cupressales > Cupressaceae > Cunninghamia > Cunninghamia lanceolata. The sequence continues at coordinate 340,075 of BSBN01000374.1, read as the reverse complement.
ATATCATCAGTACAATGTAGTTCAGACTGTTTCGACATGTTTGGGTGAAAAATAGGACCATGCCTAGCGTAAATGTATCCATCCGGATGCATTAGAATAATCAGTTTGGTCACATCAGGAGTGGGATGAAAGTTACACCCCTTTGCAACTTTACACTGCCTCGTTCTGACAATTTTTAGGGCAGCAAAAAACCTTTCACCATGGGCAAATGCCTCAGAGATATTAAAAACTAAGAGAGCTTATTGTAGAGACACTCTACATGATTGCGTTTCCTCAAATAGAATGTTTCTAAGTGACATGGTTTTCGAATAACATCTTGTCAAAGATTGCTACCTTTTTGTACTTTGGACTCTTCAGGGATATCGTCAGTACAATGTAGCTTGGACTGTCTCGACATGTTTGGGTGAAAAATAGGACCATGCCTAACGTAAACATACCCATCCGGATACATTGGAATAGTCAGTTTGGTCGCATCAGGAGTAGGACACCAAAAATGCATAACATGATGATGTAAAAATGTGTATATGTGTAAAAATGTAGCAGGAAATAAAAAAAGACAAACCTTACAAATTAATGTGCATACTTACAACTCAATGTAACATGACTTTACAAAATTAATGTGAATACTTAAAATTAATCCAATGAACCATCTGGGTCTGCTCTACTCTTTATTAGGTCAAGTATTGCTTCATGGTCAGACTCACGCACCTTCCACAAGATTTTGTTCAAAGGTCTACCTCGATACTTTATCAAATGAACATTGGATGCCATGACAAGGTTCGAGTAATGAAGAATATTCTGACACGTGTCAAAGTCCTAAAATAGCCAAACATTAACACTCTTATGTGGGTACCTTCTAAGCCATGTTCTAGTAATAACCACTGAGCCTGTAGGGTATTCGATGTTTTCTCCATCTGTAACATAAGTAATAATTCATTCCCTCTTCATTATCTTCATCTGCAATAACTATATATACGTGCCCTACATTGATATGTGTAGCAAATTAGATGAAATTAGTCAACATTACAAAAACACTACAAAGTAAGATGACATTACCTAGTTTAACTAGATGAAATTAGATGCATATACGTGCCCTATATTACCTAGTTAAACTAAATCTGATATGTGGTCAAAGTCAACTGATGATTCCATCTACATTAGTTCCAGTGCCGTCGGGGGTCGATACGTGTCAAGTGGGTTAAGATAACTTAACTGCCATTCGTCAACCCACTCCTTTGACTCACACTCATCCCAAACTTGAATTGTATAGGAAGAAAAAAGCATGACATCTTTCACGTATGGATACTCCATGAACCTACAATTGAGCTTCTGAAAGAGTGCATCTCATTTGATCCTGTCAGTGTACAATAGTCCTCATATGGTGCAATGTTAGTATCATCTATCAACCAAAAAAATCTACGAACTGAAGACTTACCTTCATTACCTGGACCCATGGAAGCATTACACCACTTGAAAATCAATTTTGCATCTGTCAACTTTGCATTGTCTTTAAACTTTAACTCTTCTTGTGCTATGGCTCTTTTGATACATGCTCCTGCACCATCATGCTCCCCCTTTCTATGCACGGCCTCACAAAAGTTCCACATATGCTAAATACCTATAAAATTATGCCTCCTACTCAGCGAATAGAAATTCTGTGAGTTCTTAAATTGTAACGCACAGTTATCCGACCATATGATATGCTGACGGAATGATATGCCCCTTCTAGCCAAATCATTGTAGAACACCTAAAAGCAACCTTGCACGAACTCCATAGAATGCATGCAATCATCACTAATATAGAAATTATACTCCCTTATGATCTTTTTTTCATCCTCTGTACTATCATTCGCATGAATGAATGCGATGTGCACAAATATAGAAACCTGTGTGGAGTTGTAATATTGTGACTGCACCTCACGCTGTGGCTATAGACTATAGTTCTCTGCAAAGTCGATGACTGAAACAATGCTACCAACTGGAAATGTGTCCTTGCATAACTTGAATTGCAAGTCCAACCATTGAGCTCTATGGGCATGTCTTGCATACTCATACACTATGCTATCACAAAATATAGGCATAAACTGATACACTAGAATCTTTTCAATAACCAGTTCACACCTCTTTGCTTTTTTACCATCTTTTGTATTGTATGCCATTGTTTTATACTTGCCAAACTCTACTAGTTTGTTTCCAACCACATGTGTTCTTTCCATATGTTCACATATTGGCAAATTTTGCAAGCCACCGCAATGATGACATGTGCCATCCAAGCATAATTTCTTGTAGAATATTTGACCTTCCTCTCTTTCACATAAAATTCTTCTTATGAAGTCTCTTGAAGATGTTGGTGGGGCACATATGGCACAACCCTACAAAACATTTTTAGTATGTATATCTAAACATATAGACCTATAAACATCAAAATAGTTAGAAAATTCAATATGTAATCTACAAGAACAAGTAGTGCATGTGTGATTTATCTTGACATAGAATGGTTTTAGTATTTCAAAATATCTTTGACAAATTTTAATTTGATGATACTTCTCTAGAAATTTACCATAAAACTGTGTTTGAGTCTCATCCAAAAAATGCTTTGGATGTGGCTCAAGGTTTTGACTACCAATTCTCCTTCTTACCACATCCTTTTGATTCAGAGATACCCTCGTGTAATTCTTCCAAAAGGCTTCAATTAGTGATCTCAATGCTTCAACAATTAGTTTATCTTTTCATGGTAGTCTCCCCAAGAACACCCATAATTCATTGGCATTAGTGTCCTCAATTCTTTAGCGTCTTCCAACAGCTCTTGATAAAGTTTTCCTATTAATTCTCAATTCTTGACTCGTCTTTCTAATGAGATGAGCTTTCCTCATTTGACTACATACTATAGTCGATGTAATCACACGCTGTGTTGCATTACTATCTTTTGTGCGTGAGGTGTTACCCACACTCTCATATGCACTCATTAGATTCTTGACAATAGATTTTTCACTTGAAGCCTCTGATGTTCTTAACCCAAGAATCTTCATGATGGACCTATACTTTATACTTTGACCCTCAACCCTATACCTAAACCCTTAACCCTCAAACCTCAACCTTCAACCCTCAATGTCAAACCCTAATCCCTCAAACCTTAACTCTAATCCCTCGACCCTCAACCCTATCCCTAAACCCTAAACCCTAAAGCCTCAACCCTTAATGTCAAATCCTAATCCCTCAACCCTTCACTCTAATCCATCAACCCTAAACCTTATCCCTAAACCCTCAACACTATACCTTAAACCCTAATCCCTCAACCCTCAACCCTAATCCGTCATCCCTCAACTCTAATCCCTCATCCCTAAACCCTAAATTGTATCCCTATTCCTAAACCCTCAACATACTTGATGCTATACCTTAAACCTTAATCCCTTATCCCTAAACCCTCCAACCCTATCCCTAATCCTTATACCCTCCACACTCTACTTTAACCCTAATCCCTTGACCCTCAACCCTATCCCTAAACCCTTGACCCTTGAACCTCAACCCTCAACCCTTAACTCTGATCCCTTGACCCTCAACCCTATCCTTAAGTCCTAAACCCTAAAGCCTCAACCCTCAACGTCAAATCCTAATCCCTCAATCCTTCACTCTAATCTCTCAACTTAAAACCCTATCCCTAAACCCTCAACACTATAACTTAAACCCTAATCCCTCAACCCTCAACCCTAATCCGTCATCCCTCAACTCTAATCCCTCATCCCTAAACCCTAAATGCTATCGCTATTCCTAAACCCTCAACAGACTCAATACTATACCTTAAACCCTAATCCCTAATCCCTAAACCCTCCAACCCTATCCCTAATCCTTATACCCTCTGCACTATACTTTAACCCTAATCCCTCGACCCTCAACCCTATCCCTAAACCCTTGACCCTCAAACCTCAACCCTCAACATCAAACCCTAATCCCTCAACCCTTAACTCTGATCCCTCGACCCTCAACCCTATCCCTAAACCCTAAACCCTAAAGCCTCAACCCTCAACCCTCAACGTCAAATCTTAATCCCTTGACCCTTCACTCTAATCCATCAACCCTAAACCCTATCCCTAAACCCTCAACACTATACCTTAAACCCTAATCCTTCAACGCTCAACCCTAATCAATCATCCCTCAACTCTAATCCCTCATCCCTAAACCGTAAATGCTATCCCTATTCCTAAACCCTCAACAAACTCGATACTATACCTTAAACTCTAATCCCTAATCCCTAAACCCTCCAACCCTATCCCTAATCCTTATACCTTCAACACTCTACTTTAACCCTAATCCCTCGACCCTCAACCCTGTCCCTAAACCCTTCACCCTCGAACCTCAACCCTCAACGTCAAACCCTAATCCCTCAACCCTTAGCTCTAATCCCTTGACCGTCAACCCTATCCCTAAACCCTAAACTCTAAAGCCTCAACCCTCAATGTTAAATCCTAATCCCTCAACCCTTCACTCTAATCCATCAACCCTAAATCCTATCCCTAAACCTTCAACACTATACCTTAAACCCTAATCCCTAATCCCTCAACCCTAATCCTTCATCCCTCAACTCTAATCCCTCATCCCTAAACCCTAAATGCTATCCCTATTCATAAACCCTCAACATACTTGATACTATACCTAAAACCCTAATCCCTTATCCCTAAACCCTCCAACCCTATCCCTAATCCTTATACCCTCCACACTCTACTTTAACCCTAATCCCTTGACCCTCAACCCTATCCCTAAACCCTTGACCCTCGAACCTCAACCCTCAACCCTCAACGTCAAAGCCTAATCCCTTAACCCTTAACTCTGATCCCTCGACCCTCATCCCTATCCCTAAACCCTCAACCCTAAAGCCTCAACCCTCAACATCAAATCCTAATCCCTCAATCCTTCACTCTAATCTCTCAACCCTAAACCCTATCCCTAAACTCTCAACACTATACCTTAAACCCTAATCCCTCAACCCTCAACCCTAAACCTTATCCCTATACCCTAATCCCTCAACCCTCAACCCTAATCCATCATCCCTCAACTCTAATCCCTCATTCCTAAACCCTAAATGCTATCCCTATTCCTAAACCCTCAACAAACTCGATACTATACCTTAAACCCTAATCCCTAATCCCTAAACCCTCCAACCCTATCCCTAATCCTTATACCCTCCGCACTCTGCTTTAACCCTAATCCCTCGACCCTCAACCCTATTCCTAAACCCTTGACCCTCGAACCTCAACCCTTAACCCTCAACTTCAAACCCTAATCCCTCAACCCTTAACTATAATCCCTCGACCCTCAACCCTATCCCTAAACCTTAAACCCTAAAGCCTCAACCCTCAACCCTTAACGTCAAATCCTAATCCCTCAACCCTTCACTCTAATCCATCAACCCTAAACCCTATCCCTATACCCTCAACACTATACCTTAAACCCTAATCCCTCATCCCTCAACCCTAATCAGTCATCCCTCGACTCTAATCCCTCATCCCTAAATTGTAAATGCTATCCCTATTCCTAAACCCTCAACAGACTCGATACTATACCTTAAACTCTAATCCCTAATCCCTAAACCCTCCAACCCTATCCCTAATCCTTATACCCTCCACACTCTACTTTAACCCTAATCCCTCGACCCTCAACCCTATCCCTAAACCCTTGACCCTCGAACCTCAACCCTCAACCCTCAACGTCAAACCCTAATCCCTCAACCCTTAACTCTGATCCCTCGACCCTCAACCCTATCCCTAAACCCTGAACCCTAAAACCTCAACCCTCAACGTCAAATCCTAATCCCTTAACCCTTCACTCTAATCTCTCAACCCTAAACCCTATCCCTAAACCCTCAACACTATACCTTAAACCCTAATCCCTCAACCCTCAACACTATACCTTAAATCCTAATCCCTCAACCCTCAACCCTAAACCTTATCCCTAAACCCTAGTCCCTCAACCCTCAACCCTAATCAATCATCCCTCAACTCTAATCCCTCATCCCTAAACCCTCAACAGACTCGATACTATACCTTAAACCCTAATCCGTAATCCCTAAACCCTCCAACCCTATCCCTAATCCTTATACCCTCCACACTCTTCTTTAACCCTAATCCCTCGACCCTCAACCCTATCCCTAAACCCTTGACCCTCGAACCTCAACCCTCAACCTTCAATGTCAAACCCTAATCCCTCAACCCTTAATTCTGATCCCTTGACCCTCAACCCTATCCCTAAACCCTAAACCCTAAAGCCTCAACCCTTAACCCTCAATGTCAAATCTTAATCCCTCGACCCTTCACTCTAATCCATCAACCCTAAACCCTATCCCTAAACCCTCAACACTATACCTTAAACACTAATCCCTCAACCCTCAACCCTAAACCTTATCCCTAAACCCTAATCCCTCAACCCTCAACCCTAATCCGTCATCCCTCATCCCTAAACCCTAAACGCTATCCCTATTCCTAGACCCTCAATGGGCTCGATACTATACCTTAAACCCTAATCCCTTATCCCTAAACCCTCGAACCCTATTCGTAATCCTTATACTCTCCACAGTCTACTTTAACCCTAATCCCTCGACCCTCAACGCTATCCCTAAACCCTTAACCCTCGAACCTCAACCCTCAACCCTCAACGTCAAACCCTAATCCCTCAACCCTTAACTCTAATCCCTTGACCCTCAACCCTATCCCTAAACCCTAAACCCTAAAGCCTCAACTCTCAACCCTCAACGTCAAATCCTAATCCCTCGACCCTTCACTCTAATCCCTCAACCCTAAACCCTATCCCTAAACCCTCAACACTATACCTTAAACCCTAATACCTCAACCCTCAACCCTAAACCCTCAACACTATACCTTAAACCCTAATCCATCAACCCTCAACCCTAAACCTTATCCCTAAACCCTAATCACTTAACCCTCAACCCTAATCCATCATCCATCAACTCTAATCCCTCATCCCTAATCCTAAACGCTATCCCTTTTCCTAGACCCTCAACAGGCTCGATGCTATACCTTAAACCCTAATCCCTTATCCCTAAACCCTCCAACCCTACCCTAATCCAAATACCCTCGACACTCTACTTTAACCCTAATCCCTCGACCCTCAAACCTCAATGTACTCAACCCTCAACGTCAAACCCTAATCTCTTGATGAGAAACCCTTAACTCTGATCCCTCGACCCTTAACCCTTAAAACTTGAACCCTAAAACCTATCCCTACACGCTCGACACTCGACACTATATCTTAAACCCTAATCCCTTAACCCTCATCCCTAAAGCCTCAACCCTAAATCTTTAAACCTTGAACCCTAAACCATGTCCCTAATCCCTCTACCCTCGACACTCTTATTTAACCCTAATCCCTTGACCATTAACCCTATCCCTCAACCTCAACCCTCAACCCTCAACCCTCAACCCTCAACCCTCAACTCTCAACATTAAACCCTAATTCATCAACCCTAAACCCTAATCCCTCAAACCTAAGCCCTATCCCTAAACCATCAACCCTCAACACTATACCTTAACCCCTAATCCCTATCCCTCAACCCTTAACCCTTAAAACTTAAACCCTATCCCTACACCCTCAACACTTGACACTATATCTTATGCCTTAAACCCTCATCCCTAAAGCCTCAACCCTCAATCCTTAAACCTTCAATCCTAAACCCTATCCCTAATCTCTATACCCTCGACAATCTAACCCTAACCTTGACATTAAACGCTCATTTGTCAACCCTAAACCGTAATCCGTCAACCCTAAACCCTATCCCTAAACCCTCAACCCTCAACAATATACCTTAAACCCTAATCCATCAACCCTAAAACCTAATCCCTCAACCCTCAACCCTAAACAGTATCAATAAACCCTCAACCCTTAACACTATACCTTAAACCCTAATCCCTCAATCCTCAACCCTAATCCCTCAACCCTCAACCCCAATCCCTCATCCCTAAACCCTAAATGCTATACCTATTCCTAAACCCTCAACCCTCGACACTATACCTTAAACCCTAATCCCTTATCCCTAAACCCTAAACCCTATCACTCAACCCTTTGTTGGATTTAGGGCATACAACTGAGAGGGGGGGGTGAATCAGTTGTATAAAACTTCTTCTTCTTTCAAACACTTGATTCTTTGTTGTTAGTTAGCAGCATATCAAATAATCATCCATGGAAGCATAATACATAAACACAAGAGCAGATAAGCATCAACACATTGAACACCAAGATTTTGACGTGGAAAACCCGGTTAAGGGAAAAACCACGGGGTGATTAACCCAAGAATTATTCTCTGTTAGAAGAATAAAGAAAAATGAATGGCACATGCCAATAAGGGCTCACTGCCCGAGCACACTGCTCACAAAGAGGCCCACTGCCTACAAGGAGACACACTGTCTACAAAGTGATAAAAATCACAGTCTTGAACTGGAGAATGACATCTCTACCATGTCCGGATCAGTTCCAATGAAGCCCAAAAATCTCTGCTCTGCCTTTCGCACGTTTCTTCGCTATGCCACACTCATCCACACCACACTTTGAAATGAACTCACAAACCGTTGTTTATACAAGACATCGACTTAGGAACAAACATCTAAGTCGGCAAACAACCATAGGAGTATCCGCAAGATGAATAACACATCCGGTCGGCCATCACAAGAACATTCGCAGGATGAACAACTCATCCGGTCGGCTAAACAGAGCAAGAACTTCATCCGGAAGAATAACTTCAATTCCGGGCTCTACCATCAATGCGGACCAACAACACAACCTAAACATGATCCAAGAACCTTCACAAGCCTGTCTGAATGTCCGGATACATCCGCATTCCTCTACTTACTGGGATCTCTTGTCTTCCTCATCCGGAACTTCAAGAACACAGTCTATCGCCACTGTCATAATGCAAGAGGTACTTCCGGACCTCCAAATCATACACAAATCAGGATGATACATCACAAGGACATCCCAAACACTCCGTCCAATTCGCAGATTAGGATAATACAATTCCGGACCTCACCGGACCTTTTTGTGATCCTCTGTCACCTCTGGATACTTGCCGGAACCGGTTCTATACCGACAGCCACAACTCCTTCAGATCTTCATGCGGACCTCTGAAATCTTAACGGAAGCATCTCAAGACTCATATCTACTAACCCTTTAATCCGCATCCTCCGGTTCTCATCCTATACAGTACATTTGCCTTCTTCTCATCACTGTTCTTCACTGTTCCTGACTGAGGCTAATTTTCTCAATATCCTCAGCACACAGCTCATCAAATCCTTCTTGTCAATGCAATATGAGTATGTTGACATCAATGACAACACTGGCTCACCTCATACTTGCAACAATCTCCCCCTTTGTCATTGATGGCAACATATGATGTGAAAAACCATTAAGAGAAGAACTTCAACTTTTCATATGTCTTCTCTTTCTTTACTGCTCCCCCTTTGATCATTAACCACTTGTTTTTCACATGTCTTCTCTCCCCCTTTGACATCAATGGCAAAGGGCTCATACTTGCAATTCTCATACATCAGAATCATACCAGCTGCTCCCCCTTAGTTGTAGCTCCCCATTAGTCCGGATCACAAGATATGACTGTGATAGCCACCGGACTGATGCACATCAGTGCATCTTAGTTCATCACCGGAGGGGCCATGACCCCTAACTTCTCCCGGAGATATTCAAAAGAGTCTTTGGGAAGAGGTTTTGTAAAGATATCTGCAATCTGATCCTTGGAGGGAACATACTCCAATCTGACTTCTTCCTTGTTTACTTGTTCTCTCAAAAAGTGAAATTTAATAGATATGTGCTTAGTCTTAGAATGCAATACCGGATTCTTGGAGATATTAATTGCACTTGAATTATCACAGAAAATTGTGATAGGCTTCTCATATTCAACTTTGATGTCTCTTAGCATCTGCTTCATCCATAAGATTTGAGTGCAACTACCTGCTGCTGCAATGTATTCTGCTTCAGTTGTAGACAGAGATATTGCATCTTGTTTCTTGCTTAGCCAAGAAACCAATCTCTTCCCCAAAAAGAATGCTCCACCACTAGTGCTCTTCCGGTCATCCACATCTCCTGCCCAATCTGCATCTGTGTAAGCTTGAAGAGAGAAGTCCTGATCTCTAGGGTACCATAGACCATACTCAACTGTTCCTTTCAAGTACCTAAAAATTCTTTTGATTGCCATAACATGAGATTCTCTAGGATCAGCCTGGAATCTTGCCACAAGACCAACACCCTGCATTATATCTGGTCTAGTTTGAGTGAGATACAACAATCCACCAATCATTGATCTATACTTTGTCTGATCTACCTTTGGAGAATCATCATCTTTGCTTAACTTACATCCGGTTGCCATAGGAGTGTTCATAGGCTTTGAGTCTTCCATACCAAATTTCTTTAACAATTCTTTCACATATTTGGTCTGAGAAATGAAGATCCCTTCTTTTGTTTGAGTAATTTGCAGACCCAAGAAGAAATTCATTTCACCAAGCATAGACATTTCAAACTCACTTTTCATCTGATTTGCAAAAGTTTTGCACATACTATCTCTTCCTCCAAAAATGATATCATCCACAAACACTTCAACAATTAAAATATTTTCATGATCAATTTTGAAATATAAGTTACTGTCAGCAGTACCTTTGTTGAATCCAATCTGCACAAGATGCTTATCCAACCTTTCATACCATGCTCTTGGGGCTTGCTTCAATCCATACAAAGCTTTCTTCAGCTTGCAGACCATATCATCATTATCAGACAATTCAAAACCATCCGGTTGTTCAATGTAGACTTCTTCTTCCAGATCACCATTTAGGAAGGCAGACTTGACATCCATCTGATATACCTTGAAGTCTTTGAAGGCAGCAAATGCAAGAAGTAATCTGACTGCTTCAATTCTTGCCACCGGAGCAAAAGTCTCTTCAAAGTCAATTCCTTCTATTTGAGAGTAGCCTTTGCAGACCAATCTAGCTTTGTTTTTGATTACTTCACCAGCTTCATTTAGTTTGTTCCGGAAGACCCACTTGGTTCCAATTACATTCCTGTCTCTAGGTCTGGGAACAAGATCCCAAGTATGATTTTTCTCAATTTGCATCAATTCATCTTCCATTGCTTTGGTCCAGTTTTCATCATTGCAGGCTTCATTTATTGTTTTAGGTTCAATCTTTGAAATCAGACAACATTCATTCTGATTTTGAGCAACATTCCTTCTAGTTTGTACACCTTTGCTTCTGTCACCTATGATTTGATCTTCAGAGTGGTTCAGTTTTACATACCTTGGAATTTTGGGAGTATCCTGCACTGCTGCTTCTTGATCAGGCTCATTCAGACCTATCTCTTCTTCCTGATTTACCGGATCAGGCTGACTCTGTCTCACCGGAGAGGATTGAGGTCCTTGAACACTGTCTTGGTCATCTTCATCAAACTCATAAAATCTTGAAGGCTTCTCAATTCCTTCATCAACCTTTACATTGGTGCTTTCTATCATCTTCCTCAATCTCTTATTGTAACACCGGTATGCTTTGCTTTGAGTGGAGTAACCCAAGAAAATTCCTTCATCACTTCTAGCATCAAACTTTCCTAGATCTTCATCTCTTTTAATATAACACTTGCTACCAAATACTCTGAAATATTTCACAGTAGGAGTGATGCCAAACCAGAGTTCATAGGGGGTCTTACCGGTGTTGTTTCTGATTTGAACTCGATTGAGAGTGTAGACTGCGGTGCTGATAGCTTCTTTCCAAAACATTTGAGGAACATTTGCTTCCAACATCATCGTCCTAACAGCTTCCTGGATGGTCCGGTTCTTTCTCTCAACTACTCCATTCTACTGTGGAGTCTTAGGAGCAGACAACTGTCTCCTTATACCCTGTTTCTCACAAAAGTCAATAAATTCACCAGATGTAAATTCACTACCTCTATCAGACCTTAGACACTTTAGTTTCAATCCAGTTTGATTCTCCACCATAGCTTTGAAGATTTTGAACTTCTCAAAAGCTTCTGATTTTTCTTTTAGAAAGGTAACCCACATCATCCGGGAATGATCATCAATTAACAACATGAAATATCTATCACCTTGCAGACTCTTGATTCTTGTCGGACCACATAGATCAGTATGTACTAATTCCAACAATCCGGTAGAAGACTGATCTTTGCTTTTGAAAGAGACTCTGCTTTGTTTACCTAACTGACATTCTTTACACACACTATTTGTAGGTTTCATCAATTTTGGAAGATCTCTCACAGCCTAAGTATTGCTTATCTTGATGATGTTATCAAAATTTACATGACACATTCTTCTATGCCATAACCAACTCTGATCAATTTGAACAAACAAACAACTTTTATTTGAACCAACCAGATGAAAGATGTTACCTTTTGTCTGAGTACCGGATGCAATTTCAGTTCTGAAACTTGTAAAGATTCTGCATTTTCCATTCTTGAACCGGAGATCATAGCCTTTGTCCACTAACTGACCAACACTGAGAAGATTGTGCTTCAATCCTTCAACATACAGTACATTACCTGTTTTGCTCTTACCATCAAAGGAAATAGTTCCCCTACCTCTGATTCTGCCAGCAGAATTGTCACCAAACTTTACCATTCCTCCTTCATATCTTTCCAAGTCTAAGAACTTATTCTTGTCACCAGTCATATGGTGAGAACATCCACTGTCAATGACCCAATCATCCTTTTCTTCCACTTGAGCAGCCAAGGCTTTTTCAACAACTTTGTGATTGACAGATTCAGAGAGTATTGAATCTTCTTCCTTGATGGCTATAAACACCCACTCATTTCTGGATTTGCTTCCTAGTTCTGATTCATCATCTGTTACTCCTTCATTGTCATCTTCTTCATGAACATAATAGCAATTCTTTTGAAACCTTTGTCTGTGAGTATTAGATCTTGCAGATCTCTCCGGACATCTTGAGGCAAAATGACCAATCTTATTGCAGTTGAAACACTTAAAGGGTAGTTTTCCTTCATACTTACCGGATCCTCTTGGCAGTCTCTTTGCAATGAGGGCTTCTAGTTGAGCTGTTTCTGCTTCTTCTTCTTCCATGTCTCTTCTTGCTTGATCATACCATGACATTTTCCTTGATGAGTTTTCACCCGGATCAAATCTCTGTTTGCCTTTCACATAGGCACTGGCTTTGAAAGCAGATTCAGTCTTGGGAGGATCATCTCCGAACTCGGTCATTTCAAATGCAGCTAGTTTGCCAGCCAGTTGTTCTCTTGTGACAGTTGTGTGGGCTCTGAATTCATCAATGGCAGCAACTTTGATTTTGTAGGCAGCAGGAAGGGATCTTAGGATTTTGCAGACAATCTCATTTTCATCTAAAGTTCCACCAGCATTTCTGATTCCACATACCAGCTCATTTACTCTTGGCATAAAGGTAGTGATGTTTTCATCATCTCTCATTTTCAATCTTTCAAATTTCCCTTTCAGACTCTGCAACCTTGCACTTTTGACAAACTCATCTCCTTCATACAGAAGTTCCAGTTTAGTTAGGATCTCATATGCAGTTGGTAGGTCAATGACATTCGAGAGATCTGAGTCATTCAATGCGCTTAGAAGAGCTTCCTTGGTCCGCAGATTGTTTTCAGCTTCTGTGATTTCATTCAGAGTTGTCGGACCACCTTGTGGAGGTACATATGGTTTTGAAATCATAGCCAAGTATGCTTTTCCCATACATTCCAAGTGACACTTCATGCGACCTTTCCAGAGAGTGAAGTTGGTTCCATCGAACTTCGGACTATCCTTCTTGTACGACGACATCCTGGATCTCCTCAAGCGGTTAAGCTCCTATCAGAGGAACTTGGCTCTGATACCAATTGTTGGATCTAGGGCATACAACTGAGAGGGGGGGGTGAATCAGTTGTATAAAACTTCTTCTTATTTCAAACACTTGATTCTTTGTTGTTAGTTAGCAGCATATCAAATAATCATCCATGGAAGCATAATACATAAACACAAGAGCAGATAAGCATCAACACATTGAACACCAAGATTTTGACGTGGAAAACCCGGTTAAGGGAAAAACCACGGGGTGATTAACCCAAGAATTATTCTCTGTTAGAAGAATAAAGAAAAATGAATGGCACATGCCAATAAGGGCTCACTGCCCGAGCACACTGCTCACAAAGAGGCCCACTGCCTACAAGGAGACACACTGTCTACAAAGTGATAAAAATCACAGTCTTGAACTGGAGAATGACATCTCTACCATGTCCGGATCAGTTCCAATGAAGCCCAAAAATCTCTGCTCTGTCTTTCGCATGTTTCTTCGCTATGCCACACTCATCCACACCACACTTTGAAATGAACTCACAAACCGTTATTTATACAAGACATCGACTTAGGAACAAACATCTAAGTCGGCAAACAACCATAGGAGTATCCGCAAGATGAATAACACATCCGGTCGGCCATCACAAGAACATTCGCAGGATGAACAACTCATCCGGTCGGCTAAACAGAGCAAGAACTTCATCCGGAAGAATAACTTCAATTCCGGGCTCTACCATCAATGCGGACCAACAACACAACCTAAACATGATCCAAGAACCTTCACAAGCCTGTCTGAATGTCCAGATACATCTGCACTTCCTCTACTTACTGGGATCTCTTGTCTTCCTCATCCGAAACTTCAAGAACACAGTCTGTCGCCACTGTCATAATGCAAGAGGTACTTCCGGACCTCCAAATCATACACAAATCAGGATGACACATCACAAGGACATCCCAAACACTCCGTCCAATCCGCAGATTAGGATAATACAATTCCGGACCTCACCGGACCTTTTTGTGATCCTCTGTCACCTCTAGATACTTGCCGGAACCGGTTCTATACCGACAGCCACAACTCCTTCAGATCTTCATGCGGACCTCTGAAATCTTAACGGAAGCATCTCAAGACTCATATCTACTAACCCTTTAATCCGCATCCTCCGGTTCTCATCCTATACAGTACATTTGCCTTCTTCTCATCACTGTTCTTCACTGTTCCTGACTGAGGCTAATTTTCTCAATATCCTCAGCACACAGCTCATCAAATCCTTCTTGTCAATGCAATATGAGTATGTTGACATCAATGACAACACTGGCTCACCTCATACTTGCAACACCCTTAACCCTTAAAAATTAAACCCTAAAACCTATCCATAAATCCTCGATGCTCAACACTATATTTTAAACCCCAACCCTTAACCCTCAGCCCTAAAGCCTCAACCCTCAATCGTTAAGCCTTCAACCCTAAACCCTATCCCTAATCCCTCTACCCTCAACACTCTACTTTAACCCTAATCCCTTGACCATCAACCCTATCCCTAAACCCTCAACCCTCAACCCTCAACTCTCAACATTAAACCCTAATCCGTCAACCCTAAACCCTAATCTGTCAACCCTAAACGCTAATCCCTCAACCCTAAACCCTATCCCTCAACCCTCAACACTATACCTTAAACCCTAATCCCTCAACCCTAAACCCCAAACCCAACAAAACTACTTTGCGTTATGTTAGGTTGTTAAACCCATCATTTTTGACACTCTTCTCTTAAAGATATTTGAGTTGCAAGAATATGTCAGAAAAATGGCTATGAACTTTTTTAATGTTAGTAATGTTATATGGCATGTTTTTCTGGCCCATCTGGGGTTCATTATGTCAATAGGTGTACACACTATGAGAAAAGCTTTACGTATGGTACATCCACAGTGAGTAATTAACAGTTTAAACCAGAAGGATGATCATTGTGAGAAAAGATTTGCATTGGGGTACATCTATGTTTCTTGTTGTCCACCCTGCACTTAGGGGAGGTATATTGTTATGAAACAGGCAAATAATCTCCCATTGTTTACTGGCTCTATCCACAAGAACTACTAAACTATACCTTAAATCCTAATCCCTCAACCCTAAACTTTCAACCCTAAACCCTATCCCTAATCCCTCTACCCTCAACACTCTACCTTAACCCTAATCCCTCGACCCTTAACCCTAAACACTATCCCTAAAGCCTCAACCCTAAACCCTAATCCCTCAAGGTCCTAAACTCTAATCCCTTATCCCTAAACTCTAAATCCTATCCCTAAATGCTCAACCCTCAACCTTAAACCTTAATCACTCAATCCTTATCCACCCCTCTCCTCCCCTATCTGGCTCACTCCCATCTCTACCCTTGTCTACCCTCGACACTATACATACATACATATAGGCATACGTAGATACATACATACATATAGGCATACATAGATACATACATACATATAGGCATACATACATACATACATGATTAATAGGCTTGAACATAAAAACATTTAAGGGGAACATAACGCGAGCACGTTATAACATGCTCGCTTTATGTTCCCCATGACAAACAGCACAAACATTTGCTGAAAAGGAAAAATGCAAAGCAAAAACTAACGCGAGCACTTTATAACGTGATTGCGTTATAACGCACTCGCGTTATGTATTGCTTTGGGAATCCCAAGCCTTGGGCTTGGGATTTGCTTTGGATTTCCAACCCAAAGGCTTGGAGTTCCTTTTCAACATCCACAGACGTGTTTTTCCATATTCTTCAAGATTTCACATAATTTCGTTCGTGCTAACCCTCAGATTTGCACGTGTTTCAAGGTCAAACAAATCGAGCACCTGGGTAATGTTAGGATTTCTCTTAGCTATTTGACAATGTGATTTTTTTCACATTTTAACAATGTTAAGCCTTTCATCTTTAATTTCTTTTGTCTGTGTGTCCATTTTTGGGCAAAAACCACTGTTTGGTCTTTTTTTCATTGTAAATTAACTATTCATTGAAATTTCAAAAAAATTACATATTTAGAAACTAGATTCCATTCTACAAATATTAAAAAAAGAAAAAAATGATTTTCAATTAGTTTTCAAAATTTATAGGGGCAGCAAGGCCAAAATTCTATTTTTTAGGATGTGTCAACTTTGAAAATTAGTAAAAAATCAAATATTCATCAAAAAGTTATCAGAAAAATCAGGCATAAACTACATGCTATTAGCTAATTTCTCACTGAAGCAATTTTAAAAATACCAAAAAAAAGTTGACCTTTTGAGGGAGGCACAAAACATGCTATGTTATTTTTTTTGACAGAAACAACACCAATTTCTGTGGCTCCCTCTTTTAAACCCCTTAATCTATGCCATTTTTTTTAAAAAATAGTAGTTTAGAAAGTAGACTCGGAGTACTACGAACATTATTTTGGTTGCATCTCCAAATTTTGAGTGTAACTATGCTCAATTTCTCATCCAAGGCCAGTATTTTCTAATTTCAGAAAAAAAGTGGCCACTTAAGACCCCTTTTTGGCCCCCCATCTTCTTGCACTTACCCAGTATGGACATCCTTTAAAGAATAGTTAGAGGGGGATTTTTGTCAGATATTATAGTTGGAAATGTTTTGGTAGACATGTATGGAAAATGTGGAAGCATAGACAAGGAATGTGAACTATTTGACAAAATCTCTCAAATAAATGTGGTCTCATGGAATGAGATGATTGTAGTGATATGCAGAAAATTGATTTTGCAAGGATGCTCTCAGATTGGATTAATGAAGCACTTTAGAACATATCTTAACATTATAAGCTTTTCTTGCATTCTATGTCTGTGCAACCATTCAAGTTTAGTGGATGAGGGTTGTACATACTTCAATCACATGAATAACCCTTATTACATTACATAATACAATTGATCATATGTGTGCATGGTTGACCTTCTTCCCATGTTGAGTATCTTGAGGACACCCTAAAATTTATCAATAAGATGCCAGTTAAACATGTGGTTGTTGTATGGATGTGTTTTCTTAGTGCCCAAAGATCACATATGGATATATGCTTACAAGTATTTAAAGTGGTGCTACATTTTTATTTGGATCCTAAAAATGTTGACTTATGCTCTTCTCTCAAACATCTATGTAGAAGTTGGCAAGCCATGTGAGGTTCAAATGCTAAGGAGATTGATAAAAGATAAATGAATTAAAAATATCCCTAGATATAGTTGGATTTTATGCCATTAAGTGGTATGTGATTTTTGTGTAGGAGACAAATCACATCCACAAACACAAGAGATCTAGAAATCATTAATTTTCCACAGTCCATATCAATGTGATGAGTGCTTCTGGCACACCTCTCTTTTTATTTAGTCTTAGTCTACAATTGATCATTTTCATTCTCTTCTCTAGCTATCTTTCTCCTAATGATGGATCACGAAGTGTGATCTAAAATGTTGAGAGAAAAATCTTGAACACAGTCAAATCCAGAAGCACTCATCACAACAAGAGATCTATATAAAGTTGGAGAAATTATTTTGAGATATGAAGGAAATAGGATATTTTATAGATTCAAGACATCTCCTTACTGATGTGGAAAAGGAGGAAAAGGAATTTTTTCTCTACCACCATAGTGAAAATTGGAAATTGCTTTTGGTTTGTTAGACACACCCCTTAGAACAACTACTAGAGTTGTTAAGAATCTGTGATTATGTGTTGATTTCCACACTACTGTTAAGAAAAAGGTGTGTTGTACACCTTGCATAAAAATAAAATATTTAATTGTGGTGCATACCATGGGATGTGTTTAGCCACATTAAATATTTATTTGGGGCCAAGTTTATAAAATTGTATGTAACATTAGGTTAGTTATTTCATGTGTGCGAGATAGAACAATTAATTAATTAAATGGAGCATAAAGTGAAAACTTGGTTGCAAGAATTAAATGAGGGGTCAATGGTTTTGTGTACTCATGGTTTTAAAACACATGATTTTCCCAATACCACAAGTTGTATTTGTTTGAGCTTGAGTCTATAAAATCAAGTACATGGTTAGTGGTTTGGGTTAGTTGGTTGAGTGGGTTGCCATTGTATTAAGTTTCTCTTGTGAGTGCATATGTGAAGCATGACATGGGACGTGTGGTTACATGCTTGGACACATGGAGGATGCATTGGAGGAGCTTGATGTTTAAAAAGTGTTCGTGGAGACTCTGTAAGTGTATTGTAATGTTTCATTGTTGAATAATACATTAAGTGTGGACTCTTTTGGAGGATGGGTTTTTCCCTCTTGGGGGATTTCCTAGAATATATCTTGTGTTATCTTGTGGCTTGTCTATTTGATCTTTGCATTATGGTTGTTTTGTAAGCTTGTATGCATCATATTCTCTCATAGGGTTATGTAGGAATTGGTTTGATGAACTTGGTAAGTTATTAACAAGTGGTATCAGAGTTATATCCATGGTTTAGGTGAGGTGTGAGCTCCCTAGTTTTGTATAACCCAAGTGTTTGATTAGATTTGGTGCAAAGTTGATGCCATGGAAATGGAAGAAAGATTTGAGACATTTCAAGATATGAGGGTTTTGTGCAAGTTATTGTTTTACAGATTTAGGGTTTTGGGTTTGCAAATTTGTTGTGTTTATTATAGATCTAGTGTTTGAAAAATCTTGGCAAAAATGGGTTTCTTAGATGTGCTTCGTATCAAGGTTTTGCAAAGGAAGTTTCACAGATGACCTCCTAGGACAAAACTAACCTCACCATTGGATCCAACAGGCCCGAGACATGAAGATTGACATAAAATTTGATATATTTTGGTCACTATGACTTGTAAAGAAAAAAATCCCCCTTTCCCTATTCGGTTGTGCAACCATATGGTCACATTATACAGACTGAATTAAAATAAAAATTAAAACACTACACAAGGAAACTTTTACCATGTGCTATAGTTTTGAAAAAAAATATTATTGAAAATTTTAAACTATAGTGGAATTTTAAAAATAAAAATAAAACGGGGTTGTACTATAGACCTCTTCAACATTGGTGACAAGACTAGTAGGTATGTGGGAGTACACAGTACCTCCCCACTTCTTGTCAACTCGAGCTGACATATGATCAGGTTGGTAGACCTTTAGACCACCAATCCCCATCCATGGTCGGGTCAAATAGGAGCTTCACTAGCCCTCAAGGGTTTCTCTTGAAAACACGGAGCTTTAAGAACATTTAAATCAGATGAAATGATAGTCATGTCTAGGCATACAGAATTTAAAAAAAATTAAAGGTTGAAAACTTTTTTGAAATTTGTCATATGTCTACATCAGTAGTTCTAGCACTACATTAGGACAACACTATAGCCCATGTCAGTGTCACATCATCTACTGATGTAGTGATGATGTCATCAATGACATCATCATATGGAAAGGGCCCCATTTGGCCCCTTTTAGCCCTTGGAGTGCATTTTCTTCTAGGGGGAATTACTTTCACCCATGGTATAAAAAAGGTCTCTCTGAGAACTATGTAGTGGTATAGGTCTGGTCATTAGATTTTGTTGTTTGTGTCATAATTTGGTGCTTAAAGCTAGACATTACTCTGAGACAGTTATTTGCTCATAATTTCACATACAGATTTAGATTTCAATTTTGGATAGGCGTTGGAGAGCTCTTGTAGTGTACTATAGTTTGGATCATGTAGATTATAATTTGGTGTGTAGGGAGAATATTTTACTTGTTTGATCACTTGTGGGAGCCTAAGATTCAGGGTGTGATTGTGAGAGCATTTAGATGAATTGTTGGGCACAAACTTGTGGGAGTGCATGTTGTTATGAGACCATCATCATGGTATAGAAGGTATTCAGATTTGGTATAGGTTTATAGGTGTTCTTAGACTTTGGACTTTGATGTAGACATGTACATAGGTTGTCTTCTAGTTTGAGGACATGGTTGATACACGTGTGAGACTAAGAGTCTCATTTCAGTTGGAGTTGAGTATAGCTAAAGCAATGATATTGATTATGGTGTCATGGATCTCTAGGTACATTTTGAACATTGGCATGACATGATCATGTATGCAATTGATAAGTATGGGATATGATGTTTGATTCATGATTATAGGTGGTGGTGTGATTTAATTTTAGGAGGTTGTTCTTATCTCCTAGATGCCTAATTAGTTCCTTGACTATGGTTACTCATTTATGGACTTGTTTGGCAAATCAAATCTATGATTGATTTGGTGTTTGAGTCTTGAAGTCTATAGCTTATCTTCTTGGGTATCTTGGCTTAAAGTTTACTAATGTGATGATGAGTTTGCATGTTTCATTGTTTTTTGATCTTTGAGTTATACAATTGTGTGGATTAGCTACCCATTGGCTATAGTGGGGTGACTCATATGTGGACTGTCTATATCCACAAGATCAATTTAGTATTAATGCAAACTTTATTATTTGACCTTGTCTTTGGTTATTTGTACATTGGTATGTTGCTTTGGGATGAGAGAATGTATGATTAGAGTTCCTGGATAGTTAGTTATTAGGACTTGTAGCATGGCTATATCATGATGGCATGGATAGATTGTATCACAGTTTAGTGGGAGCTTTGGTAGTGATGTGGATTCATCACCTAGTGATGCATGATCTTCTATAGCACCTACTTGGTTAGGTATCATGGAAAAACTCTTGAATTATATTTCTTATGCAGTATGAGTGCTTTGACATCTTAGGTTCTATTGTTATGATAAAGAAGCATCTAGGCTTGCAAGTAATCTTGCATCAACCAAAAAAATATTTTATTTCTTTTACCCTTTTGTTTGTCTTGCAAGTTTCTAATTATCATGGATAATACATACACCAATTTTGTAGAAAATAAAATAAATATTTTAATTCTCCAACACTCTAAGGAAAAGACAATGCAAGTTGCATATGGACAAAATCCTAGTCATCTACATACTAGAGAAGACAAAGATTGGACAATGAAGAGTTTTCAAGCACCTAATATCTTCTAAGTGTTATGGTAGAGTTTAGAGTTTTTCCCTTCCACCTCCTTTCTTCTGCAAGCAGTAGGATGGAGGGTCAGAGGCCCGATCTACAAAACTTCAATGGCTTCTTTCTTCATGGAGGAAACATGATTTGACTGGCTAGCAACCCTCTTGGTCACCATTAATGCTCTGTAAGGGCCTATTTTCATGCAGCAAATGGTATTCCTGCCTCCCCATGCCACCATTCCTCACTTGTATTAAATTTCTTGTACCCATGGCATGGACGAACCTATTGTTTTAGCAAATTTCATGGATATGAGCTAGAGCATGCCTCAAAGTATGTTAGTTTGAGTTAATGAAGCATGGTCAACATCCCTTCTTGTTGACTTCTTCCATTCCATGCCATGGTTGCTACAGTGAAGATGAAATGTTATATATGCATGTCAGAAAGATGTAAAAAGGGTTTTTAGTTGTTTTTTGGACTGTTATATTGGGTAAATTCGTCTGTTACTTCCAGACCTTGTAATGCACTTACAAAATAGCTAGGTTTGATGTATTATGCTCATTTTTTATCATTTGATGTCTCTAGTCTAGATTGCTCAACAATGAATGTATGTGATTATTTTGTGTCTATTGGTCTGTAACATGTTATTTACTCTTTGTAATGGTCATTTGACCATCATGATCAATATATCTCTAATATTTCACCTCTCCTACACTTCATCTCTGTGTTTCACTTGAAATTGTGATCTATCTTGTGAGTAAAATGGCTCTTTCATAGGTTACGATCTTCTACTCAAAGCCTCTATCGAGGTCGCAAGCTTATGTGAGTTACTTTTAGGGTTGAGATCATTGTTGTGTTGATTCAATATAGCTAATATACCTCATAACTCTGGTGCATCACCTTTTCTTTTTGGTATCTCATCTATCCATTTTCTCCTAGAACCCTCCTGATGCTTACTTCTCACCAACCCCTACTAAGTCTTCTTGTCAATCTAATAATGCTTGTTATCAACCCCAAGAAGACTACCTTGCTCTACTAGAGCTTAGGGAATGTTTGGACAACATTAAAAGAAACATGGGGTATAATCTATCATAGGAACCCTTTAATTTTAATATCAAAAGTGTGGATGATGCAATGGAGATACTCTAAGGTTTACAATAGGAGTGGGATGAAATTTAGGTTATGGTGGAGTATAACAGATAGCAAGACGAGCCTTCTTATTAGGCTTATCTTCAACAACAATAGATGGAGGCAGAGGAAAAGGCTTGCTGGGAGAAAATTAAAATGCAACTTGTAACTTTATCTAAGGAATAGTTAAGGTAATTCTCACTGATGTAGAGAGGTAGGAGGCTCTGGAAGTCCCCTCCATTCCTAGTTTTAGGCAGCCCCTCCCTTCTACACAAGTATAGACTATAGTAGAAATAACTCCCAAATTCAAGATCCCAAGCTTCAGGCAGGAGAACCCCTTTGGGCCCCTACAACCACTTTCTAGTTTTAAAATTCCAAGTTTCAGAGGCCCCCAGCCTTCACAAGAGCCTATTCTTGCATAAATCCAACCTATTATTTCTTAGGAACAACTCTCTTAGGAAGCCCTTCTAGTTCCCATTCCATGTCGGCCCTCTTGTCCTAACACTAGCTCAATCTATAAAAATAGGCCAGTCTTTTGGTGAGATACTGGGTTCTATGAGCCAGAAAGAGAAGTGTTGGAGGTAGCTATGGAGTGGTCTACTACTTGTGATCCCTCACATGCTATCAAAATAAGAATTTCAAACCCGTTGCAAGAAGAAGTTAAGACAAATCTGATGAAGCAACAATGCACTGAGCATAAGGATAGTGTTGATTTCGGTGCTAGATTGAGTCTCTTGGATTTTGGCTCATTAGAGGAATTTTCCCATCCTATTAATAAGATGAATGAAACCCAAATACAGAGGTAGCTCAAGCAAAATAATGTGGAGTTGCAGTTAAACATTAGGGGCAATCCTGATTTGAGAGAGGAAGTAGATAAAGCAAAGGAGCTATCAAACTACATTAAAAATGAAAAAGGCATGCAGATGCCAGTATTAGCTATTGTTCTCAAGCAACATAGGGGCAATGAAACTTATGGTGAATTGTTGTTGGTTGAGGCCAAACATAATAATGAGGTTCTAGCTCATGAAAAGGAGCATGTAAGTAGCTTCGTTCTAGAAAATGTAGAAATTAAGGAGGCCATGGTGGATCTTCTCATTCCTATGTACTTTGAGGAGCTAGAAGATCTCTTTAGGGATGAGATAGATCTTTTTTGCTCAAAATGTGACATTGAGTTGGTGTCCCCTGAGGAGGAACATCATGAGCATCTTGTTCATTAGGTGGAGGTAGCCATATTTCCAACCACATTCCTAGTTGAATCACATAAGCCTGAGCATTCAGGCTAGCAAGAAGAGAAGAAATCAGAACAGAGGCATGAGATTAGCTATGTTGATTTGCATGTCATTTGTAGGGGATGCCCTATTAGACATCTAGCCCAGCTGGAGACACATCAAGAAGAGCCACCGCTTGTCATGCTTACCTCTAAGCATGAAGTTGAGCATCAAAATGAGTGTGATCAGCCCATTTATTCACCTCTTGGCAGCAACATCAACAATCAATTCAGGTGGATAGGTGAGTTTATCCCCATTTTTGGGGGAGTGATCCATCAATTTTTTCATATGTCAACTCCTTCCCTAGATCTCATGGAAAACATTGTAAGTTGTTGAGAAAGGGTAGTTACTTTCAATAACCAATTAATGGCTTTGTTTAAGGTCATCTCTGGTTGGTTAGTTTAGGTGTAGGTTAGTTTTGTTTCTATTTTAGGTTTCCTTTCAATAAGTACCCTTGCGCTCTGCTGCATTCTCATTAGGAGGATGTTTGCCTTGTTTGTTTTTGCCTTGTCTTGTTTCCCGGAGGTAGTGTTTAGTTTTGTGTTGGTCTGGCCAACCCATGTTCCTGTTGCTGTGCCCTTTGACTCTATGCCCAATGGATGAATAGGCCTCTGGATCCTAGTGTTTAGGCAAGAAAACAACCCTGCATAGTCACCAAAATGTTATCCTATTTTCCCCTTGGTCAAATAGTCTAAGATCCATGAGATCCTCGTGTTTCCCCTTCAGAGGATGCAAGGAAAAACATCAAAAAATGGTTAAGTCCTAGAAAATTTAGAGTTTTCCTTGTGTTTATTTTGCCTTGTGAGGATGTTAGCGTTTAAGCTTCACCTCTTCACCATTGTCAAGGCCAAAGTCCCAAACTCTGCCCCTTTCCTTTACAAAGTATACTAAGTGTTTCAGTGTCAGAATTTGGAGCTCTCCTCTTCTCCCTTCTTCCTTAGAGGCCAGAAGGGTTAGGGTCTTAGTTCCAATCCATCTTATTCAAAAGTAGCTAAGTATTGGAAGCTCTGCATGATGTCAAGGATCAAGGTTCTACCTTTTCATGTTCTTCCTTATTGGGCAGAAGGTCTAGGGGTTGAGCTTTGACTTTTTCTTTCGAAAATGAGCTAAGCATGAAGAAGTTGTCAGAAGTCAGCATTTTCTTAGATTCATCCTTCTACTTCATAGTGCTGAAAGCCCGAGGGCCAAGGTTCGCAAGGTGCATAATTTGCTATGTGTTTTGTTGTCAGACTTCGGAGCTCTCTTCTGCCTTCCCTCTTGGAAGGTTGAATGGTGAAACTCCAAAGCCCATCGATGGCCACATGGTGGCATTCTGCCATTCCACCATGCTCTTTTGGTGGACCTCTCGCCCATTCATAGAATGGCAAAATGCTACCACGTGGCGATAATATCATGGAGGAAGGCTGAGCGCCGAATATCTAAGGCCCGATCGCTGATAAGGCAAAATCTTCTAAGTGTTATGGTGGAGTTTGGATTTTTCACCTTCCACCTCCTTTCTTCTACAAGTGATAGGGCGGAGGGCCAGAGGCTCAGTCTCTGAAACTCTGACAACTTCTTTCTTCATGGAGGAAACATGATTTGACTAGCTAACGACTCTCCTAGTCACCATTAATGCTTTATAAGGGCATGTTTTCATGCAGTAGATGGTA
This sequence comes from Cunninghamia lanceolata, assembly GCA_027924645.1. Taxonomy (NCBI): domain Eukaryota; kingdom Viridiplantae; phylum Streptophyta; class Pinopsida; order Cupressales; family Cupressaceae; genus Cunninghamia; species Cunninghamia lanceolata. Next base: position 314,256 of record BSBN01000374.1, on the reverse strand, counting down.
TTCCCACCTCCCCATGCCACCATTCCTTATCTACATTAAATTTATTGTACCCATGGCATGGGCGAATCTCCTATTTCAATGAATTTCATGGATATGAGCTAGGCCACGATTCAAAGGAAGCCAGTTCAAGTTAATGCAGCATGGTCGATGTCCCTTCTTTTTTACTTCTTCACTTCCACGCCATGGCTGCTACAATGAAGATGAAATGTTATGTATGCATGTTAGAAAGATGTAAAAAGGGTTGTTAGTTGTTTTTGGAACTGTTATGCTAGGAAAATTCCTCTGTTACTTCCAAACCATGTAATGCACTTACATAATAAGTAGATTTGATGTATTGTGCTCATTTTCAAGCCTTTGATGTCTCTAGTCCATTGTTCAACCATGAATGTGTGTGATTATTTTGTGTCTATTTCTCTGTAACAAGTTATTTACTCTTTATAATGGTCATTTGACCTTTATGATTAATATATCTCTAATATTTCACCTCTCTTTCACTTTGTCTTTGTGTTTCACTTGAAGTTGTGATCTATCTTGTCAGTAAAATGGCTCCTTCATAGGTTATGGTATTCTATTTGAAGCCTCTATCGAGGTTGCAAGCCTATGTGAATTCCTTTTAGGGTTGAGATCATTTGTATGTTGATTCAGTTCAGCTAATATAACTCATAACTCTAGTGCATCACCTTTTCTTTTCTATATCCCTTCTATCCCTTTTCCCCTAGCAAGTTTAGCATTAGAATTAGTTAATTTCTCTAATCCTTAAGCTTAGAAAGAGGAACTGACCTTCTCTAGAGGTCTGATCTCAAAATTGTAAGGTCCCACACCTTGAGATCATTCCCATTATGTCATTAGAATGCTTAGACTATCTCCAAGCAGGGTACAATTCTATGTGATAACAGTACCCAAGTCATGAAGGAAAGCAACAAAGGAATCCCAAGAGTCACCTTTCTCTAATTTTGATGCCTCTAAGCAAGAAGAAGAATACCAAGAGTCATTGGAGCCCAAATGAGGAAGATGAAACTTGGAAAATGAGATATCATAAATAGATGGAAGTTTGGCTCCAAAGAGGCATTGAAAAACAAGACAAGAGTCCAAGTTTAGTTATGATTTTTGCAAGTCATCAAGAGGAATTCCATAGATGATGTTGAAGATAATTCTCTAATGGAAATACATCTTTATTATGAGGAAAATAAAGTGAACATCCATGGTGACTTGTTATCTAAAAATTTTCAAAATTTGTAGGCTTGTGGAGGTGGATAGTTGGAAAGTTTGATAGAGATATTTTATAGTTGAATTTGTGGAGGTTATGTATGTGTGTTGCCACCTTGATTGATTGCATAAAAACATTTGGGTTGTAAATATTTTCTGTTGTTTATATTTTCTAAAAATTCTCAAGTTATATTGTTACTTCATGGCTGAAATTATTGCTACAACATCCAAAAATTACATTCACTTAAGGGTTGCAAGTTTAAGAGATTAATCTAAATTTATTTTTCTGAAACTAAAGGAATCAAAGGGATAAAGAGAAATCCTTAAGGGCTGGAATTTATCAAAGTTAATTTGCATCTAAGAGAAGTGGAATAATCTTGACAAACAACAATCTTAAAGATGAAATTTAAAAAGGATATGTTGGCAAATACAATTTGTTACAATATTTGAAGTTTTGATAAAATGTTATAAGAATTTGAAGACATGAATATTGTTGTTACTACAATGTATGTAAGAGAAGCTGATTGGCTTGCATGATGGGATTATCTTTTATTGGATTCTCTTGTCATAACAACATTAAATGGTATCAGAGAGGGTATTTTATTGGGAGGTATGTTGAGATGAGTTTAATGAGATGGTATATAGCTCTAATATTTGTTGCAGGTATGAGGGAAATTCCTATAAATTCAAAGAGCTAGTATTTAAGATTGTGGTTTAATTTGTATTGCTATCCCCCAATCGAGATAAAGCTATGTAAAAGGTGTAGAAATGTCCTCTACTATGTGAAAGTGGGTAGAGGGGGTTTTGAGAGGTACATCTTCTAGATTCTTTGTTGGGTATCAGGATAGTTTTGGGATTTGGTAAATATGGAAGTGTGTGATTTATTCATATTGTGAGACAAGATTGTGTGAGTTATTATGTGTGTGCAGAAAATGTCTTTAGGAAAGAGGACTAGAGTGGCCTTAGGTAACACTATAAAACTTTCTTTTACCAAGAAGAGAGAAAAAGTTAAGATGTAAATTTTTTTTGAAAGGTTGAGAGAAATGCAAATAAGGTTGGATGCACTTGAGGTTGTACATAATAGATTTGTTCTAGATGTGAGCAGTTGTAATAAAGAATGTTGTGGAGATGGTATGTTGTTTGCAAGAAAATAAGAGGAGAAAGAATACATGCAGTAGATGGTTCAGAAAATATCCTCATGCAAGACTCGAATGAGGAAAAATAAAAGAATGAGAATGCAAGAGCAACATGACTTTTTGAAGGCATGGAGGAAGGGGAGAAATAATTTGAAGCTAAGGGTGAAGATGAGAATAAAGTTCTAGTAGTTGTGTGTTCTTTAAAATACATATTGGTAAATGCAAAAGACTGTGAGGAAGAAGTGAATGAAGAGGTAAAAGATCTTATTGTAGATTTGTTTCATTTTAATAATATTTGTTGTAATGAGTTGAGTATAGGTGACATGGTGACAAGAGAGTGGAGAAATTATTTTTGGTGGAGGTGGTCCAATTGTGGTAGGTTGAATCCCATGAGAAAAGAGAAGAGAGGAGAATGCATTTGGTGGAGGAGATCAGCCTATGGTGGACAAAATTCTACAAGTGAAGGAAAGATTAATGAAAATATTTGACAAAGGAAGATAAGAAGGGTTCAAGGAAAATGTTGGAAAAGGAGAAGAAAGAAATTTTCATGGTACTTATGACAGTATTGGAGTATGTTGTAGATAGTTTACTATTTGAAAGGGTGGTTCAACCACTCAACTCCATTTTGTGAGCCATGCTCACAAAATTCTTACCTAACTTGTCTAATGTAGGAGCATCCGAGCTCACAAGAAATCTTGCATCAACCAAAAAAATATTTTATCTCTTTTACCCTTTTATTTGTCTTATAGGTTTCTAATCAACATAATACATACTTACACCAACTTTGAGGAAAATAAAATAAATATTTTAATTCTTTCACACTCCAAGGAAAAGACAAGGCAAGTTGCATATGGATAAAATCCTTGTCATCTACATACTAGAAGACAAAGATTGGACAATGAAGAGTTTTCAAGCACCCAAGTCATGAAGGAAAGCAATAAAGGAATCCCAAGAGTTGCCTTTCTCCAAGTCAGATGCCACCAAGCAAGAAGAGGAATACCAAGAGTCATTGGAGCCCAAATGAGGAAGATGAAACTTGAAAAAGGAGATATTATAAATAGATGGAAGTTTGGCTCCAAAGGATAAAATAATCAAATCATGTGATTATAATTTAAAAAAAGAATGTTGTAACCTTGTACCAAGAATAGGGGTTATGATGTCATTCTTGTATGTACATTTTCCCAATTTTTCCTTCATCTTTCTACTATTGTTGCTCTAATCCACTTGCCTATAGGTATGCTTGCAAGTTATCCATGGCCTCCTTCACTAAATTCAAGATGGGAGCATGGGAATATTGGAAGCATGAACCTTCTTGCAGAAGAGTGTTTTTTATATATAGTTTAAAGTCTTCTTCATCTTCAACATGAATTCCTTAAATACATTCAAATTTCCCTTTATTCTAATAAGGTCATCAATGACTTGCTTAGTCAAACTTCTCTTAAACAATTTAGCAAATTCATTCACAATGCGGGTTGTTGGGAAAATCTTATTGGTACCGTCTTAGAAAATGCATGGAAGATGTTAGCATGAACAAGTGCAGATTCAGGATCTAAGCATAAGTTACTTAAGTGTTGTATTTATAACCTAGTATGATCAATAAGAGGAAGATCATAGCTTACCTGATGAGTTATAGAAGGTTGTGGAAAGAAAGAACAAATAAAACTGACAATATAGACACATTCACATATACATGAAATCTCATAACACATTATACATCCATTAGATCATCATGCAATATATTATATTCATCATATATAACTCTGATACAATGTCCATTCCTACATCATTCTATATTGATATTCATTTCCTCTTTTATTTGTTCATTCATATTTCTATTACATTCTTATCTCATTTTTTCATATTAATCTCTATTGTATTTTTGTCATTTTACATATTACATCTTTGAACCCTACTTATACCTAAGTATTAATATATCAAGGAGTGTGCCTCTTGTACATGTTATGGCCTTTAGATGTGTTGTGTTTAGCTAAGTATGTTGCATCTCCTTTGTGGTGGATATATCTTGTTGTAAAGTCAACTATGTCTAACAAGCATCATCCTGTTGCAAATATGTGCTGATGATGTGCTATCATTGATGTCAACATATCTCTTTGTTAGAGACAGTGAAGACAGTGTAGTTCAGTAAAGTAGATTGTTCCGCATTCCTAGTGAGACAAAGATCAGAGTCTGCAGATTAAAGGGTTTTGTAGAGGATTTTCTGAAGTTTCTCCAATTAAGATTTGAGAGGTCCATGTGGAGGATTGGTGAAGTTATGGTCATCTGAGTAGAACGAAGTTTTGCATTTGTTTAGAGGTAACAGAGTGATAGGAATTTGGTCCGAATTGCTCCGCATTGGAATATTATGGTCTACGGTTCTAGAGGTATGTTTGGGATGTTGGTGTGTATCCTCAACTCAAGTGGTTCGTGGTTTGGAGGTCTGCAAGCAATCTTTCTAGTGTGATAGTCATGATAGTTAGTGTTCTTAAGTTCCCGTATGAAGATGCAAGTGATTATGGTGATTTGAGATGGTGCAGTTGTTCTTGTTGATTTTGTTGTCCTTGTGGAGGTCTCTGGATTGTGTGCCTATTGTGTTGGTGGTTTGCATTGAGGATTGAGGTCGTAGTTGAATATTTCTCCTTGGGTGTTGTTGTTATTTCCAGTCTTGGCCGACCGGATGCTTCGTGCATGTTGCAGATGATCTAAGATAAGTTCTATGGAGTGTGGTATGTTTTTTGACGAAGATTTGAGTCCTAGCTATGCCTGGACGATAGTGTAGTGGTTCGCATGTAGCATTTTGTATTAAGTCAAGTCTTGTGATTGTAATTTCTTGTAATGCCTATCTTGTAGAATGTTCCAGATAGATGATTGTAAAGCTGACTTTGATGTTCATTCCAAAGTCGATGTCATGTATAAATAAGTGTAATGAAATCATGTAGATGTGCCCATGTGTGCAAAGATGCAGAGGTAGTGAAGAAGTGTTTGGGGGCAGAGCAAAGGTGTTGTGAGCTTCAATGGAACTAAACCTTGGCATGGAGAAGATGTTGTTTCTCAGTTCAACCTTTTAGTGTTAACCATGTGAATGATTTTGTAGATAGTGAGTCTCTTGGAGTAGTGAGCTCTGAGCAATGTGCTCAAAGGAAGCTGCCTTCCCATTTTTCTATTCTTTTAACAAAGAATAAATCTTGTGGGTTAACCCCCACCATGGTTTTTCCCTTAACTGGGTTTCCACATAAAAATCTTGTTGTTATGTATGTTGATTGTGTTTCTACTCATGTGTTGTTGATTCATGCTTTCACGGTTATATCATTAATCTGTTAATAAGTGGTAAAGAAGATTAAATGCAACAAAAGATAAAGTTTTGTGACAAATGATTCACCCCCCTTCTCGGTTGTCTACCCTAATTTCAACAATTGGTATCAGAGTTGGTTCCTCTAAAAGAAGTTTGAGGGCTTGAGGAGATCGAAGATGTCAACATACAAGAAGGATAGTTCAAGATTTGATGGAACAAATTACTCTCTTTGGAAGAATCACATGGATTTGTTGGCAAGAGACACTGCTTCGCATGACAGATGTTGTCATTGATAGAAACTAAGACTATTCCACACATCCGCATAACATAATTTGCTCTTACCGGAAGTCAAGAGTCAAAACTTATCTAAGTCTTGGAAGTTAGAAACAAAGCAAGTGATAGGGTCCAGTATCTTGGTCCGGATCTCTCTGGTGGAAAATCAGAGTTTACAGCAGATCTGAGGGAGTCATAAGCACTGTTAGGATAATATAAATCTAGAGTTTTGGCCTCCATTGATGAAAGATTCAAAAGTTATTAGCATTTGAGTATCAAGTTGATAGTTTGACAAAGCTGACAGAAGAAGAATAGGTTGACCTTGTAATTGATATTGGTTTTGGATGTATGGAGGTTGTTGGTTGGACAAGTTATGATGATTAGTGTTAGTAGCCAATCTGATTGATGATTTGTGAGTGCAAGTTTCGGTCCACATTACAAATTGTACATGGATTTAGCCAACAGAGCAGAATCTTCAATAAAGTTCTAAGTGTTCTTGAAGCCGACTGAAAAGTGGTTGAAGATCAGGATGCAGATAAATATAGCTGATGGATTTGAATGAGTTCAAACATATTGTAATCTTCCTTTATAGGTAGTTAGCCTTGTTTTGAGCAGTGAGCTCTAGGCAGTGAGCCCGAATGCATGTGCATTTCCATTTGTAAAATACTTTTAATAGAGTATCAATCTTTGTGGGTTAACCCCCACCGTGGTTTTTCCCTTAACCAAGTTTCCACCTAAAAATCTTGGTGTCAAGTGTGTTGCTATGTTGCTACTCATATGTTTATAATTCTTGTTTTCCATGGTTAAATTATTGATCTATGTTAAATGATAAAAGGAAGAATTAATTATAGAAAGTATTAAAATTTTGTGACAACTGATTCACCCCCCCTCTCAGTTGTCTACCCTAATTCCAATAATTGGTATTAGAGCAAGGTTCCTTTGAAAAAGTTTAACAGCTTGAGGAAGATCTAGGAAGGCAGTAATATGAATGAATATAACCTCCAAGAGCAACTTAATCTTGTTCTAGAAGACCTTGAGCAGTCCAAATCAGAAGCTCAAGAACTGCAAGAGAACCTTAAAAATATTGAAGACTTCATTGAGATTCTAAAAGAGAAATTGAGCAAATCCAATGAAAAGAGGAAGGAACAACCTCTTCAACTAGGAAATAATTATAAAAACAACAACAAGGATGAGGCTCTAAAAGAGAAGACAAAGGAATGTGAGAATTTAGCTAAAGAAATTATCCTAAAACATGAGATGGAATCTGGGGTGATGAGGCTAACCAAAGAAATTGAAGATAGAAAGAAAACTAAAGAAAACTTGAATCAAAATCTAAAAGAGAGAACTGAAGAATGTTGTAGATCGGATAGAATAGCTAGCCTCCTAGAGTCTAATCTACAAGAAAGTAGAGACAATGAGAGAGAACTTGAAAGGCAAATTGTCATTCTCAAACATGACCTAGAAGTTACAAATGAATACAAGGAGAAGTTCAGGATAAGCTTAGCTAAACTTCAAGCACTGCTTGAAGGATAGAAAAAGGCTGATGACAAGCATGGTCTTGGATATGAGAAAGGTGAAAGCTTGGGATTTGGACAAAGAAATTTTCAACCAAGTAATGGGAAAAATAGACCTAGAAGGCCTCTGATAAGACATCCTAATGCTCAAAGATATCCATCATTCAATGGAAATTGTTTTAATTGTAATAAATTTGGTCATAGAGCTACTCGGTACAAAAGTAGAGTAAATCAAAATGGTCCATCCTTCTTTGGTCAATGCTTCAAGTGTAACAGGTATGGTCATAGATCAAATGAATGTAGAAGTTTGATAAAGAACAACTCTAGAGAAAATGGTAACTCTTTCAATGGTTACTGTTTCACTTGTAGTGGATATGGACACATGCAAAAGCAGTGCAGATCAAGAGGAAATCAAGTATACAAGCCAAGAAATGTTGGTTTCTTTAATTGCAATAGATTTGTTCATATGGCAAGATTCTGTAAAAGTAGGAATAATGAAAGAAGAGGTTCGGTAAACAAAAAACCAAATAAGCAGAGACATGTTAATGACAAAAGGAAAATTGATGTGAATGAGATACAAAATGAAATGAGCAAGACTTGGGTCAAGAAAATAATTAAGAACAATAGTAATGAGTCCACACTGGAATCCAGTGCTGATAATTCCTCTGGGAATTGAATTTGGAGCTCTAACTTAGTGGGAGCTGCATTGAAAATCAATTTCCCCTAGCCAGTAAGTGGGTGCCTAAATCTAGCACAATGAAAGAGGATATTTTGAATTGTTTCAAAACTTTTGGAAGGATTTCTGGAAGAAAAGATGTTAATATGAAAACTTGCAGAGTGATTCATGAAGAACTGTCAAGAAATAGAGTAACTGGATGAAGTTAGGACAATGCATTTATTACAAAGACAAATTAGGTTTTGTGGGGCATAAAAATCTATTCACTCCTCATTTGAATCACTTTTACACTCAAAGAAAGAAAGAAGAATAGTGTCTGAGATGAGATTACAAAGAATTGAAGTACAATCAGTGAATTTATTTGTCAACCCCAAATTTCATGAGAAGAGATTATGGGTTTCCAACATTTGATAAAGATGAATGGGTCTGATATGTTTTGAGTCAGATGCATGATGAATTCATATGGTTGTTAAAACCATTCAAGATTACCAAGGATGTTATTAGGATTGTAACTGGATTAAATTCAACTGGTTGATTACCCATGCTGAAACCTACGAAAAACCAAATAGTGACTGATGCTATTAGTGCCAAGTTTGTCAAAAGGGCAATGACCATCAATGATATTATAGAACCAGATGTTAAATTTGCCTCCATGGTGATTGGATACAAGATTTACCACTCTAGTAGGGAAAATTCTGTCTTCAGAACTGCTATATATGCAGCATATCAAATGTTGAAGGAGAATGCAGATTGTGACCTATGTGAGTTGTTACTGAACCAGCTGATTGAGAACTTGAACAAAAATAAGAAAGATAAGAAAAACACTTTCAAATATGATACATTGGTTATATGCTTTTTCTTCTACTATATGAATGAAGTACCTAGAGTAAAGGGTGTGCACTAGACTAATGATGAGCCAGTTGCCATTCAAATCAGAGATCACCTACACAACATTGGTGACTCTAAAGCACAGAAAATTGCAATCTAGGGATACTTCAAGAACTTTTAGAGTATGATGCATTAAAGAGAAAGAATTCCTACAATAATTGTTGAGAGGTACATGAATGAAATTGTTGTGATGTTCACAACACGCCCCATTATGCTCCTTAGCAAAATGGGGACCCCTGCTGATGTTTTGCTTTTTGCTTCTGCTTGTGTTTGTCTGCTTTCTGGCGGTTTGGTAAAAATGAGTCAGGTGCATCATCATCATGATATTGGATAAGGTAGGTCATCATCATGAGGTTAGTTTGTCAAAGTTCATATTTTGTTTCTGTGACCTCATATTTAGAAAGAGCTTGAAATTCCATGCAGGTTTGCCTTTTACATCACTTGAAAATTCATCCGTATGTGGAAGTTATACACAGTCAAAATTTTGGTCAAACCTGATAATCGCAAGTGATCCTCATATTTTTTCATGTTGTCAAGGTCATCATGATCTTGATCTATCACCCGATAAAAATCATGCAGTCGCAATATCCGGACGTCAATCTTAGGTGGTAGTGCCCTTTACCCGTCAAATGGCCTTATGCGCATCGTGAGCATCATGATTTTAGGAGGGCCATATTTTGTAAACTTGGTTTTGCTGAATGAAGAACATCATCATCATATTTGAAGCGCCCCCCGATAATATCCTGAGGTTCAAATATCCGGACGTCAACTTTAAGTCATAGTAAGTTTTCCCCATCGAGCGGTCTTTTGTATCGCGAGCATCATGATATTTTAACATTACCTGATATTATAAGATCATGCTGATATTATAAGATCATCCTAACTTAGAAAATCCACCATCGGCATATTTGCATGCGCATGTTAAAATCCTATCAGAGGGTCATCATCCTGATATTTGTTGAAATTCGCTAAGATGATGATGACGTCTTCATATCCTCCTGATCTCCTTTTGCATGATCAATATGATCATCCTATCTTTTAAGGGAGGCTGATATTCCATTCTTCAAACAGCATGATCATATTTTTAAAAAAAAAAATCACCCTAGCGCAAACCTGATGATGACCTCAACTCATCTTCATGCTCCGAAAACAAATATGATGATTACGTCATCATGATAATTCGATGAGGAGGATCATCATATTTTTTATCCTGTCATATTGTCAAGATCATCATGATCTTGTTTGTCTACCCGATATTTCGTAAAGTCCTCCTGCCGAGAAAGAACGACCTTTTGCAATATCCTGATGATCATCATCATCACATTTTCCTTTCGACAGGATATTTTCCAAAACATGATCCGGTTAGCGAAATATCATGATGACGTCATGTTCTAAGTTTAACAAAGGCCCCGGATATCATGATGACGTCATCCCGATCTGATAAACGAAGAAGCAAATATCCTGATGATCATCATCATCACATTTTCCTTTCGGCAGGATATTTTCCAAAACATGATCCGGTTAGCGAAACATCCTGATGACGTCATGTTCTAAGTTTAACAAAGGCCCCGGATATCATGATGATGTCATCCCAATCTGATAAACGAAGAAGCAAATATCCTGATGATCATCATCATCACATTTCCCTTTCGGCAGGATATTTTCCAAAACATGATCCGGTTAGCGAAACATCCTGATGACGTCATGTTCTAAGTTTAACAAAGGCCCCGGATATCATGATGACGTCATCCCGATCTGATAAACGAAGAAGCAAATATCCTGATGATCATCATCATCACATTTCCCTTCGGCAGGATATTTTCTAAAGCATGATATTCGCGAATATCATGATGACGTCTTATTATAAGTTCGATAAAAGCCCCAAATATCCTGATGATCATCATCATCCTGATCTTTCGAGAGGGTTACCTTGGCTGCAAAGGGGTCATATTACAATCATCATCCTGATCATGGTCCTTAGGTGACCCGATATTGCAATTATCCCCTGATCTTAACTGAACATGACGATGACATCATCTTTTGCATTTTAATGGAGCCCGAATATGACGATGACGTCACCATCATATTCCATTCCTCAACAGTAGGATCATATTTCATATCCTCCTATTTTCCTTCGACATGAATATGATGATGATGTTATTCTTTTCCCCAATAGACAGAAGCGAAACATCCTGATGACGTCATCTGCACATTTGGAAGGGAGAGCATCATATTTCTGGAATATCATGCAGATGAAGTGAACATCGGCCAAATAGAGAATATCGACCATACATGTTTTTTGACACGCCGATGGGCGGGAAATGAAGCGGTGGAGTTTTAAACCATTTTTTGGCGCCCGTGGCATTTTTCGGTCAGCGATGGTTGACCCGATGGGTTTTGAGTGGTCTGAATGCGTTTTGAACGCGTTTTGAGAGTATTTTGGATCCGATTTCCGCGATTTTGCACAGTCACCTGGATTTGAACGATTATTTTAATTTCCTGCTGTTTATGTGATAAATGGTATACTTATTGCTTGTCTTGTCTTGCAGGCTTGCAGTTGAGGAAGCGGCTGGAAAGTCAACACAGTGACCTCATGGAGGAAGGAGATCTGATCTCAGGAGCAGGAAGATAAGGATGAAGTGCGAAAAGTCAAGGCCATTCAAGTGAAGGACAGAGTTGCAGCTGAAGGTATTACTACAACAGACAAACAGAAGTTATTACCCAGCTGCCGGAACTTCTCAGAAGGGGCAATATTTAGCCCAGATTTGACACTGCTCACAGATATTTTGAAGAGCTGGTTCACCTGTGTTTATTGCTGTAACCAGGGGTTTGAACCAGGGGTTCAGTTAGGTTTTTGCTGTAGTGAGGACAATCAGAATGTCTTTATATTGTGCCTCTCTACACTGTAATACTTTACAACAGGGATTTTAGGAAAACAACAGTGGCTACAACAGGAATTTTTTAGCATACAGTGAGTTAAGTTAGCATAGTTTAGAGGTAGAAGAAGGAGGTCGCCTGTTTGTCTGCAGTAAGGTGGGTGTGGAATGTCTGGCTGCCTTACTGTATCTGTAAAGCTTGTAAGTTCTCTGTAGTATGATCAATGAAACTAAGAGTCATTCCTACATCGTAAATCATGTATGACTATTCGTTTCTAATACAATAGAATCTGGAGTTCTGCATCTATCTTCTGAGTGTTCTCCTGCTCTTCTTTGTGTTTTGAAATATTTTCTTTGAGAGCTTGCAATTTTAAATGTATGTTTGTGAAAATGCTCAGAACTTGCATTTAAGGTTTTTACTGTGGATTTGATCAAATTACTGTGGTATTTACATAGTGCATAACAGAAACAATTAGATCCTTCGGTAGATTAAATGAGGTATAGATTAGATCTTTCTAACTTTTCCCAACCCATCTGAAATATTTAGCTGAAAACGTAGAAATCTAAAGGAAATTGTCTCAAATTTGAAGAAGCATGCATAACAGAGCTATAAGTAGACAGTTTTCATAAATAGATAAAGAAGAAAGCTGCAAAAAATTCAAGAAAACCATCTAAAACTTGCAGCCCGGTAACACTTGTATGCAAATGAACAGAATACTTGTTGAAATCTCATGACCTTTTTGCATATTCTTAGTCCAGTAACCACCAAACAAACCTAAACTACGTAAGGCCCCTTGAACATTACAGCTTCACATTGACCAACTGAACTTGACCAACCGAACCATTGTAGACTTGGGATTAGTTGAATCTCAAATGATTCCTTCTTATCTTTCAAGTATAGTTTCAGTTCATTTCATGTGAATTTTAACTTATTGTTATGATTGCATCAAAACAATCATCAACAGAAATATGTTTTATGGTTGACACTGATCAGTGCTTAATGGAAACAGTGGAACCTAGAACTGTTTGGATCATGCCCATGGGGTATGAAGTAAATAGAAAAATCTTGAATATGTATGCTCAACATCTTCTAAGCAAGCCAAAAGACACAACAATTGAAAGATTTGGGACATATGAGGAGGTAAGTTTAAAACTGCATACTAAGCTCAGAAAATTGGAAACCAACAAAAAAGTAAGAAAAGAAGTTGAGCAGTTGGCCGAGAATCTTGGTCTCACACAAGAAGCCGTGAGCCAATTTAGGGAAAGAACTGAAAAGGATGAGAAGGAGAAGCAGGATAAGAAACAAGGAAGTGTTCTAGTAGGATCCTCCTCCACATCAAGGACTACTAGAAGCTCTACTGCTGCCCCTATTCCTCCAAAACCTACCAATCCTAAAATATCGGAAGGCAAATCATCCGGAAAAGAAGGAAAAAGAGTGAAAACAAAGGGAAGAAGAACCTATAAAAGCACAAAAGTTGATGAAGAAAGAACATAATCTGATGCTGAGGTAAAGGAGTTAAAAGCCTCTGGAACAAAAGCTACCAAAGTAACTAAGGAGAAACCCTTCGAAAGCAAAAAGACAAACAAAAGGTAGAAGATAGATTCTTATGTTGAGAAGGCCACAATCTCTGTGGAAGATGTAATAAAATCAGTCACTGTGGATGGAAATTTGAAACCCATGATTGAATTTTATGATGAATACAGTGACACAGATAAGAGGGTGTTAGAGGAAGCAATAGTTAGATATCTGAATATCTATAATAAGGCCCTGATTGAAATAACTTCTAAGATCCCTCCAAGTCTTACAAACATTTTGGAGCTGAGGAAAGAAAATACAAAAAGCAAGGATATAGAGCTCAGAGAACATGTATTGATAAGACTATGCCCTCAGATCACTCAAGTTCAAATGAATATGATATTCAAAGAAGTGACGATGAATTCAGGAGCAAGAAGAGAATGAACAAACTGATGCTTGGAGAATTTGACCAAATAGTTAAAGAAACACAGGAAAAACTTCTAAGTGCATTGAAGAGACTCAATCTTCCATTTGTTAAGGATGAGACTGATGTTGGGGTTGATTCATCAATCTCAGATATTGAAAAGATGAAAATTAATGAGCAACAAACCAAGGTTGATGACTCCTATGTTCCGGAAGAGGAACAAATAAACAAAGAAGATATAGAAATGGTGGATCAAACTGATGATGCAGGAGACACTCCAACTTCTCCTGATTAATTTGGAAAAGAAGATAATGTTGAGCTTACTACTGCTACACAAGATCCTCAAGAACATATTACAAATAGTGAAGTCAAAGGGAAAAATCCGGATGAAAATAACACAGAGAAAAGTGAAGCAGAAGAAGAAGTCAGAGGTAAGGGAGATAAAGTAGAAGAAGAAGTCAGAGGTAAGGGAGATAAAGCAGAAGAAGATGGTGAAAATATTGATAGTCCAGATACTATGAAAACTCAAGGAAAGGAAATTGGTCCAGAATTGGTAGCAAGAGACACTGCAAACACAATGAACCAAAACTAATTCAAGGACCAATCAACTTGGATATTCTCTCTCTGGTCCAAATGATGAAGATAGAATCCTTCACACAAGCCAAAGCAAGTGAAAAGATATTGAAATCTCACTTAGAGGATAGTGAGTTGTTAAGTCTTGCAACCAGAGTATTGGAGAAGATAATGCCAACCCTCCAGAAGAATTCTTTTGACTCTCCCTCTAGACATCTGAAAAGCCTTGTAAATTTTGTAAGTACTCACTTTGAGTCCTTTGAAAAATTTGTAGAAGTTAAAGTTTAGAATGAATTTAATAGCAAAAGATTTGATGCACTTAAAGGCATGATTGGGATAGAAAGATTAGTGCTAGATAATAGTATAAAGAGTGTTCAAAATGCTCTTTTAGAAGGAGGCAGGCTATATAAGTTTTGTTTATGATTAATGATTTGTGAGTGCAAGTTTTGGTCCGTGTTACAAATTGTACATGGATTTGGCCGACAGAGTAGAATCTTCAATAAAGTTCTAAGTGTTCTTGAAGCCAACTAAAAAGTGGTTAAAGATCAAGATGCAGATATATATAGCCGATGGATTTGAATGATTTTGGTGTGTGTGCATGTTGTGATAATGGAGTAAAATGTGAAAAGGATAGAGATCTAAGGTTCAGATGATAGTAGAGTAGTAAAAGAATAAAGTAAAGATGAAGTATATCAAGTCAATATTTTGTGCTTAACTAGAACTGAATCTTTACATTGGTAGATGCTACCTATCAGCTCAAACATATTGTAATCTTCCTTCTGTAGGTAGTGAGCCTTCTTTTGAGCAGTGACCTTTGGGCAATGAGCCCAAATGCATGTTCATTCCCATTTGTAAAATACTTTTAACAGAGTATCAATCTTTGTGGGTTAACCCCTACCGTGGTTTTTCCCTTAACCAAGTTTCCACGTAAAAATCTTGGTGTCAAGTGTGTTGCTGTGTTGTTGCTCATATGTTTATAATTCTTGTTTTCCATGGTTAAATTATTGATCTATTGTTAAATGATAAAAGGAAGAATTAACTACAAAAAGCATTAAAGTTTTGTGACAACTGATTCACCCCCCCTCTTAGTTGTCTACCCTAATACCAATAGGAGTGTCATTTGCAATGCATGGGTGATCCTTATTGGTTGATAACTAAGAATAAGTATACTCCTCTGAAGAATGTTCCTACAACTCCAGATGAAATCAAAGAAGCTGAATACAACATTTAGGCTAAAGAAGCATTGTTGAGTGCCCTGACTAATACAGAAATGACAAATGTCTTGGAATTGCAAACTACTCATGAAATTTGGAAGAAGTTGGAAACTTTGTATGAAGGTGATGCATATGTCAAATGTGCTAAGTTACAAAGCCTGAAGGGTAGATATGAATGTTTGAGGATGAGTGAAGATGAAAACAGCACTTCCTACATGCAGAAGGTGAATGAACTTTTGTGCAGTATCAGGTGTGCTAGTGGAAAACTAGAAGAATCAAAGATTGTTGCTAAGGTGCTCAGATCCTTACCTGCTTCATACAAGCATAGAGTTGCTCCTATTGAGGAGATTAGGATTGTGATAGATGTTACAAGGGATCTATTGGTTGGTAAGCTTTCAACATTTGAAATTGTTGAGAATTAAGGTGTCTCAACCTTTGCAAGTTCCTAAGTTTATTTATTTATAATTACTCATTTTCTCGTAATTATTTGGAAATTGTTATAATGTATTTTATTTAATAATTGTGCTCCACCAAAATGGGGCATGGGATTTCCAAGGTGGCATCTTTACCATGTGTCAACATCTTATGGTGTGTTGTAAGGTGTCATTAGATGGTTTATTTATAGTAGATTCTTATGACAGATTCTTATGATGCATAAGAGCATGATTATAGGGAGTTACTAATTGTGAATTGGGAATCTTGACCAGTGTTATGACAGTTTATGACGTATCTCATAGGCATCTTTCTAAAGGAGGCAAATGCTATATTTTGGGTGCCTAAGTTGGTGGGTTGAATATGACAACATATGACAGCATCTTACATGTGTAAGGAATATTCTAATAATAGTATGAAAGCCCAAACTTAGCCTAGGCATTGGAATTTTATGTCATGGAAATGTGGGTCGTATGGATTTTTACCATGGTATTTTTGGACCTTGTTTGGGCCCATGGTAATGACTTATGGTTGTATTTTGGGCCCCCATGAGTCTATATATTGAGGGCTTGAGATGGAGGCATTAAGGAGTGTTTTATGCAGGGTTATGCTATTAGTTTTTCCTTTAGAAGAGCAAGATGTAAATCTCCATGTTAAGGCTTTGAGCCTGCAAGTGTATTGTAACATGTCTATTGTTGCAGATTAATACATTGGATCGATGCTTTGGAGTGTGGGGTTGTCTACCCGAAAGGGTTTTCCCCGCGTATATTGGTGTCTCTTCTCTTCTGTCTATCTTTCTTCTATTCTTCTTCTTTTATATTCTTAAAGTGTTAATTTACATGCCATTATGCTGCCAAAATTTACTTAGATCTGTAAGCTACATTATCTTTCCTCTAAGGGTTAATGTGATGGGAAATCAACTATGTCTATTTCTACTTTAAGGGCATAGTAGTATGTGCTTGTATCGACTTATTAAATATATGTTTAAGATAATTATAGGATACTAGAAGGTGCATACTGGGTTCTCCTTCACTTTCAATTGGTATCAAAGCTTAAGGTTGTTCGATGGCTTACATGTGAGTTGCATGTACTTGCATGTTGCTTGCATGTGCTTGTATGTGTCTGCATGTGCTTGCATGTGAGTTACATGTACTTGCATGGACTTGCATGTTGCTTGCATGTGCTTGCATGTGATGGATTCATGGTGTTTAAAGTTATGGGTATTTCTTCTGTTGTAATTTCTTAGCTTGGAAAGCTTGAGGAAATCTATAAGAAGGAATTGGTTGATTATTAATCCTTGTTTGAGTGGAAGTCTTGCAGTTGATCTTGTTTTCAAGGCACAACAAGCATTTGAAGGATGGAAAAGATGGAGTATAATTGAGTTGATCATGTGTTTACATTTAATATGATATTGATTTGGAGCTCCTGTTTGGTAGTATGAAATAACCCTCATGCATGGTGGTTATGTTCGTTCATTCTATGGTTGTTTGCAGCAAAGTATTCATGTCAGGTGTTTGTTCTTGGCTCTCTAATCACATGGAGAAACTTGGGTTGTCATGACTATGGTTTGATGTGCTTATGTTGGGTGCTTGGTTTTAGTCCATGGCATTGGAAGGCATTGTTTTGTTAACCTTGAATGCATGTAGGTTGTGGAGTTGATCATTGGATGATCTAAAAGCTTATGGAATAGCCTAGCTCCTTCATATGCTTGTACATGGTGGTGGTTGTGGAGTTGGCCTACAAGTGGGCCTGAAGTTTTTGGACCTCTTCTTCCTTTTGGTTGGTTGTACTTGCATGTCTTAGTTTCATGTTGGTTGGATCTGAGGGTTTTGTAGATTTTATGTTCAAAATCTATGTTTATGTTTATCTGTTTTATTCCATTATTCTGGTTTAACTATTTTGGTGGTTTTCAGACTTGTGGGTCTTCCAGATGATAAGTGGATATGGATTTACATGTACGTCAGTGACATGGTGGTTTTGTATATCTGCGATTAAACTATTTTTTAGATTATGAATCCTTGTGGTTTCTTTTGGATGTAAGATAGTTGTAGGTTTGCATGTATGTTTTGTGCATGGTGTGAGGAGGTTTGTAGCTTTCTCAGTGTGGAGATGTTGGTGTGTGATTAGTCACTCATCATTTCTACAATATATGTTTGATGGGTTCTTTGACTATGGTTACTCATATGTGGACTTGTTTGGCAAATCGAATCTAGTGATGATTTGGTGTTTGAGTCTTGAAGCCTACAAGTTGTCTTCTTTGATATCTCAGTTTGCATGTTACATTTGTTTTGGATCTTTGAGTTATGTAGTTTGTGGATTAGCTACCCATTACCTGTAGTGGGATGACTTGAATGTGGACTATCTTTATCCACAACATTGATTCAGTGTTTATGCAAACTTTGATAGTTGGCCTTGTCTGTGGTCATTTGTACATTGATATGTTGCATTGGGATAAGAGGATGGATGATTAGAGTGCCTGGATAGTCAATTATTGGGACTTATAGCATGTTTATCATGATGTCATGGATAGCTTGGTTACATAGTTTAGTGTGAGCTTTTGACAATGATGGTTTTATCTTCTTGACTTGGAGATCTTGGTTCTACTTTATTCTTTTGTGTTCCTAGTATTGCACAAGTTAATTATTAGATTGTGAGAGCCATGGATGATCTTCATTGAGAGGATGGTTATCATAATGCCTTGATAAGATCAGTATCACAGTTTCAGTGGGAGCTTCGATAGTGATGTGGATCTAACACTTAGTGATCGATGATCTTCTACAGTGGTTGTAGGTGTCATGGTAAGGCTTTTGGATTATGATCCTTAGATGCTATGAAATTATTTTGACATCTTGAGTTCCATTGTTAGAGGATAGTTATCTTCATGTGATTGGAGATGGTATTATGCCATGATGGATTTTTGTTTCTAGATTAGGGTTTTGGCATGATGGTGCATGTTTGGCAAGATATGTCCATTGGAGCAGGTAGTGATCTCCTAGGTGGAGATGCTAGATCATGATGTCATGTGTGTTCCTGGAATTTGCAGACATGCAGTGGGAGCTTTGACAGTGGTCTGGTGAAGTTTTCTTTAGTTTTGAGTATTAATCATTTGCTTGAAGCTTCATGATTTTGTAGGATGCATTTGAAGTTGGCATGAATTGGTTGATGGATGCTCATGGATACTAGAGAGAATTGAGGTGAGGTTGGAGATCTCTTGTTGTGGGGATCATGTGTTGGAATGGTGAAATTTCAACAGAAAGACCAAGGAGCCTTTCACTTGGGTATGGACATGAGTTCATGTTTGAACTTGAGAGGAGATTGTTCTTAAAGAGAGTCTATGAGACTCGGTGTATCTCTATGGATCATTCTCATTCCCCACTCTCAGTTCACTCCATGAAAAATGATCTGATAGGTATTGCCCATGTTCTTTCAGATTCATTTTGTTTTATGCTTTTATTTCTCATGGATATGGATCTTGAACTATAGTTTCTAGTTCTGGAGGGTTCAATTGAGGATTGCTTGGCATGGCTATCTCCTTAGGTATTTGGTTTGATTTATGAGAAGTTTTGGAGATGTTAGTGGGCTATATTCCTATTTTTTAGAATGGATTTTTTCTTTGAGTTTGATCTTCTTTGGTTAGAAGCTTACATCCATTCTAGTTCTATGAGATATATGTTTTGTTTGATCTAATGAGATTGAACAGTTGGGTGTTGTTAAGGCTTTTTAGTCAGGGTTTTGTGAAGGAGATCATACTTGGCATAGCTTAGCACTTGATGGTGTTGGCAGAAGGACATGATATGGTTTGCAGTTTCTCTTTATGGTCTCATATTTCTTCCTAGAGGTTCTTATTCATCCAATATGATCACTGGGTTTGTGGTCATCTACTGTTGTTGTACTTTATTATTTTTTAGCAACAATATGTGTTCTTTTAATGTTTACCATTTGAGATGTGGAGGACTTGGGTGAAGTGGAGGAGATCAAAGGTGAAAGAGTGAGTAGAAAACTGTTTGTGGAAGTATGCTCTATTTTACAGCAGTTGGTTGCAATTTGTAGATCATTGTGATTGTTCTTTGTATTACATGATTTGATTATAAGCCACACTTTTATGTAAGTGCTGATTGGTAGACTTTGTGTTTCTTTGGTTGGCATTGCTCATGCAGTTTGATTCCTAGGATGTATGTATGTCTTTGGTAGATTGTTTTTCATTGGACTGCAGTATCAAGGGTCTTCATATTTTTTGCACAGCAATGGTTTTTCTATATTTGTTATCATGGAAGATGGTAACTTTGAGCAGGGCATAGGATTATACAGGGATGAGAGTTGTAGTATGGGCTAGATATGTCATATGTAGAAGTTCTATCAATGCTGGGTTTTTTAGTTAGATGTAAACAACTAGTTGCAGTCGTTATTCTAACTATTCTAGAGCATTCATGCTTGATCTTGTTTTGGAGGAATTTTGGACTTCAGAGTTGTGTTCTAGTAACAGGTGCTCTTGTAAAGCTTGTGAGCACAGTGGAGTTCAGTTCAGACAGTATGGTAACCTTGGTGGTTCACAGATTGGTTGTGTTTCTATTTTTCTCTTGCAAGGTGTTCGACAAGTGGGAGAATTTTGGGAATTAAGGTGTCTCAACCTTTGTAAGTTCCTAAATTTATTTATTTATAATTACTCATTTCCCGTAATTATTTAGAAATTGTTATAATGTATTTTATTTAATAATTGTGCTCCACCAAAATGGGGCATGGGATTTCCAAGGTGGCATCTTTGCCATGTGTAAACATCTTGTGGTGTGTTGTAAGGTGTCATTAGAAGGTTTATTTATAGTAGATTCTTATGACAGATTCTTATGACATGTAAGAGTATGATTATAGGGAGTTACTAATTCTAAATTAGGAATCTTGACCAGCATTATGACAGTTTATGACGTATGCCATAGGCATCTTTTTAAAGGAGGCAAATGCTATATTTTGGGTGCCTATGTTGGTGGGTTGACTATGATAACATATGACATCATCTTACATGTGTAAGGAATATTCTAATAATAGTCTGGAAGCCCAAACTTAGCCTAGGCATTGGAATTTTATGTCATGTAAATGTGGGTCGTATGGATTTTTACCATGGTATTTTTGGACCTTGTTTGGGCCCATGGTAATGAATTATAGTTGTATTTTGGGCCGCCATGAGTCTATATATTAAGGGCTTGAGATGGAGGCACTGAGGAGTGTTTTATGGAAGGTTATGCTATGAGTTTTTCCTCCAGAAGAGCAAGATGTAAATCTCCATGTTAAGGATTTGAGCCTACAAGTGTATTGTAACATGTTTGTTGTTGTAGATTAATACATTGGTTCGATGCTTTGGAGTGTGGGGTTTTTTACTCGAAAGGGTTTTGCCCCCCGTATATTGGTATCTCTTCTCTTCTGTCTATCTTTCTTCTATTCTTCTTATTTTATCTTCTTAAAGTGTTAATTTACATGCCATTATCCTGCCAAAATTTACTTAGATCTGTAAGCTACATTATCTTTTCTCTAAGGGTTAATGTAATGGGAAATCAACTATCTGTTTCTTCTTTAAGGGAATAGTAGTATGTGCTTGTATCGACTTATTAAATATATGTTTAAGATAATTATAGGATACTAGAAGGTGCATACTGGGTTCTCTTTCCCTTTCATAAATGAGTGAGTTTGGTGATTCTCTTCCTAAATCAAAATCTGCATTTAAGGCCAGTGTTTTCAGAAAGAAAAGATTTGATCCAGTTGAAATCTCTTCAAGAAGACTAACTAGATATGAGAAGGCCAGGAAGGAACTTGAAGAAGATGAATCTAAGCTTGAAGAACTTGAAGCCCTTATTGCCAAAAGATTACCAAGAGGATCTGGTAAGTATGAAGGAAAGTTGTCTTTCAAATGTTTTGCTTGCAATAAGATTGGTCATTTTGCTTCAAGATGTCTAGAGAGGGTTTCAAAGCCACACCCTAACAGACCTAGGGTTCAAAAGAAATGCTATTATGTCCAAAAATTTGTTGATGAAGGATTCATAGATGATGAATCTGATATGGGAAGTACCTCTGGAAATGAATGGGTGTCATTGCTATCAAAGAAGAAGATCTAGTGCCTACTAAATCTACTAGCTGTGTGAATGTGGAAAGTGCCTTGGCTTCTTAGGTTGAAGAAAAGGATGAATGGGTGATTAACAGTGGATGTTCTCATCATATGACTGGTGATAAAAGTAATTTTGCAAGTTTGGAGACAATTCAACTGGTAGAATCTGTGGCAGAGGATCCATCTCTCTTGATGGTAAGAATAACACTAATGATGTTTTGTATGTAGAAGGGTTGAAGCATAATCTTCTCAGTGTTGGATAGTTGGTTGACAAAGGGTATGATCTCTAATTCAAGGATGGAAAATGTAGAATTTTGGGAAGCTCCAAAATTGAGATTACATCTGGTACACAGACTAGAGGTAATATCTTTCATTTAAGTGGTAGTGGTAAAAGTTGTTTGATTGCTCAGATTGATTAGACTTGGTTATGGCATAGGATAATGTGTCATGTAAACTCTGATAACATTATTAAGATAAGTACTACTTAGGCTGTGAGAGATCTTCCAAAGCCTGTGAAACTTGCTAATAGCATGTGTAAGGAATGTCAGTTGGGAAAATAGAACAGAGCTACATTCAAAAGTACAGGATAGTTTTCAAGTGGATTGTTGGAACTTGTGCACATTGATTTGTGTGGTCCTGCCAGAGTTAGGAGTTTGCAAGGAGACGGATAATTTATGTTGTTGATTGATGATTACTCCCAGATGATGTGGGTCACTTTCTTGAGTGAGAAATCAAAGGCTCTTGATAGATTCAAGGTGTTCAAGGCTATGGTGGATAATGAGATTGGTGTGAAGATAAAGTGTCTGAGATCTGACAAAGGTGGAGAGTTTACCTTCGGTGAGTTTAATGCATTTTGTGAAAAGCATGAAATATGAAGATAGTTATCTGCTCCTAGGACTCCTCAGAAGAATGGAGTTGTGCAAAGGAAGAACCAAAATATTCAAGAGGCTGCTAGAACCATGATGATGGAGGCAAATGTTCCACATGTATATTGGAGAGAGGCTATGAGTACTAATATTTACACTCTTAACCGGGTGTAGATCAAAGGTAATACTAGTAAAACACCTTATGAAATGTGGTTTGGTAATGATCCTACTATGAAATACTTTAGAGTTTTCGGTAGTAAATGCTATAGCAAGAGAGATGAACATCTAAGAAAGTTTGATGCAAGATGTGATGAAGGAATATTTCGAGGTTATTCTAACCAAAGCAGGGCATACTGGTGCTTTAACAAGAGATTGAAAAGGATTGTTGAAAGTACTAAAGTCAAGGTTGATGAAAGCAAGGAGAGACCTTCCAAGTCCTCTGGATATGAATCAGATGATCAAAATAAAAGTCCAAATAAAGGAAAGCAAGTTCAAACTCAAACTTAGATTCATATTGCTCCGGAGAATCTAGTGACTCAAGAAGCTAGTACAAATGTTGAGGAACAAGTTCAAGAATCAGAAGTTCAAGAAAATCCCAAAACTCCCAGGTATGTAAGGTTGAATCATTCTAAAGATCAGATCATAGGAGATAAAAATAAAGCTGTTCAAACTAGAAGAAATTTTTTTGAAAAATAAGTGGAGGATTGTTTGATTTCAAAGATTGAACCAAAATCAGTGAATGAAGCTTGTAATGATGAAAGTTGGGTAAAAGAAATGGAAGAAGAATTAATGCAAATTGAAAAGAATCATACTTGGGATCTTTTTCCTAGACCTGAAAACAAAAATGTAATTGGAACTAAATGGGTCTTCTAGAATAAATTGAATGAAGATCTGGTGAAGTTCTGAGAAACAAACCAAGATTGGTGTGCAAAGGATATTCTTAGGTAGAGGGAATTGATTTTGAAGAAACTTTTTCTCTGGTGGCAAGAATGAAAGTAGTCAGATTATTTCTTGCCTTTGCTACTTACAAATATTTCAAATTTTATCAAATGGATGTCAAGTCAGCATTCCTGAATGGAGAGTTGGAAGAAGAAGTCTACATTGAGCAACCAAAAGGATTCTAGTTGTTTGATCAAGGAGATATGGTCTACAGATTGAGGAAAGCATTGTATGTACTTAAACAAGCCCCAAGAGCCTGATATGCAAGATTAGATAAGTATCTATTAAAGTTAGGTTTTAGCAAAGGCACAGTTGATAGTAATCTTTATTTCAAAATTGGTCATGAACACATCTTAATTGTTGAGGTATTTGTTGCTGATATCATCTTTCGTGGAAATGAGAGCATGTGTATGAAATTTGCTAATCAGATGCAAAGTGAATTTGAGATGTCCATGTTTGGTGAAATAAATTTCTTCTTAGGTCTGCAAATCATTCAGTCAGATAAGGGCATCTTCATATCTCAATCTAAGTATGTGAAAGAGTTGTTGAAAAAGTTTGGAATGGAGGATTCAAAACCAATGAGTACTCCTATGATAAATGGATGCAAGTTGAGTAAAAATAATGATTCCCATAAGGCAAATTAGAAAAGGTATAGATCAATGATTGGAGGACTACTTTATCTGACTCAAACTAGACCTGATATTATGAATGTAGTTGGCCTTGTTGCTAGATTTCAAGTTGATCCTAGAGAATCTCATGTTGTAGAAGTAAAAAGAATTTTTAGATATCTGAAGGGGACATCTAATTATGGCTTATGGTATCCTAAGGATGATGATTTTACTCTTCATGCATATACAAATGTTGATTGGGTAGGAGATGTGGATGATAGGAAGAGTACTAGTGGTGGTGCATTTTTCTTAGGAAAGAGATTGATTTCTTGGTTAAGCAAAAAGTAGGAGGCAATATCTATGTCTACTACAGAGGCAGAGTATATAGCACCAGCAAGTAATTGTACTCAAGTTTTGTGGATGAAACAAATGTTGAAAGATATTAGAATTGTGTTTGAAGAGCATGTTACAATCTTCTGTGATAATTCAAGTTTGATAAACATCTCAAAGAATCTAGTGTTGCATTCAAAGACAAAGTACATATCCATCAAGTTTCACTTTTTGAGAGAGAAGGTAAATGAGAATAAAATCATATTGGAGTTTATTTCTTCAAAGGATCAGATTGCAAATATCTTCACTAAGCCTCTACCTCAAGATACTTTTGAGTATCTCAGAGTAAAGCTAGGGGTTATTACCCCCCATTTAGAACTAAGGTGCACTAGTGTGCATCAGTCCAGTCGAACTCACAGTCATATCTTGTGATCTAGATTGGTGTTAAGGGGATGCTACTCAGGGGAGTAGTCAGTATGTTAATTCTGGAGTTCAGTTTGGTTTTATCTAAGAAACAAAAAGGGGGAGAGGTGATTGCAAATATGTGCTCTTTTCCATTGATGTCAAAGGGGGAGAGAAGTCATGTGAAAAACTCAAGAGTAAGTAGTTGCTGGTGAAAGGGGGAGCAGTGAAGAAAGTGATTGTAGGTGTGATAAGATAAAGGGGGAGAAGTCCTTGTCTTGATGGTTGAATCAGTTTTTCACACCATATGTTTCCATCAATGACAAAGGGTGAGATTGTTGCAAATATGTGCCTATGATGTGTTGTCATTGATGTCAACATATCTCTTTGTCAGAGATAATGAAGACACTGCAATTCAATAAAGTAGATTGCTCCGCATTCCCAGTGAGATGAAGATTAGAGTTTGCGGATTAAAGAGTTTTGTAGAGGATTGTTTGAAGTTGCTCTAGTTAATATTTGAGAGGTTCGCGTGGAGGATTGGTGAAGTTATGGCCATCTGAGTAGAATTGGGTTTTGCAGTTGTTCAAAGGTAACAGAGTGATAGGAATTTGGTCCGGATTGCTCTGCATTGGAATATTATGGTCTGTGGTTCTAGAGCTATGTTTGGGATGTTGGTGTGTATCCTCAACTCAAGTGGTTCGTGGTTTGGAGGTTCGCAAGCAATCTTTCTAGTGTGACAGTCATGACAATTAGTGTTCTTAAATTCTCATATGAAGATGCAAGTGATTCTGGTTATTTGAGATGGTGTGGTTGTTCTTGTTGATTTCAATATGCTTGTGGAGGTCTCTAGATCATGTGCCTATTGTGTTGGTGGTTTGCATTGAGGATTGAGATCGTAGTTGAAGATTTCTCCTTGGGTGTTGCTGTTCTTTCTAGTCTTGGCCAACCAGATGCTTTGTGCGTGTTGGGAATGATCTAAGAGAAGTTCTATGGAGCATGGCATGTTGTTCAAGGAAGATTTGAGTCCGAGTTATGTTTGGCTGATAGTGTAGTGGTCCGCATGTAGCATTTTGTATTAAGTGAAGTCTTGTGATTGTAATTACTTGTAATGCCTATCTTGAAGAATGTTCCAGATAGATGATTGTAAGGACGAATTTGATGTTCATTCCAAAGTCGATGTCATGTATAAATAAGTTTAATGAAGTCGTGTAAATGCGCCCATGTGTGTGAAGATGTGGAGGTAACGAAGAAGTGTTTGGGGGCAGAGCAGAGGTGTTGTGAGCTTCAATGGAACTGAACCCTGGAATGGAGAAGATGTTTCTCAATTCAACCTTTTAGTGTTAACCATGTGAATGATTTTGTTTACAGTGAGTCTCTTGGAGTAGTGAGCTCTAGGCAGTGTGCCCAAAGGCAGGTGCCTTTCCATTTTTCTATTCTTTTAACAGAGAATAAATCTTGTGGGTTAACCGCCAATGTGGTTTTTCCCTTAACCGGGTTTCCACATAAAAATCTTGGTGTTAAGTGTGTTGATTACATTTCTGCTCATGTGTTGTTGATTCATACTTTCACGGTTATATCATTAATCTATTAATAAGTGGTAAAGAAGATTAAATGCAACAAAAGATAAAGTTTTTGTGACAACTAATTCACCCCACTCTTAGTTGTCTTCCCTGATTTCAACACATCCCCCCTTTGAAAAAATATCTTGCCCTCAAGACATAATGTCTATCTGTCTACCAAAAAATGAGAATTTTGAAATAGTTCTAAAAACATTTATTAGTGCAATGTCAAATTTTGAAAGGCATCTTATTTTCAATGAAAAATGTGCTTATAAATTCCCTTTAAGTTTGTATAGATAGTATCCCATTGTTGAATTTCCTATTGTAGGAAGTGTATTTAGCCATTGATGGTGAGAAAAGTATTTTCCCCATCTTCCAAAGTGTCCAGTATCTAAATCATGGTGATCACTTTCATGGCCATTATTAATAGTCCTATCACATGTGCCATCTATAAGTTGACCACTTCTCTGAGTTATTTAACTTGTTCCATTAATCACTCTCTTTGATCCTATGCCTATTGATATTGATTGTGGAGGGTCTCAATCTAAACTCTGATACTCCCATCTAAATCCCTCATAGCATCTATGTAGTGCAGGCCTACATGATATAATTTTCTATATTTTTCAACTACAATTTTAGAGCCTTAATGGACACCAACCATCTTAAGAAAACATGTATATCTTCTATTTGTATTTTCTTTATATCTACTAACAATTTATGTTTGATGTTGTCTTCATGACTTTGTACCTCTATTAACATTTCACCTGTAAATTTCCTCAATTTTTCCCCTAAAGGAGTTGAATTATCCTAGTTTACTTGTGATAATATCGAATGCAATGTGGTGAGGGCATACTCAATGTTTTCAATAATTTATCCATCTATTCCTTCAAAATTTCTTCTCTTGCAGAGGTTTGTATGATGCCTCCAAGCTTAAAATTTTGTAGAGGAGAGATGTTGGAAAGGTTAGTAATGGGTAACTATAGTGATGTACATGATGGGATGGGCTAGAGTTGCCTCTGTTGTGCTAGGAATTATTTAATTTCATGCATTAAATTGAATGATGGGGATGTGGGGTGGATGGAAGAGGTTGTTTTAAATATGTGAGCTCTGGTGGTTCTACATCTTGTTGTGTTTCTTGTTCTTCTCCTTTTTGCTCTATCACTTCCTCATGTATTTATTTTTATGTTTCTATTAAGGTATTTTAGGAATCTTTTGTGGCCTCTAAGGTCTCCTCTCTGACCCTCTCCCTTTCCTTTGCTACTTGTGAAAGGAGTGTATCCACTCTATTCTTTGATTTAAGCTCCATGTTCTATAATTATATCATTTTTTCTCTGCTCTCTAGTGACAAGTTCACCGCAACTTCTTCCAATGCTTCTTTTCTTATTTGCTCTTCTAACCTCATTGATTCTTTTCTTTTCTATTTCAAAATTGTGGCCAATGTCTTTGAAAAACCTTCAATTATCTCTACCAAAGTATAAGGTGTACTTGAGATATACTCTAGCATAGCCTATTCAATTACTTTCTTACTCTCTACACCCACTTGTGGATACATATGTGTTTCTTGTAGGGGCACACCTTGTGTAAATAGTGATCTAAATAACTCAGCAACATTCATTATTTATTCTATATTGTCTTTCCCAATGCTTTATATGTTTTTCTCTAGTTACGTAGACACCTCTATTTTCTTGTATAGTGGAAGGTCTTCCATTCCTACCTCTTCTTTTTGTACTACTCCCATCTTTGTTTTCTGTATATTTTTGGAATATATTTCTATTTTTCTTTTTTCTTCTTTTTAGGCTAAGAGGATTCCCTTTTTTCTTCCCCACACTCATTTGTAGAAGTTCCTCTATATCCTCCATCACTGATGATTATGGAGCTTCTTCTTGTGATTGGGTCATTTGAGGTGATGGGATAACCATTTTTCTCCTTATAGAGATCTATGGTGACCAATTTTCTAGCTCTTCCTTACCTAGTGCCATATGTGTTTGTGAATCTCTAATCTCAAACCATAGGGAATCAATTTAAGGCACTCAGAGTGTCACATTTGAGATGGCCCAACCCCTAGTGATAGCAAAGAATCAAATTTTTCTATAACAATAGGTGGGGTGAGGTTTTCTGGTAAGCCCTATTTCTTATGTAACTTATATTTATTCTTCTCTACATGCTCTATGACCTTCTATTTACTCTTCTTGTCTATAAAATTTCTATATGTACCAAATATTTCCACTTTGAATTCTTTGGGGAGAGCCAGTAATGTGCTTGTGTTTGCATGAACTAGTTTATCACTTACCTCATAAAGTAACTATGGCACCTATGATTCACATGGTTCCACCACCTCCACAAAAATGTGATCTTTATCTACTATTCAAATGTAATGTCATCTAAATAATACCTCACAACATCATAGGATATGTGAAATCCCTTTCTTGCATTTGGGATTAGAAACTTTTAAAGAACCCCCAATATACTTCAATGTAACATGTGGAATCATTGAATTTTTTTAAATGATCATTTATTTGTTTGGCTTCTAGGTATCTTGAGACCCACTTTTATCAACAAAACTAGGAAGCCTTTTCATAAAGTAGAATTCTAATAAAATCATCAAAGAACCATACCTAAGTTGATAACTGTCACTTCCTTTTGTTATGGTGATATTCTTCATTAGTTGTTCTTGAAGAACCTCTCATGGGTTGAATTCTTTTCCTTGTGCCACCATCTAATATTCTGCGTATCAACATGCTTGTAGCAGACCCTTCTCAATTTGTATTTTAATATATATTATTGTAATGCCCCTCGCTTTTGGCTTGTGATAGATGTTATTTTCATATTTCCTATGACAGTTCTAGTATAGTTGATAATCTTATATTGCATATTTATAGTTTCGAGACATTTGGACTAGTATGTTATGGTTTATGTTCTCCTTGATCACGATGGAAATATTTGATGATTATAGATTAATGTTATTCTGGGTTTAATGTGTTATTTGATCCTGATTATGATGCATTACTGGTAATGGATGTAGTTATTTAATGATGTGTTTACATGAATGGAACAGTGTCGCATTACTTGTCTCTGAGTACCCTGCCACACTGCGACTTCGATTCATTGTGTCTATGACTACATGTTTATATATGTATATATGTACAACCTTGTTGTTTATTGCAGGATGCAGGTACCGGGCATCAACTCCACCTGAACTACTAGGTCTGAGCGTGCCCTAGCCAATGGAGTTGTTGATTGGAGTTAGCATAAGGTTCCCTACTCAGTCAACATCCTCAAAGAGGATGAGTTCTCAGTATTGTATCCTGTCGTCACCGTCAGTTGGACTCTTTGTCATTATTTTGTCGTCATGTCCTGTGGCTTTACATGGGGTTAGGTATCATCCAGTAAGTTGGGTTTATCCAATTTAAAGTGCTGATTTAAGCCTGGTTAGTACTTCATTAAAAATAAGGTTAAAATTAAGCTAATGTTAAATAAACATTTGCTAGGGAGATTATGTGTTGTTATTAATTATAAATGATTTAATTGTTTGATAATTGGTAAAATTAACATGAATTAGTAAATAAATAAATAAATTAGATAAATGATTAAATGAAATAATAAATTGCAAGTTGTAAGCGAATAAAATTAAAAAGAAAACAAATACATAAATAAAGATGAATAAACAATTATAATTTTGATAAAATAAATTGATACTAATAAAGATAATATTTTAAGGTTAAAAAAAATAATAGGGTTGTCGCCTTGTATCATGCATTCAGTATTTTGGGGATGGGCAAATTTAATGCCGTGTGCCGTCATTCGCAAATTGGGGCTTTGGGAATTCCTTGGTATAGTGAAATTTTGAATCTCACGAGAATGTGGGTTGTTGGGAAGAGAAGTAGGTCTTCTGTATGCATTCGAGGAGTGGAATCCTTATTTTTGGAGAAAGTGGGTTGTTGGGAAGAGAGGATGTCTCCTGCATTTATTCGAGGAGTTGAGTCCTGGTTTGAGGAGGAAGAACAGAGAAAAATTAGTGGCAAGAACTGGGAAGGGGCTGAGGAGTTTTGGAGGAGGCAGTTTTGGGAGAGCCGAGGGAGTGATTCTGGCACCAAATCTGCAAGGCAGCCAAGCATTCAATCTAGGTTCCACCTTCTTTTAGATTTTATTTCTAAATTTTGAAACTAAATGTTGTGTTCATGCCTTGATTGTCTTCCAGTTGATTGTTGTGTTTGAGTCTCCTGTAATCGTTGAGTTTATTGTGTGTATCCTGCAATCTCATATTTGCCTTCCCCATGTTGAACATTTTGTTTCTTATTCTAATTTACATTGCACTTACTGTTATCTCAAAGCTCTTTGAATATTGAATCGGTTACCCTAAATTTGATACCCTTTAGAGTAATTGCTTTCTTCCCTGGAATGAACTTTCCCTCTCTGACTGATAAATATGGTTGTTCCAACTTAAAATGCCCATCTGATATTTGTACTCTATGGTAATCAACTTAAGATCTGATGATAACCCAATAAATCAACCTTTGCCCTTCATGCATTGCTTTGTAAATTTTGCATGATGTTAACATTTACTTGGCATAGGAAAATCTTTTCTGAGCATCAATTAAAGTGCAAGTCTATGTTTTAGATTTTATCTTAATATAGCATCATCAGTAGTCTCTTTAAAATAACATCTCAGAAAATAGTAGGAACCTCTTATTGTAGATTATGAATTGTGCTAGCTGTACAGCCCTAGTTATATCACACATTTTCTTCCCTGCGTAGTAAACTATATTCAATCCCACCACTGCCAGTTTTGTAGAAAATAGTATGCAGTTCTAGGTGTTCCAAAATCAATTAAGGAAGTTAGGATTCCACATTTCTCATGCATGTCTATCAAGGCACTGGTAACTTCCATATCTGACAAAACTCCTCAATCATTTATGCATTGATGGGTGTCTTGCCACTTGTGCCTGAAAGTCTCTAAGGCCTTTTCATGGATTCATTTTGTGCATCCCGCAATCATTACATTCCCTGAGATTACATTTTTTTGTTTGAGGCGGCGTGAGTGTTACGTGACCTCCTTTAGTTTTTTTTTTATCCTGAATTCTAACGTATCTGTGTTGAATCCATTTTGGACCTATGATACCGATTGGCCTAAAAAAGACTTAATCTTTATTCTTAGCAGCCAAGGAATGTGCCTTTTTAATTATCTCCTTGATTAGTTCTTTTTCCGTATACCTGTTCAGAATGCAAAGTTGTTTTGATTCCTTAAAAGGCATTGGGAATTTGGATTTAACCTTCTTTCCTTGTCTGAAACACATCCTCTCAAAATAGAAATGAATCTTAACTATTCTTATTCTTGGTTTTTCTTTACCTCAGCTTTTTAGGCGGTGACTAACTGGAGCGTTACCTTGTCATCTTTCTCTCCATCAGCAATTTGGTTGACACTTCAAACACCTTATTAGCATGTTTGGTTTCCACCTTCTAGGTGTCTTCATTGAAATTCAAACAAGAATATGATTAGAAATATTATAAGGAGGCATTAGAAATATAATAATATTGTTATTTGATTTAAAAATAGCATTCTGAATTAGTTTCCTTTCTCAACTAGTGATGGATAGTTAATTGTTTAACAGTTAAGCTATGGATAACTATAAGATTAGATTGCTTTTGAATTGAAAGTAGAATGAAAGAAATGTTTTATTTCAACTTTGATCTTACATTTTTTTTTGGGTAATGAAAGGTAGCACCTATGCTATGGCTTAATGGTCATTAGGCTAGTATATTGCTTAGAAGAATAGTTATATTGTCCAAATATGCATTTTCCTTCAAGACTATATGTTGGCATGATTATGCAATACGACTTTGGAAATATATGATATCACTTAAATGGTGGAATTGTTTTAATGATTAATGATTGTAGATTGATATCACCAAATTGTCTTCCACATAAATTGTAATCTTAGAAGGATTTGTATTAGTAAATTACAATAGGAAATAGTTGTAAAGCATACCTCTATGAGCTATTTTTCCACTGTCAATCGATTAGCTCATATAAAATGCCGCCAAAATTAATTTTGATTGTATTTAAATATTTTTTGCTGCAAAATATAATTGACTTTGTCATGTGAAAGAAGAGATTGTGAGCAAACTGTTAATATTTATATAGGATTATGATCATATGTATTTTAGGTTTCATATGAATTACTCATAATTAAGTAGATCATAGTATTTAAAGGTAATATTGAATAGTTAACTGTTATACAGAGGGGAAATTAAATGATTAGGTTAAAATGGGAAAACTAGTGTTTACCTTTTAAAACAAAAATTAGCACTATTGTGGTAAATTGTTGTTTCACTATAGAAGGAATGATGTTGTGTAAAGTAATTAGGGATGTTTCTTTTTACTTTTAAGTTAAATATGTTATTAGGTAATTTGAGAGTTTTTACATGCTTATAAAATAAATAGGATCCCTCATATTTATTATTTAGGGTTGAATTTAAACTGCATTATAACTAATTAATTAACTTGTTTTATAAAGAAAACAACTAGTGGTTTATATATATATTTGTATCTTTAAAATTTAATTAAATAATTGTTTTAATAAATATTTACATGTAGTTATTTTTAATGTAATTGTAGATTTATTCTTAATAAGAATACAATCAATGATACACTATGTTTTAATATTAATATACTAGTTTTCTTTGCAAATTAATTATAGAATAATGTTATTATTAATTTTAGGGTTGGGATTTAAATTACAAGTAGATATTTACCCAATTTACATTATAGGTATTATAGTTTTATAACTATTCATTTTGATATGTAATTATATCTATATCCTCGTATTTTATTTAAATCTAAGACAATATTAAGGAGGCCTCAAACTGGATAACAAAGTTTATGCTTTAGAAATTAAATATTCTTTTATAATAAGAAGAAGTATATTTATATTGTGTTTATATCTTTTAGAATGTAACTGAATATATATATTTAGCCAATAATCTTATGTAATCTGTTGATTTATTCTAAATTAAAAATGAATTACAAATTATGTTTGAATTTGATAATGTTAATTTATTTAATTGACATTATTAATTGAAATCTAATATAGTCAATTAGTGTTTAAAATAAACATAAATTATTTATAAAATGGCTTCTTGTTGAGTACAATTTGCTTACATAACAAGGTTATGAAACTTGATTTGTGGAAAGTGAAGTAGATATGTCATCATGGTCCCTATGTTATTACATCTACTTGAATGGTTAGTTCTAGAGGCATAGGATGGTTATGTCTTGACTTCATCCATTGGATTGATAAATGTATTTCTTTGGGGATATATTGTTGTCCATTTGGTTGTATTTGTCTTGTATCTAGTTTTGTGGTGAGTTATGGAATGGGGAGACATGGAAATCATAGAGATGTAATGAATATGTGTTGTAATGGACAACGGTTTAGGAGTTCTGCCCTTATGATTATGTTTGAGGGTCAACACCTTGCATTGTTATATATGCATGATATAAGGATAATTGTTATGCAAGATGGTTAAGGCCTTGCATGGTTCATGTATCCTCATTGTCATGATGATGTTTGCTATGCTTGTTGAGTAGGGTCTTCTAGTTGTAGGTAGGGGAGTGGCTTCCAATGTGGGGCCGGTGCCAAAGTGGCTAGCCAGGGTAACCCATTGGGAGTTTGTAATCAAGTGATAACCTAATAATAAATCTAGGGGTTGGGTAGTTTTCACACTAACATGATAATTAGATTCCTCACTCATGCCTGTAGTGCTAGTTCAAACTAAGGATGAGATGAGAAGGCCTGGTTGGCAAGTTCGACCTCCTCGTCTCCATGAGAGGACCTGTCGGCTCCACATGTGTCACCCTATGGGGCCGGTGCCTAGAGAGAGGCTGCTAGGGTAACCATAGATGGGGGCAGGCTTCTGGTGGTAGATAGTCTAGGTAACCCATGCTAGGACCATGCGATGACACTCTCCTTACTGCAGCCTAGCATTCCCTAGTTGTACTCTCCCCATTTGTTAGGTGTTTGCCTCTGGAAGTACTGTTGTGTTGTTTGTGATATTGACTTGTGATGTTGGAGTCATGTGTTGTCTTATAGTCTACTGTCTACCTGACTGTATGTTGTAGTGGGGACCTTATGTTAACTCCTAGCTCAGGGGGTGGACCTCAGGGTTCCACATGGTTGGGTGGAAGAGCTTTATCCATTGGTTTTTCCCTTGCCATTGTTTGTGAGCGAGGAGGATATATCTTGTGTATCAGACATCAGATCTTGTACTTGTTTATGAAGACAGATATTATGCTCATGTACTAGCCTGTGTATCAATTGATTCATAATGTATGTATTCAGATGTAATCAAGATAATGATAATATAAACTACATAATGATGAACTCATATGTATAGACTTTTGAATATGTACATGTAATCTTGATCAAGTTGATTATCTAACTAATGTCATGAAATGGAGATGTATATGTATAATCATTAGTGCAATAGATTTAGAATTATCTGCTGATGTTAGTTAATAATGTATGTTAAATTATGTTGATTAAATTGTCAAGTGATGCAACCATGGAACCTTAGAAGACAAGTTGTTAGTCTAATGATGTGTATTGATTTGTTAAACATTACTTTGTTATCTTATACAAAAAAAAAAATTATGCATTGCATAGCATAGATGTGTTGTTCTCTAAGGTGTTCATTGCGGGGCATTACAATTATAAGTGATGACTAAAGTGGCATATCTCATGGGAGTGTTTTTTATTTTGTCTATTACTAAATTTCTTCCATGTAGTGTGGCCCTCGTTAACTTTATAGCCTTTTGATTGTTGGGTGAAAGCAAGAAGTTGGGTCCATGAAGTGGGGAAGTTTCAACCCAAAAAAAATCGTAAGAAACGCATACGCGTTATTGAAAAAATGCGTACACGTCACTTAAAAAATGTGTACACACTTAGCTACGGGTACCCGAGGCTAAATCAAAATAGGTATACATTGTGGTTCTTGTATGTGACAAAAAATGCATACATGTTATAAAATGCGTACGTGTTATAAAATGCATACCCGTTATAACACATACGCGTTTTAAAATGTGTATGTATTTTTAAAAAGTATTTAATTTTTTAAATAAATGACTATCATTTCATTTTTTCCAGTGAGCTTGTAGGAGAGGAACAACAACAGAGCAATTCGGGTACGCATTTTTGATGCCATTTACAAGCACAAATTTTATTGCCACCTCCTCCCGTCGATGCAACTGACCTCCGCAACCTCCAGGTTGGTTAAACTTTTCATTTTTTGGTCTTATATGTTGCATTTTTTACTTGTAATTGTAGTTTACTGTTTGTTATTTTTGTTTGTAATTAGTTTGTTTAATTTATAGTTTTTAAATTGTATTTGCAAAAAAAATCATCACACAAACGAGAAACTATAAATTCAAAATTGAAATCAACAAAACCTAGATTAAAATTCAAAATTTAACTAATTTAATCAAGTAAATCACATAAAACCTAGTGTTACAAATCAAAACCCTAAACCCTAGGTTCCAAAAAGCTTGCACCTAAAAACTAAAACCCTTAATGCTTAAGCTTTGGACCTAAACCCTAAAATCTAAACCTAAAACCCTTAACCCTAGGACTAAAACCCTAAAACCTAAACCTAAAACCCTGAACCGTAAAACCTAAACCTAAAACCCTGAATCGTAAACCCTAAAACTTAAACCACAAAACCTAAAACTAAAACCCTAAACCACAAGATTCATGCTTAGTTGTTTCACTAAATGATGAATATAATTGACAAGGGTCTTTGATATGTTGATGTTTAGCTTTGAGAAATGTGATCTATTAGTCTAAATTGAAGGCTATTTGTTGAATGTCTACTAAATATACTCTAATATAGAACAAATTCATAGGTAGGTATAGAATCAAAACTATTCAAACTAACTTCCTACTTTCACAAACTTATCCTATGCTCAAAACTATAGAATCAAATTAACTATCAACATGCCAACTCCTAAGAAAGACCAAGAACAGAGCAATAAGTGGTGAAGAGAAATCCAACTACCAACTAGGTTGACCATAAGTGTTCAAACATTGAAAATAACCCATGAACTTGAAACATAGGACCATGGTAGGTGAGATGAGTACTAGATAGAAGGGTAGATAAATATTCAAAAGCTATTTGAATAATAACCATCCACATGGAGAATAAGAGCATCAACAACCAACGTACATGCCATAAATATGCCAAACACACTAATATGATGAGAAAATACCTTGGACAGATAAAACAAACTTACTTGTTGTAGAAAGGAAAGATCACCACAAAGGGAGAAACAAGGTTGGAAAGCATTGTAAAGTTCTTATAAAATTAGCTTATAGGAAAAATAAGTGATGAGTGGTTCCAACACAAAATGGGGAGGAATGATGTTGCAAATAAGGTACTCCACAATAGGAGGAAGAGGCAAGGACCACAAAACAATATCAAAAAACACCATAAAAGGAAGACATCACAATTATTTGACTTTTGGCATTCAACCAAGATAAAATAAGCCCTAGAACATACAACTAAGTCAACATAGAGATAACATATCAAGTAGAAGCAATGGAATCAGTCAAAGATTTAGGAGTAGGCCCATAGAACTCAATTGGACAAAGGATAGGTTTAGGATGGAATACAAATCACAAAATAAATCAATGCACTTGTTATCATTTTACCTAGATAACAATTAGGAATGAAATACAAAGGAACCATAAATTTATGACAAAAAAGGAACCAATTCACCCTCTTTCCTCCATTGTTGCATTTTCCTGGATGAGAGAGAAAGGATGATCATGTTAAAATTATTGCATATTCCTATGCTCAAACTAACTTCTACCCTTCTGCTTGCCTGATCCAAATTGCTTTGCTATGCTCCTTCTATTAGCTAGGGGACAACTAATATTTATAAATATATTTACTAGGTTGTTGTATGATTAAAGCCATGAGGAAACTTTTCCTTAACTAACCCTCTAATAGAAAACAAGATCAAAGACAATGAATAAGTCCTAGGTAAAGGGGGGTTCACTTGGCTGAATTTGAATTTCTAAATTTGATGTTGGGTGGAACAATGTTACGCTCGTGAGGTCAACCTTCTGAGCATGGACCAAAACTATGATAAAAGACAAGCTAGATCATAATAGACAATGATAACCTAGGAATTAGTGTATGGATGGACATGATAATCATACAAATAGGTTGAATGTATTGTGCTAATCATGTATTAAACTTTATAAAATGTTTACTTGACATGTTCAATATCTAGGTTCCAGGTCTAACTCTTTGGATTGATATAAATGTTCAATATAGAAAAATGTGTGTTTTAATTTCCGTCCAAGACATTTTGAAAGTGATTAGAAAATAATATGGGATGAAGGCGAGGCTCAAATTATTTGTATTTTCTATGACATAAATTAGTCTAAATTTTCATTAGATGCATTTTTTAATGTTTTAAATTGAATGTGTCTTCAAATGACATGTATTTTGAATTTGCCCACGTTCAATGTGATTTTTAGTTCAAATTGTGTACATTATTTAATTAGTTTGTTGATATATATTTTTTTATTGTTTAACATGCAGTTGCCCTTTCATCACATGGATCCAAATATAGTTGTAGCTGATGAGTTTTCCATAAAGGATTTCATACATATTGACCATCCCAAAAACCCCTTACGTGGACCATCACCTCCACATAATGTATCACCACCACATAACCCCACACCTCCACCCTCTCCACCTCCTAACCCACCACCTCCTAACCCCCCACATCCACAAATTGATCAAAATCAATTAAGAGAGAGCATAAATGCAAACCTAAATGTCATTCAAGAAAATATAAATTTGATAGAAAATGAGCCCAACCTTCCCCCCCATGTAGCATGATTTGTATCTTCGATGCAAATTGTTGTCGACTCTGTTCGATCCATCGATGCGGACCTCATTAGTTTCCATTGATGGAGAGAAGAGAGAAGACAATTTTATGCAGATGGGTTGTCTTATAAACAAATCCATGACCTTCATATCACCAAAGAAGTAATTTGTGCACATTTCTTTAATCCCAATACAAACGAACCAATTCCATCCACTAAAAAATGACTTTCAATTAAATGGTGTAGGCACGAATAGATAGCTATACATTTTTGGGACAGATAGTGGATGGTCTTTGATACTCCACCACATGGCAATTGTGAGGTGCCCCTTTATTTTTTGAGAAATTTATGGGTTGAGTTTGAGTTGGGTCAAAAAGCCAACTATTTTGATATGAGGTCATTTCAGGGAGTTGGTCATGGCATGCCCCAAAATAGATTAGGAGCATGTGTTGATCCTCAGCAATGTGCTCTGATTCCACTGATTGTTGGTCCTCTAGCTCTTAGTATTCCTACTACATATCAGCAGCAGACGATATTGTCCACATTAGGAGCATTGAGTTCTCTCTCAGGAGATCTCATTCATCAGACTACCCACGT
The DNA here is from genome assembly GCA_027924645.1 of Cunninghamia lanceolata. NCBI lineage: Eukaryota > Viridiplantae > Streptophyta > Pinopsida > Cupressales > Cupressaceae > Cunninghamia > Cunninghamia lanceolata. Next base: position 274,953 of record BSBN01000374.1, on the reverse strand, counting down.
GGCAACTGAAGTGGGCGATAAAGAGCATAGAGGTTCATCCTATGGGCATACTTAGGCATCCACTGCAGGTCCACTTATATCTATGACAGAATCATTTATGGACTTACTATATGCTGACAATCATCCAACATAGGTATGTACATCTTTTGAAAGGCATGTATTTTAATTTGTTTGAAATGTGCAAAATTCATGTAAATAATATTAAACTAAATTATATATATAATATAATATTAATTTTCAAGAAGTGTTCGGTGTAGATGCATGATTAGAGGAGGCCAGCTTCTCAATATGATCGTGTTTATTTTTCAAGAGTTGTAGAAATGGGCACACCTTATGTTCAGGTAAACCAATATATATTTTAATTTATGTCCATATCTAATTTAATTTGAATTTGTACACGTGTGAAATTATGGTATTGTGTATCTATGCAGGTAAGTCATGTGATACCCATGACCGACCAACCACAAGGTGTGGTGAGCGCTCCTAAGTCACCATCAGCTTTTATGCATGGGCCATCTCAAGTGCGTACTTTCAAAATTTATTTAAGTTTGAAATTTACATGTGCTTTAAAAACTCACTACATGTACTATGATTATTTTTATGCAGGATGCTAGCAATATCCCTATAGGTGGTAGGCAGGCTTCTGATCATGGTCATGACCATGAGTCCATCTCATTCGAGGTCCTAAACTATACTAAATCTCCTATACAATTTTTAGGTCTTTTAAATATAAATATAAATTCAATTAAAATCATTTTTTATCATTAATATTTTCTAACCTATTGTTTGCTTTATTTGAATATCCTGGAATTAGTAGCTCAATCATTTGGTCCTCAATCAATAGTTATACCACATATTGAACAAAATGTGCCAGTAATTTCACATGATCAAATGGTAATTTATGCATATATACTTAAAATCATTTTTACTATATTTACTATATTTAATTAAAATCAAATTTTTATCGAGATAATATTAATTCTAATCTATATTGTTTTCTTTATTTGATGACTATCTTCAATTAAAATCATTTTTTATCATATAATAGGTTCTAACCTATTGTTTTCTTTATTTGAATATACAGGAATTAGCATCTCAATCAGTTGGATCTGATAGACTTGATTTTACCGATCAGCCTGATGGACTTTAGATAGTTTTATTTATATGTGTGCCACTTGACATATATACATTTTGAACATGTTATTTCATAGACCATTTCACATACATTATATATACATTATGATCATGTTTGTGTTTATGAATGTGTTCACATACATACATGTTATGTTCATTTTCAAGTAATATGCACTATAAATTCTTATCTAGAATCAAATTGCATATATATTTACATGTCATTGTTAAATGAAGTTTAGATGTCTTAATTTAATACTTTAGATAAACTTTTTAGATAACTTATGCACTATAAATATTTAGATGTCTTATGCACTATTAATATTTTATCTAATTTTCAAGTAATATGCACTATAAATTCTTATATAGAATCAAATTGCTTATATATATTTTAAACATGCCATTGTTGAATGAAGTTTAGATGTCTTAAAATGATTAACTTTCAAATTTCAATAAAATCACAAGGTTAGGTGACAACTTAATACATTCCTTATAGTTTAGATCATATTCATAATAAAGTAAGGGCAAGTAATTTTAACTATCAATCACTAAACAAAAATCTATGTAATTGCAACAATCATTAAATGTATCCAAAAGATGCATTCATTAACAAGGTTCTACAAACCATATAATAGGTCCTTAAGCAAATTCTTAGTCTTGTAGACACTATAACATCACATATTTCAATTTCAAAAGAACCTTAAAAGGAACAAGGAGTTTATAACAGGACTAACATTTTATCCATTCAATCCAATAATGAAGCATATGAGTCTTGATAGCTAAATCATTTTTTATCATATTTAACCTATTCTCCAATTAAGATAAACACTTTATCAAGTAATATAAAGTAAGGGCAAGTAATTTTAACTATTAATCACTAAACAAAAATCTATGCAATTTCAACAATCATTAAATGTATCCAAAAGATGCATTCATTAACAAGGTTCTACAAACCATATAATAGGCCCTTAAGCAAATTATTAGTCTTGCAGACACTATAACATCATATATTTTAATTGCAAAAGAACCTTAAAAGGAACAAGTCCAGTTTATAAAAGGACAAACATTTTATCCATTCAATTCAGTAATGAAGCATATGAGTCTTGATAGCTAAATCATTTTTTATCATATTGAACCTATTCTCCAATTAAGCTAAACACTTTATCAAGTAATATAAAGTAAGGGCAAGTAATTTTAACTATTAATCAGTAAACAAAAATCTATGTAATTTCAACAATCATTAAATGTATCAAAAAGATGCATTTATTAACAAGGTTTTACAAACCATATAATAGGCTCTTAAGCAAATTCTTAGTGTAGTGCCCCTCACCTTGCCTTCTGTTAGACTGATAGTTTGCATAGTAGGATTGGACATTATTTTAGATTGTTTGATGATGGATTCTTAGATATTATGTTAATTGATTATGGACCTATTGATGTGATGATAGTGGATAATGTTGAATTCTGGTGTTTCATGCTTTACAGTTTGATAAATATATTAGATGTTGTGGATTAATGTCATTCTATGTTTAACATGGTTAGGATGCTCTAATCTTAACTGTTATATTAGATCATGAGATAATTGATTGTTCTATGTTGTTGATAAGCAACCAGAAATTATGTTCAATATAGTATTTGTTTATATGCGTACGTGAATGGAACAACGTTGCATTACTCTATTCGAGTACCTTGCCACACTATGATTTCCATTCACTGTATGAATGCATGCAGATATATATACATTCTTATGTTTGACCATGTGGTTTCTGTAGGTTGCAGGTACCAGGCACCAACTCCACCTTATTTACCAGGTCTGAGCATGCCTTCACCAATGGAATGGTTGAATGGAGTTAACATGGGGTCCCTTTTCATTGTTGTCTGCTTGTCCGTTTACCTTCGTGGTCATTGTCTTGTCATTTGATCATGATTATTGGTCAGGTAATGTCCCTCCATGAGGTCTAACTAGGCTAGGAAGCATCTAAGTGTGAGTGGTAAAATCGTTGCATTAAAATAAAACTCTTAGATTGAGAATATAATGTTGATAAATGAATATAATTGTTGTAATATAAATTACAGTTATATGGGAAATAAATTTGATAAATAATAGTTTATAAAAAATTTTGAGTTGTTTCACATAATAATAATTCACAATGAATATTAAATAAATAAAACTAGTTGTAAGTTAAATTGTAATTTGTAATATTACGATTTAATAAATAAAATAAATTACATTATAGTTAGTAAAATTAAAGGTAGTTTGTAATGTTACAATTTAAACAATCAAATAATAAGGAGTTGGTTGTAAATATATTAAATCTCATTAGGATTAAATATATAAACTAATACAATTATAAATTTTAGAAATGAACTCACTTGAAACATTAAAAAAAGTAATAAAAATATTATTGTGCGAGGTTGGAGGGCATTGGATCATGTGCAGATCCCTACGAAGGTGGAAGGAGGTTTTGTATGAAATAGGAATATTGCAGTACGAGACGGGGGATGAAAAGGAGGAAGAAGGATTGAGGAGGAAGATTGCAGGATTGAGGTTTTATAGAAGAAGAATTGATTTCGGCATTGAATCCAAGCTCTCGGATATAGGTTCTAATATCTTCTATATTCTATCTATGTTTTATTTAGATTGAATGATGGAAATTTGTTTTTCTTTACATCTCCAAAATGCATTTGCTTAGAAATTTCTAGAGCCTCTTTGATAATCCATTTTATACCTACCCTACAACCATTACATTTCAAGTATTTATTTTTGCTTTACGTTTCAAGAGATAGCCTGTCTGAGGCAGCAGTTAAACCCCACCACTCCTGCCCTTTTATCCATAGGTGTTTGATATACTTAAAGCCTAATTCCATTGCGATTTGTAGAAAATGCATACATACTGTCAGCACAGATTTAACAGGGATATCAATGATAAAGTTTAGGGTGTATTTTACATGGCCAACGCAGCCAAGAAGGTCAATCATGCACACATAACATTCAGCTGTAGATGAAAACTTAATAAGGGTTATGGATGTCATTGAAGTGTGGTCAGCACTCATCCACCGATAGAAAGGCCAAAGAATCCGGACCGATAAAACTTGCAGGTCTGATCTATAGTCTAGCCTATGCTATATAAATTCCAGAGTGCCGGAGTATCCACGCCATAATAGCAGGACCCATGATAAGTGGTTGTCGCAAAATGACGACGATTCCTTATTTGATGCTATAAATATCTCAATAAATGGACCGACTGATATTAAATCTTATTAATCTATTTTCAATGAAGCCTGGTGTATAGTTAGACAGCACCTTAGCGTGAGTCTTCTTAGGGCTCGATCTACTTGCCACTTTAATCTTTGAGAACTTGTTGAAGCTCCTTCATAAATCTGTGATCCATTATTTCCCCATACTCAAACTTCTCTTAAACGATATATTTTCTGTGATGGCAATCATAACTTAATTCCTTTATAAAATATTAATATCTCAGATGCCGCTGGAAATAGATTATGCAAAATCTTCACCTCCTAAGCAACATCTCTCTTAGCATCCTATCAAACAGCTCACATTTAGTATAAACATCTAGCATGGCACTTATAACTATAATATCTGATAAAAAAAGAAAATCCTTGCTATTATGATGTGCGGATGTCCATGCCTGGTTCCATAGCACCCATTTGGGCACAAACTGGCAGTATGACAGCAAAGGTGAATTGATCGCATATAACTCATGCTTCATGCATTAGACGAAACCAGGAAAACACCTCCACAACTTATCCATGCCTTCGTAAGCCGCAATCAACACATTCCATGAGAATGGCGTCTCATCTTTCCATGTCATAAAAGAACTTTGCAACCATCCATCAAGCTGCCAAACTTGATATAGATGTTGAGAAGCGTATTTTGAAAAAATAATAAGCTGTCAGGACACATCTCCTGTTGATAATAAGAGAGTTGATTTGTTTACCTTGTGAAATCGCATTTTTGATGACACAGGTGTTTAATACATGAAGGTATGATGAGAACTCTTTGGGAGTTTAGTTTGATGTAAGTAGACTGTACAGTACCGCTTTCAACCATTTCTCTAAAGAATTGACCACCATATTTAGATATGCCATCGATGGGATGGGAGTGTCATTATTAGAAGCGGGCCAAATGTGCATTGTGATTCAATTCTTAACAAAGGATCAGTGTCGTACTCTTTCTCCTGTACCGGCTATGAAGGCCATTTATTCTCTTATATATTAGGGATGGCATCACCTTTAAAGATTTTCACTTTACAATGCTGAAACTTAACTGTATCTCATCCATTCCTAGCTGATAGTAAGACCAAATTTACTTGTCCTCCGTGCAACGTAACTTCCTTGACAAAATTCATTTCTACTCGAGCATGATCTTCTCTATTACATTTTATGAATTTTGTGATGATGAAAATTGTATACTATGTCTTTTTAATGTAATTTCATTTCAGAATGGGTATCAAGGCTGAATTTGACAATTTTGTAGCTGTATTAAGACATTTTAACTGTAAAATATAAATTTTTAAAAAAGGACTGTATTATATGAAAGTAGAGATTTTGATTAACCTATCAAAATTTATATAGGATTATGATGGTATATATTTTTAGGTTTAACATAAATTACTTACATTAAGTGGATTATAGTATTTTTTTTTTAAAAACACTATTGAATAGATAACTGCCTTATATTAAGAAAATATAGACATAATAACAAACCAGCATTATTTGGATGATTGTTCAAGAATTTATGGAATTTATTATTATTATTATTATTATTATTATTATTATTATTATCATTTCCAAGTTGTTTGTGAGGGCATGGCAGAAAATATAACGAAAATGGAATAACATATGGGACTATTAGATTTATAGGTGTAATTATACAAATTTTGTATTGGTTTTCTAAATCAAGTATAAGTATTAACCTCTAAGTTAATTTATCAATTATTATATTTCAAATTGCTATGATATTTGTATGAAGTTTTATTAATTGCAAATAAATTAAATAGGTTCTTTATTACTTTTATTAACATTTGGAATTTAGATTAGTAAACAATATGTTGCAATTTAATTTGTTATAAATTAAATTGTGTTTGATGGTTCACGAGTCGTTACAGGATTAGGTGGTTGAGAGTTAGGTTACCAAAGGCATAGGATAAAATAGTTTGTTTCAAGTAAAGTGTCATCATGTGCCTTGGATTTATGACATCTTCAGTCACCTATTGTTCTAATTATGTATGGGATAAAAAGGTCATGTGAAAGATGAATGTATTTTCCTGTGGATGTAATGCTGTCCATTCAAACCTATTTGTTTTGTATTGAGTGTTGTGAAATGGGGAGACATGGAAACCCTAAGGAGGTAATAAATCTATGATATTATGGACAATGGTTTAGGAGTTCTACCCTTACAAATATGTTTTGAAATGCAAGAGGGAAAATGTCTTGCAAAGAGCATGTATATTTATGATTTGATATGTCCTTGCTTGATGATTGGGCTTCCTAGGTGCAGATAGGGGAGTGGCTTCCAATGTGGGGGTCGGTGCCCCAAAGTGGCAGCCAGGGTAACCCATTGGAAGTTGGTAAAAAGTGATAACCTAAAATGAACTAAGGGGAAAAGGGTAGTTACCACATTAACAAGATAATTAGATCTCCTCACTCATGCATGTAGTGCTAGTACAGACTAAGGATGAGATGAGAAGGCCTGGTCGGCATAATCGACTTCCTTGTCCTCACGAAAGGAAGGTTGATTCTGCATGTGTCACCCTATGGGGCCGGTGTCTAACGAAAGACTGCCAGGGTAACCATAGATGGGGGCTGGTGTCTAGTGGAAAACTATCTGGGTAACCCATGTTAGGACCATGCGATGACACTCTCCCTACTATAGCCTAGCATTTTCTGGTTGGTCTCTCCCCATTTGTCATGTGTTGCCTCTGGAACTGGTGTTGTGTTGTTTGTGATATTGTCATGTGATGTATTGGAGTCTTGGATATTCTTTGTTCATGATAGTCCTTTGCCTACCTGACTGTTGTTGTATTGGGACCTCATGTTAACTCCTAGCTCGGGGGGTGGACCTTAGGGTTCCACATGGTCGGGTGGTAGAGCTTTTATATACATTGGTTATCCTTTGTCGATGTTCTTGTGTAGAGAAGATATATCTCAATTTTCACACAATTGATCTTGTACCAGTTTGAGGAAGATGAATATGTATAGTCTTGTACTAGTCTTGTGTACCAGTTCATTCATAATGTATATAATCTGATGTAGTCAGAAGCTGATAATGTAATAATGCAATGATGTACTCATGTAAAAGGGAAACATTACAATTGTATATTTGATCATGTTGATTATTTTATCTGATGACATGAAATGAAGATGTATATGTTTATTCAAATTATGCATTACTTTTAGAATGAGTTACTAATGTTAGTTAGTAATGTATGTTAAATCATGTTAATTGATTTGTTAAGTAATGCAACCTTGAAACCTTAGAGAACAAATTGTTAGTTTTAAATGATGTGTTTAGATATGTTTCAATGCTTTGTTTCCTTAAAAAAAAATCATGTTTCATATAGCATAAATGTGAAGTTCTCTAAGGTGTTCATGGTGGGGTGTTACACCTGGTATCAGAGCCAAGTTTCTAACACTGGGTACTCTAGTTTTATATTAGCCCATTAAGCTGTACTAGTTGCTTAAACTCTAAAGATTATAGTCATTCGTAGTCCTTGCCTAGCAACCTGAAGTTGTTCTTGGGTGGTGTTGTCTAGGAAGATGCCTAGAGTTGGAGGTCGAGGATGTGGACAAGGTAGGGGAGGTGGGAGAGGTGGTGACAATAGCCCTCCTCCTAGTTCCCCTCATGAGAGTGCTCAGGAAGGCAGAGGCGAGAATCAGGAGAATCAGGGTTAGCCAGAGGGAGCTCAGCTACGTTAGCTACTTGAGGAGGTCCTTGCTCATCTAGGTCCTAGGTAGGAGATTGATTAGCCAGAAGTGAGAGAAAGAGAACGATCTCCAAGAAGGAGAGAAATGACAGCTGAGTAGGAAGTTATTCTTACAGGCCACATGAGAGACCTTACGAGAGCACGTCCTCCCACTTTTGACGATTCTAGTAGTGGTATGGAAGCTGAGACATGGCTAATTGATTTGGAGAGGTGTTTTTCCATGCATCCGTATGGTAGCAACACCAAGGAGAGATGTACCATCATGCATCTCAGAGGTTTCACCTCTACATGGTGGCGTCTAGAGGAACAAAAGTTACATCTAGATATTGGCACAGTATCTTGGGAGCTATTTCTAGAAAAGTTCAGATCTTGATTCTTATCAGACCACTGGAAGCAACGACAAGTAGATGAGTTCCATGGGTTGAGACAGATGGCCATGACAGTGGAACAGTATGAGGAAAAGTTTTATGAACTCAAGCAATATGCAAGCATTGGTAACGATGAGGCCATGTTAGTTCAGCATTTCATTAGAGGTCTGAATGCACACATCAGTGGAGGAGTTCATGTCTTCGAGCCAAAGACCATGGAGGTAGCAGTTGAGAAGGCATGACTGGTAGAGGAGAACTTGACCATGGCCCTAGGGGGTCATACATGTGTGCAGATCAGTAGTGCATCTTGAGCAGGTTCTAGGTTCTGAGGTGGTCAGACTTAGACAGTAGGTAACTCAAGGAGTCATCATGTACCTTCTAAGAGTGGACAATAGCATCAATTTTCTCAGATAAAACCAAAACATTCTCAGTCTTTGTAGAGTTTAATAGATTTCAGTCTAAGAAAGATTGGAGTTGGCTATGAAATAAACATTATCGTCCTGATTAGCCAACTTAGAGCATGAAGTCTATAGCTAGTAGGGGAAGCTTTTGACAATCTAATGTTCCTGTAAGCGGTGGAGGATTTAGTAGGGGAACAAGATGTTTCTCTTGCGGCCAGCAGGGCCATATTGCTAGGTAGTGTCCGCGAAAGAATACTATAGGATTTGGACAGAGGCCCGCAGCTTAAGAGCCAACTATGGGAGATGCAGGTAGGTCACATAGGGTGTTTGCGGTGGTAGATAATCACCAAGTAGAGCATCAAGGCATTGTTGTGGAGACTACAGGTGTCTTGCAAGGTATTAGTATTTCTATTCTTTTCGACTCTGGTGCTTTAGATTCTTTCATTTCCTCTTCTTTAGTGGAGCATTGTGGATTAGTGGGAACAAAGCAAGATGTTAAGTGGCAAGTAGAATTGGCCTCTGGATCTAGGGTAATAGTAGACTCTCTAGTGTATGGTTGTGGGTTGAGGATAGGTCCTTTATCCACCACGCTGGATCTTCACATTATACCCCTAGGATCCTATGATATAATGTTGGGTATGGATTGGTTGGATGCTCATTGAGTAGTGATAGATTGTCACCGCAAGTTAGTGATGTGTGTTGATGAATTAGGTAGTGAGGTAGAAGTGGTTGGTATTTAGAGACCCATCTCTTTACATATGATTTCTACCATGCAGTTGAAGAAATGTATAAGTCAAGGATGCAAGTTGTTTGCCGTTACGGTTAATGACTTGGATTTTGGGGAGAAAGGAAGGCATCCCTCGATGATCATCCTATTCTCAAGGAGTATGCAGATGTCTTTCCTAGTGAGATTCTAGGAATGCCACCTAAGCGTGATATTGACTTCAAGATAGACCTTGTTCCTGTAGCAGAACCTATTTCACGAGCTCCATACCGGATGACTACCCAGGAGCTTAAGGAGCTTTGGCTGTAGCTAGAGGAGTTGTTAGCAAAGGGGTTCATTCATCCTAGTGTCTCTCCATGGGGAGCACCTATTGTTTTTGTGAAGAAAAAGGATGGATCTCTTCAGTTGTGTATCGATTATCGATAGCTTAATAAGGTGACTGTGAAGAATAGATATCCCTTGCCATGAATTGATGACCTCTTTGATCAGATCAAGGGGGCTAAGGTGTTTTTAAAGATAGACCTAAAGTCAGGTTATCATTAATTGCGCATCTTTGAGGTAGACATCCATAAGACAACATTTCGTACCCATTACGGGCATTATGAGTTTACTATTGTACCATTTGGGTTGACGAATGCACCGTCTATGTTTATGAGTCTAATGAATGGTGTATTTTGCACCTATCTCGATAGATTTTTTCTTGTATTCTTAGATGACATATTAATTTACTCAAGGTCTATGGAGGAGCATGAAGAACATTTACGATAGGTTTTGCAGTGTTTAAGAGAAAATCAGCTATAAGAAAATATGGCTAAATGTGATTTCTTTCAAACAGAAGTGAAATATTTGGGACATGTTATTTCTGATAAGGGCATTGTGGTGGATCCTTCAAAGATTCAAGCCATCATGGATTGGCCTGCACCCACTAATGTTTCAGAGGTTCGTAGTTTCATGGGTTTAGCAGGCTATTATCAACAATTTGTGTAAAGATTTTTGAAGATATCTCATCCCATAACTTCTCTTCAGAGAAAAGGAAATAAGTTCATTTGGTTAGAACAGTGTCAAGTAGCCTTTCAGACTCTTAAGGAGCGGTTGACCAGTGCACCTATTTTAGCAGTTCTTGATCCTGCCGGATACTTTGTGGTATGTACTGATGCATCCTTAGAAGATTAGGAGTAGTTTTAATGTAGGATGGTCATGTGATAGCCTATGAGTCTTGGAAACTCAAGGATCGCGAGTTAAACTATCCCACACATGATCTAGAGTTAGCTCCCGTCGTGCATGCATTAGTGAGATGGAGACACTTTTTACTGGGGCATCAGTTTGAGCTGCATAGTGATCATCATAGCTTACAGTACATTTTTACACAGCCAAACCTGAATGCTAGATAGATACGGTGGATGGAGTTTCTATGTGAGTACGATTTTGAGGTAAAATATATCCAAGGTAAGGAGAATGTGGTGGCGGATGCACTTAGTCAGCGAAGACATGAGCTTTCATCAACCACTGTTGGAGTGGAGTTGAGAGGTCAGATTCTTACAGCACTCCCTACAGATAGATGGTATCAAGAAGTGAAAATAGCAGTGGAGTCTGGTAGAACCTTGGAGGGTAGATTTGCTGGATATTCTATCGAGTTAGATGGTCTATTGCGGCACTTAGGTCACATTTATGTCCCTTCTACAAAGGGTCTTTGCACCCTAATCATGTATGAGGCACATCGGACACCTTATTCTACTCATCCAGGTGTCAAGAAGATGTATGTAGATCTTCGTCAGATATATTTTTGGGTCAGAATGAAGAGGGACATTGCTGATTTTGTTTCAAGATGTCTAGAATGTCAGAGGGTTAAGGCAGAACATCAGCATCCCACGGGTCTTCTTCATCCGCATCTTATTCCGGAATGGAAATGGGATATCATTTCAATAAACTTTATAGTCGGTGTACCCTTGTCCTCCCATTGTCATGATGTAATAATGGTCACTGTAGATAGGCTTACGAAAGTAGAACACTTTTCTCCTATCCGATCATCATATAATGCTTCATCTGTGGCCAAAATTTTTATGCAGGACATAGTTATATTGCATGGAATTCCTCGCAAGATCATCTCTGATAGAGATCTAGTGTTCACTTCAGCTCTTTGGACATCCCTTCAGCATGCATTGGGAACTCAATTGAACTTCAGTTCAGCTTATAACCCAGAGATTGATGGGCAAACCGAGAGGGTCAACCAGGTCCTCGAGAATATGCTCAGAATGTATGTCATGGATCAGCAAAACCATTGGGAAGATTATTTGTATTTGGTGGAGTTCGCGTATAATAATGGGTACCATAGTTCCATTAGCATGTCCCTTTTTCAAGCATTATATGGTCATCCTTGTCATACCCCATTGAGTTGGGATCATCTTGAGGATAGAGTTCTCCTAGGACCACAGATGCTCCAAGAGATGGAGCAGCAGGTTGATCATATCAGAGAGCATCTGGTAGCAGCACAGGATAGATAGAAGAAATATGCAGATGCTCATAGGGTTGATCATCAATTCTCAGTTGCTGATTAGGTGTTCTTGCGGGTGCATCCGTGAAAGAGTCCAATCCGTTACAAAAAAGGCTCTAAGCTCGCACCACGCTTTGTGGGGCCATTCGAGCTTTTGGAGAGAACTAGTCCTATTACATACCATCTTGTTTTGCCGCCTAGCTTGTCACGCATCCATGATGTATTTCATGTTTCCGTTCTTAGAACATATCATCCAGATATTGGTCATGTTCTTGATAGGAATGTCTTACAGGTAGAGGACGGGCAGCTAGCTTTAGAGGCCGTAGGCATTTTGCAGCATAGGGGACTCGCTCTCAAGGGTAGAGTCGTAGAGCAGGTAAGGGTCCAGTGGGATCCTAACAACGAGGCTTCAGCTACCTAGGAAGATACATCTCGAATGCGAGAGTTATATCCATACTTGTTTATAGGCTTCCAAGAGTAAGCCTAATCCTAGGGGGGAGGATATAGTGCTCCTCACCTTGCCTTCTGTCAGACTAATAGTTTGCATATTAGGATTGGACATTATTTTAGATTGTTTGATGATGGATTCTTAGATATTATGTTAATTGATTATGGACCTATTGATGTGATGACAGTGGATAATGTTGAATTCTAGTGTTTTATGCTTTACAGTTTGATAAATATATCAAATGTTGTGGATTAATGTCATTCTGTGTTTAACATGGTTAGGACGCTTTAATGTTAATTGTTATCTTAGATTGTGAGATAATTAATTGTTCTATGTTGTTGATAAGCAACCAGAAATTATGTTTAATATAGTATTTATTTATGTGTACGTGAATGGAATAGCGTTGCATTACTCGTATTCGAATACCCTGCCACACTGTGATTTCCATTCACTGTATGACCGCATGCGGATATATATACATTCTTATGTTTGACCGTGTGGTTGCTGCAGGATGCAGGTATCAGGCATCGACTCCACTTGATTTACCAGGTTTGAGCGTGCCTTCACCAATGGAATGGTTGAACAAAGTTAACATGGGGTCCCTTGTCATTGTTGTCTGGTTTTCTGTTTACCTTCGTGGTCATTGTCTTATCATTTGATCATGATTATTGATCAGGTAATATCCCTCCATGAGGTCTAACTAGGCTGGGAAGCATCTCAATGTGAGTGGTAAAATCGTTGCATTAAAATAGAACACTTAGATTGAGAATATAATGTTGATAAATGAATATAATTGTTGTAATATAAATTACAATTATATGGGAAATAAATTTGATAAATAATAGTTTATAAGAAATTTTGAGTTGTTTCATATAGTAATTATTCACAATGAATATTAAATAAATAAAACTAGTTGTAAGTTAAATTGTAATTTGTAATATTATGATTTAATAAATAAAATAAAATACATTATAGTTGTAAAATTAAAGGTAGTTTGTAATGTTACAATTTAAATAATAAAATAATAAGGAGTTGGTTGTAAATATATTAAATCTCATTAGGATTAAATATATAAACTAATACAATTATAAATTTTAGAAATGAACTCACTGGAAACATTAAAAAAAATAATAAAAATATTATTGTGCGAGGTTGGAGGGCATTGGATCATGTGCAGATCCCTACGAAGGTGGAAGGAGGTTTTGTATGAAATAGAAATATTGCAGTAGGAGACGGGGGACGAAAAGGAGGAAGAAGGATTGAGGAGGAAGATTGCAGGATTGAGTTTTTGCAGTGAAAGAATTGATTTCGGCATTGAATCCAAGCTCTCGGATACAGGTTCTAAAATCTTCTATATTCTATCTGTGTTTTATTTAGATTGAATGATCGAAATTTGTTTTTCTTTACATCTCCAAAATGCATTTGCTTGGAAATTTCTAGAGCCTCTTTGATAATCCATTTTATACCTACCCTACAACCATTACATTTCAAGTATTTATTTTTGCTTTGCATTTCAAGAGATAGCCTATCTGAGGCAGCAGTTAAACCCCACCACTCCTGCCCTTTTATCCATAGGCGTTTGATATACTTAAAGCCTAATTCCATTGCGATTTGTAGAAAATGCATACATACTATCAGCATAGATTTAACAGGTATATCAATGATAAAGTTTAGGGTGTATTTTACATGGCCAGCGCAGCCAAGAAGGTCAATCATGCACACATAATATTCAGCTATAGATGAAAACTTAATAAGGGTTACGGCTGTGATTGAAGTGAGGTCAGTACTCATCCACTGACAGAAAGGCCAAAGAATCCGCACCGATAAAACTTGCAGGTCTGATCTGTAGTCAGCCTATGCTATATCAGTTCTGCAGTGTCGGAGTATCCACGCCATAATAGTAGGACTGATGGTAGGCGGTTGTGGCAGAATGACCACGATTCCTTATTTGATGCTATAAATATCTCAATAAATGGACCAGCTGATACTAAATCTTATTAATCTATTTTAAATGAAGCCTGGTGTTTAGTTAGACGACACCTTAGCCTGAGTCTTCTTAGGGCTCGATCTACTTGCCACTTTAATCTTTGAGAACTTCTTGAAGCTCCTTCATAAATCTGTGATGCATTATTTCTCCATACTCAAACTTCTCTTAAACGATATGTTTTCTGCGATGGCAATCATAACTTAACTCCTTTATAAAATATTAATAGCTCAAATGCCGCTGGAAATAGATTATGCAAAATCTTCACCTCCTAAGCAACATCTCTCTTGGCATCCTATCAAACAGCTCACATTTAGTATAAACATCTAGCATGGCACTTATAACTATAATATCTGATAAAAAAAAAAATCTTGCTATTATGCTATGGCAGATGTCCATGCCCGATTCCATAGCGCCCATTTGGGCACAGCCTGGGAGTATGACAGCAAAGATATATTGATCGCATATAACTCATGCTTCATGCATTAGAGGAAACAAGGAAAATACCTCCCCAACTTGCCCATGCCTTCGTAAGCCGCAATCAACACATTCCATGAGAATGGCTTCTCATCTTTCCATGTCATAAAAGAACTTTACAACCATCCATCAAACCACCAAACTTGATATAGATGTTGAGAAGCGTATTTTGAAAAACTAAGAAGCTGTCAGGACACATCTCCTGTTGATAATAAGAGAGTTGATTTGTTTACCTCATGAAATTGCATTTTTTACGACACAGGTGTTTAATACATGAAGGTATGATGAGAACTCTTTGGGAGTTTAGTTTGATGTAAGTAGACTGTATAGCACTGCTTTCAACTACTTCTCTAAATAATTGACCACCAGATTTAGATATGCCATGGATGGGATGGGAGTGGCATTATTAGAAGCAGGCCAAATGTGCATTGTGATTCAATTCTTAACAAAGGATCAGTGTCATACTCTTTCTCCCGTACCGGCTATGAAGGCCATTTATTCTCTTATATATTAGGGATGGCATCACCTTTAAAGATTTTCACTTTACAACGCTGAAACTTAACTGTATCTCATCTATTCCTAGCTAATAGTAAGACCAAATTTACTTGTCCTCCGTGCAACGTAACTTCCTTGAACAAATTCATTTCTACTCGAGCATGATCTTCTCTATTACGTTTTATGAATTTTGTGATGATGAAAATTGCATACTATGTCTTTTTAATGTAATTTCATTTGAGAATGGGTATCAAAGCTGAATGTGACAGTTTTATAGTTGTATTAAGAAATTTTAGCTGTAAAATACAACTAATTTTTTTAAAAAGGACTATATTATATGAAAGTAGAGATTTTGATTAAACTATCAAAATTTATATAGGATTATGATGGTATATATTTTTAGGTTTAATATAAATTACTTACATTAAGTGGATTATAGTATTTTTTTTTTTAAAACACTATTGAATAGATAACTGCCTTATATTAAGAAAATATAGACATACTAACAAATTAGAATTATTTGGATGATTGTTCAATAAATTATGGAATTTAATATAATTATTGTTATTATTATTATTATTATTATTATTATTATTATTATTATTATTATTATTATTATTTTCATTTCCAAGTTGTTTGTGAGGGCATGGCAGAAAATATAATGAAAATGGAATAACCTATGGGACTATTAGATTTATAGGTGTAATTATACAAATTTTGTATTGGTTTTCTAAATCAAGTATAAGTATTAACCTCTAAGTTAATTTATCAATTATTATATTTCGATTTGTTATGATATTTGTATGAAGTTTTATTAATTGAAAATTGATTAAATAGGTTCATTATTACTTTTATTAACATTGCATAGAAGTTATGAGTATAACATTTGGAATTTAGATTAGTAAACAATATGTTGCAATTTAATTTGTTCTAAATGAAATTGTGTTTGATGGTTCACTAGTCATTACAGGATTAGGTGGTTAAGAGTTAGGTTACCAAAGGCATAGGATAAAATAGTTTGTTTCAAGTAAAGTGTCATCATGTGCCTTGGATTTATGACATCTTCAGTCCCCTGTTGTTCTAATTATGTATGTGACAAAAAAGGTCATGTGAAAGATGAATGTATTTTCCTATGGATGTAATATTGTCCATTCAAACCTATTTGTTTTATATTGAGTGTTATGAAATGGGGAGACATGGAAACCCCAAGGAGGTAATAAATCTATGATATTATGGACAATTGTTTAGGAGTTCTACCCTTACAAGTATGTTTTGAAATGCAAGAGGGAAAATGTCTTGCAAAGAGCATGTATATTTATGATTTTATATGTCATTGCTTGATGATTGGGTTTCCTAGGTACAGATAGGGGAGTGGCTTCCAATGTGGGGGCCGGTGCCCCAAAGTGGCAACCAGGGTAACCCATTGGAAGTTGGTAAAAAGTGATAACCTAAAATGAACTAGGGGAAAAGGGTAGTTACCACATTAACAAGATAATTAGATCTCCTCACTCATGCCTGTAGTGCTAGTACAGACTAAGGATGAGATGAGAAGCCCTGGTCGACATAATCAACTTCCTTGTCCTCATGAAAGGAAGGTTGATTCTGCATGTGTCACCCTATGGGGCCGGTGTCTAACGAAAGACTGCCAAGGTAACCATAGATGGGGGCTGGTGTCTAGTGGAAGACTACTGGGTAACCCATGTTAGGACCATGCGATGACACTCTCCCTACTGTAGCCTAGCATTCCCTGGTTGGTCTCTCCCTATTTGTCATGTGTTGCCTCTGGAACTGGTGTTGTGTTGTTTGTGATATTGTCATGTGATGTATTGGAGTCTTGGATATTCTTTGTTCATGATAGTCCTTTGCCTACCTGACTGTTGTTGTATTGGGACCTCATGTTAACTCCTAGCTCGGGGGGTGGACCTTAGGGTTCCACATGGTCGGGTGGTAGAGCTTTTATATACATTGGTTATCCTTTGTCGATGTTCTTGTGTAGAGAAGATATATCTCAATTTTCACACAATTGATCTTGTACCAGTTTGAGGAAGATGAATATGTATAGTCTTGTACTAGTCTTGTGTACCAGTTCATTCATAATGTATATAATCTAATGTAGTCAGAGGCTGATAATGTAATAATGCAATGATGTACTCATGTAAAAGGGAAACATTACAATTGTGTATTTGATCATGTTGATTATTTTATCTGATGACATGAAATGAAGATGTATATGTTTATTCAAATTATGCATTGCTTTTAGAATGAGTTACTGATGTTAGTTAGTAATGTATGTTAAATCATGTTAATTGATTTGTTAAGTAATGCAAGCTTGAAACCTTAGAGAACAAATTGTTAGTTTTAAATGATGTGTTTAGATATGTTTCAATGCTTTGTTTCCTTAAAAAAAAATATCCTATTTCATATAGCATAAATGTGAAGTTCTCTAAGGTGTTCATGGCAGGGCATTACACTTAGTCTTGCAGGTCCACCATAACATCATATATTTCAATTGCAAAAGAACCTTAAAAGGAAAAAGGAGTTTATAACACCAATCATATTCTCCAAAATCTAACACCAATCATTTACAATTCTTCAACTCAAGATATTAATTATATAAGACTTAGAGATCTACACTTTCTTATGAAATAATCTGGACTAGATGACTTTGTAAAAGTACTTTAAGCTAAATTATCCTAACACTAGTAATGACCTTGACTTATACTTGATATGTATTTAAAATGTATAAGATACAATTGAACAATTTTATTAAATGTTGTTTATAAGAGACAATTTGTATAAGATAAAATTGGAACAAGATATAAAAAGTGATTTATAGGTTCATTGAAGTTCATACATTGAACAAAAATATATAATGTATATTGATGTTTAATACAACTATATTGATGTTGAAATATATGTGCATATAAATACAATTAAAGCTTATCCACTTTTAGCTCAAGATGACAAATTGATATTTACATAATTTATATGATGAAATTTTTTTACAGTGACAATCGTGGTAGATCGACTTGATGAGAACCTATAAAAATAATTAATGTAAGTAAAGAAACTATATTTTATGAGTCATGTAACTAGATAATTCATACGAGAAATGAACAATACATACTAAACCTAAATATCCTAGATATAGATTATATGAGTCATGCATCTCGTGAATGCTACAAATCTTACAAATCCTAAATATAGATTAGTTATTCTAAGAGGATGGCTTAAGGGGAGTTAATAAATGTACCCTAAACCCTCATAAAGATTTGTTATTCTTTGCATCTCATTAACTCTATGACCTAAAGCCTTGGAGATGCAAGATGATGGATTAAGGGGTTCAAATAAGAGGATATGGCTTAAGGGGTCCTAAGAGGATGGCTTAAGAGGAGTTAAGAGATGAACCCTAAACCCTTAACTCATAATAGATTTGCTATTCTAACCATCTTGTGAACCCTATAAACCCTTAACCCTTAAGATCATATAAACTTAAAGCCTAGGATATGAACCCTTGTCCCTTAACCTATAATAGATTCAAGTTATTCTAATCATCTCATGAACCCTAGAAATCCTTAACCCTTAACCATAGGACCTAAAGCCTAGGATATAAGGAGGGATTAAGGGTAGATAGGAGGATATGGCTTAAGGGGTCCTAAGAGGATGGCTTAAGGGAAAAAATAAGAGAGTGACTTAAGAGGATGCAAGAGGATAGATTAAGGGTAGATAGGAGGATATGGCTTAAGGGGTCCTAAGAGGATGGCTTAAGGGGTCCTAAGAGGATGGCTTAAGGGGTCCTAAGAGAATGGATTAAGGGGATATGAAATCAATTATAAACTTTTTATAAAATGACAATGAATTATTTAGTTTTATATTTTGACTATCAATTAAATGTATCTAGAACTATATATAGTTACCTATATCTAGATTCGAATTCCATTGTAATATATATGCATGGCCCTCTCTTTTTTGTAATGCATCTAGTTTTGGGAGATCTAAAACAAAAAATGATTTAAAACTATAATTAGTAAATGACTAAAGACTAACATTTATATATAGACATGTATATGCGATAAATTTTTAACTATATAAATACAACTATATACTTACTTGTATTTATTTACTCTGTTGTACCATCTACATCCTCTCTTTTTTCTAATGCACCTATGATTGTATCATGATCATCCATTGAAAGTGTCCATAACACTTTATTAGAAGGCCTCCCTTTATATCTAACTAGTTTTATATTGGCTGCCAAAATCAAATGTGAGTAATGTATAATCTTCTTGTGTCTTTCATAGTCTTCAAATGCAGGCAAGCCATTCTTTCTTATTAGATATTTTCGAAGCCAAGTGCCAACAACAACCACAGAACTAGTTGGACACTCAAAGTTGTCATCATTCACTCTAGGATGTACCAACTTATGTTTTCTCTCAACACATCTAGCTAACCAATACTCTGTCTCCTCTTCATTCCCCTCAAGTGCAACAATAGCATACACATGTCCTGCAGAAAAAAAATTAATTCAAGAAAGAGTGACATATGTTTAATTCACATATAAAAATGCATACATATATAATTGAATTCAATTTTTAATGTACCTTCTTGTACAAGGTCTGAAACACAATCATAATCATCTGATGCAAATAGTTGATTATCTTCAATTGTCTTTCCATGTTGATCATGTGTCGATGTAGGTGTTAAAGCTCTTTGTTGCCATTCTTTGACCCATTCTATATTTTCACATGCCTCCCAATCACCTGCAATACAAAATTGACAAAAGTATGCAATCTCACTTGTCCATATTGTCCATGTGTTTGCATTGGAACTCTTAAATGAATGCCATTTTGCAAATCCATTAATTGTTTCACAATCTTGTCGAGTAAGAATATCATTTTCTTTAACTAACCAAAAGAAGCATCAAATTATTGAGCTGTCACTTATTCTTGTAGATAATTTTGCATTGCACCAATCTACAATTGCACTTGCATCTCTAAATTTCGCTGCATCCTCAAATTTTAGTTGCTCTCTAGCAAGAGCTCTCTTCACACATGCATGTGCTCCATCATGTTCTCCTTTACCATGTCCGGCTTAAAAAAAACTCCATATGTGCTGGATATTATTTTCCTTATGAACTCTACAAAACCAATAAAATATTCTAGCATTTTTGAATTGACCCGTGAAATTATCTGACCATATGAGATGTTCTCTCACTTGAATTCCTCTCTCTTTTAAATTTTTATAAAATGGATCAAAACAATATCGAACAAACTCAGGTGAATGCAATCGATTATCACTCACATAAAAATGGTACTCTCTCAAAAAAAATCTATTATCTTCTCTACTATCATCTACATGTATATATAAAATATGAACAAATATGGCTACTTGCACTGAATTATAATATTGCGATTGAATTTCTTCTTGTGGACTAAGAGTATAATTTTCAACAAAATCAACAACTGACAATATAGGTGCAACTGGGAATGTATTTTTACATGTACAAAATTGACCATCAAGCCAATGAGCATTTTGAGAGTGTTTTACATTTTTGGGTACAATCTTATCTTTAAATTCTTTAATAAATGCATGCACACTAAATTTTTTCACAATTAGCTCACAACATTTTCCAATTTTTCCATCTTTTAAAGAATATTCAACATTTTTAAATTTTTTAACATTCACTAATTGTTGTCCAAATTCATGTAAACTACTTTCATGCATACATTTTTCTAACAATGAAAAATTACCACATCTATCGCATTGTGCAGAAATACATGCATTTAAATAAAATAAGTTTCTATTAATAGGTTCACAAAACAAACCTGCTCTAAAATCTTTGATTGTTTTAGGTGGCATATTAATACCACAAATGTCCTGCATAATTTGGTTAGCATGCAAAGTACAACATATATAACAAAAAATATCATAATAATAACGAAATTGTACATGAGTTTTACAACAACAGGAGATTCGTTGTTTGTTAATTCTAACATACCAAGGTTTACATTTTTTGAATGATCTTTGACTTATGCTAATATTTGGTAAGAATGAATCATCTAGAAAATTTTTATATAATTCAGTTTAAGTCATATCTAATAGATGCTTTGGATGAGGGTCACGTATTTTTAATCCCACCCTTAATTTTAAAACATCTCTAATATTAGGTGATACTCTTGTATTATCATGCCAAAAAAATTTGATTAAAGATTTGATTTCATTAGCTAATTTCATATCTGACCTTGGGAGTCTATCAGTAATACTCCAACATTGATTAATTGGATCTTTTTCAATACTTCCTCTTCTTTTAGTCGCTCTTATCAAAGATTTAGGATTTGCTTTTATATATTTACTAATCTTGCTTAACATTCTTTTATTTGAAGTTGATTTGTTAACTAGAGTAGTTGTTATTGCACGACGAGCTGCATTCTTATCTTTAGATCGACTTTTCTTTCCTATAGAATCAATAGCATTGGAAACACAAGATATGACTTGTTCTACTGAATCATCTTTCTTTTTTGGTTTTACAAAAATACCTATTTTTTTCATCACTTTTCGCATTTTCCACATTTTCATCAATTGCATCATAAGTTGACATTGGAATCCTAATTTCTTTCTATAAAAAAAAAAAATTATATAATCTATTTCCATGAGTTTTCATTTGTCTCCAAGAAACTTTACTAGGAAGATTATCTAACGCATCTCTTTCAATTGTAAAAAAAATGTTTTCATTTTCATTCATACAAGTGGTTTCATTTTCATTGAACATGCAACAACTTTCATTTTCATTGTTCAACATGCAAGGGGTTTCATTTTCATTTTCAAACATACAAGGGATTTCATTCTCATTTTCATCAATATGAGGGATTTCATCATTATTTTGTTTTTGCATTATTTCAAAACTAGAATTATTGATACCATCAATGGTGTATCCAGCTTCAACTAAATAACTAAGTGATATATTATCAAGACTTGAGTTTGAAGACATATCCGCACAAATTTCTTCAATACATACATTTTCCATATCATTGGGAGGTGGATTTGAAGACATACATGAAGTTGTTTGCATAGGTGCTATTTCCGTATCATTCAAAGTTGAAGTTGAAGGCATAGTTGGGTTTGTCTCCATAATTGTATTTTCTTCCATATTCACCATCTCCACATTTGCATCTTCTACATTCATCTCACCCTTCATGTTTTCCTCTTCAACATTCATGGAACTAGATGCTTCCAAATTTTTTATTTGGCAGATTCTTTCTCTTCTATCCCTTTGTCTTTTTGCCTCCATTTCTCTATTTGCTTCAATTTCTTCGGGTGTCATTAACTTTCTACATCTTTTTCTGTCTTTGCTTTGATCCCATTATTAGTAAACCCTCTTGATAAAAACACAAATGAATCTTAATAGGTATTTTCTAGTTGCCACCTCCTTCAAATATTCAAATAAAACTATATAATATGGAGATCCTTTGTTCTATAAACTTTGAAGTACAAAAACATCATCAATACATTCAAAATCTCTCTTTTTCTATATCTTCTTGTAAAAAGTCCTTGTACTTTCAATTCCACTTTAGAAAATTCAATTTGCAATTGCCTCTTCCAAAAATTTGAATAGAATATGATCTGTTAAGAGATTGTATAAGACAAAAATGTAATAAAATATGCCGAAACTGGCACTGTCGATATGTATTGCAAAAAGAGAATGTTGCGGGGAAAGAGTCTCAGTTGTCTTTTTCTAAATCAGGGAATAACAGCTCTATTAGAAATGCATACACATTCTTTTTTATAAAGACATACACGTTATGTAACATGTATGCGTTTCTTTTTTCTAATGACCAAACATATAACGCGTACGTGTTTTTCTTAAGAACGCGTACACGTTTCTTTTAGGAACGCATACACGTTTCATAATGTGTATGCGCTTTTAAAATTTTGAATTCCCATACCACATGCAACCTCAGTTTTAAGCTTGGGAAAGGCTTGGCAACCCGATCCTTAGCCTTTAACCTACAACTAAAAAACTAAGGCAAGTTCAAAAGAAATGTCAAACTTTGATGATATAGTTGATGGACCTTTTTTATGAATTAATCTACGAAATTAAAACCCATTATAGAACACTATGTCTAGTTTCCAAATATATAATTTTTGTTAAGATTAGTTTGTTTTTGGTATTTTTTAATTAATTTCTAACCAAACTGGTCCATAAACTTGAAATATCAGGTTTTTTTAGTTTTTTAATAACTTTTTTGGGTTCATTTTTTTGTAAAAAAAATTACGTGACATCAATCGTCAGACAATTCTATACACAATGAAAAAAAAATTCAAAAAAAATTTACTTTAGGTCCAATTATGCTGTCCGTACACATTGATTTCTAAAAATACCAATTAGAGCCAATAAAAATTCAATAAAAAAATATTTAGAAAAAAAATTACAAGCAAAAATCCTCATCAATCTTCATGTTGTTAGGTATCTTTTCCCAAAAGGAATTAGAAAAATACTTTCATTTAGGTCAAAAAATGGTGTTTGTACATGTGCATGGTAGGGTAAAAAAATATAACTTTTAAAAAGTGGCTTTTCTAAATAGCTATCAAAATTGAATTTTTGTCATCTGGGTTTTTGAAAAAATTTCATATTTGGAAATTAGATTCAAAATTCTAAATTTCATATTGCTGACTTTTTTCATGTTTCATTGTGTAAGTGCTTCAAATTTTCAGTCAAAGTGTGACAAATTTTGAAAAATAGCAAAAATATTTCCACTTTTTGAACTTTTTGTGGACCCAACTTCTTGCATCAGGCACTCATATTTTTTCTTAGAGGGAAGATAACCTTTGTTCCACTGTCCAATCACCATGTGGATGGATTCTTTGATGATGTAGTGGGGTTGGTCAAGGTACATGAAATCATCATGAATTTTGATGAAAATAAACTTTACCCAACCTTTCTCCATGCAGGTATTTGGAAGGTCTTTCCATATGTCCATATTTTGTTCACCGACTTGTCGATATCAATTCAAATATTATTGTTGAACTATTTTCAACAATGTTTTTTGTAGTGGCTCAATTTATATGGTCTATTTCTATTAGTGTATTGTGGATTTATTTTTAGACATCCTATTCATATATTACATCTGTTGGTATGTTTGAGAAAGTGTTCTCGAGGTCTACCTCCATGGTTTTCAATGGATACTTTTTATATTTTAGACATGGGTTATTTTTGACATCTAACAGGATGGAAGTTTCCATTGTCAATAGTTTCTAATTCCCCTTTTCTACTTTTGTAATTGAACTCACAACTGACAATCTTACAAGTAGCTCATCTTTATCTAGGGTTTGTAGTACAGACACTTCACAATTTTCACAAGTAATTTCTTCTTTTGTTTAGGGATACCTTTATAGGTTTCCACTATTAGTGAATACTTTATTTCATTTTTAGTGCACCTATGCTTTATGGTTATAAATTACAATATAGTACAAAATATGATACATATAATACACTTTTCAAATTTTTAGTTCTTAAGTTGCTCTTTGATAGTGTTTTAATCTCACACCATTTACATACCCATTTAAGGGTTCATTTTGTAGTGTTTTTAGTTTGACTACTCAAGATTGAGATATTTTTGCAATTATGTATGGGCCTAGCCAGCACATTTTCAATTAAAACTATTTCTTAAAATCACTATCATATAATAAAACCATGTCCCCAATTTAAATAAAAAATCTACCACAAATTCATGTCATGCCATGCTTTTTGGCACTTCTTTTCAAAACTTTGATATACTACTAGTATCCTTTTTTCATCTAGTTTTTCCAAGTCTCTTAACCTTTCATGTAGAGATTCCTCCTCATTCAGCTACAATGTTGTGTCTGGCCTCAAATTTTGTACAATATACTACATAGCTACTAAGGTATCCATTCCATACACCAATTCAAATGGGTAGAATCTAGTTAATCTTTTGTCAGTTGTTTTGTAAGCCCATATGATAGCTAGTATTTTGATATCCCAATTAGTAGTGTTGTTGTTGGACATCTTCATAAGTGTGATGCCTATAATTATATTCAAATCCTCACTTATTCACTTATGTCACTTTTTTTCTGAAATCATCTAAAGTTGAACTTGGACAAGAAATTTAAGATTTTTACACTCAAGATTTGAAGATATGATAAGAATGAGAATTGTAGTACTTTGAATCTAGTTTTTAAACTACTAAATATTTTTTAAAATGGTTAAGGTTAAGGGGGTAAAATGATGAACACACTTTAAAATGTTCATATTTGTATCACTAAAATATAACATAGTGTGTGGTCTATGTCCTCATATTTTTTTGCCTTAGGTATTTTTAAGAACCAATTGGTGGAAATATAGTCAAGAATGAGTACTAAAATTTATGTTTTTTTTTATATTTTTTAATTAAATATTTTTTTCTTTGTTATTTTTGAAGTGGATGCATCCTAAAAATTGTGTCAATGAGCATGTATGCCACATAACTTACACAAAAATGTTGCCACATAACTTACACAAAAATGGTAAAAAATGTAACTTTTTTAATGTGTATAGAATAAAGTATAGAACAATCCTATATGATTTTTTTTTAATTTGGGTTTAAGTAGATCAAAAGTTATAAAAAAATCAATAAATATATATTGGAGGAATATAAAGACACTCTTCAAAGAAATTAAAAATAAATACCTTAGCTTATTCAAAATATTAAAAAAATGTATGGATAGAAAGTTAAGAGGTATCTAATTATTTTGGTAGTGGTTTCATAAAATTTTATTGAAAAACATGTAAACTTGATGAGGTTTCAATGTTTGAATTCATTGTTTTATGTTAGAAACACAAATTTAGGAGCCACAAGAGATGTCCAACCATTCATCTTGGAAATCCAATCCTAAATGGGTAGAACCATAAAAAAAATTAAATTCAAGGGATTAAAAATGCATACACATTATATAACGTGTATGTGTTATATTTCACAAAAATCAATGCAAAACATAACATGAGAGCATTTTTTATAATGTGTATGCATTATGACATGTACATGTTTTGGCTTTCATATAATCCAAGCCATAATATAAACCTATTATAATGTGTACACATGATGTCTCATACACATTTTGCATAATGCAAATGCATTTTCATAACATGAACACATTTTGTATAACACAAATGTGTTTTTTCCAAAAAAATCTCAAGGTTGGCCACTAATTTTCCCCCATTTCCATGCACTTACCTAGTTCTACAATTTTCTTGCTCACAAAATGCTTCTCATGATCACTTATTATACAAAGAGGGCAACCAAATCTCATTATGGTATTTTAGTATATGAATCTTGTAGTAGTTTTAGTTTTACAATATTTTTTTTCTTTAACTTCATCCCATTTAATAAGGTATTATGCCCCTATTGTGATAAAATAGGTCCAATAAAGTTAGTTGTCCATTTTTCAAATGTGGCTTGTGCTAGTACTAGTTGCAAGGGAATATCATGTTGTGTTGTAGGTTTCCCTACCCTTTGAAATAAATTGCAATGTCTTGGATATTGGTTTTCATCCTTGAAGAGTGTGGACCACCATAAACCTAATAACATAACCCTTTTTGTAGCACATTTTCTAGAGTTATGTCCTCTAGATATACCTTCATGAGCTTCTCTTAAAATATTTTCTCTTTCATGTTCAAGAACAACCCTTGTTATAATTCCATCCCTTCCTTTAATGTGGAGTTCTCCTTCAATTAATGTATAAGGTAGGGACATTTGCAATAGTATATTTCCTTCATTTTTGGATCTACTTTCTAGAAATTTTTTGATAGAGAGTAGTTGCGCTACTTTAATAAACTCATTTGGTACAATATTAACTCTAAATAAGTTTATGAAAGGTAATTCTTCTTGAATATTCCATAGGTATTCACCTATATATCAATTTTATATAAGTAATCTAGCCCTTCATTAGCTTTTCCTAGCTTTACCATTATTTTAAATTTAAACTCCTAAAATATTAGCAACCATTTGTAGATTTTGCCTTGTATAACTGGTCTACTCATTAAGTATTTCAATGGCTCATGGTTTGTGAAGAATATGAATGGGGTGTCCAAGAGGTAGCATCTAAAAATTTGTAGTGCATAGACCGTGGCTAGAGTCTCTCTTTCTATTGTGGTATAGTTCCTTTCTACCTAAGCTAGTTTGCACCTAGCAAGCGCAATTGGGTAGTCCTTTTTTCCTCAAGTGGCTAGGCTAATACTACTCCAAATGTAGTGCCAGAAGCATCCACATGTAAATGAAAAGGGATATTCAAATCTAGGAACACTACTGTTGGTGCTTTTCCTATTTTCCTCTTAAGTGTATCAAATGACTCTTGTCATTGATTTGTTCATTGAAATGTCTTATTTATTTTCTTTCTCATGAACTCTTCTATTGGCCCAATAATCACCACATATCCTTTAATTTATTTTCCCATGATAGCTATTATAACCTAATAATTTTTTACTTAATTAACTATCTCTAGGGCTAGGAGATTTAGAATTATTTCCATTTTTAGTGGGTCTACCATTAAGCCTTCTTTGCATGTGATATAGCCTAGTAATGTATAAAATAGTACTATAAATATACATTTCTTCAAATTCAATGAAATTTGTAATCTTCTACATTTTTCCAACATTAGATGAAGTACTTCAAACGTGGGCTTTGATTAACCCATACATAGTCCAATCATCAAGGTATACCTCCAACAAATTATGAATGAAATCCTTAAATGCATACATCATTATTTTCTACATACCGTAGGTGCTTTTTTAGGCCAAATGACATCACAATATACATGAACGATCCCTATTTAGCTGCAAATGTGGTTTTTAGCTGACCTTCTTCCTAAATTTTCACCTGATGGTACCTTGAGAAGCCTTCTGTGAATGAAGAAACTTCCCTGCCTACTACTAATTCAAGCACTTCTTCTATAAATGGAGTGGGGAAGGGATCATGCCTTATTAAGTTCCCTAAAGTCAATGCATGCCATTATTTTTCCTATTTCCTTGTGATGTACAACCATGGGACTTATCCACTCAGCATTTTTTATTGGTTTGATTATACTGCTAGCTACCATTTTGTCTAATTCATCCTTGACTCTAGTTTTTATATTAGGATTGAGTTTGTATGGTCTTTTTCTGTATGGCTTTGTACCATATTTCAATTGAATTTTCATTACTCTAGCCTCCTCCTTAATGGCCTTAGGATAAATGAAAGTGTAGGGAAATAGATATTCATATTCTCTTAGAACCTCTGCAACTTGCATGGCCTACTTCTCATCCCAATAGTCTCTAATTTTAGCAAGTTTTAGGCTCCCTTAAGTTGTTATATTATCTTCTCTTCTTCTTAAAGGTTGATTAAAGTATTCATTTTTTGGTGCATTAGTGGTAGCTATCTCTCTTTCTTCCTCATGGACTTGTACTTATAGTGGGGATCCTCTTACTCATCCTCATCTTCTCTTATTTTCTTGTAGTATAACATAACTTTTGTGATATAGTTTCTATCTTATCCATCCACTCTATAAGTTTCTAGATACCTTTCTCTTTTGGTGGCATGGTCTAATATCTTAGGTATATCCATACATGTTTATGACTTCTTCTATTGGTGAAAATATTATTCCCTTCATCTTTTTGTAGTGATTATTTAAAAATATGTTGGGGTGATAGAATGATTTGTTTTAAAAGTCATCTTGTACTATATTCCATTCTCTAGTTTCTCCTCTCTTCTCTTGGTTGATGTACCAAGTATTTAAAATGGATGATAAGGTCCAGTAAAATAGTTGAGTATAAAGCCTATCATCATATTCTCCCTTGTTAGTCCACCCCCTAATATAATTCTCTAAATATGTCTCAAGTTTAATCTCACTACAATAATTAGGGACAAGCTTACAATCCCCTTCTTCAGGTAGGTATCTAATTTTTATTAGAACTGTGAATGCTCTCTAAGTTAGGATGTTCAACCTATAGGTATACCACCACCTTGCTACATTACATACTAGGGTATCATGTAATGCATCTAGTCTCAAATCTTCCTTTTCAAATACTTTTTCCATCCCCTATATGTAGGTTATCAAGTCCCCTACTCTAGAATACTGTGGAATCTTAATGTGCAAAATATTATGTGAAATGAAGTTCAAATGATGTGAAATTCTAGTATTTTTTTGTATTGTTGTATTGTTTTTCTAACTTTTATAGTGGGTTTCCATTATTTGCAGTAATGTTATTAAGGTTTTTCTCAAATTTTCTTAAACTACATACCCTTCATGTTCCTAATACCTTTCTAGAACTTCACTCTAGTTCATCCAAAATCCAAGCCTCCATTGCATCCTGACTATTTGTACTATAATTGCTACTATCAAGGATGATCTCCCCCTCTAAGTTAGGTTCATCTATAGTGTCTTTTGTGGGGATTTCTCTAAAGAGTACAGTGCCCTGTTATCTTCTTCCACACGTCCTTACTATTCTATCTCAAATTATATATATACACTACACATCTACATATAAGGGAATATATATCATCTTATATTTTTTAAAGAATGACAAATCTTCCTTATATGAGTTGATTGTACTATTGTAGTTAACAAACCTTTCAAAATTCAACATGATGTTAAAATTATCAAATGTTTCTTCATTTCAATCACTTAAAAGTCAATTTTCTTTTTAATCACTAGTAGATTGAATTCTACATATCTCCAAGTTCCAATTGTGCTAATTGTAGTACCAAATAGCAAGGGTAATTTACAAGGTGTGTCATAGAGCATCAATCTTCCAAAATCTCTTGGGAATAATGTTGACACATGCTCCTAGCTCAATTAGCACATTCTTAAAATATCTATTGTTTAGATAAAGTTCTATCACACGATTGGCTTCTTTTTCCATCTTATTGGAGTTTTTTTCCACCTTTCTAACTTCTGGCGTTAACTTAGTGATTTTGTCTTTATTCCCATATTTTGAGAGTTGTTTAAGTTTTTCTATAAGATTTTCTTCTTCTACAAAGAAAGACAATTCTTTCAAAAGTTGGGCCTCTTTTTCTGATAAGAAAGCCTTACGATAATCCTATATTTTCTTTTCTTCTATGATAAACTTTGTAATATCTTCAGTTATGAGGTTATGCTTTAACTTCATAGGAAAATAGTCATCTTCTTCTTCTTTTGACTCATTAATCAACGATTTTCCTTTTTCGGTGTAAGCCCCACCTCTAGTTACTACTATGACTTTATTTTTCTTTCCATATTTATTATTGGATTTTCTTTTCAACTCTTCATTTCTCTCCAAATATTATTTTTCTAACTATTCTTCTATGAACAACAACAACATCCTTGATTCATCCTCATTTAATCCAATTCTCATACATCTTCAACCTCCTTGAGAATTTTATTTAGGCATCCTCATTTTGACTTTAGCTCCTCTTATTGCATTAGGTCCTAACAATTCTTTGCTTTATGTCTAAGGTGGAGCATTTTTAAAGTATTGTTGATTCCTTGAACAAGTGAATAGATCATGAGTAAGGTCACCGCAAAATGCATAATTTTTCGTTATCTCTTCTTGGCATTCATTTGTGTAATGGACCATCTAGACACATCTATAATAGATTGTATCCTCCCTCGTTCTTTGACCACAACCTCTTTCTCTATCATGTTCTACTATGTAATTATTATAATAGCCTTTGTTATCTTTTGGATGGTAACCAAGTAGAAGGATTCTCATTCATGACCTACGATGGTGTATATTGAGCCACATGGATATTGATTGATTCTTCTATGTTGGTTTCTTGTAGTCATGGGTGTAGAATTCTCTTTCTTCTAGCACTTTATTCCTTGCCATTCCTTTATGCATAGGCTCATTGGTTTTGCACCGGTAGTTACACCATGGTTCATGTTCATCATCTTCCCTTAATATAAATAGAAGATATGGGAAATCATCAATTGCATGTTCATCCCATTCTCCACATATCCCATAGTACACACTTTTTAACCTTCTAGGCGATGGTTGTAATTCCACTCTAAGTGCTGCATCTCTTTTCTCACCCCTCATCGCAAGGCATTTGTTTCTTGGGTAAGCTTCATTTGAGCAATAGGTGCACCATATATTCTTTCTTTGGTTGGGTGATGACTCCAAGTTTTTCTCACCTTTTCCTAGTATATCTTGTTTTATTTTTAATTTCTTCAATTCCAACCTTAATTTTTCTAGTTCTTTGTTTTCCACCCTTTTATTTTTCCTCCTCCAAGGTTGGGATTCTACCATGCAAGCCAATTCTATTGCACCTAAATAGGTTTCAAAGATCCTTCCATCTAGTGTCATTCTAAACTCTGGTGGTAAGCCAGATACAAACCATTCAATTCTCTACTTTTTAGTAAGAGGTTCTTCCATTATTCTCACTACTTCTTTGAACAAGTTTTTGGTCATCCTCTTTAATTATTTCTCGTTCTTCTTGCATCATTTCTCTTATTTTACTAATGCTTTCAAAGGGAATCTTAAGAGATTCAAAATTAAATAGGAATTCATCCTTTATGTCATGTTATTCCTTATCATGTTGAGGGAAATTCTTCATATACCATTTAAGAGCATCATTTCTCAATGTCCCTACAAAATCGTAAAGTTTAGCCTAGTTACTCTATGTCCCATTCCTTCTCCAAGCACATTCCAAGACAACTATGTGTTCAAATGCTTTAGTGGTATCCTTGCTAAACATGGGTAGTTTCATAGTATGTTCCATATTAGAGCTATGTTCTTCAGATCCATTGGTACTAGACAAGGTTTCTCCCTTGTAAACTTCTCTTTTAATTTTGAATGTGTTTGTTTCTTCTCTTTGACTAGTTTCTTACTATAGTCTCTTTGCCTTACTAATTTCTCGTTTCTTCCTTTATCTCTTGCTATTGCAATTTCAAATAAATCACTGAACCCAATATCTCCATACAATAATTTACAAAATCTTCTTATTATTTTTCTCTTGTTTAGTTTGAATCACTATATATAACGAAAACTCCACTTGTCCTAACCAGCACAGAATATGACTGGATTCACCTCTTCATGTGATCATTTCAATTTAGGAGATAATTTCTATTAGCAAAACGCTATTTTTTGCACTCCAATAAAAGCTTCTATCGACCACAACTATAAAGGGACCATGCAAAAGACTCTCAAATGTGTAAAACCAGCAACAAAACAAATATTCATGATATAATAAAACATTATCTAAAAAATAAATAAAACATTATCTAAGAAGGAAAGCTGATAGGAGTCTAATGCATAGTGTGGATGAATGACGCACATTCATTCAAAATTATTTGCAATATGAAATAGTGTGTGGCTAGCAGTAAGTAGATATTGCATAAGTAATTTCTCAGCCCTCGTATAAATAGTAAAACACCTCCAAACCATTGTGTGGCCATTGAAACCTAAGCATAAGACAAAAGAGAATGAGGCACATTCTGCGATTATGCACTATTGTGCAGCCATACATTATGGCACTCTCATCAAATCTTGTGCTAGCTATTGAGTAATTTTCAACATTTAAAATGCTTTTAACTGCATTTTGGTAAGTTTCAGTGGAAGATTGATTCAGATGAAGATTCAGATAGATTCAGATGAAGATTCAGGGAGAGGCACAGCCACTGAATGAGTCTCGTCACAAAAGCAGATTCAAATGAGATCTCAGCATTGGCAAGGCACACCCAAGAAGAGCCTCCAGCAATGAGAGTCAAGGCATTGAAAATGAAGGTGCATCAGTTGTATGGAAGCAAGACATTGCAGGTATCATGCAACAGTCATCACTGCCAAATGGAAGATTAATCCAGTGAGCATCAAAGAAAGGTGCAGCTTCTATAAGTCTCATCCATGACTAAAATCATAGTATAAGTCATTTAAAGCATTAAAGATGTAAATGGTACAAGCTATTTCAAGGAGTGAGCTCAACCAACATCAAAGGAAATATAGGTGCAACCTTTTTCAAGAGAGAGAGTGTAGTGTGAAAGAGAGATAGATGGTGCTCAGTCCATATATGCCAAAAGATGAGGCACCACCATAGGAACCTCATCGCAGGCATTCTCATAGAAGGCACACCAAGTAACATTAAAAGTAGAGCATTCCATTGTAAGTGAAACACTGCCAGTATCAAAACAAAGTGTAGTATAAATCCAAGATGCCAGCATTAAGATCAAATATGCTATAGTTACAACTCAAAGCGTTGTGTTTTAAAACAAGGCTCAGCCTGAAGAAAAGAAGGCGTAGCCTATTCAACAAATGATGGTACTAGTTTTATCAGACAAAGGCGTCAAATGCAAATAAAACAAGTAGAAGTGTGACCCATAGAGCCTAAGAGGCACATGAGCAACATCAGACAAGCCACATCCACAAGTGGAAATATAGGCGCATCATATGACAGAGGAAACACAGTAAAATCCTTTAGAATACAAAGCTTCAACTACTAAGAACGACGACTCACGCATATTCAAGGAGCAAACAGAGATTGTCAATTTCAAAATAATTGCCTAGGCTCCACATGGCGAAAGGAGATTAAAATATAATCTTTTACATGCTTTCATATGCATGGGAATGATTTTCATTTATGTTTCTTTTTAAATCTTTATTTTAATCTTTTATTTTTTAAAAGATTATTGAGTCATAAAGATATAGTTGAGTTATAACGAAGGTGGGGTCCACGAGTAAGTAAAGCTAAGGTTTTATTAGTTCCTGCTTTTGGCAGGATTATTTATGCATCCATGTGATGCAATTTGTTTTGCCCCTTTGATCAATGAAAATTGAATATTAAATTCATTTTACAAATATACTATAATTTATAATTAATTTTCTTTCTTAATAATTTAATAAATGTGTTTATTTGTTTCCCTATTGAACAATCCTATGAACAGTGGGCAACAGCTATCCAACCCTGAAAAATGCACCATGGATAGTCGCTGCCCATGGATGCCCCCAATCCCCCATCCCCCATCCATGCTACTTACACCGTCCGGTACAATATTTTTGACACGGAATTTGCACAGAAATTCTGAGGAAATGATGTGTGTCAGAGGTGTACTTGATAGAAGATTTCATTGTGTTGACCTGGCTGCTATGCGCACCATCCTTCACAATAAATTTTAGAGAAAATTTTGAAACCGTATTTTAATAAATATTATGGTTTCTAAAAAATTATAAAAAAATTAATTTCTGAAACTTCTCAACTAAATTCACGCCCATAAAATTTTTTTGGAAATGTTCTCACGCCCGTAGTAGAAAACATTATAAACTTCTCACGTTGCCAAAAAAATAATTATATTGCTTGGGATTTCTATTTGGCATTATATTATTATAATAATATAATTATATGGTAAGTATTATAATATAATAATATTATAATAATTATAATTATAATTATAATATTATATTATAATAATATAATAATTATAATTAATTTATAATAATTTTTTTTTTTTTGCTAATAAGTGCTACCATAGGGGTAGCTCTCATTATATTAAACCCAAAATCAAAAACCTGCTTAAACTAAGCAGCATGGAGTATATACAAACTGGATACTAAGCCAGCGAATTGCTTGTGCCATAGCACTTGGAGGAAGAAAAACAAACAAGTATGAAAGCTGAGCCATGAAACTAATTATGCCAGAGCACTTTGAGACCCTCTGCCAACTTCGAGGCCCTCTCAATTTGGGCGAGAGAAAGGAGATCGCCATAGCTACGCAAGTAGAAAGCGAAGGTTTCCATGTTATTGTGATTGATACCTTGCCAGAAGAGAGCTAAGGCTTCCGCAGAGATCGTTGGAGAATCAGTTTTCATATTGACAACGGCTGCGTTGAAAACTCCCCCAATGAGGCCATTGGTAGGACGTTTATCAAAGGCCGCTATCGCAGCCATGGCAGACTCCCTCATATCTTCCTTCACGTAGACGTTGGCCAAAGTTTTTCCATGGGCCTTCCTTCCTGAAACAAGAATGCAAGTGGCCAAAAACTCTTCATAAAGGTAGCTGTCATGGACGTGTTCCTCTGGGATATTGGCGGCTCCAATTACCTTGAGGATGGCTTCTGCAATATGATCCAGGCCGGCCACAAACAGATGCTTGATTTGTTCCAACTTTGTCTCCTGCGGCAACTCCTCCTAGGTACCACGATTCTCCTGGACCTCCTCTTCTTCTTCCCCTTCTTCGACAGACCCTGAAGAAGACTCTTCTTCATCGCACTGGCAAATGCATACATAGTTCATTTCCATTGTAACATGGAAACAAAAGTTGCACATGAAGTTCTTTTTTAGAGGTCGCCATGAGGGTAGTAGAGGTACTGTCTTACTGTCACAGGGAGATTTACTAGATCCTCAAGATCCACAAGTTATCAAAGAGTCGTCATAAGCAGTCTAGTGATCCATCATATCCTACGAGTGTCATAGGGGAAGACTAGGCCAAGGATCGCATGATTCTGCAATGACAGTGTCCTCTACCTGTTCACATGCCGAATTTGCCAGAAAGTCCACCGTCGAGTTGCCTTCCCGGTAAATGTGATTAAGGGTGCAATTCCCCAACTCAGGCAAGATCGTCCAAATAGCATCTGCAATGTACTTGATTTTCCAGTTGTGGATTTACTTGGACTTAATGGCATTAATGTAGATGAGAGAATCCTCCTCGATGTCAATGTCCATGAGTTTGAAGTCCTTACACAGACGGAGCCCCAAGAGCAATGCTTCAAATTCTGCTTCGTTGTTCGTCCCTTCCAGGAGCCTTTTGGACATTGCCACAACCAAGTTACCAACCGCATTCCTTATGATGATGCCCACACCCGACGGTCTCGGATTACCTTTGGCCGCTCCATCAAATTTAGTTTTAGCCTCCCCTTTGGAGGGACAGTCCACTTCGTGAGAGCCCTTGCTCTTTTTCTTTCCTCAGCCACTTTAGGATGGAATCTTTGGGGAGGTAACACAAGGGCCGGCCAACTTTTCATCATTTCCCCATCCCAACTTGTGAATAGTATTGGGGAAGAGCTGGCCAGCCTTATATTGACTACTTCACTGATGCCTGCCTCAAGTTTCCTCAGGACAGATTGAAGGCTTGACTCTTTGTCTAAAAAAATCCTACTATTCCTTTCACACCAAATATGCCAAATTAGAAGAGAGGGACTCACCACCCACAAGCCTTGCCAGGTTGTTTTTTGTCCTTTGGGCCATCCTCTGAAAAGATCGTCAATTCTATTAGGGAGGGCACTAATCTAGCCTAATTTCTGCCTTAGCCAATCCCAACATTTGGAAGCAAATGGGCAAGTAAGCAAGAGATGATCAATTGTTTCTTCAGCTTTACCACATAATACACATCTCGATGGACCTGCAATACCCAAAGATTTGAGCCTATCACTTGTCAGAATCTGTTTGTGATAGTTGTCCACGCAAAAGCCCCAGCTTTGGGAAGCGTCCATTTGCTCCATCAGAGGAAGGAGGGCCAATCACTTTTTACCTGCGGATTCTGCAACGCATAACCAAACCTAACTTTGTAATGTCCAGATTTTGAACCCGTCCAAAAGATTTCATCTTCTTTGCCTGATGGAATAATTCTTCTGGGTTTGAGAGCCTCCTTAAGTTCTTGCATTGCTTCAGCACTTAGTTGGAAAGATGCAATCAGCTCCCAATTCCAATTTGTCTTTAATATAGCATGAAGCATTTCTGCCATGGGCTAAGGATAAATCTCTCCAGAGGTCCTTCAATCCAGGGAGCTCGGCCAGTGGAGGTAGACCTTTCAAAGAGTCTTCCCAAAAATTTGCACGAGAACTATTGTGAATAGACCAAGAGATGTGGTCTGATATAAGCCATCTGCACTGTTGCATAAAATTCCAAATATGCGAACCTCTTGGGGGATTGGGCATCATCAAGATATGGAGAGGATCATCTGAGTCGAGATTTTTTTTCCTTAGAATTCGGCACCATCTCGCTGATGGGTCTTTGAACATCATCCAGATTAGCTTAGCACCCAAGGCTGTATTTTGTTTTTCCGTACTACGAATCCCAGCGCCTCCATCCCTTTTACTTTTGCAAGTCATCAACCAACCAATAAGGGGGATCCTCTTGATATTGTTGGCTCCTTCCCAGAGAAATTTCTTGGAGATTCCCTCCAACAAGGTGCAAGCTTTCCTAGTCACTTGGTTGCAACTCATCTGAAAGATAGGGATCGCTGACAGGACTACCTTAATCATCTGAATTTTGCCTGGAAGTGTGAGCCATTTCCCATGCCAAGAGGACACCTTGGAACTCCATTTTTGGATGGTGTCGTCCCAAAGTGAGGTATGGATTGCACCTTTGAACAGAGGAACTCCAAGATATTTGCTTGGGATTTCCACCTTTCTGAATTTAAGGATGGACAAAATCTACTTTTGTGTTCTGATGCCCGTGTTAAAGAAAAAGGTGCTAGACTTTTCTTGATTGATTACCTGTCCCGAAGCTTCCTCATAGAGCTGTAAAAGTGAGGAGATTTCAACCGCAGAGTTTGTGTGAGAGGAGGCGAAGAGAAGTGTGTCATCCACAAACTACTAATGGGTGACCTGAGGAAAGTCATCTGCAACTCTAACACCTTTCCATCTACCAGAGTCTGCCAACTGTTGAATGCTTCTACCCAGGGCTTCCGCCATAATAACAAAGAGAAAAGGCGAAAGGGGGTCACCTTGCCTGAGTCCCCGTGTGGGTTCAAAGAATCCACATGAGGAGCCATTGACTAGAATGGAGTAAGGAACCGAAGAGATACACTGATAGGTCTAATCAATCCAGCTTTTGTCAAAACCAAATTTCTCCATAATCTTCAATAGAAATCTCCAATTGACACGATCATAAGCCTTGCTTATGTCCAACTTTAGGGTCATACAACTTTGATTCGATGAAGTGATGGAATGTAAAGTCTCATGAGCCGAGATGATACTATCAATTATATTCCTACCTGGCGTAAAGCTGCTTTACTCCTCGGAGATGATGCACAGGAGAATACCTTTCAGCCTGTTAGCCATTGCTTTCGAGACCAATTTATAGATGGTGTTGCAGAGGGATATGGGCTGAAAGTCTTTCAGAGATGCTGAATCTACTTTTTTGGGAATGAGGGCGATGAAAGTGTTATTGATGTCCTTGATCATCTTCCTAGATTTTCTCAGATCTTCAACCGTCTTCCAAATGTCATTTTCCAAAAGGTCCTAGAATTTCTGGAAGAATCTAGATGGAAATCCGTTCGGCCCGGGGGATTTATCAGGTGCCAACTGGAAGACCGTAGCCTTCACCTCCTCCTTGGTAAAGGGCCCCAGAAGAAATTCATTTTGTTCCCTAGTGACCACTTCTGGGATAAGGTCAAAAAAAGGTTGTTGTTTCTGAGTAGCAAAGGCTTCCTTAGAGGCCAAAAGATTATAGAAGTAGGTAACTACTTCCAATTGGATGAGTCCTTCGTCTGACACCTCTATGCCACCTTCAATTCGTAGCATAGAGATCCGATTATGGCTGCGTCTTTGTTTAATAGAGTTGTGGAAGAACTTGGTGTTCAGGTCACCTTCAGCCAGCCATGTTTCCCTTGACTTGGATCTCTAAAAAGTTTCCTCCCTGGCAAGGAGTTCCTGATGGATTTTCATGAGCTCCTGCTCCCTTTTGAATTCAAAGTTGGTCATGCCATTGCATAGAACCTCTTAATTTAATAGTGCCATCTCAGCCTCAACCCATTCTTTTTCTTTGAAGATATTTTTAAAGGTTCCTTCATTCCACGCTTTCAGGTGCTCTTTGATTGCTTTCAGTTTTTTTGCAATAATGAACATCTTTGATCCTTTCTGAACCTTTATATTTGAGCACCACTATTTAATTAGATCCCTGAGGGAACTGTCTCTTAGCCACATCCTTTTGAATTTGAAAGGGCTTCTAGCTGGTGGTCTGTCTTCCTTTATAGCTACCAATATTGGAAAGTGGTTAGAGCCAGAGATTGAGAGAATATGCAACTCAATTGCAATAGGAAGCTCGGTCCAATTTGCTGAAAATAAGAACCTGTCCAATCTTTCCGCTATATTGGTAAAACCTTTGCGTTTGTTGGTCCAGGTGAATTCTCCATTTTTAGGCACAAAATCCAAGAGATCAGAATCTTCCACAAAGCATTTGAAATCTTCATGACTATGATTAACTCGACAGGACCTGCCTTTTTTCTCAGTACTTGACAGGATAGTGTTGAAGTTCCCCCCTAGAATCAATAGGTCATCTTTATGGTGACGGATTAGTTCTGAAATTGAATTCCACACATCCAACTTTTCTTGTGTTTTAGTCGGCCCATAAACATTCCAGAGTAAAAATTATAGGTGAGTTTGTGTATCTTCCACAGTCATAGCCATCCAATTGTCTGATTTGACCAAGATCTTGATATACGTGGTCCTACCTTTCCACAGTGCACAAAGTCCTCTAGATGCTCCTAAGGACGGTCTAGAGACACCTTCCCATCCTTTACAAAATTTACAGAAGTTTTCTCCCTCCTTTGCTGAAAGTTTGGTTTCTTGAATGATAACTATGTCAGCATCCACCACTTGAAGATGATGCTTCAATAAGCGTTGTTTGTTAGGGGCATTGAGGCCCCTAACATTCTAGCTGAAGATCTTCATTGGTTCCCAAGGGAGGTAGCCCCTCCCTTGGTGCTATTTACGAAATTCTTCAGGGTGGCTTGCCCACCTTTGGAAACCTCTTATTCCCTTCGAATTTTATTTGATTTTCTACCCTTCTTTCCTTTTTTTAGACTCAGATTAGGTTTCAAAATTTTAGCCGCTTCTTGGCTAATGAATCTTTTCTCAACTTCCCCAAATTTGTCCACATCCATGGATTCACACTCAATCCATTCAGACTCATTTCCTTCCTCTCTGAAATCCTCAGCATTTGCAACTTCTTGGTTGTTCCTGAAAGAAACTTGTGGCAGCATTTCCTTTGCTATTTTTGGAGGATCTTGGGCAATTTCTGGAACCCTAGATATGGAGTCAGAAGAAGGACCACACTTAGGGGATGAATCTTCTAGAGGGGGCATAGAAGGAGAAGCCTCCAAAATAGGTTTCACAGGAATGCGATTATCCAATTTAGGGGACGGAATTCATCTCTTTTCTTTCCAAGCCCAATGGACTCCCTTAGGGAAACCAGCCGAAGAATGATCTCTCCATCCGCAATTAAGACAAAAGAATTTGATTTCCTCCAAATCAACATTGACTGTGTACGCACCTTATTCAGTGGTGATTTTTATGGAGTTTGGAAGAGTTTTGATTGCCGTCACCTTTAATCTTGCATAGAGATAGGAGTCTCCACTCAGGATTTCTTCATCTAACTCAATTACCATACCAAATGACTTACCAATTTTCTTTAGGCACGTCTTCGACCAGCATTCAAGCGGGAGATTATACAAATGGATCCATCTAGGAGAAGAGTAGGGATTCGCTTTGTAGGGATCGAACAGCGGAGTCCATTCCTGGAGAAAAAGGGAAAAGCCCTTGATTTCCCATTTGCTGAAAGATAAAATGAGGTCCTGTTCTTCCTAGCTCTGAAAAAGCACCATGAAGAATCCCTTGGGAAGGAACTTTATGCATCCCAGCCATTTCCAATTTTCCAGAATCTAATCTACGATAGTCTTCCTTGCGAAATTTTTCCCCAACGATCTCCCAATAACTGTAAATTGGCGAAGATTTTCCATGTCCTACTCCGTTTCCTTGGAAAGGTCGAGCTCGATTTGCTCACTTGCTCCATAGCCTGTGCAATTTGTCCAATTCTTTCCCTACGGATTTGCAGACTTCCTTTCGCGCGCCATAAAAAAATCCTAATTTATAATAATATTATAAGTATAATTAAATAATTTTATTTAATGTATTTATTACTATATTTACTATTATATTTATTATTATAAATATTCTTTATAATTATTATAATAATATAATAATATAAATATAATATTATTATATATTGATTTAATTATTACATTTAATAGAGAATTATTTTAAACTATAATTGTAATTATTGTATAATATATATTTAATCTATATTATATAATTATATGAATTATTATAATTATAATATAATATTATTGTTGTGTATAAACTCATACAAGTTATACCTAACTTAATCATAGTTAGTGGTTTTCCTCACATGTGGAAAGACTAAGTCCTCTTGTTGAGTCATTAGTCGATGTGTCGATCCATCTTCGACACATCGCTGCTATTTTGGAGGGAGGTTAAACCTTGAGCTATTCTCTTAGTTCCAATTTCACCACCTTTCCTATTCTTGTGGAAACTTGTTCCTCAAGCTTCACCTATTTATACCAGTTCAGTTGTAAACTAATTAGTTTGTTTTCAATACATTGCATTTGTGTTTGATTTCTACTCCATGATCTTGGACTTCTGCTCCCACCTGGTATCAGAGCCCTCGACCCTTCATCTACATAAGCTCAGCTTATCGATGTGGTACGTAGTGGGTACGAATCCCACATGGTATGTGGTTGTATCTAGTTCTATCGTGTGGGGGGGGTGTTGGCGTAGTGACTATATCAACAATGAGATCCCTCTCCACCACTAGTACGTGCTTTTTGTGTGATGGCAAAATTCCACATGGTATCAAAGCAAGTGGAATAGCATCAAATCATTTTCTCATTGATTGCATAGCTCCATTGGTGAATCTCTGCAACTTCTCTTGCACGCTAGGCTCAATCCAGCCTTTTATCACTGCATATCGAGGAGGTAAAATTTTGTTTCAAAGCACATTTGAAATGAGTTTCTTTTGCAGGTCATAATCATCATTGGAAGAGCTCATCAACCCTCACCACAGTGAGGTTGAATCATAGTAGAGGAAGCCTCAACAGAGGTGTATTCTCTGTGGTAGTCATGCCTCACAGCCTCATACAAGAAGCTA
Organism: Cunninghamia lanceolata; assembly: GCA_027924645.1. Taxonomy (NCBI): domain Eukaryota; kingdom Viridiplantae; phylum Streptophyta; class Pinopsida; order Cupressales; family Cupressaceae; genus Cunninghamia; species Cunninghamia lanceolata. The sequence continues at coordinate 232,607 of BSBN01000374.1, read as the reverse complement.
TATCCGTGCCTGTTCAAGCCTGTATCAAAGGATGAATTCACCTCTACATGCTACATTCTATAGCACCTCCAAGAGGCCCGATCCTCTCATCCACATCACGGTCGAACTCATCCTCATCCCTGCCTCATACTATGGCATTCAAGCCACGTCACCACCTTTCTCTATGGTATTTTCACCACATATGCTCATTTGAGTGAGTCCTCTCAACCACTATGGCTTAAGCCATATCGGCCACACCAAAAATGTGGAGCAAAGGTTGAGTTTCTGGGCATGAATGCAAAGTTGAATTGGCTTTGAAAAGCCAAGCGGGTCATTGTAATTTGAAAGTGCCTAGGGAGGCACGTGAACAGTGACAGCCGTCAAATTTGAAGAGAATATTAGCAACACTATTCATTGTAACATATGTCAATTTTGCTGACATAAGAAACTCGGGGGGTGACATAAGCAGAGAGGTAAAATAAAAAGGGAGGGGGTCACAAAAATTTTAATAATAAGCCCCTGGTCATATGGGTTTTTAAGCCCCTGGTCACACCCTACCACAAGGGGCTTAACTCTTTCCCTATCAGGTTTTTATCCAAATATTAGTTTGCACAAAATTTTATCTTCAAGCATAGTGAAAATATTTTTTTGAAGGAGTATTTTTTGCATATGCAAAAATTGTAAAGGCTATAACTTTTGCATATGATCTCGTAATCGAGTCGTTCAAATTGCAAAAGTGCCTAATTTTTTGACCTCTATCATTCTAGTTACTATTTGTACTATCATTATAAAGTGCCAAATTAAGTTAGGTTTAGGGTTCTTAAAATACTTCATCTCAAATTATAAGCTTGTTGGGAGAGAAACAAAAAGGGAAAATATTGTTGTATGATGTCATGTACTACTTATAAAATGTCACTTTAAGAGGGGTAGATAAGTAAGAAGAGTGCACACAATCACTTTTTCTATCACTAAAGTACCACCTTAATTCCCAAAAATTAGTTTAAAACTAAATCCATTCATCAGCTCTAATAGGGATAAAAAGAGATAAAAATGCCACCATCTAAAACAGAGTTAAACCGATGGTTCATAAGTTTGGTTGTTGGTGATCATATGTCACCATTTCTAGAAATGTTTATAAAACTAGAACCTTGTAGAATTTACAATATTTTAATGAACCAAAAGTTTTATGATGTCATTAGTAAAGGTACAATTGAACTAGGGAATGGTATTCTAAATAATGTATACTATATCCCTAGTCTATTTAAAAATTATCTCTTAGTATATGCACTTACCTGTTTTGAAAAGATAGTAGAATTCGCTGCAGATGCTGCCCTCATCAGAGAGTCCAAAGATAGAAAACTAGTTGCAGTTGGTAAAGTCTGCCATCTAGATGCCTGCTTCATATTTTCACACTTTACAATTGATGAAGAAGAAGTTAATTCAAAGCCTAGTATCAATTCAAGGTTGGCTCAATATAGCTGATTATTAGGACTCCAATAAAGCTATTTTGTTGTACTTGCACTTTAAAAAAAGTGTCAAATAAAAATCACTTGTGTAATCAATCATGAAAATTGGGAATTGTATATACACTGAATTATAAAGTGTAATGGGGGGAACAATCACTTCTCAAAGAATCATACAGATTCTTTATCTCATTTGCATGTGTGCATATGCGCATCCTTTTATTAGGCTTCAGTATACCAACTCGTATACACAGTGGAGATGATTTGTCTATTTTTCTAAATATTCAAAAAATTTAGAATTTACAACATATTTTGCTTGGAGAGTTCTCAGTATTAGCATCTGGGTCTACATCAGAATCATCATCATCTAGAGAGGCCATCTAAAGTGCTCTCTTTGTTTTCTCTCTTTAGGAGGAAAGTTTTTTTTTCCCATAGGGTTTTCTTTCTTTCTCCATTTTATGAGAGATGTTTTGTAAATGAGTACCTAAAATGGTGCACAGCCGGGACTCATATTTCATAAACCCACCTAAGCTATGCTTAAGGGGGGGTGTTGGTGTATAAACTCATATGAGTTATACCTAACTTAATCATAGTTAATGGTTTTCCTCACATGTGGAAAGACTAAGTCCTCTTGTTGAGTCATTAGTCGATGTGTCGATCCATCTTCGACACATCACTACTATTTTGGAGGGAGGTTTAACCTGAGCTATTCTCTTGGTTCCAATTTCACCACCTTTCCTATTCTCATGGAGACTTGTTCCTCAAGCTTCACCTATTTATACCGGTTCAGTTGTAAACCAATTAGTTTGTTTTCAATACATTGCATTTGTGTTTGATTTATACTACATGATCTTGGACTTCCGCTCCCACAATTATAATATACATTAGATATATTACAATATATTATAATAATTATTAAATATAATATAATATTTATTTAATAATTAAACTTATATAATATATTATATAATAATTCTAACTATAATTATATTATATATTATATTTAGAATTATATTTGGAGGTTAAAATTAGGGTTAGCATTAGTGTTTAGGTTAGAGTTAGAGTTATAATTAATATAATAATTAATCTATTTATTATAATTAGGGTTAGGGTTAGCATTAGTGTTAGGATTAAGTTAGGGTTAAGGTTAGGGTTAGAAATATAATTATTGTTTAAATTAGGGTTGGGATTATGGTTAGCATTAGGGTTAGTATTATTATTAGAGTTATAGCTAAAATTATGGTTAAAATTATGTTAAAGATGGTTAGATTTTGAAATACAGTTAGGTTGAGGTTTTGAGGCTTATAAAACAATGGTAAGTGTAATGTTATAGGAATCCTAATCCTAACTCTAACATAATTATTATTATAATAATGTACAAATAATTAGGATTATAATAATTATTATGATACGTTATTAATACCAACCCTAACCCTTATTCTAATCATAGTTTTAACCCTAATTCCAACCTAAATCCTAACCCTAACCCTAATTCTAACACTAATTATAACTGTAATCCTAAATCTAATTATAATTCTAATTTTGATTTTATCCCTAACCCCAATTCTTACCCTAGTACTAATTCTATTACTAATTCAAGTTCTCAAATTATTACTATAACCCTAACCTTAATTTTGATAGTAATGCTATCTCTAACTCTAATTCTAACTCTAACCCTAATTCTAACGATAACGATAACCCCAATTCTATCCCTAACCTTTACTCTATTACTAATTCCAACCCTAATCCCAACCGTAACTTTAACCATAGTTCTATAGAGTTTTGTGCTTTGTTGAGATCTATCCTTTACCCACCCTAGCCACCCTAACCAATCCCATTAGGTTTGCATTTTCATAAGATTATAAATAAGATTAGAACTCTATTAAAATCAATGGGAGAGGAAAATTTGTTGCATTCAAGTCCTTAATCTACATAAATATATACAAGCAATAACTTACCATACAAAATGATGACTTAAAGTTCATCTATCTTCTTATCAATCATTTATTTCATTTTATATAACAAGACAACCTATTATTTAGGACAATTGTAATATATTTTAACCTTTTATTAAAAAAATGTAGTTATATAAAATACATTTAAATTCTTTGACAATAAAAACTTACTCAATACTAAGGTGAGAAATGTAGAAAACATTATTTCTAATCATATGTAGAAAATATTATTTCTTATATTTTCATAGTATTTTGTCCAAATTTTCTTATTATTATGTTATTTATAAATAACTTTATTTACATAAACTAAATATATCACACTAAAATAAAATGCAACAAAACAAAGTAAAAATAAATAAAATTTATGCCTTATTAAAACCAAGGGAAGAGGAAAACTTACACCATTCAAATCTTTAAATGACATAAATATAGGCCAAGCAACCAACAGAATTGCTATGTGTCAAAATAAAAACTACTGTTAATTATACCCTGCTAATATTTTAGTAATTATTACTAATATTTATTTCACAATTTCTTATCATATTTTACATGGTATAATTAAGCATACTTAAGCCAATTGCTATGATTAATTTGTGTTTTCAATAAATTTATTTTACAAAATAAAAAAAATTATATTAATAAAGGCATTCTTTATTAACTATCTCAATATCAATGAAGATTTCACAATCTAATAACAAATTAGAGGCATACTAATAAATCTAATAAATATAATATTTCCCTAAGACATATTTGTTGATAATAGATTTCCTAGTTTTCTATTGACATGCTTAAATTTAATCAAGTGGTCATTTTTTTCTTTTTAATATAGATGTCAAGAGTATTCCTTAATCATAATCTTAAGTAATTTTAATGTTTAGGAATTCAAGCACAACATTAAAAGTTCTCAAACTACATAAACTAAAATTATTTTTTAAAAATTTGACACCTCTTAAAATGATTACATAAAACTTATAATTGCAAATTAACCTAAAAATAACACAACAAAAATGACAGCATGCTAATGTGTCCCACTCTCAATTGACTAATCTACATGGAGGCAAATATATTCAAGCTTGGACCTGTGAAATGAAGTTCTTTTACATTTAAAACACAAGCACTTCATTCTTTTACATTTGAAAAAGTATTTCCCCTAAGATTGGAGGTTGTTCTTAAATATCATCCACTTCAAGAGTTAAAGATCAATTTTGGCCAATAAAATAAGATAAATATTTACCAATTTTTGCCACTTTTTGTTGCTAACCATAATCCCAACCCCAATTTAAACCATAATTATATTTCTAACCCTAACCCTAACACTAATGCTAACCCTAACCCTAATTATAATAAATAAATTAATTATTAGATTAATTATAACTCTAACTCTAACCTAATCACTAACGCTAACCCTAATTTTAACCTCTAACTATAATCTAAATATAATATATAATATAATTATATTTAGAATCATTATATAATATATTATATAAGTTTAATTATTAATATAAATAAATTAATATTATATTATATTATATTTAATAATTATTATAATATATCTAATGTATATTATAATATTATATTATAATTATAATAATTCATATAATTATATAATATAATTTATAATATAGATTAAATATATCATTATACAATAATTACAATTATAGTTTAAAATAATTCTCTATAAAAATGTAATAATTAAATCAATATATAATAATATTATATTTATATTATTATATTATTATAATAATTATAAAGAATATTTATAATAATAAATATAATAGTAAATATAATAATAAATAAATAAATAAAATTATTTAATTATACTTATAATATTATTATAAACTAATTATAATTATTATATTATTATAATATTATATTTTAATTATAATTATAATTATTATAATATTATTATATTATAACACTTATGATATTATTATATTATTATTATAAAAATATAAATAATTATAATATAATTATATAAGTATAATATTATAATGCCAAATAGAAATCCCAATCACACCTTAGTGTGCAATGGGTATGCCGAGATAGCATGTAGATAAAAGTAATAAGTAATTTATTGAGAGTAGAACATACAGTTTTGTTGATGGTCCATAGTAGAATTAAAAGAATGTAGTGATATGTGTTGTTGAAACATTTTTGAAAACACAAATAATTGGAAATCATGGAATTGCAAAACTAAGCTTAATTGTATAAACATAGTGGCAAAATGTGTTACATTGTGTGATAGACATGGGGCAATGGTCAAGCATTGTAATGGAAAATTGTACATTAAAGATTAGACTATGGTACTTTTACAATGTAAAAAGTGGAGCTTGGTATGAAATGACACTTTTACAAAAATAGAAAGAGATAAAGAAAAGTGAGAGTGACTCTCTCTCTCTCTCTCTCTCTCTCTCTCTCTCTCTATATATATATATATATATATATATATATATATATATATATATATATATATAATTCTTTTCTCTATCTCTTTCTCTATTATTCTTTGTCCATCAATCTCCCTCTCTCTCTCTACCTTTGTCTCTGTCCCTCTCTCTTTCTCCCTGCTCGAGCTTCCTCTATTTGTAATTTCCTCATTTTGGTTTGAGACAGATGATAGTTTTCTATTTTTTTAGACAGTTTTGAGATAGTTAGTTGTTTTATATTGCACTTTGATATTGAGACATTTGAGCTATTAGATTATGGTTCATGCTTACTATGTTCATTATGGATTATGTTTGACTAATGTAGTTTTCACATGTCTATGAGTTTTATAATGGCATTATGGATATTTCAACTCATGATGTATTTTGACCTATTTAGTTGATGGTTAGTTGGATTATGCAGATCGATGTAATCTTGTTTTACATAGTTGAATGTTATCTAATTTCTAGTTAGAGATGTATATGTTTATTGTCATGATTTCAGAGAAGGGACAGTGTAGTATTTCTCACTCCAAGCACCCTACTACACTGCGAACCCCTAACTCTGTGTGTGCATTATATATGTAAATACTTGTATGCAACATATTGTGTTGATGCAGGTTGTAGGTACCGGGCCTCGACTCCACCTAACTTAGTAGGTCTGAGCGGGCCCTTGCACCAATGGATAATGTTGATGGGAGATAAAATGAGCTTTTCCCCTAGGTCAGTTCAGTCTTCATATTGTTGGTCATCTAGTGGTATGTGGGTTATTGTCGAGTTTTTGGTTAGTTAGCCCATGTGTATTTTGGCAATGCATTAATGAAGTAATATTATTTTAATAATCTTAATAGCATGTCAAATATAATAGTATTTTGTTAGTCATAAAACTTGGAATGTTATTTAACTAAATTTTAATTTAGATTAAAATTAATTATTTTTAATGTTTTATAAGTATGTGAGTCATAAGTTTTATTATGGTTAATTAATATATAGTTATTTATAGAATAATATTAGTGAATAATTTAATGTTGTTAGTTGTCGAATATGATTCCATATTGGGGAATCTCTATTATAAGTAAAAATTTTAAATTTTTCTGAGGAGTGGGATTCTTGGTAACGGATTCATGATTGTGGTAATTTATGAGTTTAGCTATTTTTGCTTCGGGGGTTATTATTTTGTGGGGAAATTGTTTAGGGAAAGTTAGACAGAAAATGGTGGGGAAGAAATTGTTATGGGAAAGGAGGAAAAAAAATAGAAGAAGTGGGGAGCTAAAAAATTCTGAAGTTGGACTGAAATTCAGGTATGTTTATGTTGACTCTCTATGTGTGAAATTTTTCATTTCTGTAACTTGGAATTTAAATCTTCTTGTAGCATGATTGTTCGAATGTATTTGCCCTTGACCACACTCTCATTTTGGGAATCACACCTTGGTTGCTATCAATGTTTTATCCTCTGTAGTTACGTTCAAGTTTATTCTTCTTTTGGTCTCTTCTATTTCAAAATCCTTCTTGATATCTTGGAGTCCAATCAATTATAAATCATTCAAAGTTACCCGAATTAAAAGAGAATGATCCATAAGAACCATTTACCAGTTTCTTGACCCATTTCTTTTCCTTGGTTGTTCTCAGTGCCGTAGTACGGCCTCACCCAGCCTTAGCTTTTTAGAATTGTGCCAAGCAATGAAGTTCTTATATTGTTAATCAGGAATCGATTAAACCAAATGGAAATTTATGCAAATTTTACCTCAGCTATGGAAGTTGCTGTACATTTTTGTTCTTTGCTAGTAAATAAAGTTTTGATCTTCTAGTGGAGCATTGGAATCAGCAAAATCCTTACCTAGTCTCCTCTATCCAATCATCGCTATCGTACATTTTTTTCTCTCTAGTTGCATACTCTCCAAATTTTTCCAGTAAGTAAATCTTAGGGTCTGTACTGGAGGTTGGATCGAATTAGAAGAAACTTAATCAGATTTTTTCTACCTCCCTTAGATGTCATCATACGGTCTCTACAAATCTATTCTTTCAAAGCATTAATTCTTGCCTGAGTATGTGGATTGGACCTCTCTTTGCAATCCTTCTCTTCCTATGTCATTTCTTATCTCATGATCTTTCCATTCTTCTTGGTCGTACGCCATGGGCATTGTAACTTCTGAAAACAAAATCTCTTTTTTTCAAGCCCTGAATACTTCATTTATATTTCATTGTTTAAGCCAATGTTTTTAAACTATATAGGCCTAAGACCATATTAACAAGAATCAATTCCTTTTTAGAAAGCAAAATAATAGATTAGTGTGATAGTAATTGATTAGAATAATTCTTTTTGTAATCTGGTAGTTGCTTAATAAGGAAATATAGGAATGTGTAGTTTCCATTGTCACAGTGGAAAATAAAAAATTATAATTCAAAATTAGAGTGTAAATATGAATATAATTTTATTATTTGTGAGTATATGAGTTGTTGGATTATGTATAAATTATACTATTTCCTAACGTAAATTAAATATATGCTTATCATTACTAGAACAAGATTAATAGTTAGAAGTCATTAAATTTAAGCTTAGATTAATCTTAATTTTATAATAGGTTTAACTTTAGCATCAATTATTAGACAATTTTTATATAGTTAGAAAGATGGAACGGGTGTTAAAGGAGGTAACATTGCCTTAGATGGATTTATGATTTTATTTAGAGTCAAATAATTTATCATTGTCCTTCATAATTTAGAATGATTTGAATTATTATACTAGATTCATATGGTAATGACAATGTGATAATTAAGTATTAGTTATACTCTTGTTACCGTGTTAAATATAAATTTGTTAGTTATGTATTGTAATATGCTATCCCATGTTACGTAGATGTTAGTAAGTAAATAATAAGTGAAAATATTAGAGTGATTTGAGTTATTCTATGGTAAGGTTGATGCAATTATTAGAAGTAATAATATATGTTATTTTATTATAAAGGAGAGTGAAAGACTTTAAATGCTTACCGGCTATATCATCCATTGGTGTTATGGTTTTGTTGAAGTCCCTTTTATTAGTTGTTAATGTCAGTAGTAATGATGAAACTGGTCTATTATGACCCTGAGTTATATCGTTCTAAGGGTATGTCATAGCCATTTAAACCCTTGTTCCGTAGTGAGAGATGAACTTGTGTATAGTGGTAATGAGTTTAAGTTACCAACTCCAGATGTTTTACTACTTGGGTTTCAATTTGTTATTGTGTCAATCAGTTCAAATATTTTATTGAATTGAGATTTTTGAAGTGGAAAGTTTTATTTTTAAGGTTGAAATTTTGAAATGGCTTATGTAATGTATTGGATTGTAAGAGGTTGATGCTTTCCAGTTTCTTATCCATGCATGTTGCTAGTTTTTGTATGTGGTTAGGGGTTGCTAGTTGTATGTAGCAGAGTGGCTTCTATGGTGGGGCTGGTGCCCAAAATGGTTGTGTGGATAACCCCATGGAAGTTGTAATCAAGTGATAACTTAATAATGTACCTAGGTGGGTTGGGTAGTAATTCACATAACAAGATAAGTATGATGCCTCACCCATGCCTTGAGTGCTCTCATAGGCTAAGGATGGGATTAGAAGGCTTGGTTGGCAAGGTCGGCCTCCTTGTCTTTATGAGAGGATGTGTCAGCTCCACATGTGTCACCTATGGGGCCGGTGCCTACAGAGAGGCTGCCAAGGTAACCATAGATGGGGGCTAGTTTCTAGAGAGAGATAGCCTATGTAACCCATGCTAGGACGATGCGATGTGGTGCAGGAGCATCCGTGAGGCATTTAAGTTTATGTTTTGTTTTAAAATAGGTTTTCTGTTGTAATAAGGTCTATTGGACCAATACTTCTTTTCTGTTTGTAAGTCCCAAGTAAGTAGGTTGCATTTGTCAAATTGTTAATGGTAAGACGGTTGGTCTCTCAGCCGCTTGGAATTAGTTTGTTATTCTCCCAGCCGTTTGGAATGGATTGGTGTTCCTCAAGGCAGGCTTATAAACCCCAGGGAAATGAACTAACACAGATATATTGAAATCAGATCGAAGCGAAGAAGAGTTGTATGTAATCATGCATTGTGTTAAGGAGAAATCAAACTATTCTGTGTTGTCAATTTGTTTTCTGTTCTCTATAATTACAAATTGCATAGTTGTAGATTTCTTTTCCTTTCTATGCTTTCTATTGTTGCAAAATGTCGATGTGAAGCATTCCACTAGTGAGATTTGTATCAAAATCAGTGGAATGGCTTCATTGTACAATATTCATTTGTTTCCTATTTTGTTTCATTGTTCGGCAGTGCAGATGTTCTAGACTGAGGACTGAGCACAGTAGACGGCCTAGCATCTCCATGTGCTAGGGTTTGATTGGAGGAGTTGGAGCTGTTATCGGTGAGACAGAGGCCATCAGTAAAAGATTTCTCAGTCAGAGCGATAAGGGTAGTCTAGCTGAAGAGAGGTTCAAGCCATTGAACAGAAGTCATGGCCTAAGATTCATATCGGGGTGACAAAGTACATCGGGTAGGTAAATTGGCATTGGTCCGATAGTGTTGGTCTTAACGATCAAGGGTATCAGGGTGATAAGAGATAAGTGACACCAACGAAGATCCATCAGGAAGAATTAGTTGGCAGAAAGAGATCCTAAGGTTTGGCCGAAGGCACTCATCACACCAATGAGCCGTTGGTCCATCGGCGCATCGGCCTAAGCATATAAGTGTTCACCGATGACAAGAGTCTCACCGAAGACATTAGCATCGGTGTATCGGTGAAGCAAGTCTTATCACAGCCGATAACTATAGTCTCATCGATAAGAGAAAGTCAAAGTTGACGCCAGAGGGATCGGTGCATCGGCTAGACTGGTATCCAAGTCTCACCAAAGGCAAAGACATCGGTGTATCAGTGAAACAAACCTCAGCATGGTCGATAATAATAATCTTGCTGATAGGCGAGAACCATAGAGTCATCCATCGGGGAGAGTTGTGGGGTCAGAGTGATAAGTTGCAAGGTGGCCGACGGAGTAAGTCCTACCGACTGATGCTTCCCATCACGATGACACTCTCCCTACTACATTCTAGTTACTTCATGTTATCTTTTGTTGATGCCTCTGGAGTACTGTCTTGTCTTGATGATTTGAGTTGTCTCGATGATTTGACTTGTCTTGATAATTTGAGAAGTCTTGATGATTTGTGTAGTCTTGATGATCTGAGTTGTCTATGTCAAATTTGTATCTGCTTGCTTGTAACCTTTGGCTTAGTGGAACCTCAATGTTATCTCCTAGATTAGGGGTGGACCTCAGGGTTCTACATGGTTGGGTGGAAGAGCTTAATCCATTGGTTTTCTTGGATGTACTAGTTCAAGATCAATGCAGAAGTGTTTCTAGTTCCAGACTTGTTCTACATCTTTAGAGTTGAAATATACCTTCATAATTTTATTACATTGTTGTATTTTGTAAACCAATGTAATCAGTCATGAACTTTGTAATCTTGTAATTCTTGTATTCAAACTTTTGTAATTGTTCTTATCTGTAAAAGAATGATGTAATTCTCTTATGTGACATCATATTATATATCACTTGTATTGTTATGATTTCAGGATGCAGTTATATTCCCTAGAGGTGTTAGTTATACAACTTGTTAAATGTTTATTAATAGTGTAATTTTATCTAATGAATAATGCATTTACTTGCTTCAAAAAAATATATATTTCTGTAAATTTTGCACTTGTTAGTTTAACACTCTAGGGTTGCATGACGGGGCATCACACTATTAGTCTTTCTCCTCCCCTTCTCTCTCTCATTCTTAGTTTGTCTACCCTTCTCTCTCTTACTCTTCCTCTATATGACAATAATAGTTCTAGATTTTTCATCATCAGTGTCTGTCAATGGATCTAGAGATGTACAATGCGAATTCCATAGATGATAGTTGTTTGAAATTATTTCCCAATGGGATGTAATAACTTGCTTTAATGAACCAATATTATTATGAATGTTTATGAATGGCTGATATAGTAACAATTCACTCCAACCTGGAATTCTTGAAAACATTGATCATGTACTATTGGGATGGTGGTCAAACAAGGGGAGACTCGAATAATAGGTGTAAAGTGTTGTTTCCATTTGTTGGACTTCTAAGATTATGTAAATGTCCATTTTTGAGACACTTCAATAAGGGACATTGTTTCCAACTATATTGGTCATGCCATGTATTAATGAATGAATCTTAGAGATAGGATATTGTTATTGTTAGAGATAGCTACACTTTAGTCTAGAATAGGTACACTAAATATGTCTTAAAGGTGAATTATTAAGTCCTTAAGAAAATGGCATGTTTCACTAATATATTAAGGTTTACTTTTGGTGGTGGGTCTCTTACTTAGAAAGGTTTTCCCAAGTATATATGTCATCTTATCTTCTCTATCTCCTTCAATTATTCTTCTATGTATAATTAAGGTTACATGTCTTTTATGTCAACAAATTTTATTACTTTCCATTCCTCCTAATCGAGGAATAAGCATTTTAAAACCAACATTTGGTATCAAACCTTTGTTTCCATTGATCCCATGAAGGAATGGATACATTTCTTATGTTGTTTTCAATTTTTTTAGGGATAGTTCATGTGGATTTAAAATAACATTTGAAAATCAAAAGTCATGGCCAACACCTTAACAATTGAGATCAATAAGTTTAGTAGGTAAAGCTTTAAGTTATGGAAATTGAAGGTTGAATATATTTTAGTGGAGATAGATTAGTGTATCATAATAGTTGTTGCACTCAATTTTCTACCATCAACGATGGATTAACATGAATGGGAAAAGTTGGATAGAAGAGATAGATCTACTATTAGGCTATATCTTTCTAATTCAATCTTGATGAACATTTTAGTACAAAACATTGCTAAGAGTTTATGAGATAAAATTGTTGCATTATATCAAGCTGTGAAGAATTGCTTTGATTTAGTTTCTTTTAGGCAGACAAAGAGTGGATCAAAAGATAATGCAATCTATAAATGATAACCTATGTATTGAGTTCCTCCATTTATAGTTGGTTGCCTATAGATTTTCCTTTCTTGTTGGTGGAAAGCTATACTTGTTAGAAGTGTTTTTTCCATGATAATAAGTAGTTAGAAACTGACATGATCTCCTTGCCTTAAGCCTCTATAGGGTCTTTTGGAGGAAGTTTTAATCACACTTTTCAAATGCTTTAGATATGTCAAGGATTATAACAATCCCTAACCAATGTTGTTTTGGTTGAGTTGAGTTCTTGGGCAAGATCATGCCCTTCATATTGCATGTACATTGCAAAACCAATCTCTCGATGGATAGGTTGCAAGATCATATTGGTTATTCATCCACTTACACTAACTTTATAAATTAGTGAATGTTTTAAAGTTAGTCTCCTATGTTGCGACATCCTTGGAATACAAAAAGTTAGATAAAAGTATCTAGCAAATAATCTCTCTCTCTCTCTCTCTCTCTCTCTCTCTCTATATATATATATATATATATATATATATATATATATATAATGTAACATCAATACTTCTTGTGTCCATAAGGCAGGGGTTGTGAAGGAAAGATCAATGCAAAGTATGATTTCTTGATTCAACACTTTGAGGTTTCTAAGCAGAGATGTAGATATCAATGTAGTCAAGTGTTAAAACTAATAAATATATTTTATATATAATTGTTATGTCTCTCTCACTTTTTATCTCTTCCTCCCTCCCTCCCTTCTCTCACTCTTTGTCTTGTATTGTTATAAGATAATGTCAACCATATTATTTTTTCCCTCTCTATTTATTATTTAGACATGATAATTATACTTCAATTATAACAATATTTGTAGTTTTATTTATTTTATTTTTTTGATTGGTAAAAGGCCTAGGCCATTAATATATAAAATTAGTTATAAAATATAGCTTTGTTCAGTGCGGGCACCAGTAGGAAAGAACAGAGTGAAGAAAACCTCCGGTCTAGCCTGGAACTTTTGCAGTCCAATGCATACTGTTTATTTAAAGAACTTATACAGGGACAAGCCCAACAAGGAAACATCCTTTCTTATACAATTACTGAGATACAAGTATAGACATTGCCCTTATCCATGGCCTTTCTTTTGATATCCTCTTGTTGTATGTCTTTTGGTTCTTCAGCTCCTGGGATGACCTCCATGACTTATAACATTAGATCAACTGTCTATTATCCAATTGAAAAGTCTTCTTCTGTCTTGGTCCTACCAGTATACCTATCTAACCTGAAACCACAAGAAAAACTACCACTTCTTTTCGCATGTTAGCTATACATAAAACATATAATTCATTATCTTGCAAACATCTGTTAGTATTTTAAAACCTTTTCCTGAGATGAAAGGATAAAGTACTTGCTCTTGCCAAGCTTATCATAAATGATCAAATGCACTTGCTTCAATGTTAACTTAAATCCGGTTATGTGGGACATCCCATTTCGGTTGACTGATCCACTTTATATGCCAACATATATATATATATATATCTACATGAGGACGGGTATGGATGGGTTGCTTATTTCAATCTTCAGTTACTTGAGTATGTGTTGTGTAATTTTACAAACCATTTTGAAATTTAGATACAGTCATATCAAATGGACACGGCTCCCAGCCATTACCAAATCAAAGATACATGCATAGGCGCTCTCTGTATATTGGGGGTATAGATAATGGAGACACAATAAATTAAAGTCATAGCCACCGTAAGATGCAAATAGATCTAACGGTGCAGAAACAAAATAATGAAGAATGTGGAGGCTACCAAATGGCACAAGCACAACAAAGAAGAGCAACTTTTTTAAAATTTATGTGGAGCCTTCCACGAGCAGGATCCAGAATGAAAAGAGAAACAATAAAATCTGAGGAGGTCGCCACGTGTAGTATGCGGAGGCAGTCCCTAAAGTTTTTGTGTCTGCGGAAGGTGTCATGTGTCTTTTTGCTTTGTTGTGGAGGGTTCCACATGTTCTTTCCATATCATGTTATCGCTAGTAATGAAAGATGGTGGGCCACAGTGATGTTAAGTTTCAAGTAAGCGGAGAATGCCACATGGTGGAAGTGGAGGTAAAGTTGTTTGGTTTATGACCCTCTTCCGGTGAGAAACTTAAAGTTTCTAAATTGATGTGGAACCCGCCAAGTGTCAGCTTCTGTGGGAGTTTCTAATGTTTCAAAAAGTAATACGGAGAATGCCACGTGTTGGTTAGCATGCACACAGAAGATGCCACATGTCCCAGTTTTCTTCTTTGAAGTTAGTGAATGCTGAAGCTGTGGCTCCCATTATTAATATGTTTGTTTCTAAACTGATGTAGGTTGCAACAGTTGTCAACATCGAAGTTCACCCGAGCATAAAGACACAGTTTTGAGAGCTTTGTGGAAGAAGACACGTTGATGTTTTTGAAGGCTGCAGAGCGCGACAAGTGTTGTTGTCCTGTTCATTCCTAAGAGACAAAGGAGTTTCTCGTTCTGCTGTGAATGCTACCATCTATCACAGTATGTTTCAAATTTAGACACAATAAATTAAAGTCATAGCCACCGTAAGATGCAAATAGATCTAATGGTGCGGAAACAAAATAATGAAGGCTGCCAAATGGCACAAGCACAACAAAGAAGAGCAACTTTTAAAATTTATGGTGAGCCTTCCATGTGCAGGATGTGGAATCAAAAGAGAAACAGTAAAGGTCACCACGTGTAGTATGCAGAGGTAGTCACTAAAGTTTCTATGTGTCTGCGGAAGGTGTCGTGTGTCTTTATGCTTTGTTGCGGAGGGTGCTGTGTGTTCTTTCCATATCATGTTATCGCTGGTAATTAAAGATGGTGTGCCACAGTAATGTTAAGTTTCAAGTAAGCAGAGAACACCACGTGGTGGATGCGGAGGTAAAGTTGTTTGGTTTATGACCCTTTTCTGGCAAGAAACTTAAAGTTTCTAAAGTGATGTGGAACCTGCCAAGTGTCAGCTTCTATGGGAGTTTCCAATGTTTCATACTGTTTCAAGCAATAATGCGGAGAATGCCATGTGTTAGTTAGCATGCACACGGAAGATGCCACTTGTCCCAGTATTCTCCTTTGAAGTTAGTGAGTGTTGAAGCTGTGGGTCCCATTATTAATATGATTGTTTCTAAACTGATGCGGGTTGCAACAGTTGTCAATAGCAGAGTTCACCTGAGGATAAAGACAAAATTTTGAAGGCTTTGCGAAAGAAGACACGTAGATGTTTTTGAAGGCTGCAGTGCGCGAAAAGTGTCATTGTCCGGTTCATTCCTAAGAGACAAAGGAGTTTCTGTTCTGCTGCGGACGTTGCCATCTGTCACAGTATGTTTCAAATTTCAAGTACACGAGTCTCACCATGTATCTATCCCTTAACGGAAGGAGTTGTGCCACATATATTTTGCTCCAGCCAATGAGCTTGCAGGAGGGAAAAAATGGTTGCAGATTTGAAGAATCGAAACTGCTGGAGACTTCCAGTTATCTCTAGTTCAGTTGGGCTGTTGGGATTCAATTGTTGCAGACAATCTTGAGTGAAATGTAAAGGTTCGAAGTAAATATAAGTCATTGGAGCATGTGAATTGAAAAAAATAGCTAAGTATGAGAGTAGAAACAAGGAATCGAAATCGAGTTCAGGGGATAGAGGATCAATGTTTCTCCCCAACGTCGTATAAAATTGTTTGGGCAATTTGGGATCTTGAAATTACCATAGTTCTTAATATGCTCTACCCCCTGTTACAAAGAAGTCTGATTTTAACTCTTAGTTAGTTTGAATGAATGGACTTACCATCACTATCAAACTTCAAATCTTTAATTTGGAGTTATCTACACCTGACTAGAAAGGGTCTGAGATCTACCCATCCAGTTCAAAATCTGAGAAGTGTTCTTAATTGCTCTATTATACTCCATTGCTATCTAAAGGGTAGAAACTCTAAAGATGCTCAGAGTTTGTTCACACTCCAAGGTATGTTAGTAGAACAAGTGATGAACTGATTGGCCTCAGAACAACTTTCCTCCATTGTTTCAGTTTGATTCTGATAATACTTCTTCGGTGTTAGCTATAGTAGATAGGCAGAAACCATCAGCCCCTTTGTTGGCAAGGGAGTCATCCTTGCTATTACCCTCTCTGTAGGTGTGATTGAATGTGCACCTCCTGAAAGAAGCAATGATGTCGAGGGCATTAGCCAGTAGGGAATTCAGTCTCCAATTAGGCGTGTTCCCTTTCCGTAAGCCATTAATGACGATCGCAGAGTCTCCTTCGACCTCTAATTTTTCAATTTTCATGTCTTTGCAGATTCTCAGACCTTCAATCAAGACAGTTAATTCTGTTGTATTGTTTGTTGTTTCTCCTAGGGGCTTGGCTAAGGTTGCTATTTCTCTAGATTCAGAATCGTGTATTACGCAGCCTATTCCTACGACTCCTAGGTTGCCCCTAGATGCCCCGTCGAAATTGAGCTTGAACCACCCTTCTTTAGGAGGTTTCCACTTACATTCCTATCTCTTGTTGGTGGTGTTGTGGTTACCTGGTCCCACAAAGGAGGGCAATTTTAGTCTTGCCCATCTCCCCCGCATCTTTTCATCCCAGTGTGTCATTGTGGATTCTTTTTTGGAGTTATTTAGAATCCTACTATTGACAATTTCTATAATAACGGCCTCATTTTTAATAATTAGCTGTCCAAAAGTCATTTTACTATCTTTAAAGATTCTTCTATTTCTTTCTTTCCACAGCTCCCAAACCATGATCGAAGGGGAAATTGTCCATAGTATATGGTAGATGCTTTGTTTGTGAGTCTTAGGCCAACATTGGAAAAGGTTCAGAATGTTATTAGGCATGGTAGTAATCCATCCCATCTTATTACTTAGCCAATTCCAACATTTATTAGAAAATTGACAATTAAGGAGAATATGGTCTGCTGTTTCTAGGTCCTCTTCACAAAGGGAATATCTGCTAGGCCCCTCATATCCCATCTTGGTGAACCTATCTGTAGTTAGGATTTTTTCTATTGGGCCATCCAAGCAAACAACCCAGCCTTTGGGAGACAGTTCTTATCCCAACACAGTCTCAGTGGTAACTCTATTTTTGGTCTTAGTTGTTGTCTAAATAAAGTTCCATAACCATCCTTGGTTTTATAATTTCTAGATTTAGCCCCATCCCAGACTAATCTATCTAAGTCTCCTTAGAGAGATACCCTCCTTTTGTTAAGGATATCAAGTAGTATCTTTTTCTCACTATCCAGAATGTTCATATTATCTAGGGGTTTCCATTTCCACCCCTTATTCTCCTCATGATTGGGTAAATCTATATAATCTTTTACATATTTCCCCCAATGGGATTCTAGGATCCTTTTGGCATTCTCTAAGTTATTCATGCTGCTTATCGTCTCATACCCCCCCACGAGTCATCCCAGAAAAGTGCTTCGTTACCGTTTCCTAAACTCCAGGTTAGTTTGTCCATTATGAGTTTCCTGCAATCCATCATAAAATTCTTGAGGAGAGATCCTTTAGGTGGGTTAGCCATTCTAAAAAGGAATGCCAGTTCCTCCCCTCTAAGATATTTGTTTCTAAGGATTTTAACCCACTTTGAATCAGACTACTGATACATTTTCCATACAAGTTTAGTGCCTAAAACCTTACTCTGTTCTCTGAAGTTCTTTAAGCCCAGACCTTCCTCTTTTGGTCTACAAATCTTGTCCCAAGCCACAAGTGTCATTTTCTTTTTATCCTCCGAACCTTGCCATAGGAAATTTCTTAGAGTTTTGTTGATTTCATCCTATTTACCTACTGGAAGATTCATACAGGATAATTGGTATATTGGGATAGCTGAGAGAACCGATTGTAACATTGTCACTTTGCCTGCTGAGGAGAGCCACTTGCCTTTCCAAGATTTTGCTCTATTCTTGATCTTGGAAGTGATATGGTCCTAGAGAGCATTAGTCTTGTTTCTTTTACCCAAAGGTATACCTAAATATTTACAAAGCATCTCCCCTCTTTTAAAAGACAAAATTCTGCAGATTTTCCTTTCAATTTCCAACTCTGTATTGAAAAAATAAATTGTTGATTTATTAACATTAACCTCTTGTCCAGAGGCCCTACAGTATGAGTCTAAGATTTCTTTGAATGCCTTAGCTTCTTCGATGGACCCCATATCAAAGAGCATAGTATCATCAACAAATTGTTGATGAGTTGTAGGATCTA
This sequence comes from Cunninghamia lanceolata, assembly GCA_027924645.1. NCBI lineage: Eukaryota > Viridiplantae > Streptophyta > Pinopsida > Cupressales > Cupressaceae > Cunninghamia > Cunninghamia lanceolata. Next base: position 213,609 of record BSBN01000374.1, on the reverse strand, counting down.
CACCCAAAGTGATTTTGATTCCTTGAATCTTACCTTCTACCCCTACCTTGGTGATCATCCTCCCTAGAACTTCTACCATTATAATAAAGAGAAAAGGGGAGATAGGGTCCCCTTGTCTCAATCCTCTTGATATACTAAAAAAACCTTCAAGGGTCCCATTGACTAAAACTAAAAACTTGGGGTTAGAAATGCATGCATAAATGAGGTTTATCCATTGTTTAGAAAATCCAAAAGCTTCTAAAATTTTGCAAAGGAAATGCCAGTCAACCTTGTCGTAGGATTTACTAATATCTAATTTAATTAGCATACTAGGCTTTTTATTTTGCTGTAAGGTGTGAATGGCTTCTTGGGCTATAATAATTCCGTCAAATATGGATCTTCCTGAGACAAACCCTATTTACTTGTCACTTATGATGTCTGGTAGAACTGTCTGAATCATGTTAGCTAAGGTTTTAGTGAGGATCTTATATATAGTATTGCAAAGAGAACTAGGCTGCAAATCCCCCAGATTTTCTGGCTTCTCTTTTTTTGGTATGAGAGAGAGAGAAAAGTATTATTTACTTCTTTTAGAAGGCTGCCTAAATTTCTTACCCCTTCTAAAGCATTGACTATTTCATCTATGACGAAGTGCCAGCATTTCTGAAAGAAGAAGGCTGGGAAGCCATCTAGTCCCAGAGCTTTGTCTGGCTGCATAAGAGAGATCGCTAGTTCAATCTCGATTATGGTAAATTTACCATTGAGGTCTTTGTTTTGATCCTCTGAGATAATCCTTGGAATATCTTTCGGTATGGCTTGTTGGTGTAGCCAATTAGATCCTTCCTGATTGTTAAGAATATCCTCAAAGTACCTAACCATTTCATATGCAATTTGTTGAGGATCTTCGATCCAAACATTATTCGCACCTTTAATTTTAAAGATTCTATTTACATTTCTACGTGCCCTCGTGTTGTTGTGGAAGAACTTAGTGTTCTTGTCACCCTCTTCCAGCCATGTCTCTTTGGATTTTTGTCACCAAAAGATTTCCTCTTTGGCTAGGATATCTTCATATTCAATTTTTAGCTATTTTTCTTTTGCATATGATTCTACGTCCATGCCTTTAGTTATCACACTTCTATTGAGGTTTTCAAGTTCCTCTTCTAGCTTAGATTTGACTTTGAAGATATTACCAAAGTTGGTCTTATTCCAACTAAGAAGCTTACATTTGATAGTTTTTAATTTGGATACTACACAGAAAAGCTTAGAACTAGAAACTCTAGTTTCTTTCCACCATTGCTCAATTAGGGTTAAAAGGTTATTATCTTTGACCCACATTTGTTCAAATTTGAAGGCGCACCATTTAGGTTGGCAATCTTCTGATATACTTAGCTGGACTGGGTAGTGATCGAAGCCCAAGTATGGTAAGATCTCAGCCGTCAGAATAAAAGAGAGTTGAGCCCAATTACCCCTGACCAAGAATCTATCCAATTTTTCTGCAATATTGCTAAAGCCCTTCCTTTTGTTGTTCCACGAAAACCTTCCTGTACAGTTTTGATTTCCAATAAATTGTTCTTATGAACCCAGTCCTTAAAGTCAATTGCTGCTATGGACAACCTGATAGATCCTCCTAACTTTTCTTTGGGGTCTAAGATCGCGTTGAAATCTCTACCTAGAATGCAAACCTGATCTTGTAAAGTTCCCAAGAATTGTTCTATTTCTGTCTAGATTAATCTCTTATCCTGGTTCTAAGAAGGACCATAAATGTTAATAAGAAAGAAGTGTAGATTGCTTCTAATGCTTTTGATGTTCCCCACCATCCAGTTCTTTTTACAACTTATTACTGAAAATGAAACCATTCTAGGATCCCATATTACCCCAAGACCTCCTGAGGCACCCTCTACTGGGACTCCTACTAGTTCCCATATTCCTAGCTTCTTATTTAGAGTGTCTATCTCATCTTTATTTAGTTTGGTTTCTTGGATCATTAATATGTCTGGTTTTGTGTTGGTTATATAGCGTTTTATGATTCGCTATTTGTTAGGGGTGTTGAGACCCCTAACATTCCAAGTATATACTCTCATGGTGCCATGGGAAGGCCCTTCCTCTTCTTGCATTAAACAGTGTGGTAATCTTAGTTTGATCTATTGCCTCACCTGCTTTCTCTCTTAGTACCAGTAGTGATTTTTTGCCCCTTTTTTATTACTTTGGCACAATCTGGGGTTTCTTTACTAAAATCAGTTATGGCGATTCCCAGCCATGGGTCTACTTCCTCCGCCTCTCTGTCTCCCTACTCTTTTGGGACCTCTTTACCATTCTCCTGCCTTAACTCCAGTTCTTCCAGTTCCATGATCTGGTGATAAGTTTTTCCTTCTCTTTGTTTGCCTCTTCGATTACTACTTCCTCTATTGCCTTGTCTAGGATCTCATTACAGATCTCCTCTAGGTCCCTATGACTGACCTTATATATGGGTTTCTTATGATTCCCATTCTCTTTATGTTTTTCCTCTATTTCATAAGTGTTTGGGACCCATTCTAGTGTTTCTGAAACCTCTAGATCTGTACTTGCTCCCCCTGCTTGGGGGCTATTATTATTAATCTCTTCTACAGGAACTTCCCCCTCCTCAAGCTCCATCCTAACCTTGCCTATCTGGGGTTCATAACTCTTCTTTGTAGTCTCAGCTGCTACCAGTGTTCCTTTATCTGATATTTCCTATGTGAGGTTCATATTTTGTATAGTAAGTTCATGACTCTGCCTCTATGTATTCCTTTTGGAATTTTGAGAGGGTTTAGGGTATTTTCTGGGCTGAGTTGTTACCATACTCAGGTTCTGATTTTGTCCAGTTAACTCTCTTCTACCACTATGGTGTTGTTTAAGGGAAGGAAGTCTAGTCCTTTGGTATTCCACTATAAATCTGCCTTTGTTTTCATTGAATCTGATGTTTACCTCTGCTGACTGAGGTTTGAGATTCTTATTAGTATGTGTTTTTGGTATACTGTTGATAAAATTATTGTGAGGAGGATCCTTCTGAAATACTGGCTTAATATAGTAATTAGCCCAATTAGTTTTAATTTCAAGAGGTTCGAGGGTTTCCATACCTATATCCAATTTTACTAACAAGAAAACATTAGAATTAGATAAGAAATCCTTTTCTATTCCTATGAATTCTCCCAGGTGATTACCTATCTCCCTTAAGATTTTTCTATGGATGAGCTCAACCGGGAGGTTTGGCAGTTTGACCCATCTAGCTAATTTGAGTTTTGTTTTACCGGGGTCAAAATTCAGTTGCCAATCTATATATTCAAAATTATGCCCTTTGTAGACCCAACTTCTACTATTTAAAATTTCTTTTTTTAGATCTGGACTATTGCAATCAACAAATATGAAATCTTTAGAGGTGATAGTGATACTTACCTAATTTTTGAGGAGAACTTGAACCTAATCCATGATTGCCTTCGTAGGTTGCCCTATCCCACACCATCGGATTAAAAAATCATGGGCTCTGGAATGATTCCCCAGAATGTCTGAGTAAATGTTGCTAATGTTTATTGGTGATTTCTTCCCCTCGGCCTCTGATTTTTGATAGTGTCTTGCACTCATTTGCGGCTTTGACCATGGGGGTCTGGGGTTTGCCTGCCCTTGAATTGCTAACTGATTGTTGCCCCTCCCACGACTGTAGGCGCTGTGTATCCCGGTTTAGGGTTTTGAGAGACTGGCCGATGGTGGGGTATTCTGGAATTCAACATATTGCTTATCAAGGGCTTTTCTTGCGAATGCATGATCCTGGGGGCCGGTTTTGATAAACCATCCCTAACTCTCTGCCTTGGAAGGGAAGGGTGGGACCACAGGGAGTAGTTGAGCATTGTGGCTTCTTTCCTTGCCTAATGAAGTGTAGTTAGCTCTAGTTTCAAATGCTGGGGTTGCTGAGGTAATTGGGATAGCCCAGATTTTAGAAGCCCTGGCTTGGGCATTCTCTCCACCTACATTTGCCCTACCTCCCCTCTGCGATTTCCTATTCTTAACAATCTGCCAGCCCTGTTCCTCATATTGTTGCAGAGGGGGAGCCCATCCCCCCTCTAAAGCCTTCTCTTTCCAGTGCGAATCACAACGAGGGTATTCTACCCTAGTTTTATTCTGGGCTAAATTGTTAATGCAGCTTTGTCATTGGCTCTCTGCTTTTCTTTGCATTGTCGCTATTTTTTATGTTGACGATTTTCCCTCCCTATATATAACAATCTTTGTAGTTACTAATCTAACCTTAATTTAAAAATACTTATCCCTCAGAAAACCCAATATTAAAATTCTTTAAGTATGAACTAATATTAAAATTCCACTTGTCTTATAAATGAAAAAATGTGTGCAAATTTCAAGGTAGGCTAAATGGTGAAGATATTTTTTATGCAATAATGAAGGCTTTCATTTCACTCTTTCTGTTTTGATACTAAATCTTCATTAGGGCAAAAAAAAACTTTATCCATAGCAGATCATTTTCTACCATTCTCTTCATTATCATTTTCCAACTTGGTGATAAATCATTAATTCCCATATGCCAATCTCGCATAAATCATTTTCCTCTGCTTTCACCGGCATTGCTACTACCAAAAAATATTGTGAGTACTCTACAGAAACACTATGACGTACTGATCGTTCTATATCCAAGGTTTCCACTCCTCCTGGCAAAGGCACAATGTTTTTCAACAAATAATATTCAAACCAATAGGCACCCTTACATTGGCGAACAATCGGCATCACAATTTCCCAACTACGTAGTATTTTGTTCCATTCTCTGCAAACTCTGCGAAAATGGATTAGAGAGCTAAGCAGAAGGAGAGGTAGTATACTCATCTCAACTACATGATGTGGTATCATTTCCCATCATACCACGTCTTCCTGCTTTCCCTCTACCTTTAATTCCATCTTCACAGGGAAATTTTTATGTGCGAACCAGCGAAGAAGATAAACACTCTGCACTCAAAACGGTTTAATGTGGAGTAGATTGTTTTGAAAAACTTGAAATTGATTGAGATTTTACAGCGAGTTGGTGTTCGTTTAAATATGAGCTTATTTTTTAAGCACCTTACAACCGACTTGATTTTATATAGACTTGAAATTTAATTTTCACCATTATTTCTGGCATCTAAATTTTATGGTGGTTTCATTATTTGGCAAGTTGGGGAAATTTTCTAAACTCATCTTTGTTCCTATCGGCATATTCCTTGAACCTCCTATAGGTGCAAGTGCTAGTATTAAATACTTTGTACAGCTCTGATGTAGATAAGATGCCACGCAATGAGTACAGTTAATTACTGAGTGAATAATGATTACGGGGTCACATAGACATTAATATGACATAATAATGGATACAACAGTCTCTAAGAAAATATAGCGGGAGCCTGCGTGGGTTGCACCTCCTCCGTATAATGTATATTCCATCCCATTCTGTCTGCATAAAATTGGACGCTAGAAATATGACTGAGGATGCAACGGGTAAAAATGGAAAAATCTAACGGTTGAAAATTCTTCAATCGTCTTACACGCCTGTATGTCAACAGAAAATGTTGATGCATGAAGTCAGTCCTTCTACTCACAAAGGGAACTCTTTTGGCGTAATTATTTTTTTGGCAATGTGAGAAGTTTAGAAAATTTTCTGCGTGAATTTTTTTAAGGGCGTGAGAACATTTCCAAAAAAATTTACAGGCATGGATTTAGTTGAGAAGTTTCAAAAATTAATTGTTTTATGATTTTTCAAAAATGATAATATTTATTAAAATATCGCTTCAAAATTTGCTCTAAAATTTATTGTAAAGGACGGTGCGCAGAGCGGACAGGTCAACACCGTGAAATCTCCTATCAAGTACACCTTTGACGCACATCATTTCCTCAGAATTGCCATGCAAATTCCCTTTCAAAAATATTGTATGGGACGGTGTAAGTAGCATGGATGGGGGATGGGAGGCATCCATGGGCAGGGATTATCCATGGTATGTTTTATAGGGCTAGATAGCCATTCCCTGAACAATAAGGGTGAAAAATAGAATTATTATTTAAATTTTATTACAATTTAAATATTCAATGCACATTTAAGAGATAAGTACCATGTTGGCACTATCTTGTACTCACCGTATAATGGAAGATGTTAAACTAATCTCAGCAATTCATCATTTTTTGCCATTTTTTTACGTTTGCCAGTTTTTTGGTTGTTATCATTTTTTGTTGCTTTATCGGCTCCTCATACTAGACAACACTCAAAGTCTACAATCTGTCCTTCCGCTTCTAAACCGATAAGATTAAAAATAACCAATGTTTTATAGAATGGAAGATTGAGAGGGAGCATTCACTTAGTTTTACTGTCACAAAAAGTGCTTAGAAATTCATGTGAACACTAGGAGATCTTTAAAAAAGAAGAAAAACTGCAAACCCTTATAGGATTGGAATTAAGTAACTGCTAATCAATAAGTTCTTCAATCAAATCATATTTTCTGTGTTGTTTGTTTTTATTCTTTTTGGTCCATATTAAACTCCACAAACCCTAGGTTTATATGGTTTTCTAAATACTTTCTTATAAATTTCCAAACCCTAGATTCATATAGTATTGTGCATCAGTGTTTGAAGCTATGTAGAAATGGCAAAAGCTACAAATGGGGGCTCAAAACCCTCAAAATCTTCTGGCGGCGGCTATGAAATAGATGTAGAAAGCTTCACTAAAAAACTAAAAATTTTGTACGACCACTAGAAAGAGCATAGGTAGAGCTTCTGGGGCGCCTGCAAGGTGATAACAGTTTCCATCCCTCTGCTATCTGAAGATTTATGTTATTTGAAGTCGTGTGCATTGAAGGCGATACCAGTTTCTACCACTCTGCTGTCTGAAGATTTGTGTTATTTGAAGTTGAATTTTAGGGTACAAGTTTCCTGAGACCGTAATGTTGTTCATGGGAAACCAGATACACTTTATATATAGCCAGAAAAAGGCTACTTTACTTGAAGTGTTAAAAAAGCCCACCAAAAGCTCTTTGGGTATTGATGTGGTGTTACATGTGAAGGCCAGGAAGGAATGATGCTGGAGGTTTCCAGATGGAGAGCATGTGTGATGCTATAAGGATGCACTGCAGGTACTTTTTCTCACCAATTTGCTCATTTTGCATAAAATTATATTCTAGTGTGTAGTTTAATATGCACTATTTTGATGTTTTCTTTTTGAGCAAAATTAGAATCCAATTCATAGGTAATATTTGCAACTGGCAATATGCTTAATTTTTCACCGTGTGATTTGAGAAGTTAAACATGAAAGTTACGATTTAAGTAAAAATTAGATCAAAATTCATGGTGACAGAATTCTTGTAGGGATGTGCTCAATTTGCTTTTTTCTGCTCATCTTAAAAATTTTGGGTTACGTTTATGCACAGTTGCTTTAGAATGCTTTCTTATTGTATCCACAAACAATGTTTTTTTAAATTTAAGAGTGAATAAATGTTGGACTACATCTATGCCAGGTACTTTGACATTTGAGGGTCATTTACAACTACTGTTGGGATGAGATAAGCTAGCTCCCTACTAGTTTAAGCAAAGTACGTTCTTGTAATGTTAAATAGTATTAAAAAGTAATGTCATCTCTTAAACCCCACCTCAAATATATGTAGCACTAGTTCTTTGCCTGGTACTTTGATATCTGAGGATCATTTACAACTGTTGTTGTATTGAGAGAGATGAGATAAAACTGTCGGGTCAGTGCAAGAAGTTGGGTCCACTTTTTGACCAAAAAATGGAAGTGTTTTCCCTAATTTTCAAAATTTGTCACATTTGACCTTAAAATTTGAAGCACTTAGAAATGGAATCTTTAAAATAGTCACTAAATATAAAATGTAGTACTCGAAGTCTAGTTTCCAAATATATAATTTATTTCAATACCCAGATGATACGAATTGATTTTCAATAGGCATTTCTAAAAACCACTGTTTAAAAGTCACTTTTTTTTAACCATACCATGCACGTGTATGGCCAACATAATTTGACCTAAATAAAATTATTTTTCAAAATCTTTTTGGGAAAAGATGTGTAGTATAGTGAAGTTTGATGAGGATATTTTTTTATAATTTTTTTCTAAATAATTTTTTTTATTAATTTCTTATTAGGCCTAATTGCTACTTTTGAAAACCCCTCGTGTACAGCCAACATAATTTGGGCAAAAAAAATCATAATTTTTTTTTTAATTGTGTAAAGAATGTTGTGTAGATTGATGACATATAATTTGTTTTTAAAAAAAATAAAAAATTAAAAGTTATTAAAAAAATACAAACACCTATCATTTCAAGTTTTTGGACCAGTTTGCTCATAAATTTAATAATAAATAGAAAAACATATCCAATAACAAAAAAATTACATATTTGAAAACTAGACATTGTCATCTATAATGGGTTTTCATGTTGTAAAAAATTTAGAAAAAAAGTTCGTCAGCCATATAGGTAAACTCAGTCTTTCCTCTTGTTCTGTACTTAGAAAAAACCTTGTAGGTCCAAGGCTCAAGGTCGGCTAACCATGCCTATCCCGAGCCTAAAACCCAAGCAAAGGGAAGAGAAAGGTGGTCGGTGATTTCAAAATTCATAGAACGGGTACCCATTATGTTTAAGAATGGGTACCTGTTATGTTTAAGAATGGGTACCTGTTATATAACAAGTACCCGTTATGTTTAAGAATGGGTACCCGTTTCTATTATAACTATTATATAATGGGTGTCCATTTAGGCTCAGGTACCCATTACTAAATGGGTACTCATTTAGCTTCGAGTGCCCATTGCTATCGGGAATGTTTTTGCTCGTGTGACTTCCCCTACATGTGGATCAAATTTCTTCCTTTTACCCTACCTTCATCTTAAAATAGAGTATTACTACTTGTTTCTAAGGTTTACAGGTATGTAATACCATATAGACAATGTTTCTTGTGAGGGAGGGTCATAGACCTAAAGGATGTAATGTAGTAGCTCAGGTGAGTCAAATGTAGAGGTTCCAAGGTCCACATTCTTGAGGTTTTGCAAAACATAAGTCAAAGATTAGATTGTGGAGGTTTGGGAGGAGAGCAAGACAACATAGAACTAATATCCAAAGGCAAAGTATGTTATTATCTTGTGTTTAGGCTTTGAGGTATAATGACCATGTCTACTAAAAATATATGGCATTGCTAACTAGATGACATCACTATTATACTTATGATTGTTATGATGAAAAGTTTAAAGCTGATTTCATGTCATGTTTGTGTCATATGAATATTCTATAATCCATGTGTTTTTTTTGACTTGTTGCCCAATCAAGATAAGAAACCACAGCAATAAATAAAAATAAAAATTATCACATTCCAAAAACATCATAGGTTGTATAGGATGGTAGACTGACCCTATATGATATGGAAGAATCCCTTAGAATATTGTCAAAGTTAGCTCAATCTATTCTTATAAGAACTCTTTGTCAGGTGTATGCAAAGTTTAAATATGTCAATGTAGCTGGTGGAATTGAATATAGTTGATACAACAAACTGTCCCAACTCCTAATATAATATTTTCATTTTATAATTTACAATGTAAACATTTAAGATATTTTGTCCTCTTTATGAATGAATTTATTGGTTCCAAGTTGAGCTTGTAGCTTACTTGAACTGGAGCATGCTTCTACTTATGATAGTTGATTTTTTGTTTTAGTTTACACTTTAAATAGTTATGATTGCATTTAGTCAACTTTGAACTTAGCTCAGTGATTTATTACATTTATTATTTATGATGTTGGACCACATCTATAGTGAATTTTGCTAAAAGCTATTCATTACAAATTGAACAAATTTTCTCTTTACAAATTTATGATGTTCAACACTCCTTTGCTCAAGAAACAAGATCACCATGATATATTGCCTTGTAGTTTTCCTAGAAGTTGCTCATGCAATGCTCAAAATCAAGGAATAGAGTGGACCTATTGATTCATGTATGTCATTCCTATTTTTTCCATTATATGTTGTATTGCATGGCATTGATAGTACATGACTATTTGTCTTAATTTAGCATGACAACACTAAGTGGAGGATATTTTTAAACTGCTTGTTATGATCCTTGTAGCAGGGTGATCATTTCATTCCCAGATGTAGTGCAATTAATTTTGATGTAACTAATTTCATCTTGAGAAGAGAAATCAAGGACAATCCATCACCAAATTTGTCTGTTACATCTCCCATCAAGGATTTTCTAAAATTTCCCCCTTATTAAGCCTCTTCCAAGTATTATAGTAATTCATTGAAGCTGGTTTTGTCAATGTTATATCAGAGATTACACTTGCCAATAGAAACAGATCCAAATTCCATGTAATTATTTCATTTGCAAACAAAATGTATCAGGAAGGTTCTAAACATTACAAATCAATATTTTCAATTGGCAATATGCTCAATTTTTTACTATGTGATTTGAGAGGTTAAACATGAAAGTTACTATTTATATAAAAATTAGAGCAAAATTCATGATGACAAAATTCTTGTAGGGTTGTTGTGCTTAATTTGCTTTTTTCTACACATCTTGAAAATTTTGGGTTATGTTTTTGCACTGTGCTGCTTTAGAATGCTTGCTTATTGTATCAACAAACAATGTCTTTTTAAATTTAAGAGTGAACAAATGCAAGACAGTTTCTCAACATTTTCTGACCCTCTTATTTAGTTGCATTTGCATCCACTATTTTCATTCAACCATTGTTGAGCATAAGAAAAGAGATATTCTTAATATATATTAACACCTACCAAAATTAATTTGTAGCATCTTTCAAAGAATCAACAACTCTCATTTTTGACAAAATTTATGAAAATATTGTATAGATTGGATATGCCAACCGCATTATTTGGTGCCCCTGACTCATCTGAACCAATCTATTAATCTTGTATAGTTTGGTTTCTAGCTGATTTTTTTGTGGCATAATTCCTTGAGGCACTAATTTTTCCACAATATAATGACCTGAAATCCTACAACCGCCTCTTCCTCTAGAAAATCTACTTTCATTTCAGCACCTGGTAGATTTTGGACAAGTAGCAAAGTCAGTCCACAATTAAGAAGCTCTCCATTAATTTTGTATTTATTAGGGAAGTTGTATTGAATCTGAATTTAGAAATTTATTTGACAACATATAAAAAATGAAAACTTTATCATGCAACATATAGAGTCATCCTTGCTGATGGAAAGAAATATAAGAAATGTATCAGACACCTAAAGTAAAGAAAGGGACCAGACACCTAAAGTAAATGAAATAGTAGACTGGGAAAAATAAGAAGAGCAATGAGAAAGAGAAAAGAGGGCAAAACAAATGGCAAAAAATGAAAGCATCATTGAAAAGATATGAAGTCCCAACGAAGGGTATGCAAGCTTTTCAAAGTTTTAATTTTACTGCATAGGTGGCCATCTCCCATGGCCATTGCCTAATGAAGAAGTTGAAGACTCCTAAATCTCATTGAGGTCCACATACTCTGTTGTTTCTGCAATAGTATTAAGCACTAGACTCTTTTGGGTGCTTAACCAAAAACCAAACTTGACCTATGGCAAAGTAGTTGATTCATTATCTAGCGCTCCTATGTAAGTCCATTTGCATAGTCGTTAAGGATTTCATCTTCTAAAAAGTTACTTTTCCAAGATTGAAAAGTTCATGTAGTTGCACACAAAATCTCATCTGTTCCCAAACTAAGTCCGATGGTCTTGTTGAAGATGAGATGAGCTTAGGCATTAATCTCATCTAATATGTCTGGAAACCTTTTAATGGATCTTCAAAATTCTTAGTCCAGTATATCCCATGGAGATCAGCCCAGCTATTGGTCTTTGCACCTTTGCTAGTTGATTGAAATCATCTTTGATCTATTAATTGTGATAATTTAGAAAATATATTTACCTCAAAAAAGACAACCAAATAAGGATCCCATTCCAAATGAGTGCATGCTTGATTCTGTTTCTCTCAAATCCGAAGGCTACTTGCCCTACTAGAGATTCAGAGAAAATCCTCAATGCTTAAATCAATGTTTTTAATGTAAAAGGGTCTCATGAAGGTGGTTCTGTTCTTTGTGCATTTGATCTATTTGAGGGTTCACCTCCACATCATTTCAGTCATTAGGGTTTAATTTTCTCTCCCATGATGGAAAAACTGAGTTGCACTGCTAAGAAATTTCAAATTTGCAATTTAAACATATGGTTGTTAATTCATGATAGGTTCACCAAGTAATCCACCTTTATTAGATTAGGGAACATGGTTGAGAATAGTCTTGGATGCAGCTAAAGGTCTAGAATACCTTCATGAATAGGTCACTTCTTGAGTGATACACCATGATTTGAAGGCCAAAAACATCTAGCTTGATGAAAATTTCAAAGCTAAAGTGTCTAATTTTGGGTTGGCAAAGATTGGTTCAGACAAACTTAATGGTGAAATATCAACTCAGGTTATAGGAACTATAGGATATGTTGCCCCTGAGTAAGTTTCATAACATTTACCAAAGAATATTTCTTTTCAAAAGACAAGCACTAGATTGAGCAAGTTTACAGGCCATTGACCAGATACTCAAAATCTATTGCATGTATGCTTTGACAGGACACCTTACTACAAAATCATATGTATACAATTTTGGTGTTTTACTTCTAGATCTTTTAATTGGTCATGTGCCTATGGATATGAAGAGGCCTCCTGGACAAGGTGTCCTTGTCTCTTGGGTATTTACTCTTCCCCTATTTTTATCCCCTGTATAATGTGCTTTATAGGACTAGATATTGTTTCATTCCCAAAGGGCTTTTAGGAATTTAGCTTGTGAATTGGCATGGTTAGAGCAATGCCAAACAAATGATAGATTTAAAAGCTTTAGATACCTTCCCTTCACCGAAAAAAGATTAAGGGTAGTTTCTGGACTTTACACTTTGTAGAGGGGTACAGTGAGATGCCCACAAGCATATGTCTAACAAACTGGATTCTTTTGAAATCTGCAATCTCAATGTTGTGATACAAAAGTTATTATCTTGAGTGGTCACTTCTAGAGTGGTAGTTTTTTGGTATACTTATGCCCATTTTGAGTATTGTTTTCTTTTGAACTAACAAAGGAGAGTTTGTTGCTTTTTTTAGGCTCTTCCCTACCTTATGGATAGAGTGAAGGTCAGTGAAGTGGTAGATCCTTTTCTGAAAGAACAATACTCAAAGAAGGAACTAATATAGGTATTTTGAAATAATTTTCCTAACCTTCTTATCCTAACAAATTCTAAATTGCCTCGTGAACTAATGCAATTAGAGCACTCTGTAGATTGCAGCCATTACAGTAATGTGTGCACAGTCAAAAGCAAATTATCGACCTCTTATGATGGATGTAGTTCAATCTCTTATTCCCCTTGTTAGACAACACACTAGATCTAGAGTGACAAGCTATCCCAACTTCTGCCATTATATGGTTATTGTCAAATCTTCCTCAATCCATAGTGGAAGCACAAAAATGATGCCTTAAACATCAGATTGAGTAGTAATATTGAGAACTTTGATTATTTTAATTTCTGTTGATTTGTGCTCCATGCATTTCCAATTATTTAAAAACCAAGTATCCATTCTAACCAATCTGTGCAAAAGGCAGGAACCTAACGCAATGTGTCTCTTATTTAAAAAAGGCATGCTTTAAAGCTAACATAACAAGATAAAGATAAAGTTTAAAAAAAAAAATATTAAAATAAATATGCAACCTACAGGTAAATAAAGTGAAAGGCTTTATTATTCACACCTCACAATAACAAAAGAAAGCTTAACAAACTCAAAATAAGGAAAGCATGCAACAAATCAAGACTTTTTACATGGTATAAGAGAGAAAAACAGGGAGTGATCTGGGAGATAGGCATGCAACAACAAGAAAGGTAGATTTAGTGAGTTTCTCTTTTCCTTTATAATCAGAATATGTGTGCAGTAGAAAGCAAATTTTTTTACCACAATAGAGGATCATCATAGATCAACAGAGACAGAGGAGCAGGGCTTAAATTTGATAGTTGTATAGCTGTATTTAGGCATTTTTGCTATAAAATACAATCAAAATTTTAAAAAGATTGTATCATATGAAAGGAGAGATTTTGGACAAACTGTCAAAATTTATATAGGATTATGGCAATATATATATATTTGATTTTTATATGATTTACTTATACTAAGACATGTCATAGTAAACGAAGGGCACCATTTAATAGATAACTATCATAAAAAAATTGTTTGACAAGCAAGGTCGACTATCAAATTTAAGCCCTGCATAGGAGAGATTTATTAGAGATAGAAGATTTCTTGTAGGCCTTTGTGCCAAGTTTTCTTTGAGCTAAACAGATTTGATGCATTGTGCTTTGGAGCCTTTCGTGTCTCTTATTTTGATTCACCCATGAAGGGAAATAGGCATTAAGTGCCATTTTATTCTATTGGAATGTTTCTTCTCTTCTTATCTCAGATCTAAAGCCTTTATTTGTAAATCTGAGACTATAAAACCTTATGCAGCTGAATGACTATGTGATTGTCACTTATTGTTCATCATATTTGTGTTTATCTTATTTCTTGTTTCCAAATCCTATGCACAATCAAATCCTTTGCAAGCTGGAGAGTTGTAGTTGGTGAATCACCATGTTAGTTAGTTTCATTTTAAAAGTTTTTCCTTCTCTTTTCTGCAAAAATCTAAAAATGATCTTATTGAAGACCCTACGAAGAGCCAGTTTCTAAAATCCTCGAGGTTATCTCGATGGCAAAGTCCCACATTTCAAGATTTCCCATTGTTGTTAGTGAAATGAAAATTTTACCATCAATAGTTTTTGGCATGCCCAATGGGACCTGAATCAGAAACTTTGATTAATGTTTTAGTTATTTTTGTTCTACATTTTGTGATTTTGGTGGAAAATCACAAAAATATCTACTCATAGGAGCATGATTCTTCCATCTAGCGACTCCGTTGGTGATCTTATCTCAAATCTTTACTACTGCGGATCATGGCAGCTCATAATATTTATGTGCATCTTAATATTCTAGCAAGAGACTTACCATTTGTGACTTGGGATTCAAGTTCTCTTCTACTTCAGTAACAAGTACAGGTTCCTAAAGCAACATTGAAAGCATTTCCCCATTTTTATGGAGATGGTTATGTTCACCCTGTGGATCATATTCAAGATATTGTGAATCTATGCACTATTCACCATGTCATAGCTAAAAATGTAGCTCTTCTGTTACTTGCATATTCTCTTAAAGGAAAATCATGGGAATGGTATAGAAATTTGCAACCCTTTTCAATCACAGGACAGGTTCAACTTGGAGAGCTCATCTACAATTGTTTCTGAGAGAAGGCAGTACTAGTTCCCTCATTCAAAATCTTATAACCATCAAGAGGTATCCTGTAGAGTGTATGTGTGATTTTAATGTAAGATTTGATAAGGTATGGAAAAAAATTTCAGTAGATGTGAGGCCTCCTCTAGGTTTTGCATTTTTATATTATTTGAAGACATTAGATCCTGAGATTTTAGTTATGATACAAGTTTCAAGAGGTGAAACTTTGTCTCAATCATATGATCTCGCCATTAGAGATAAAATGAACCTCATAGAAGCTATTAAATTGCCTTGTTTGCCTTTAAAACCACTACTTCCTCATGCAAGTATCCCATCCCAAGCTCTCACATATAGCCAAATGCAAATTTGTCCTAATCCACCCACCCTCTCTGTTGATTTGATAAATTATCATAAGGAGATCTGTTTGAAATAAAAGAGATTTTAGAATCCTTCTCCCATGAGCTCAATGAGCTAAGAGATCAAGACATGTATCAGACAAATCTAGGTTTTATACCTCAAAGATATCATGAATAGCTATATGAATGGAATCCATTTGTAGAAGAGATCCTTCCTCATGCACAAAAGGTAGCCAATTATTTTGAAAATTGTGCTTTCCAAGCTTCTGTGGTTTTAGATCCAAAATTTCAGCCTATCAAAGTGACAAATCAAGTTTTTTGTCACTTTGATATCAAAGAAGAATGCAATCAAAATTCAAGAAAAGAAGTTGTTCATGTTTATCCCATGCTTTCAATTAATTTTGAGCATTATGCACATATGACAAATGTTGATTCAAAGATATAGTTAAGTGAAGAAGAGGATGAGGATGATGATGGCTTGATTCCTTTTGAAGCTGTAAAGTAATTGCAAAAGAATCTTGAAGCTAAAAAGTATTGGGCAAAGAATGATACAAAATCTTTACCTTATCTTGAAGAAGAACTAAAGGTAAGTCATCTTGTGCAAGAAAATGAAGAAGAGCTTGAAAATGACTCTTTTTGGGATGAGCTTGAAGTTTTTTGTTCAAACTTAGATGATCATGACAAAAGAATGAGTGAGTTCCATGATAATGATGCATCAAGAAACATTTGTAGTAATGAAGAGTTGCATCACACTCCATTTTCATTCAAGAAGATATTATAATTAAATTCAAGATAGTTATTGGTAGTTCAATCACCTACAAACCAAATTTTGGTGCCATCTTGGATCATGATCATGTGGAGGAACATGCAAAAGAAGTCACCGATGAGGTCAAGTTCACAAATGCTTCGGCATGCAAGAAAAAGCGTGAGCTCCAATGCTTGGTATTCCCTTCCCACCCTCCACCAAATCAAGAACAGTATGCAGATCAGCTTGAATGATATTTTGATGCCAAAGGAGAGTCTTCAGAATGCAAGAAAGAAAAAAGGTACAAGTTTTTGTTATATTTCTTTATGCATTTCATTTGGTCTATTATCAGTTCAATGTGGATCACCTGGAGTGGCATCATTTGACATGGGAGTTATTTTACCATTCCAGTGAATGGGCACATTCCTGTTAGTTTCATGTGTCAGTAATTCAGGAATAAGTTGCAGCTGCAGCATTTGTTTCAATTTCTATTTTGTCTTTTCAATAAAATTTAGTTGTAGTGGAGGTTTCCAAATGTGGTCATCAGTTCGTCTGAGTGTAGAATGAGTTTGGTTGCACAATGTGTTTTAGCTTCAACTTCAGAGGATTTTCTTGGTCTTGTATCAGTTTGGTTGTACAAGTTTTGGTTGCATTTTGTTGTTTTGGTGGTAGTCTTCATAAATGTGCTTAGTTTGTTTATGTTCAATGTATATTTTTGACTCCGATGCCCAATGGAGTACATGCATTAGATTTGGGATTCACAGTGTGCAGGCACACTTTCCCCCGCAACTCACCAAGAAATGTTAAAGAATTTTTAACATTTAAAACTCTTTTAACTCCATTTTGGTAAGTTTCAGTGGCTAATTGATTCAGATGAAGATTCACATGAAGATTCAGGTTAGAGGCATAGCCACTGAATGAGTCTCATCACAAAAGAAGATTCAAATGAGATCTCAACATTGGCAAGGCATGCCCAAGAAGAGTCTCCAGCAATGAAAGTCAAGGCATTGAAAGTGTTCAAGTGCACCAGTTGTATGGAAGCAAGACATTGCAGGTATCAAGCAACAGTCATCAAATGATATGCTGCCAAATGGAAGATTAATGCAATGAGCATCAAAGAAAGGTATGGCATTTATAAGTCTTAGCCATGACTAAAATCATAGTACAAGTCATTTCAAGCATTAAAGATGCAAATGGTGAAAGCTATTTCAAGGAGTGAGCTCAACCAATGTCAAAGGAAATATACACACGACCTTTTTCAAGAGAGAGTGCATGCTAAAAGAGAGCTAGATGGTGCTCAGTCCATATATGCCAAAAGATGAGGTGCCACCATGGGAACCTCATTGCAGCCATTCTCATAAAAAGCACACCAAGTAACATTAAAAGTAGTGCATCCCATTGTAAGTGAAATAATCCCAATATCAAAACAAACTGTAATATAAATCCAAGGCATGAAGATCAAAGATGCAGCAGTTAAAAATCAAAGTGTTGCATTTTAAAATAAGGCTCAGCTTGAGGAAAAGAAGGCATGGCCTATTTAATAAATGATGACATTGGTTTTATTAGACAAAGTCATCAAATGCAATTAAAACAAGCAAAAGCACAACCCATAAAGCCTAAGAGGCACACAAGCAACATGAGACAAGCCACATCCACAAATGAAAATATAGGTGCATCATATGACAAAGGAAACATAACAAAAGCCTCCATAATACAAGGATTCAGCTACTATCAGATAAAAAGATCAACGAATCACACATATTTAAGGAGCAAATAGAGATTATTGGTTTCAGAATGAGCGCCTAGGCTCCATGTGGCAGAAGGAGATTAAACTATAATATTTTACATGCTTTCATATGCATGAGAATGATTTTCATTTATGTATCTTTTTAAATCTTTATTTTAATCTTTTATTTCCTAAAAGATTATTAAGTGAGTCATAAAGATATAGTCGAGTCATAAAGAAGGTGGAGTCCTTGAGTAAGTAAAGCTAAGGCTTTATATAAAAAACACATGCTTTAAAGCTCACATAAGAAGATAAGATAAAGTTTTAAAAAAATAAACTAAGTTATTAAAACAAACATGCAACCTACAGGTAAATAAAGTGAAAGGCTTTATCCTTCATGCCTCACAAAAACAAAAGAAAGCTACAACAAACTAAAAATAAGGAAAGCATGCAATGAATAAAGAATTTTTACATGGGATAAGAGACAGAAAAATAGGGAGTGATCTGGGAGATATGCATGCAACAACAAGAAAGGTAGATTTAGTGGGTTTCTATTTTCCTTTATAATCAGAATTTTTGCGTAGCAGAAATGGAAATTTTTTACCATAGCAAAGGATCATCACAGATCGTCAGAGACATAGGAGAGATTCATTAGAGACAGAAGATTTCATACACGCCTTTGTGGGGAGTTTTCTTCGAGTCAAAAGGATTTGATGCATTGTGCTTTGGAGCCTTTCGTGACTCCATTTTTTATTCACCCATGAAGGGAAAATAGGATTCTATGCCATTGTATTCTATTGGAATGTTTCATCTCTTCTTATCTTAAATCTAAAGCCTTTATTTGTAAATCTAAGACTATTAAACCTTATGCAACTGAATGACTATGTGATTGTCACTTATTGTTCATCATATTTATGTTTATCTTGTTTCTTGTTTCCAAATCCTGTGTACAATTAAATCCTTTGCAAGTTGGAGAGTTGTAGTTGGTGAATCTCGATGTTAGTTAGTTTCATTTTCAAAGTTTTTCCTTCTTCTCTTTTCTCCAAAAATCTAAAAATGATCTTATTGAAGACCCTACAAAGAGCCAGCTTCTAAAATCTTGGAAGTTTATCTTGATCGCAAAGTCCCACATTTCAAGATTTCCCATTGTTGTTAGTGAACTGTAAATTTTACCGCCGACACTAGAAAAGAATGAACACAACCATTATAGAAAGTGTGTAATCAATTGAGGAGGTGCACAACTCTCTAAAATCCCACGTAGCCATCTATCATTGCACAAACTTCAAATTTGAAAGTAAATCAATGTAGCTATAGTAAATCACTGCGTAACCATGTCAACATATTACGCAAAGCATAAAATCATTATGCACAGTTGTACCAAGTGTATCTACAAAGAGATCATACGTAGCAATGATGAGAGATGGGGCATCCCCTTAATACATTGCACAACCAAATCAGAAGCATGGAGTAAGGGTGTAAAATTGACATTTGACTATTGAAGTATGATGTTTTTAAAGAATAACCTTCCAAAACATATCACGTCATCTCTCAAACTATAGTGTGAAAGTCATATAAAACAATGTGCAAGTCCTTATACAGTCAAACACAACCAACAAAACTAATAGCACAACATTTGAGTGGATGTGTAGGGTTGCTAAATAATTTGGCATCATATGAGTTGTAGCTAAAACATGATTTCATATCATGATAAAAAGAATCTATTAGCCTCTTAGAGGGAGATCGAGTGATTGTGAGGATGGCATAAAATATCATAAGGAAATAGCATTATATCAAACCCTCTTTAACTACAATATAGAGGAGGAAATAATGATAGGTGGAGTAGAAAATCATGGTTCAACCATGAAGCTTGAAGGTATGCAAACTATCAAAATAAAAGGTGCTGCTATAAGCAAACCAAATTCTAGCTCAAAGCACCCAAAAGCTCCAATGCAATTATGAGTTGCAAAAGTGCATGATCAAACAAAGGAACAGTGGAAGTGAAACGTCCAAGGCTATTCTTAAATATCATCCACTTCAAGAGTTAAAAGTTAATTTTGGCCAATAAAAGCACGAGAAATATTTACCACTTTCTATTGTGGATTAGATGTAAATTTTCTATTGATTGTTTGACCATTGAAGTAGATGATGTTTAAGTTGAGTGAATGTCTAGCATCTAGCAAAGAATAGTAATCATTAGATAAAAAACAATCCTATGGTCAGTACTCATTATTCATATTTTCAAATGTACTATATAAAAGATGTGCCACTAGTTCATTTTCATCCAACTCAAGATTTTTCATCCAACTCAACATTAAATTGACCAATGAGGCACCACTTAAACATTATCAAAAGGGCCATGCCAAAATAAATGTGCCATTGGTTTGTTGGAAACATCATTGATGAAGAGATTGATTAACATGCAGAAGATAAGGCAGAGTATGATGTTATGCAATATTGTGTTGTCATTGATGGCAACAACAGTTGTAAGTTTATGCAGAGTAGTTTGGATGGGAATTTTGCAAGAGGGTTTGATCCTTTTCCATACAGGTTCATCTACTTCCTCTTAGAAGACATCTGTGCAAAGAGATTTGCTCTAGTAAGGAACATGTTGAGAGATTTGGCTAAGTGTCAGTATACTACATTTTAATGTACAAAGTTCCAATTTGTTGGTCTACATTTGATGCAGGAGAATCTCTAGTTCAAGAGCAATCTTGCATAAACCAAAAACATTTATATTTTAGTTTTTTTTCTTTCATTTTCTAGTTCAGTATAGTTAGTTCAATCAGTAGTAGTTTTTGTATTTTGGTCTATATTCTATCGCAGTTTCATTTTAGACCTTGCGGAGCTCAACTTAGCATCTAGACACCTTCATTACACATCATATCCAAAATTTAGATCATTTGGATCAGGTACTAGAAAGAAATCACTATCAGAAGATTGACTATTTTCTGAAAACAAAGCATCCTGACAGTCTTAGACAATCAGCTAAAGGAGAAGACTTGTTGACCATTTTCATGACTTGTGGAGCTAAATTGTACATCATTTAAGGAACTTTGGATCGTGGCTGACCTTCCCTAAGATCTGCATGCTATACCATTCACTTGTGAAGGATTCCCATCTGTTTAGGTCCAACCTATCCGTGTGCACACATTACCTCTCTTTCATCAGAGTTTGTAATCATCCTTGGCTAATACAGAGAAATCCTGTGTTCTGAAGATGATATACATTCATGTAATAGATGCATAAGAAAGCAATGAATCACATAGGGATAGTTTTATAGTTTGAATTATTTTGTAAGGCACTTCAAAGCCATATTTTGTGCATACATTGTAACTAGAGAATCAGGCCTGTGATCCTTAATTGTAAGCCCGCATGTTGTCGACCTGTTTGAATTTTGGATCTATGATATACTAAATGACTGAATCTACATTTTTATTCCATAATTGAGTTGCTTTCGTTGTGTTTACTCTTGTTGCATGGTCTAGACAATTCACTTTATGGACTCTCCTAATCGTGACTACACCAAGTCGTATCAAAGCAAAGTTTGAATCCTTTGGGAACAAAGTGAGCAAAGTTTTGTGAAGGCATTTTGTAAGATCTTGCTATGAACAGATCACTAAATCTGAGCCAGATTACATGTGTTGTCAACTAATCACCGATTGTGAGGCAATTGTCACCTTGTAGCTCGATCACCGAATTTGAGGCAATTACACTTGATCCGAGGAAGAGATGTCACCGAGGAGAATACCTGTTGTTGGTACTATGCCTGGAAGAATGGATGAGATGATGGAAATGATGAAAATAATGTGAGTTCAATTACATGTTGTTGAAGAAGATAGGTGAAGATAATTGACACCTAGACCTAATGTTGAAAGTGATTATGATGAAGAATTCCAATCCACTGATCAAAATGGAGAAACCCTAGGAGAAGAAGAAGAATCAGATCAAGTCAAGATGTTGCAAGCTATTTCAAAGATTGGTAAAAGACCTAGAGTTGATGTACTGAATTACACTGGCAATTTGAATCTTGAGGAGATGATTGATTGGATAAATGACCTAGAAGAATACTTTAAGTATGAAGAAATTGAAGATCTGGAGAAGGTGAAATTTGCAAAGACAAAGTTGAAAGGACATGTTGTAGATATTATGGAAAGAAGTTCAATTGGATAGAAATAGAAGAGGAAAAGAGAAGATTACAAAATGGGATAGAATGGTAACAAAGTTGAAGAATTATTTTATACTTGTTGACTATGAGTTGGAACTGTTGAAGAGACTACAAAGCTTGAGACAAAAGGAGAAATCTGTGAAGGAGTATACTGAAGAATTTCACAAGATGATCATAAGGACAGGACATAGTGAAGCAAGCAAGGAGAAAGTGGCTAGATACATCAATGGACTAAGATTGAACATTCAAGAAGAACTAAGTTTAGTGAGGATGACATCTCTGGAAGAAGCATATCAGTTTACCATAAAAGTTGAAGAAAAGTTGAACAAGAAGCATGAGAAAAGACAGAGAGGTAGAGAAGGTAAATTTTAGAGAGGTGGAACATTTTTGGAGGAGAAAGATCATATGTGGAGTAGAACAGACAAGATAGCACATTCAAGAAGGAAGATAGAGATAATAGTGCATACCAAAGAGATGATAGAACTTTCTATCATAGAGGAAACCCTAATTCATACCAGAGTGAAGGATATAGAAGAGATGGAAGAGGATGTGATAGAAGAACATTCAGAGGAACCTATTTTAAGTGTGGAGGTGAAGGACATAGAGTATTTGAATGTAATCAAGGAAGTACAAGTAAGAAGACATAGAATAGTGGGAGAGTAGCTTATGTGGAAGAAGAACTTGTTGGATCACCCAGTTTAGTTGGAAAACCTGAGAAATGAGAATCACTTGTCATGAGGAGAGCACTATTTCAAGCAAAGACAAATGAGGAGCCACCATAGAGGAAAAGTTTGTTCTGGACCAAATGCAAATTAGGAGGTAAATTTTGTAAAGTTGTAATTGATAGTGGTAGTTCAGATAATTTAGTTTTAGAGGAGATGGTGACTAAGCTGAAGTTGAAAAGATTGAAACACCCTGAGCCATATCAAATAGCATGGATTCAGGATGATCATAAGGTAATGGTGACTAAACATGTTTGGTGAAATTTCATATTGGATCTTATCATGATGAAGTATTGTGTGATATTATGCCTATGGATGTTTGTCATATATTGTTGGGTAGACCATGGTAATATGATAGGAAAGCTATACATGATGGAAGAAAGAATACTTATACTATAACATCAAATGGAAAGAGAATTACTTTGATTCCTTTAGAAGATGATCCTAAAAGTGAAGTATGTGGGAATGTTAGAATCTGTTTGGTAGATGGAAGAAAATTCTTGGATGGTTTGAGACATGAGAATATATGTTATTCTTTGATTCCTAAGAAGCCTCAGACCTTGAAGATAGAGACTGAAGAATCACAACCAAAGGACATAACCGAATTGCTGATAGAGTATGAAGACACCATATCAGACAATGTACCTAAAGGATTGCCACCTATCAGGAATATTACTCATGTCATGGATCTTATACCTGGAGCTAGTTTGCCAACAAAGCAGCACAGAATGACACCGATAGAGAATGAAGAATTAAACAAATAGATGCATGAGTTGTTGAGGAAAGGTTTGATCAGAGAAATCTTGAGCCCTTGTGTAGTACCTATAGTGTTAGCACCGAAGAATGATGGAGAATGGAGAATGTGTACAGACTCTAGAACAATCAACAAAATCATAGTTAAGTATAGATTTCCTTTACCTATGATGGATGACATTATGGATTGTTTGAGTGGAGAAAAATATTTTACAAAGATAGACTTGAAGAGTGGACACCATCAGATCATAATCAAAGAAGGAGATGAATGGAAGACTTCTTTTAAGACAAACGAAGGATTGTATGAATGGTTAGTGATATTTTTTGGATTAACTAATGCACCGAGTAATTTCATGAGGTTGATGAATGAGGTCTTGAAGAAATTCTTGAGTAAGTTGGTTATTATATATTTGGATGATATTACAATTTTTAGTAAGACAAAGGAAGAACATTTGTGTCACCTGAGACAAGTATTGTAGAGGTTGAGAGAAGAGAAGTTGCTGATAAACATCAAGAAGTGTAGTTTCATGAAGGAAGAATTGGTTTATTTGGGATTTGTGATTTCTATGGAAGGATTGAAGATGGACCTTGAGAAAGCTAGAGCAATTATTGAGTGGCCTACACCTAAGAGCATTAGAGAAGTCAAATCATTTCATGGATTAGCTAGTTTCTACTGGAAGTTCATTAGAAATTTTAGTTCAATATGTAACCCTATGATAGAGATAATGAGAGGTGATAGAAAAGACTTTAAGTGGACATCAGGAGCAGATAAAAGTTTTGAATTTCTGAAGAAAAAAGTGACAGAGCAACCTATGTTGGCATTATCAGATTTCAATAAGGTATTTCAAGTAGATTGTGATGCAAGTGGAAATGCAATAGGAGCAGTGTTAAGTCAAGAAGGTAGACCTGTAGCATATTTCAGTGAGAAGTTGAATGATGCAAGGAGAAGATATTCAATTTATGATTAGGAATTCTATGTCATAATTCAAGCCTTGCAGAAGGGGAGACATTATTTGTTGCCTAAGGAGTTTTTGTTGTATACAAATCATCAAACTTTGTAGTATTTAAATAGTTAAGGACAGTTGAATCAGAGACATATGAGATGGGTAGAGTTTGTACAAAGTTACACTTTTGTACTAAAACATAGGAGTGGAAAATCAAACAAAGTTGCAGATGCACTGAGTAGGAGAAGGAACTTACTAACAGAGATGAGAGTTGAAATATTAGGTTTTGAGGAATTGAAGAACATGTATGAATAAGATCTTGATTTTGCATAACCTTGGAAAGCATGTAAGGAACCTATTGTGATAGATAAGAGTAAGTGGTTGGATTATTTCATTCAGAAGGATATGTTTCTCACCTAGGAGTTCAATGAGACAATTTGATCAAAGAAAAGCATAGTGGTGGATTGGCAGGACATTTTGGAATTGATAAGACATTGGCTTTGGTAAGTGAACATTACTTTTGGCCTTAGATACATAAGGATGTTAGGAAGTTTGTGTAGAGTTGTAGAATTTGTCAAGTTGCAAAAAGGAGTAGTCAGAATATGGGATTGTACAAATCTTTGACAGTACCAAAGAGACCTTGGGAAGACATAAGCATGGATTTTACAATGGGATTACCAAAGACACAAAGGGGACATGACTTAATATTTGTAGTGGTGGACAAATTTTAAAAGATGGCACATTTCATACCTTGCATGAAGACAACTGATGCAGTTCATGTGGCTAACCTATTTTTCAAGGAGATTGTGAGATTGCATGGATTACCTTAGAGCATATATTCAGACAGAGATACAAGATTTCTTGGATACTTTTGGAGGACACTTTGGAAGAAGATGAAGATAGATTTAAAGTTCAGTTCGGCATTTCATCCACAGACTGACGGACAAACAAAGGTAGTAAATAGGAGTTTGGGAAACTTGTTGAGATGTTTGGTTGGAGAGAAGGTAGGAAATTGGGATTTGATTTTATCACAAGTAGAGTTTGCATACAATAATTCAGTGAATAGGAGCACTAGAAGAACACCATTTGAGATTGTGATAATAAACAACCCTAGAGGAGTTGTAGAGTTGAGAGATATCAGTACAGAAAATAAGAGGAGTGCAAAAGCAAAAGAATTTGCAGGACACATGGAGACATTGCATAATTAGGTTAAGAAGCATTTGGAGGAGATGAATAGTAAGTATAAGGAACAAGCAAATGAGAAGAGAAGACATAAGGAGTTTGTAGTGGGAGATGAGGTAATGGTATATCTGAGAAAATAAAGATTTCCAGTTGGGACATATAACAATTTGAAGATGAAGAAGTTTGGACCGTGTAGGATACTCAGGAAGTTTTATTCAGGAAATACATATGAAGTGGAGCTATTAGAGACATTGGGTATATCACCTATTTTCAACATTGTAGATCTATATTAGTATCATGAAGTAGAGTTCAGTGACAACATTGAAGAAGCAGTTACCACAACAAGCACCAGAGCATATTGAAGATAGTTTGGATAGCAAAATTGGATGCAGCACCAGAGGCAAGTAGTACAAAGAATATCTTGTGAAGTTGAAAGGCAGACTGGAAGAAGACTCATCTTGGATTTCTCAGGCTAAGGTGGACTGTCTTGGTTTTCCTCTAGCCTCAACAAAGTGAGGGACTCACTTTTTTAATAACCTCGGATGTTTGATGCAGGAGCATCCCTGGTTCAAGAGCAATTGGGTCATCCCACAATAATGGGTTACACTTTTTGGCAAAACTTGACATTGAAATCAACATTTTGAACTAAATCTTCACTTTCTAACACCTATAGTTGTTAAACCGTTAAGAATTTGAAGATGATGTGAACTAGTGATTTGTGAGATTTTATTTGTAGATTCTAGGTTAGTGCAGGATCATGATGGGCCAAACACTGCCCCTAAGTGGCAATGTAAATGTGAAAAACAACCTTAAGTAACTTCATGTCAAAAATTGAATGAGTTATCTACACAATCTAGAAATAAGGTAGTAATAAAAGTTGTAACAAATTGAATGCAGTTTATGGGCTACTACTTTTTTTTTATTTTAAAAATAGTTTGGTGAAAATTGGATATTTCAATGAAGAACTACTAAAATTTTTAGAAAAATGTAAAAAGTATGTATCATTTTGACTAACCTAAGTATGAGGAAAAAAATATTTTTCCTCCATGATTTGGATTTAATTAGAGGACACGTGAGCGAATGTGATGCATATTTTTTAAATTTTTTAAGTAAATAAATAATTATTTAGGAATTTTTTAATTGTGAGTTTTTTAAAATATTAAAAAATAATTTTCTAGCCAACCTAACTTGGTTAAAAATATATGAAAATAAAAAAATTTAAATTTTAATGTATACCCAATAAATCCTAAAATGTGATGCATCTTTTGGATTTAAAAAAGGATTAATATGTTGAAAGTTATGGATGTTTTTCAATATGTATATCTATTAAGAAATTAGACATAGCGTATGTAGAAAATTAATAATAATTACCTATTAAAATTATTATGAGGTGTATATTATATTTTTAGAATCTTAATAGCTTCCTCTATAAACCCTTTTCATTTGATTAAATTTAGTTACAAAAAAGTCTATCAGCTTCAAGGATGAAATTGTGGAAAATTTTAGGAAAACACTAAATGGGTGGTTTTGCAAGTTTCTTTGGCAAGTGTTGGGACTCCCACTTGCCTAAATATGAGTTAATCCCAAGGAAGTTTTTGAGGGAATCCATATTTGAGATATAAATATTAACACCCCTTCCATCCAAATCTAAATATTAGTCTAAATGTTAGCATTGTTTCAGCCATCAAGTTTTTTCTCCATTGCCACTGTTTGGCCCATCATGATCTCGCACTCACCCTTCTAAATTTTTTTTAAAAAATTTGTGTCTCCTTTGATAACTAGTTTTTAATAGTAAACAACATTTTTTTAAAGTGATGTGTATTCTGTAGCACATAACTTTTTTTCTACAAAGGATAAAATTTTGATTCTTTTGAATTTAGATTGGTAACACCGATATATAGAGCATGCATTTGGTTTTATAATGTTTTGTTGATTTTTTTTTTTAATTAAGTTTTGAAGTCAAACCAATTATAATTTAGACATAGGTGTATTCCATAAAACATAATTTTTTTTGTATGTATCAAAATTTTATTTTATTTTTTTCATTGAAACAAGGACATCAATACCTAGGGCATAGATTTTTTTTTTTTAAATTCACTAATTTACTAATTTTCCATGTGTGTAGAGAACTTGATGTTCAGTGAAAAACCTACATTCACAAGAAATAAAAAATAAAAATAATAATCAAATTAAATATATTTAAAATTATACTTTTTGGGAAGCTTATAATAAGGACTACATACTGACAAACCATAAATTTTAAATGAATTCATTTGATCCCCCAAAAGGTAAATCAAAAGTGGTTTTTTATCAGCATTTTGATAGGTGTAGAGGAGACTCCATTATAGGTATGGTTTAAAACTAGCGGGGTTCTATCCAAGGGGGTTTGAATCTAAGGGGGTTTGATCAAGCCCTCTTTAATTAAAATCCTTTAAATGGAACCTTTCAAGTCTTAAATCATTATATTTTTAAAAAATATGTGATTTCAGAAAAAATCAGGATGTCCCAGAAAGTGTAACCCATTATTATGGCAGCACCCAATCTTGCATCAACCAAAAATATTTATATTTTAGTTTATTTTCTTTCATTTTCTAGTTCAATACAGTCAGTTCAATCAGTAGCAGTTTCTATATTTTGGTCTACATTCTGCCATAGTTTCATTTTAAACCTTGCGAAGCTGGACTTAGCATCTAGACACCTTCACGCACATCATATCCAAAATTTAGCTCATTTAGATCAGGTACTGAAAAGATATCGCTATCAGAAGATCGACTATTTTTCTTAAAATAGAGCATCCTGACCAACCAACAGCTATAGGCAATATAGGAAATATCCACAAGAAGCCTAGTTCAAACTTGACAGTAGTAGAGATTCAACAACAAATTGAAGAAAAAAGCAATAGAAAATAACTCTCGATCAAAGCCATGCCTTGGCTTTACAAATGGAACAACCAACAAAATTTTATTCCAATCATTGTACTCCTCTTTGTAGAGTCTCCTTCTAACACAGTAGCAACTCTCTAATACCAAAACAAAAATAAAGAGAACAACTGTTAATCTCACACACAATAAAAAAATAGGAATCAAAATACCCAGATTGACCTTGCACTAAATGTATAGAATTCAACACTTAATGTTTTGAAATAGCAGATGGATGCCTCCTTTGAAACCTACACAACAAAGAAAAAGAAAAGGACTGCTCAACTCTCTTTTATAGCCAACTCATTTTCTCATAAGATGTTTCCATATTCTTGGGCACTCTAATGGTGGAGTCACACCCAAACCAGCTCTGATACCATGATAAAATATTAAGGAAATATAAACAAAACAAATACAACATGTGTTTTATTCATCAAAAAGATTACAATTTTATAATAGGAGAGGAGCTCAACAACTCCCTACAAAATAGGAATCTAACATGACACCTAATGCAAGCTAACTAATACCTCTATAACTCTTGTTGACACATCTACAACAGTTGATTGATAGCACAAAATAAAACTACCTGCACTTACAGTCAATTATTCATTATTCTCTAACAAAGAAGACATGCATTTAGAATTAATTTGCAATTGTTAAAGAAGGCAAAGGTTGTTGTCACTAGTATGTAAAGACTACCAACATTATTGTTGACATCATTTTTAGTATACACATCATTTCTATTTCTAGCATTTCATTAATATATATGTTGCACCCTTTAATTTAAATGCCACACATCCACACTTGCACAATAATTGTTCAAAACAATCCAAGAATATATTTGTTGCACCTCGCATTTAGTTCTACAAAAAATTTAAATTAATTCATGTTTCTGCATTGAAGGGAGCTTTGCATTGTTGGGAGAATAGAGTTACAGGATTTGATTCAAGAATCTTCATTCTAAGGTAAGGCTTTTGTACTTCAATTGAAATATTTGGAGCCATCTTTTATCTTAATTTTTTTGTATGTATTAATTATTTGTTTTAATTATAGAGCCAATCATAGCTTTGGTTTTGAGGACAAAATTTGCATTTAGATGTTATTTTGAGGAGTGGCATTGGTCTACTTGAAGATGATCATAGTCCAGATTATGGAGCAACTAATATGAAGATCTTATGGCTACAAAGAGAGGAACTTGTTTTCTATTTACGTTGAAATATATATTTGGAGATGGGTTTTACTAGAGAAAGCCCCCATGCTAGGGCGGCGGCACCATGGCAATGCCCTATGGGTGTTGTGTTGTTATATGGAGCCTAATCAAACTCGGAGGTTAAATTTACCCCACTTTTATTGGCACAGTTTCCCCCCAAATTATTTAACGAGGTCAAGGGGTAGCGCCCCCGAGACGAGGTTAAGGGGCAGTGCCCCTTGCGGGGTCTAGGGGCAGCGGCCCCTCCAATGATTTTTTAAAATTTTATTAAGGCGTCAGGAGTTATTTTTCTATTGGCCGACATAAAAAAACCCTATTTTTGTAAACGACATAAGGCTTGATAAAAGTGGCTAAGGGCTAGGGTTTTTGTTGATGTATTATAGCATTTTGTAGTAGTATTGAGTTGCAATGATTGTTGGTTGTAATCGGTTCGATTTACTAGATAACAATATTAGACTCTCTATTGGTGGATGTAGCCCAAGTTTGGGTGAACCACATTAAAACTTGTCTCTTGAGTTGTTATTATTTCTGTGTATTTTCATTCCTCTGTTTAATATTTATTTGCATTTAATTTGATATCTTCTTCCGGCTAACCCTAACAAGTGGTATCAGAGTGGGTTGTGTTTGATTATCGTCTGCAGGAAGGTCTCAGGGTTGAGTGGGAGTCTCATGGTTGAGTGGGAGCAATGGCAGATGAGGGTAAATTGAAGGTAAATAGATTAAATGGGCAGAACTATCAGTTATGGAAGATACAAATGGAGGATTGTCTCTATCAGAAGGATTTATGGAGGCCATTGGAAGGAATAGTGAAGAAACCGGCAACAATGACTAATGAAGATTGGAATCTTCTAGATAGAAAGGCACTAGGAACCATTCAGTTATGCCTAGCACCATCTGTGGAGTTCAATATAATGGAAGCGACAACAACAAGTGAACTAATGAAAGCTTTAGCTAAATTGTATGAAAAACTCTCAGCCTCAAATAAGGTATTTCTAATAAAGGATTTGTTTAATCTAAAAATGATTGAAGGTTGATTTGTGATAGATCATTTAAATGAGTTTAATATGATTACCAGTCAGTTAACTTCTGTAAAAGTGAAATTTGATGAAGAGGTGAGGGCTCTCTTGATATTATGTTTGCTAGAAAGATGGAATAGCTTGGTAATAGCTATAAGTAACTTTGTCTCTGGTTCCAACACTTTGAAATTTGATAATGTTGTTGGTGTTATCCTTAGCGAGGAAATGTGACAGAAAAGCTCAAGAGGTCCACATCATGTAGTGTTTTGAATGCAGAAAGTAGGGGCAGATCAAATGAGAGAGGAAAAGGTTCTGGAGGTCATGGGAAGTCATGAGGAAAATCAAAGAAAAAGCGGTCTCAATCCAAAGGATAGAAGGATTGTTGGTACTGTAGGAAACTAGGTCATCTGAAAAAAGATTGCTAGTCTCAGAAGAATAAAGAAGGAGACAAACAAGAAAGCAATAAGGAGGCAAATGTGGTAAGTAATAAATCTAAAGATGATGCATTGATTCTTTCCCTAGATAATGTTGATGATTCATGGGTTTTAGATTCAGGGGCCTCATTTCATGCTATGCCCCATAGAAGTTATTTTCTTGATTATGTCCAAGGGGATTTTGGGTTGGTTTATTTGGGAGATAATGAACCCTATCAAATTGTTGGAAAGAGAAGAATCAAGATTAAGTTTCAGAATAGGAATCGTTGGCTACTATAAGAGGTAAGGCATGTTCCAAGGTTGAGTAAGAATTTAATTTCAGCAGGGTAGCTAGCTGATGAAGGTTGCATTGTTACATTTACTGATAAAAATTAGAAGGTTACAAGAGGTGCCTTAATAGTAACAAAAGGTGTGAAAGTAGGCACCTTATATATTTGTACAAGTCATACTATTCCTTCTACTTTAGTTGTTGCAGAGAAAAACCAAACAGGTTTAGGAATAGTTGCAACAGGTTCGCAAGAAGAGACTGAAATAGTTGTTGCAGGTTCTGAGACAACACTGTGGCATAATAGACTTGGGCATATGACTGAAAAAGGTATGAAGGTATTTCATTCTAAGAAAGTTTTACCAGGTCTGAAATGTATTAATATGGATTTCTGTGAAAGTTGTGTGTATGGCAAACAAAAGAGAGTTAGTTTTCTCAAGGATGGGAAGAAAAAGAAAGATGAAAAGTTGGAGCTTATGCATATAGATGTATGGGGACCGGCTCAGGTATCTTCTCTTGGTGTCTCTTGGTATAGATGATACAACTAGGAAGGTTTAGATTTATTTCCTCAGGTAGAAATCTGATGTATTTGAAATATTTAAGAAATAGAGAATCTTGGTTGAGAATGAGACGGGTAAAAGATTAAAATGTCTCAAATCTGATAATGGTAGTGAGTATTGTAGCAAAGAATTTAAGGATTATTGCTCCTTTAATGGAATTCATAGGCAACAAAATGGTTCCAAGGACTCCACATGAGAATGGAAGGGCTGAACGCATGAATAGGACAATAATGGAGCGTGTAAGGACTATGAGATTACATGTTGGGATGCCTTTAAACATGTAGGTAGAGGTTGTCAACACCACTGTATATTTAATTAATAGAGGTCCTTCAATTCCTTTGGGTTGTGGTATTCCAGAGGAAGCATGGACAGGTAAGAAGGTGAGTTATTCTTTTCTCAAAACCTTCAGATGTGAAGCAATTGCACATATAGATTATGAAAATAGAACCAAGCCAGATGTAAAATCAAAAAAATGTACCTTTGTTGGATATGGCATTGATGAATTTGGTTATAGGATTTGAGATTTTGAAAATCAGAAAATTGTGAGAAGAAGGGATGTTGTATTCAATGAGAAGGTGTTGTACAAAGATCAGTTGCAACAGCATGAGAAGAAAGAAAAGGATTATGTGGTGCTGGATGATACTCCAAATAGTGATGTTCCAGTGGTTCCTCATGCTCTGCAATAACAACAAGAAATACTACAAACTCCAGTGAATGTTAGACGGTCAACAAGGCTAAGTAGACCTCCTGAAAGGTTTTCTCCCTCTTTATATTATATTTTGTTAATAGATGCTGGTGAACCAGAAGGGTATGATGAAGCTATGTAGGTGGATACAAAGGTTCAGTGGGAGCTTGCAATGAAAGAAGAGATGGACTCCTTGCTGAGAAATCAGACTTAGGAATTATGTAAGTTGCCTGTAGGTAAAAAGGCTTTACCAAACAAATGGGTTTATAGGTTGAAAGAGGAAGATGGAGGTAAGAAAAGATTTAAAGCTAGGTTAGTTGGAAAAGGATTTGCACAAAAAAAAGGTATTGATTTTGATGAGATTTTTTCTCTGGTTGTTAAGATGACTCTTATTCGTACTATTTTAAGTATTGTGTCTGTTGAAGATTTGCATTTGGAACAGCTAGATGTGAAAACTACCTTTCTCCATGGTGATTTAGAGGAGGAGATCTATATGGAACAACCACAGGGATTTGAGGTCAAAGGTACGGAGAAACTGATGTGCAGATTGAAGAAGAGTTTATATGGCTTGAAACAAGCACATTGGAAATGGTATTTAAAATTTGATAGTTTTATGGCTAAGCAAGGCTATAGCCAATGTAATTCTAACCATTGTGTTGATTTTAAGAGGTTGGATAATGACAGCTACATTATTTTAGGTTTATATGTTGATGACATGCTTGTAGCAAGGTCTAACATCGATCGCATAAGAGAGTTAAAATAGCAGTTAGCATAGTCATTTGTGATGAAGGATTTAGAGCCAGCAGATCAAATCCTTGGTATGAAAATTTGTGGAGATAGGAAGAACAAAAACTTGACTCTATCTTAGGCTGATTATGTTGAAAAGGTGTTGCAGAGATTCCATATGGAGAATGCAAAAGCTGTCAACACACCTTTGCCTAGTCATTTGAAATTGACTAAAGAGATGTGTCCAAAGACACAAGAGGAGGAAGAAAAAATGTCCAAGGTACCATATGCTTCAGTTGTAGGAAGTTTAATGTATGCTATGGTATGCATGAGACCGAATATTGTACATGTTGTAGGAGTCGTAAGTAGGTATATGAGTCATCCCAAATTGGAGCATTGGAATGCAGTAAAATAGATTCTCAGATATTTGAGAGGTACATCTAATAAACACTTATGTTTTGGGGGATCTAATACTAATTTAGCAGGTTATGTAGACTCAGATTTGGCAGGGGATATTGATACCAGGTAGAGTACTGCAGGTTATGTCTTTACTGTAGGTGGGACAGTGGTAAGTTGGATCTCCAGGTTGCAAAAGGTGGTTGGTTTATCCACCACAGAGGCAAAGTATGTAGCTGCAACAGAGGCAAGCAAGGAGATCATATGGCTGCAATCTTTCATGGAAGAATTGGGCAAACAACATGCTAATAGTTATTTATTTACGAATAGCCAGAGTGCCATACATCTTGCAAAAAATTCTACCTTGCATTCAAAGACCAAACACATACAACTCAGGTATCACTTCATCCAATCACTGTTAGATGATGGACAGTTAAGGCTAGAAAAGATACATACAGATGAAAATCAAACGGATATGTTTACGAAGGTAATGACAAGGGAGAAGTTGAGCTCCTCTTCAGCTTCGATTGGTCTTCAAGACTGAAAAATAATAAAATCAAAACATCAAAGTCCATGGTGCTTATTTCTGGTGGGAGCTACAGGGCCAGCGGTGTTATGATCAATCTCTGAGTGGGAGATGATATGGTGTGGAGTCTGATCAGTCTCCAAGTGGGAGATTGTTGTTATATGGAGCCTAATCAGACTTGGAGGTTAAATTTACCCCACTTTTATTGACACAGTTTCCCCCCAAATTATTTAACGGGGTCAAGGGGTAGCGCCCCTAAGACGGGGTTAAGGGGCAATGCCCCTGGTGCACTCCCTGTCGCGATACAGGGCAGGGTCGAGGGGTAGCGCCCTCGCAAGGGCTCAGGGGCAGCGTCCCCAAAACCTCCAATGATTTTTAATATTTTATTAAGGCACCATGAGTTATTTTTCTATTGGCCGACATAAGAAAACCCTATTTTTGTAACTGACATAAGGCTTGATAAAATCAGCTAAGGGTTAGGGTTTCTGTTGATGTATTGTAACATTTTGCAGTGGTATTGAGTTGCAAGGATTGCCAAGGTTGTAATCAATTTGATTTACTAGATAATAATATTGGACTCTCTATTGGTGGATGTAGCCCGAGTTGGGTGAACCATGTTAAAACTTGTCTCTCGCTGTTATTATTTCTATGTATTTGCATTCCTCTATTTAATCTTTATTTGCATTTAATTTGATATCTTCTACGGGCTAAACCTAACATGTTGAGCCCAAACAAGGAGCTATGCCCCTCAACAAAAAAGGGACGATCCTTTAGAGGAGGTTGCACCCTTCAATGTCTTTATACAAATATGCTTTCAATAATTATTTGTTGATTTGTGTTTTTAAATGAATCTTCCATGTATGTTCCTCTCTAAGAAAATTGTAGTTTTGGAATAGGGTTTGGACATGAATTCAACATAGATGTCACTTGGGGGATTCAAACTTGGATCTCCACCTTGAGAACCTTATGGTCTTGCGATTTAAGCACAACCTCTTTGACAATTCAAATAGTATTTTGTATTTGTATGGATTGTTGCATTTATGAAAAATAAAGGAATTTTGATCTTCACTGTTCATTGGACAAATTTTAATGTGATTCCTTGCAATTTTTCTTTTTCCAAGTTTTTTAAAAGAATACATGTAGTTAAGCATTTTCAAATGCTATTCTTTTTTTGGTTATGGTTTTAAATTTTAAAATTCTAAGTACTTTTTAATTATTCTTTTAACTTAATATTAATATTATAGTAGTGAGATGCCTATAAGGCAATATTAAGGATAATAGGTGACTCAATTGGTGTCTTTCAAACCAAGGAAGAATTGCAACCCACAGTGGTGAAGGAAAGCATTCGAATCTGTATCAATCTGGATCTAAAAAAGGGCTTTCCTAAAATTATAACTTTACAATTGTCTGAAGGAGAATGAATGCAATAAATTTGTTATGAAGGCCATGATATTAAATGTCCCGAATGTGGGGGCCAAACCAACATTAAGTGCAATCTAGACATTGACACCGAGGCATGCTCCAAAAGAGTCTCTTTCCAAGACCCTCTTGTGACCTCAGACATCCCTGTTGTGGGGCCCAATTCTGAAAAGCTCTTAGACTTGGTTAATCATTTGAAAAAAGGAACTAATGGAGAAGAGGGAGAAGTGGTGGAATGTTGCATCCTGGTTACCAGTAGAGAATTTTTTGATAAGGCGAAGACTCTGGACCGTAGCTATCCCCCCGAGGACAGTCCTAGTTCTCACCTATTAAGTGAGCCTCTTTTTTCAGAAGTTTTCTCTTTAGAAGGGAACTTTTCTGAGTTAGAAATGGATTTAGACAAATAAATGGACATACATGGGTTGATCTCATCCTCTTTTGGGGATGAAATTGATACAAACTGCTACAGTGACAAATATTCGACTACAGATGGGAATTTTCTAAATGAGGTCTGTCAGCTAAGGAATTGGACCTTGCCAAAGGAGGGTGATAGGGAAGTTGAGGAGGAGGATAGAGATGCTTTGTCAAGAGAGACATGCTTTTGAGCAAGCCTTGAGAGCCATGATCATTGATGTTTGCCTTGGTATGGGATCTGATTTATATGATGACATGGCCGAAGAGATTCTGCAAGAGAATTCTGATCTAATAGGCATGACAAACCTAGGTTTGTTTCAGTCAAATCAGGTTAGGAAATCAAAGATGAGGCCCTTGAGATGCAACAAGAAAAATCATAGAGTCAAGAGCAAGAGGGATGGGGAAAAAAAGAACAGACCACCAATCTATGTTAGAAAAGATTTTGAGGGTGAAGAGGGGTATTTCTCTCCCCTGAAAAATGATTACTTCTCCTCTGACTATTAAGGACAATGTGCCCTTATCATGCCCCAACAAGATTCCACAACGTGGGGATGGAATATGGTAGTGATGATCTGGGTGGGATTGGTATCATTATTTGTGGACCCAAGGTTTCTCTGCAGCTTTTTAGGGTGTTTGAGGGTGATTGATGATGGTTTTTTTGGCGTTGGCTTTATTTCAAAATGCTCTTTGCTGTGGTTTGGTTCCCTTTTGTTGTTATCTTTTCTTGGTATTTTTGAGTGGAAGTTGGGGGTTTCTCTCCTTTCAAGACGGTGAGATTTTTCCATTCTATCTTAGTGTCAGTGGTGTTTTAGCCTTGTTTATTTGAAGCAGGCTTTTTTCATTGTCCTCAGTTCTGATCTCGGATGGCTTGGGCTATGTATTCTACCTTTACTTTTCTTTTGGCATGTCTGTTAATTAGACCTAAACATTGGGATCCTTGCGTTGCTCCTTGGGGAGGTGCCTGGTGTATATTTTGTTTTTTTATCTATAGTGTTGTGTTGTTGGCTTTCTATGCAATTTCAAGGGTGACTAACTTTTAGTCACGCTAATTTTGTGGATGGGGATGGTATTTCTCCTAGACATAAGGGGTTTTAGTTCTATGCCCATCTATATCCAATGATAGTCGATTTGAGCCAACGTTATGGGAGGATCTTTTGGTGTTCTTCACATTGATTGTTTTGGCCTCCAGCCTTCAGCAAGATCAAGCAGAGATTTTGAACAACAAAGTGTCCCCAAATCTTCTTAGTTTCTCCAACACTCTCAATGGTTAGCCCAAGCTATTTTTAGATTCCAGTCTATTGCGATTATGGGAGCGGTGATACCTTATGTTTTCTGATATCGATGTCAGGTGTTTTTAGCTGGTGCTTTGTCCTCTAATGGTATTTTTCTTCTTAAATGGGTATGTGAAGCCAACGATGTTCTTTTCAGTCAAGTTTTTGCACAGCAAAAGATCTTTGGTTTTTGAATATTTGGAATGTTGGCCACCCTTTTAGTCTTGGGGCCCTCCTTAAGAATCTCATTATCTCGGTACTTTATCTGGCTTTCCCCAATGGCCTTATGTTGTTTGTAGGTATGGAGTGGTACTCTCCCTACTTGTTTCTCTAAGGTATTTTCACTCTAGCCCCACATTGATGAAGCTCAATTGTGTAGGCTTTTTGGGATAGCTTTAGGAGTAGGTGAAAATTTGAATTCAAATCCCTATTTTAAATGTGTGTTACTCCTTTGTTTCCTTCAATGGTTGTCTTGGGCACATTCATGACCTTCCTTGATTTTTTTATGGGTGAATCCCTAATGGATTTGGTGTAGCTCTTATGTCCATTAGTAGATCTTGTATGAGGACATGACTGGTGTCAGCAACTTTGTTCTGCTGACATGACTTGTATGATCTTTGGGGTTGAGGCCTTTGCCTCCCTTTCTCTTGTAATTGATTTTTTCATTAATATAATTTCTTGTATGGGTGGTTTACCACCTTTATCTTTTAATATATATATATATGTGTGTGTGTGTGTGTGTGTGTGTGTGTGTGGCATCGAGACTGGGTGAAGATGGCATTCAGTGCTAGAGACGCACGCCGACTAGGGCACGCCTGTGCATGACCCTGCAGGGGCTTTCTTTACCTTGTTTTGTTGCTTGACGACTCAGTGTTAGGTTTCATCATTTCTACATTGGGTTTTTGTTGTGGTAGGGCTAGACTGGGGGAGATTTGGTGCTCAGGGCATTTACAACTTGCTTTTTTATCTACCTTTTTATACAGTGAGTTAGGGTTTGTGCTTTTACAGTGAGGGCCAGGGGATTGGCATTGGTCTGGTTGGGGCTATCCTTGGTGGTTGTAGTCTACTGCCCTGTGGACTTGAAGGGAAGGATGGTGCAAGAGGCCTCTCTGAGAGTGGGGATTTCAGGGGTTGGGGATTTCTTAGTTCCCTCCTCTTCTTTGCATGTTCCTACTATGGAGATTCTAAAAAAGACTCCTTCTGGGGATGGATCCTCTATCCCGAAGGGTTTGTCAAGAATAAAGAAAGTGAATGGGTGCTTGGAGAGATGCCAAGATTGACCTGTACTTGTGATCTAGCCAGAATCAGTAGCAGAGAAAATTTTGTATTAGAGTAATCATGCACTTATTTGTAAATTTATGGGTCTTCTACTTCCTCTATCAATCCTAGAATCATGGACCCATCAAGTATGGAATCCGGAAGGAGATATGGAGATTTTGATGGTAGCCAAAAATTACTTTCTAGTGGTTTTCTCGTGCATGTTAGATAGAAATAGGAATTTCAAAGGTGGCCCTTATTTCTACAACCAGCTTGGGCTCTTCATCAAACCTTATCATGTGGGGTTCAACTTTGTTGAAGAGCTTCCCTTGAGGGTTCCAATTTGGGTTCATCTTCCATGGCTCCCATTGAAATTCTGGAGGAGCGACATTCTTCACTCAATTACTCTTTTGCTTGGCAAACCGGTTGGTTTAGCTTCACAAACTTAAGACAGGAAGGTAATCACTTATGCTCGTATATGTGTTGAAATTGATTTAAATAACCCTTTACCAAATTTTGTGGAAATATGCCTTGGGGCCACTTCTTGGATTCAACAGCTAGACTATGACATGCTGCCATTCAGATCTTGTCTCTGTCACAAATATGGGCATTTGTAGAAGAGATGCCCACGTGCTTCTTCGGCAACTACTGCTGCTAATGCTCCTTTTGAGCTTGCCCCCAAGAAAGATAAAGGGAAGGATCCCTTGCCTAAAGGGGCTACAGATAAGGAGGGTTTTGCTCTTGTCAAGAATAACAATAGGGGAGACATCAGAAGAGAACTCTAAAGGATAGCAAAAAGGATGAGAATCTTAATTGGTTTGATGTGTTGGATGACTTAGTCCAGGAAGAGGGAATTTTAGTTGATCTACCCTCAGATGCTAGGCCATTGGAAGGGGCCTTGTCAGAGGATAGAGTGATGGATATTCAAATCTTCTCTAAGGTAGATGGGCAAGAGGGGTAGTGTTGGGAATTAAGGTGTCTCAACCTTGGTAATTCTCTGCATTTGTAATGTTTGTATTTATTATTCAATTGCCTATGTTGTAAATAATTGGAAATTCCACTTTGTCATATTGTGGGATGTGGCATGGTGATGTGTCAATCCTACATGGATTATGACAACTTGTTAATTTGTCCTCACATGAGGAGATAGGCGTCCCACTTAGTGGTAGGAATATTCTGTCATGTGTCGGCATCTTCTATGTTGTGTAAGGAATGTTTGACCGAAACGGTTCTGACAGATTCCTATGACAAATCTATGACATGTAAGAGTCGAGAATAGAAGGTTGTAAGACAGGTAATGACATGTGTCATGAAGCATCTTTGAATGAGGCATATTTGGATGCCCCAAGGTGGAATATGATGTGTTGTAAGATAATATGCTATTTATAGAATGTGTATGACAGATTCTCTTACAGCCGTAAGTTGTAACCGCTATGACAGATTCTATGACGGCCGTAAGTGTCGTAAGAGCATCTGTCATAGCCCATTTTGGAAATAGACAACCTCTTTGGGATGGGAGCTATGGACAAGTGTCAAACACATTCTACAATGTTGACCAAGTGTCCCTAGGCATGGGTTTTGGTCCAAGATGCCATATTGGACGCCCATTCCAAGAAAGGTCCAAAATTGCCTTATATGTTTTATTTAAACAAGTGCTTGGAGATGAAGTTTGTATCACAGGTTCACAGGTAGTGTTATGCTATCGGATTGAGTCCAAACACGAGTGTCAAAGACCATTGAAGCTTGCATTGTAAGTGTATTGTAAACATTCTTTCAGATTTGTTAATACATTGTGTAGGTTTCTGAGTGTGGGGTTTTTCACCCGATAAGGGTTTTCCCCACCGTAAATCTCTGTCTCTCTTCTTCTGTCTTCTTTCTGGTTCTTGTGTTTTCTACAATATCTCATGTTAATGGTTTAACATTTCTGTAATAGTTAGGATAAAATTGAATTTGCATAGCCCTCTCCTCATTAGATTAGTGTAGGAAGCGTTTCCGCACACCTTGCTTCCTTTCAGTTGGTATTAGAGCTTGATCACCTTTGGTCCTAGTTGTTGGGTAGGAGTTTTTTGAGCTAATCTTTGGTTAAGTGGGAGTCTGTGTAGAGCATTCTGTATCTTATTGCAGCAAGGAGATGGCAGGCACATCAGGAAGGTTTGAAGTAGAGAAGTTCAATGGCAGTAATTTTGAGCTGTGGAAGCTCAAGATGGAAGACATGTTAGTTGACCGAGACCTTTGGGAAAGTGTGAACAGAACTAAACCAGCTACAATGACTCAAGATGAGTGGGATCTCAAGGATCGGAAGGCTAAGGGTCTCATAAGACTTAGTCTTTCCGATTCTGTATTGTTAAATGTCTATGAAGAGGCTACTGCAAAACTCCTTTGGAAGAAGTTGGGGGATGTGTATCAAGCCAAATCCCTAGTCAATAAACTTTTTCTGAGAAAGAAGTTGTATTCTCTTCGAATGGAGGACGGAGGATCTGTGGTTGAGCATATGAATGTCTTTAACATGATGGTTGCACAATTGACATCTATCGGTGTAAAGATGGAGGAGGAGGATCGGTGTATGACCCTGCTTTGTTCTCTACCAGACTCATGGGATCACCTTGTCATGGCAATTGGAAGCACCACATCCACATTTAAAATGGAAGAGGTGGTTTCTTCACTATTATCTGAAGAGATGCAGAGAAAGTATTCTGAGGCAGCTAAAGAAGCCCTTGCAGTTCATGGAAGACCCAAGGAGAAAGGGAAGAAGAAGGACAAGAAAGCTGAAAAGGGTAGATCCAAATCCCGTGGGAGATCCAAATCTCTTGGAAAGTCCAAGGCTCTCTGTTGGAACTGTGGAAAGACCAGGCATTTCCAAAAGTAATGCAAAGAGGAGAAGAAGAAAAAGAAGAATGCTCCTGATTCAGATTTTGACAAATCACAAGATGACGGTGATGCCTTCATCGCAGCCCTGGCAACCCATGCATCTAATGATGTGTGGCTAATTGAATCTGGTGCATCATTCCACATGACCTCGCATCAAGACTGGTTCACTAAGTATGAGGAGTTCGATGGTGGAAAGGTGTATCTAGGTGACGACTCTCATCTGAAGATCGTTGGTCGTGGAAGAGTCTCTATTTGATTCCCTGATGGTCGAGTGAAGGGGATCTCTGGGGTTATGCACATCCCAGGATTAGCACAGAACCTACTTTCTGTAAGTAGTTTGAATGATGCAGGTGTGCAGGTTGTCTTTTTGAAAGAAGGATGTAAGATGACTAGAGGATCTATGGTGCTTGCTAAGGGTACTCAGAGAGGTACTCTATTTCAGCTGGAGGCATGTATTGCACAATGCAATAGTTCTTCTGACTCAAGGAAGAGGTCAGCAGTCACTTCATCCCCACCATCTAAATGAGCAGTGAAGAAATATTTTATTTCTAGTCTTGATGGTTGTAATCGTGCATTAGAAGTTAAACTTCCTGCAAAAAAGACAATGTTATGGCATAAGAGATTTGGCCACATTGGTGAGAAGGGTCTGTGTACCCTAAAAAATAAGAACCTCATTGAGGGTTAGATGATTGTAATCTTGAGTTTGACTTTTGTGAACATTGCATTTATGGAAAACAAAACCTTGTTCAGTTTTACTCGAGTTCTCATAAGTCTTTTGGTGTGTTGAACCTCATTCATTCTGATGTGTTTGGTCCTGTTAATGTTCCTTCGTTATCAAAATCTGTATACTTTGTATCTTTTATAGATGATTACAATAGAAGGACATGGATTTATTTTTTCAGAAGCAAATCTGAAGTCTATAGCAAGTTTAAGGAGTTTAAAGCTTTTGTTGAAAATTGGACTGGTAAAAAGATTAAATGTTTGAGAACTGACAGCGGTGGTGAGTTCTATTCTACAGAATTCGATAAGTATTGCAAGGAACTTGGGATTGAAAGACATAAGACAACTCCATACACACCGCAGCAAAATGGAGTTGCAGAGAGGATGAATTGGACACTAATGGAGAAGGCTAGGAGTATGCTTAGTGGAGCTGGTCTAGAACAAAAGTTTTGGGCTGAAGCTATTGCTACTGCTTGCTATCTGGTAAACAGATCTCCTACATCAACTCTTGTTGGAAAGACACCCATGGAGGTGTGGTCTAGTAGAAATCCTTCAGTAAGGCATCTTTGTGTTTTTGGTTGTGAGGCATATGCACATGTGCCTAGGGAGAAGTGGTCAAAGTTGGAGAACAAAGCTGTTAAGTGTATCTTCATCAGCTATGGTGTTGGTGTGAAAGGATACAAGCTTTGGGACCCCATGGCTGAAAAAGTGTTGTATAGCAAAAGTGTCATCTTCAGAGATCTTCCACCTTCTTCCACTATTTTATAGCCAGAAGAAAGAGAAAAGAAAGAGGATGTTGTTCAGTTTCCTCTCACCCCTGAGAAGACTAAACAGAAAGACAATGTTGGACCTTATGATGAGGAGAGCTCTAGCAGCTCTGAAATCTCAGATGAAGAAGCTGAACATCAACCTTAGCTCTTGAGGAGGTCTACACGGATAAGGAAGCAACCTGAAAGGTTTGGTTTTACATTGCTTGATTCTAGTTGTGCTTATGCTTTGCTCACTAACAGTGATAAACCTAGAACTATATCAAAGGCTTTGGATATGAAGGATGCAGGTTCCTAGAAGGAGGCCATGGAGGAAGAAATAGCTTCTTTGGAAAAGAATCAAACTTGGGACTTGGTGCCTTTGCCTCCTGGACGAAAACCCATTGGATGCAAATGGGTGTTCAAGAAGAAGATTGGTGCAGATGGTAGTATTGAGAAATATAAGGCCAGATTAGTTGTGAAGGGGTATTCACAAGTGGAGGGTATAGATTATGGTGATATCTTCTCTCCCGTTGCAAAGTTGGCATCCATTCGATTCCTGTTGTCCCTCACAACAACTTATGACTTGGAGGTAGAACAGATGGATGTGAAGACAACTTTCCTTCACGGTGACTTGGAGGAGGAAATCTACATGTCACAGCCAGAGCATTAGATGGTAAAAGGTAAAGAAAATTTGGTTTGCAAACTTAAGAAGTCTTTGTATGGTTTGAAGCAATCCCCTAGGAGATGGTACTTGAAGTTTGATGCCTTTGTGTTGTCAATTGGATTTGTGAGATCAAAATCAGATCACTGTGTTTATTATAAGTTTGATGGTGAACGTATTCTCATTATTG
Organism: Cunninghamia lanceolata; assembly: GCA_027924645.1. NCBI lineage: Eukaryota > Viridiplantae > Streptophyta > Pinopsida > Cupressales > Cupressaceae > Cunninghamia > Cunninghamia lanceolata. Next base: position 169,450 of record BSBN01000374.1, on the reverse strand, counting down.
CACTGTATGTTGATGATATGTTGCTCATTGGGAAGGGTAAGAATATGATTTCTAATTTTAAATCTCAGTTGTCAGCTCAGTTTGAAATAAAATATTTAGGGGCAGCCAGGTACATTCTAGGAATGGAAATCAGAAGAGACAGAACCAACAGAAAACTTTGGTTAAGTCAGAGTAAGTATGTTAAGACCATGTTGGACAGATTCAGCATGGGAGATTGTAGACCATTGTGTGTTCCCATTTCCTTGGGGACAAAGTTGTCTGTTGAGGATTGTCCAAAATCTCCTAGTGAGGTGGAGGACATGAGCAGAGTACCCTATGCTAGTGATGTTGGCAGTTTGATGTATGCTATGGTCTGCACAAGACCAAACATTGCCCAAGCAGTGGGAGTCCTTAGTTGATTTATGGCTAATCTTGGATGGGTTCATTGGGATGCAGTTAAGTGAGTGTTCAGATACTTGAGGGGTACTTCCAAGTAATCCATTTTCTATCATGGTAATGTTTCAGGACCTCCGCATTCTATTGATATTCATGGATTTGTGGAATCAAATTGGGCAGGTGACATTGACAGTAGGAGATCCACCAGTGCTTATGTTTTTACACTATTTCGTGGTGCTATTAGTCGGATGAATAAGTGACAACCTGTTGTTGCTTTGTCCATGACAGAAGCTGAGTATATGGCAGCAACTCATGCTTGTAAGGAAGCCATTTGGGTTACGAGATTGTGTTCTGATATTGGTGTTGATGCAGGTCAGATCATGATCAGTTGTGACAGTCAGAGTGCAATTTGCCTTGCAAAGAATCCAACTTTCCATGCTAGAACCAAGCACATTGATGTTCAATTTCACTTCGTGAGGGACATGGTTGAGGATGGAAAGGTAAATTTGGAGAAGGTAGATACTTTTAAGAATGTTACAGATGCATTGACGAAGCCAGTGGGCACAGAGAAGTTCAGATGGTGTTCGGAGTCTATGGGCCTCTCAGCCTATAGTAGTTAAATCCTATTTTTCTATTGGCTCTTACAAGGTGTTCGACAAGTGGGAGAATGTTGGGAATTAAGGTGTCTCAACCTTGGTAATTCTCTGCATTTGTAATGTTTGTATTTATTATTCAATTGCCTATGTTGTAAATAATTAGAAATTCCACTTTGTCATATTGTGGGATGTGGCACGGTGATGTGTCAATCCTACATGGATTATGACAACTTGTTAATTTGTCCTCACATGAGGAGATAGGCGTCCCACTTAGTGGTAGGAATATTCTTCCATGTGTCGGCATCTTCTATGTTGTGTAAGGAATGTTTGACCGAAATGGTTATGACGGATTCCTATGATGAATCTATGACATGTAAGAGTCAAGAATAGAAGGTTGTAAGACAGGTAATGACATGTGTCATGAAGCATCTTTGAATGAGGCATTTTTGGGTGCCCCAAGGTGGAATATGATGTGTTGTAAGAGAATATGCTATTTATATCATATGTATGACAGATTCTCTTACAGTCATAAGTTGTAACCACTATGACAGATTCTATGATGGTCGTAAGTGTCGTAAGAGCATCTGTCATAGCCCATTTTGGAAATAGGTGACCTCTTTGGGATGGGAGTTGTGGACAAGTGTCAGACACATTCTACAATGTTGACCAAGTGTCCCTAGGCATGGGTTTTGGTCCAAGATGCCATATTGGACGCCCATTCCAAGAAAGGTCCAAAATTTCCTTGTATGTTCTATTTAAACAGGTGCTTGGAGATGGAGTTTGTATCATAGGTTCACAAGTACTTTTATGCTGCCGGATTGACTCCAGACATGAGTGTCAAAGACCATTGAAGCTTGCATTGCAAGTGTATTGTAAACATTCTTTCAGATTTGTTAATACATTGTGCAGGTTTCTGAGTGTGGGGTTTTTCACCCGATAAGGGTTTTCCCCACCGTAAATCTCTGTCTCTCTTCTTCTGTCTACTTTCTGGTTCTTGTGTTTTTCTACAATATCTCATGTTAATGGTTTAACATTGCTGTAATAGTTAGGATAAAATTGAATTTGCATAGCCCTCTCCTTATTAGATTAGTGTAGGAAGCGTTTCCGCACACCTTACTTCCTTTTAGGTAGATGGATACAGATTTACCCTCTCAAATTTTAGAGGTCCCTATACCAAGGGAGATTATGGTCTCAAAGGATAGTGAGGCCTTGGTAGCACTGGTCCTTCCTTCTGGAGGAGTGAGTTTGGAACATGGGAAAAATAGGGGAGCTTCTCATGCTTTAGGCCTGCAACAAAAATCCCTGAAGAAGGAGCCTCTAGAGAAACCTTCGAAGGTTGGTCGTAAAAAAGACCAGGAGAAGGTGAAGCTAATTGGAGATACTTTGGTGGAATCTGGGTCAGTGAAGACCATTGACTCCCATTTCTCCCAATCTCATAAATCATTCTTTTATCTTGGAATGTAAGGGGTATGAATAGCATCCCTAGACAAATGGCTATTCGTGACTTGGTTGTTTCTCATGGTCCTGACATTGTCTTCATTCAGGAAACTAAAATGACTGTGGATGGTATGTTGAATTTAGCTCCTAGAATTTGGTCATGTGGTTTGTGTCAGTGCATAGGGGCCCATGGTAGTTTTGGTGAAGTGTCTTGTTTTTTGGATCTGAGGAAGGTAGTCCCTCTCCGGTGGTTTTCCAACCACTCTTTCATCTCTTTGGTTGCCTCTAGTATGGATTCAAGTGAAATTTATCTTTTTACTAATGTTTATGCTCCTATAGATCTCTCTGGCAAAATGTAGCTTTGGGATCACATCAAATTTGTTTGATCTCTAAAACCCCTTCTCCCTTGGATTATGGTTGGGATTTTAATGCAGTTTGCAGTTTGGAGGAAAAATGAGGGGGCTCTGTCAGGCTTGCTTTTGCTGCTAACCTCCTTTGGGATAATATTGCTCACTTGAATGTTATTGATGTAAAGTCCAATAATAGTATCTTCACTTGGAACAACAGAAGAAGTGGAGATGAGGCAATCTCAAAGAGGCTAGATAGATTTCTTATTTCCTACTTCTTGATGGGTGATAGATGGACTACCAACTCAGAGATATTAGACTGGCGAGGCTTGAATCACTGGTCAATCAAACTTTCAACAGTTGCTTTTTGACTGTCAAAGAACCCTTCTTTTAAGTTTCAACTTATGTGGCTGTAGGATCAATCCTTCCAGGACTTAATGATTAACTGATGGTCTGAAGGAAAACCAGCTTATGGCAGGGCTATGTATTCCTTTGTCAAAATATTGTAATATGTGAAATATAAGCTCAAGAAGTGGAACAAGCAATGCTTCGACAATCTTCACTTCAAAAAATTATCTACTCAGGCCCGACTTGGTACCATCACTTTCCTTATTCGGGATTAGGGGCTTACTTTGGATTTGAGAAAAGAGGAGAATTTGACTCTTAAAGAGTTAGAGGAATGAGAACTCCATGAAGAGATTTTCTGGAAGCAGAAATCTCTTATTGATTGGCTTCAGGAAGGAGACAGGAATACAACTTATTTTCATAACTCTGTTAAAGCTTGCAAAAGTGGGAACCTCATTACCTCTCTTGTGACTTCAGAAGGTGTAAAACTCTCCTCAATGGGAGATATTGCTCAGGAGGCTTCTCAATATTTCTTGGCTCTTTTCACTAAGGATTCTCCCCCAGTTGGGGCTAAAGAAATCTCTATTTTGGATTGCATCCCTTCTTTGGTTTCTAATAAGATGAATGAAGCTCTCATTCACCCTATTACACTTCAGGAGCTGGAGGAAATTGTGTTTTAGATGAAAAAAGTTAAAGCCCCAGGCCCTAGTGGCTTTCCTGCTGAATTCTTTTAGGAGTTTTGGGAGATTATCAAATGGGATCTTTTGGAGGTGGTTCAGGAGTCACAAAGAAATAAATAGATGTTAAGAGCCATGAACTCTCCCTTTTTTTCTTTTCTTCCTAAAAAAGATGGTACAAATAGTCTAGATCAATTTAGACCCATTGCTCTTTGTAATGTGGTTTATAAAGTTATCACTAAGTTGATTGCAGAAAGACTCAAGTCGTGCCTCAAAGTCCTGATTTCTAATGAGCAGGGAGGGATTGTTGCTGGTAAATAGATTCTAGATGGGATTGTGATTACTGCAGAAGGCATACATTTTATGGAAACTTCTAAGGAGAAGGCCATGTTTATCAAAATTAACATGGCAAAGGCTTATGACAAAGTCAAATGGGCTTTTTTACAAAAGTTTTGCTAGCTTTTGGTTTTGGGGGTAATTGGGTCAATTGGATCATGAGTTGTGTTACCTCTTCTTCTTTATCTGTTCTTATTAATGGAGAACCATCTAAGTTGTTTAGTACTTCTAGGGGCCTTCGGCAAGGAGATCCCCTTTCTCCTTATTTGTTTATTATTATGGCAGAAGGATTGGGTAGATTTATCAAATCCAGTGTTAGACAAGGAATGATTCAGGGGTGGAACGGTGCAATAGCCTGCCTCCTTATTCACACCTTCAGTTTGTGGACAATACTGCTTTGATGGGAATGGCCAGAATAAATAAATCCATTAGGTTTAGGAGCACTTTAGATATTTATTTGGCCACCTCGAGACAAGTAATTAATGAGGCTAAGCCTTTTATCTTCTTCTTCAATACCCCTCAGCTTATTTAGAGAAGGATTGCTCGAATTCTCAGATTTCAAATTGGTTCTCTCCCTCTAGTTTATCTTAGGATTCCCCTAGCTATTGGTTCTCAATGCCGAGAGATCTAGCAAGAGGTTTTGGATAAGTTTAGCATGAAGGTTAGCCATTGGACTTGCAGATGACTCTCTTCTGCTAGAAGGGTGAGTCTTTTGAAGTTGGTGGTGCAGTCTCTCCCTATTTATAGATAATTTATGCAGGTGGCTCCCTCTAGCTTTCTTAAAGAGTTTGATGCTCTATCCAACCAATTTCTTTGGTCTGATAACCTTCTTTCTTCGAAATGGAGTTTGGTCAAGTGGGATTCAATTTCTAGATTGAAGCAATAGGGTGGTCTTGGGCTACAACCAGCTATTTTGATTGGTCAGGTTCTTGCAACCAAGTTATATTAGAGGTGGTGTACTTGCCAGGATCAGGACTAGGATAAAATTCTTACTCACAAATATCTCAGGGGAGCTTCCAACTCGGATGTGCCTCGATTCAACTAGGAGGGGAAGGGCTCCATCATTTGGGATACTCTCAAAATAGGGGTGAAGCTCATTAAGGACGGGCTTTTCTAGATTTGTAATAAGGGTTCTGATGCTCTCTTTTGGCATGATTCATGGGATGGTAATCCCTCGATCATCTTTGAGTTTCCTCATCTTCAGCCCCTTTGCAACATTTTTTTAGAGGTTAGTTGGCATAAGGTGGATAATTTTAAGACTACTAGGGTGAAGGGTCATTCAGAGGTCACTTGCTGGAAGGACCCTCAGGATTGGCCAATGGGCGATAGTTATGGAGGATTGTCAAGAGCTAGCTGGGATTTTAGCTGGCAAACTTTGCAACTCCCCAAGGGAGTGATATTTTGGCTTGGGGTCCTGATCTAAAGGGCAATTTTTCTGTGGCTTGAAGGTATTGGGACTTGGATAGACAGATGCATGGTCAAATTGGGGTTCCTTGGTGGAAACAGGTGTGGAACAACTTTTCTTGGCCTAAATGCAACTTCTTTCTTTGGTTGGTTGCCTACAGAAAGTGCCTCACCTAGGAGAATTTGGGAAAGAGAGGCTTTCAGGGTCCTTCTATCTATGTTCTATGTGGTCATAGTGAAGAATGTACTTGACATCTTTTCTTTTAGTGTCCTTACTCTAGGGAGATCTGGCACCTTTGGTGGGGGTGTGGAACCATGCTTGCATCCATGCTACCTCTTTAGTTGAGTTCTAGGAGAGTATGGGTCGTGCTCTAGCTAAGATCTCTTTTCTACATGTCGCTTGGAGTATTGGCCCCACTTTCATTATCTAGAATCTTTGGTTAGAAAGGAACTGTAGGATCTTTCAAGATTCTAAGATGGGGAGAGATCTCTTGTGGTGGAAGATTGTCAGTAAGCTTCAAGAGACTATTGTAGCAAATTGTGATCTTTCTAAGATAGTAGATCCTAGTGATCTAGCTATTGTGAGGAATTTGAATTTGGTAGGCAGCGGGTTGGGAGTTTCTACTAGTAGAAGGTCGATATAGGGAAAACAGAAGGTTCATCATGAGCGGCATTGGCTCCCACCTCTTGGGGGAGTTCTGAAGGTTAACATAAATGGTTCTTCTAGGGGGAATCTTGGGCATGTGAGAATTAGTGGCATTGGTAGAGGTAGTGATGGTGGTGTTGTGTTTCTATTCTCTATGTATAAAGGGAAACATTCCAATAACCTTATGGAGGCTCTAGCTATTCTTCATTCTATGGAGAGAGGGTGTTCACTAGGTTGGAAGAGGATCATCTGTGAATCTGATTCATGGATTGTGGTGGACATGCTCAATGAACAAAGATTGGATGGAGCTAATTGGTATTTAGCCTTGGTGGCTAAGTAGATTCTGAACTTGTGCTCTTCATTGGAGAATATTTCTTTTTGTTATATTCCTTGGGAGTGGAATAGAGTGGCAGATTGTCTAGCTAAATGGTCTTCAGAAAATGGTGATGGTTGGGATGTGGATGCGCAGGGGAGTTTTTCCCCTGAACTTTCAAATACTTTGGATAAGTTAATTATGGAGGACAAACCTATGTAGTTGCTCTTCTGGAGGAGTTCCCTTTGAAACTTAGATTTTTTCTATTTGTGTTCTATCCTTGGTTGGGCCTTGGGCCTTTGCTTTGTACTCTTTGTTGATTTCTCAATAAAAAATTTACCCCTTTTCTTTTAAAAAAAAATTGTGGCATCATTTTCCCATTAGGAACCAAGACACAATTAATTCATTTCATGACATGACAAATGCTTAGACACAAGATATCACTCTCCACCAATTAAAGTTCTTAATATTAAATATATATCAGGGTTAATTTTTTTAATATTAACAATATTAGGATTAATATTTTTAATATTCCAATGTATTTATCTAAAAATTATATTAGGGTTTTTTAATTTTTATTATTATAATACCATTTAGTATTACCATAATGACTATAGGATTGATTATTCCATTCAAAATATATTAGGGTTAAAGTTTTTAATATTAACTTACTATTAACAATATATTAGGATTAATAATTTTAACTTAGACACAAGAGCACCAACTTATGTAGCCTTTTCCATTCACGTCACTAAGTTACATATGTCAATAATTGGATTAAAGTTCTTAATATTAACTTAATATTAAAAATATATTAGGGTTAATATTTTTAATATTCTAATGTATTAAATCATTTAAACCATATGCCAATGGATTAAAGTTTTTAATATTAACTTAATATTAAAAATATATTAGTAAGTTGCCTATAATACTTAATATATAGAAGAATGTTCTTTAGATGGTGTTTTGATAAAACTCTTATGACATCATATGATAATTTATATAAAATATAATAGTGAAAATTGCTTAACTTATACTTTTTTCTTTTTTTTTCAACTCATTTAATAATCACTTTTGCAATTATATTTTTTTTCAGGAATTTTCCTTACAAGAAGAAACATTAAATAGAGATACCTTGGGATCGTATATACAAATGGTTCAACCAAGGATGAATTTTGAATCTGAGGAGCAACGAAGACAATATCAAAGAGAATATCAAAGGGAATATTGAAGATGACAATGAGAAGAAATGACAGATGAGAAAGAGAAGCACAAACAAAACAACAAAATGAGATGTGTAGGTAAAGATATCTTAGACGTAGGGCTGAATTAACAATTGAAGAATTGCAAGCACATAATCCACAACAATCTAATATGGCAAGAAGAAGTCATTCACAAACATCTGAACAAGTAACTTTGAAAGAGAAGAAAGCAAGAAATGAGTTCAAAATCTAATACATGTATGTCTTCAAGTCCTCTGTAAATTACTTGGAATATCCAAAGTGGATTTCCAGGTGACATGAATGCTACTCAATGCTAGAAAATTCTTAAAAAATCTACATGGAAAATTAAAAAAATAAAAATACTCAATTCATTTTTTTTAATTGTCTACTATGACTTATATTTTTTTTATTTTATTTTAAGAATTAAGATTAAATACACAAAAATAAAAATACAAATTTACATCTCCAAATAATATAAAAGAAACATAAAATATATTATATATAGGAATTAATTAATTACATTATTCATGGGCCTTTATAATAACTACAACAACCACTTTTGGAAAAAAATCTAAATATTAATTGGTCTTAATTAATAAAACATAACAACAAACTAAATATAAAATATGATATTTCTAATCTAATTGAGGAATTGAATTGTTTCTACAAACCCCATAAATAAATATAGATTTTAAATTTATGTGCAATAAAATATTTATGTGTATCATTATTTGTATGTTCCTCTTTAGCCTAATTCCTAATTGAAGATTGCATTACAGTGTTAGAGAGAGGGGAACTCTCAAAGAGTAGATACAGAAGTGGTGGGGGGATGTGGAGAGAGAGAGAGAGAGTGAGTGAGAATTAGGGTTAGGGTTGGGTTTAGGGTTATAATTTGGTTAGGTTTAGGTTTAGGGTTAGGGTTAGGGTTAGAATTATGGTTAGTATCTGGCTAAGCATTAGGGTTAGAATTAGGGTTAAATTTAGGGTTAGGGTTATAATTAAGGTTATAAAATTTAGTGTTAGGGTTGGGGATAGAATTAGAGTTAGTATTGGGTTGAGTGTTAGGGTTAAAATTAGGGTTAGGGTTAGAATTAGAGTTAGTATTGGGTTGAAAGTTAGGAATAGAATTAGGGTTACAATTATGGTTAGGGTTATAATTAGAATTATAATTAGGGTAAGTCAAATTAGGGTTGGGTTAGAATTATATTTTTCTTAGAATTAGGGTTAGAATTATAGTTAAAATTATGGTTAGGGTTAGGGATACAATTGATTATATAAGAATTGATATGAAAGAAAGATAAAATATATTATATAAGAATTAATTACTTACATTATTCATGGGCCTTTATAATAACTACTGCAACCACTTTTGGAAAAAAATATAAATATAAGCAATGCATTATAGTATTATTACTTTTACTAGTAATATATAACCTATATTAGTAATTAGGGTTAGAATTAGGGTTAGGATTAGGGATAGAATTATGGCTACAATTAGAGTTAGAACTAGGGTAGGGTTATAGTTAGCATTAGGGTTAGGGTTAGTGCTACAATTAGGGTTAGTATATGGTTGCACGTTAAGGTTAGAATTAGGGTTAGGGTTAAGGTTAGAACTAGGGTTAAAATTACTATTAAACTTAGGGTTGGGTTAGAATTATGTTTCAGTCAAAATTAGGGTTACAATTATGTTATTACTAGAAATTCTATTTAAAAAATATATCTAAAGTACATTGAGAGATATACTTCTCAAGGCGCCTATTCCACCTATGTGTGGTAAATTGATTAAAAAATAGGTGCCTCAAGAAGGATATCTCTTAGCGTACTTTAGATATATTTTTAAAATATAGATATATGTTATTAGCATCTAGAGTGGCAAGCTGAATTCTAGCTATATTATATATCTTAAGAATTATTATAAATTTTATATATAATATAATATTATAATATAGGTTAGATATATTATTATAATATATTATATATTTATTATATATAATATAACCCTAACCTTAAGGTTAATCTTGATACTAATTCTAACCCTAACCCTAGTTCTACCTTTAGATCTACTTAAACCTAATTATATTCCTAATTCCAACCCTTATCCCAACCTTAATTCTAACCATAGTTCTATATATAGATATAAATGTAAATGAATTTTGGTGTTTTATTGTAAATATAACCCTAACCCTAACCTTGATTCTAATCGTAGTTTTAACCTAATTCTAACCTAAACCCTAACCCTAACTCTAACTGTAATTTTAACCCTAACACTAAATCCTACTATAATTCTAATCATGATTTCATTGCCAACCCTGATTCTTACCCCAATACTAATTCAAACCTAAATTATAACTTTAACCCTAACCCTAAGGGTGTGTGCGAGAAGTTGAGTCCAATTTTTGGCCAAAAAGTGGAAGTGTTTTCCTTGATTTTTAGAATTTGTCACATTTGACCTTAAAATTTGAAGCACTTAGAGATGAAATCTTGAAAAAAGCCACTAATCATAAAATGTAGTACTCATAGTCTAGTTTCTAAATATGTAATTTATTTGAATACCCAGATGATACAAATTAATTTTCAATAGGCATTTCTAAAAATCATTGTTTAAAAGTCACATTTTTTTACTATATCATGCACGTGTATGTCATCCATATTTTGACCTAAATAATCATATTTTTCTAAATCCTTTTGGGAATAGATTTGCAACTCACTAAAGCATGTTTTCCATATTTTCTTGTAATTTTTTATTGAATATTTTTTTTGTTAATTTTTTATTGGTCATATTTGGTGTTTTAAAAAATCGTCGTGTATGTCACACATAAGATAACCTAAACTTATCATTTTTTGATTTTTTTTCAAATTGAAAAGACTTGTCTGAAGTACATTTTCATACAATTTGTTTTTCAAAAAATTATTTTAATAAAAAGTTATTAAAATACTAAAAACCCTGATAATTCAAGTTTATGGACTTGTTTCATCATAAATTAATTGAAAAATAGAAAATATAATCCAATTGTAAAAAAAACATATTTGGAATCTACATTGTCTCATCTATAATGGGATTTAATTTCGTCAAAAAATTTTGCAAAAAAGGTCTTCAAACATATGCCCAAAGTCACTATTTTGTTGTGACATTGACATGACCTTCAACTTGTAGATCAAACCAGGCCCAAAGCCTAGGTTCAGTTCCCCAACCCTTTTCCTGAACCATTTAACAAAGCATAAAAATTGGGCCAAAAATTCAAATTTTAAGAAATAGGATCCCATTTCTAAAACGGGATCCCATTTCATAAAGGTTAATATTTTAACCTTTATGAAATGGGATCATTTTTAGAACGGGATCCCATTTCTAGAAAACATGATTCTATTTCTAGAAAATGGGATCCCACTTTTGGCTTGGGGTCCCAAAAAGCAAAACGAGATCCCGTTTCATAAAAAGAGGAATCCCATTTTGCTTTGCCTGATTTCAGGTTTTTGCCTAAGTCTGAAACTTCCACCTTAAGTGGACTCAACTTTGTGCATTTACCCCTAACCTTAATCATGATAGTAATGCTAACCCTAACTCTAATTCTAACCCTAACCCTAATTGTAACCCTAACCCTAATTCTACCCTTATATCTATCCTTGTATAATATAATAGGTATGCTAGAATTATATATTATATTTAACCCTAACCCTAACGTTAATCATGATAGTAATTCTAACCCGAAGCCTAATTCTATCCCCAACCCTAATAGTAACTATATTTATAACCCTAATTCTAATTTAAACATGAACCCTAAACCTAACCCTAATTATAGGCCTAACTTCTAATTTGAACCCAAATTGTAACTATAACCCTAACCCTAACCCTAATATTGATCTAAAAAGTAACACAGTCTCTTCCAGAAGCGCTCTTACAACATATAATGGACTGTGGAAATAAATATCATGTATATAATAATTCTAACCCTAATTTTACCCCTAGATCTACTTAACCCTAATTATATTACTAATTCCATCCCTAATCCCAACCTTAATTCTAACCATATTTTTATATATAGATATAAATGTAAATGACCTTTGTTGTTTTATTGTAACTATAACCCTAACCCTAACATTCACCCTAATTCTAAGCCCAACTCTAACTCCAACCCTAACCCTGATTCTATTTATAGTTTTAACCCTATTTCTAACCTAAACCCTAACCCTAACCCTAGTTCTAACAATAATTCTAATGGTAAGATTCCTAACCCTAATTGTAATCGTAACCTAAATCTAATTATAATTATAATCTTGATTTTATCCGTAACCCTAATTCTCACCCCAATACTACTTATATTACTAATTTTTAAACCCAAGATATTACTATAACCCTAACCCTATCCTTAATTTTGATAGTAATGCTAACCCTAACTCTAATGCTAACCCTAGCCCTAATTCTAATCCTAATGATAACCTCAATTCTACCCCTAACCCTAATTCTAACCTAACCCTAATTCTACCCCTAGAACCCTTATTTTATCACTAAGCTTAATTCTATCCTTAACTCTAACCCTAATTCTAACTCTAACCCATGTCATAAAACTCATTCCTCACCTCAATATTAGTGTTCAATTGCCCCACACCAATATTTAAAAATTAGATTACATCACATGGAATTGACCCCTAAATTTCAAATTTTAAAACTTATAATTTTGTTGACTCTTGCCCATTTCTTTCCCACCATGAACTGACTTGGTACACATTTTGTATGATACATCTCTTTGAGGGTCTTAGTTATGTGATTTCTGATGGCATTATCATTTTTTATATCTTTTGAGGGAATGTATTCTTACTTATCATTATTCCATTATTATGTCTTTTCTTTTAGAGTTTTGTGTTATGTTGAGATCTCTCCTTTACCCACCCTAGCCACCCTTTCCAATCCCATTAGGTTTCCATTTTCATATCTAATATATCGCTAATTCTAACCCTAACCCTAATTCTAACATTGGAGTTAGGGTTAGGGTTAGGGTTAGGGTTAGGTCATTCCAAATGATTTCATTGGTACAATATTAATTCCCAAATTTAGATTAATAGATAAAGCCATTTGGTGTGAAGTAATTGTTTAAAGACATCATTTGACATCATAAGCAAAACATATAATATGAAGTATTCCAATGCATATACATTGCCATCCTAGTACTTATACACATAAGAATAGTATCTGTCAACATAATATTCTTATCTATTTCTTTGTAAATACTCTTACCTTTCAAAATTAAACAAATCATTCATATCATGGTTGTTTGATTTGAGTTCCACAAATCACTCATGTTTTGTTTGGATCTCTTAGCCTTTTTTTAAGATCTTACATTTTTTTAACCCCAAAATTACACTCTTTTGGTTTAAAATTTTCTTATTTAAAAGCCAAAAAAAATCATATATTAAAAAATTTAGTAACTATTCTAATAAGCTTGTAGTCTAAATTTTTCCATAATTTTGGTGCATTTATTTCCAATTTGTAATCTATTTTATATTGTGTTGTGTGGATTTTCACAATACAATTGAATTACATACCAAAACCCAATTTCTTAATAGTTATATTTTCAATGCAACCTTGGAATGTTAGTGTTTGTTGAAACAATTTGGTATGTATTTTCACAATACAATTGAATTGCATACCAAAACCCAATTTCTTCATAGTTATATTTTTAATGCAACCTTGGAAATGTTAGTGTTTGTTGAAACAATTTGGTATGTACCTTGTTAAACACTTTTTAATGTTTATTCTTCATATTTGTTCACCTTGATAATCTTTCATGCAACCATGGGAGATAGTATGCCAACAATTGACATAAATATAATGTTAGAGAATTATGTTTGATAAAATAATTCAACTTAATTTTTTAATTTTGGATAATTATGTTTGATAAAATAATTCAACTTAATGTTTTAATATATGTATATAGAGTTGGGGGAGGTAGGGCGGGCATCCTTCCACACATTCAAGTGTGGAAGGACTGGGGTCGATTAGGACACCAAGTCATCGATGAGATGACATTCTTTTGGAAAGGGAAGTGGGCTCCACATTCCTTCTTTTTGATGGGGGTCATGGGCCATATCCCGCACTCATTTTAGTGTGGAAGTTTTGGGATATTGGTTATCGTTATTTTATATGCAATCAATGGCGGGTAGGTAGAGATAGTTTGTTGGTTTGTTTGCTTCCGCCATGTCTACATTCCCTATTCCTCTGCAATGGCAGGTGGCAGTGGTGCCAATTTTATAATGCAAGTATCCACAGAGGGCCTTATTTGTTTGGGTATGGGTTCCTCGATGTAGCTGGAAAGTCAAGTGAGGCAGCTTGCTTTAAAAGGTCCTGTGTCTGATCATAGGTTGAAATGTATCCTGCGGGATCATGATGATCTACTTCTGTTAGGTGTGAAGGTGGTTTTAGGAAAGAAATTCTTGGAGGAATCAGAATTTTATAGGGTTGACACTACGGTGGCCTCTCAGTTTCTTGCTTCACTCTTAGATGTAGGGCTCCCTAAACTGAGGGTTAGATTGCTAGTCTGGTGCCTCTTCATTGACAATCTGCTGGGGGGTTTGGATGAAATTCTTCGAGTGGCTGAAACTGGAGTGGGTCTTCCAAGACCAACAAACTTTCCACTTCTAGAGGATGGCAGGGTGGTGGTAAGATTTTTCCCTTTCCTTCTTGATATGAAGGTCTTGCCGCTTATTTTGCATAGGGAGCAGGTGATTTTGGGTGTGGATTTCCTTCTCAAATTGTTGCAAATCATTCCGCATGATGGAACTTTTGACTAGATTCCTGAGTTCCGGAACAAAGCCAAGGAGTTGGGGTTTGAGGTATGACTCTACTAGGAATGCTCTACTTTTTTGTTGTGGCTCAATTTACTCTATCAAGATAGTTGTTTATTTGTATTCGAAGGTGGGAGGGGGCAGAAGCATTTTCCTGGTTATGCTCTGCGGCAGACATTAAAAGGGTTTTTTATCAGTCTTTGGATTAGAAGGTGGTCAAGTGCAGGGTAGGGTCTAGTCTAGGACTTTTTTGACTAATGTCTTTGTAATTGTCTTGTGACCCTGGTGCAAGTTCAATCCAGGAGTCTCCATGTAAGTTGTATATAAAAAATGGGTTCGTCTGCTCAAGAGTTTTAGCCTCAATACATCTTTTATAATTCAGAGCTATAACCGGAGGTTTTCTTCCTGGTCCCTTCCTGCCAGTATGCTCTCTAAACCAAGTTTTGTAAATTTTCTTCTCAATATATAGAAATCTCTTCTTACGTATAAAAAATATATATGTGTGTATATAGAGTTGATAGAAGTAGAACAATTAATATAGTAGTTAGAAAATTTTACTTTTTCTAAGATCATGCATTTAATATCTTCCAAAGATGGAATTCCCAATGTAACCCTAATTACTAATATATGTTATATATTACTTTTGCTACTATATATACATTGCTTATATTTAATTTTTTTCCAAAAGTGGTTGTAGTAGTTATTATAAAGGCCCATGAATAATGTAATTAATTAGCTTTATATATTTAGTTTCACAACTAAGTGCGAGATCATGATGGGCCAAACAGTGGCAATAGAGAAAAAACTTGCTGGATGAAAAAGTGCAAACATTTAGACTAATATTTAGATTTGGATGTAAAGGGTGTTAATATTTCTAGCTCAAATATGGATTCCCTCCAAAATTGCCTTGGGTTTACATCATATTTAGGCAAGTGGGAGTCCCAAAACTTGCTAAAGAAACTTGCAAAACCACCCATTTAGTGTTATCCTAAAATTTTTCACAATTTCATCCTTGAAGCTGACAAACTTTTTTGTAAATAAATTTAATCAAATGAAAAGAGTTTATAGAGAAATCTGTTAATATTCTAAAAATATAATATATGCCTCATAATAATTTTAATAGGTAATTATTATGAATTTTCTACATACGCTATGTCTGATTTCCTAATAGATATACATATTGAAAAACATCCATAACTTTCAACATATTAATCCTTTTTTAAATCCAAAAGATGCGTCACATTCTAGGAATTATTAGGTATACAATAAATTTAAAAATTTTGAATTTCATATAGTTTTGACCAAGTTAGGTTGGTTGGAAAATTAAATTTTTATATTTTAAAAAAGTCACAGTAAAAAATTCATAAATAATTATTTATTTACTTAAAGAATTCAAAAAAATGTGCGTCACATCCGCTCATGTGTCATTTACATAAATCCAAATCATGGAGGAAAAATATTATTTTTTTCTCATACTTAGGTTGGCCGGAATGACGCATACTTTTTATGTTTTTCTGAAAATTTTAGTAGTGCTTTATTGAAATATCCAATTTTCACCAAACTATTTTTAAAATTTTCAAAAAAAAGTAGTAGCCCATAAACTACATTCAATTTGTTACAACTTTTATTTCTATCTTATTTCTAGACTGTGTAGATAACTTATTCAATTTTTGACATGAAGTTACTTAAGTTTGTTTTTCAAATTTACATTGCCACTTAGGGGTAGTGTTTGGCCCATCATGATCCTACACTCACCCTCAAACCAAAGACTC
Organism: Cunninghamia lanceolata; assembly: GCA_027924645.1. NCBI lineage: Eukaryota > Viridiplantae > Streptophyta > Pinopsida > Cupressales > Cupressaceae > Cunninghamia > Cunninghamia lanceolata. Next base: position 153,202 of record BSBN01000374.1, on the reverse strand, counting down.
TAAGATAAAGATTGGATACTATTTTAACTTTTAATATAACACTTAGCAAATTTATGAAAGAAAATAAAATAGACATTTTGTGGGCTTGCGTAAAATATTTTTAAAAAGAAAACTAAATTCATATAATCAAGATTTTAGAAGTGTTCAATTGACCCATGTCATGTGCCATGTTTTTTTGGAAATATATATTATGATGTTTGTAAATTGTAAAATGTAAATAAAATAACTTAGATAATGCTAAGTTTCATATTATGAAAAAATTATTTAATTTAATTTTTTAATATTGCAGCAATATGAAATGATTTATGTATACACCATTAACACCAATGTAAAACATACAAATTAACATCAAGCCAAAATAATTTTGAAAGATGATTATTTAAATTTTTATCAATAGTTATTTTTATTTTGATTTTTTTGTTGCTTCTTGATTTTTATTTTGTGCTTCTTCCTTCTGTAATTCATGATTTTATTTTGGCTTCTTCTTTGTTTGGATTATAAATTATCTAATTGTTTTTGGTATTGGAAAGTTGTAAAACATTTATATTATACATATATATGTTTTAATTATTAATTTACATTTGTTGGCTACATTTTTGTAATGTTTATTATTATTGTTTTAATACGTCGGCTATATAATTTTTTTTTTTTAAATTGTTAACACACTCACACTCCACCATGTGCTCCCATGTAGGTAGGCCTCTCGACCTAATTAAAAAAATAGATTTTAATAAAATAAAATATTTTAAAGAAAACCTAAAAAAAATTAATATAAATGTATTTAAAATATCTATTCTAATTACGCCGAAGGCGTTCCCTTTGGCATAGTGAGAGCTGCTTTTAGAAATCCATGGTTGAAAACTATGGAGAAGGGATGCAAGACGATTAAATGCATCGTCGCCGTCGTTGCTTTTTCCTCGGTCACCTTCACTCATTATTTTTCACCCGCCAGTTTCACTTTATTAATGACGTCATTGGATTCTCTATTATGGAGCTCCATTTAAACCATTCATCATGCGCCATGCTTGCGAAAGATACGTTCCAGTACATGACGTTGGATTGAAGTTGCGGTTTGCTTTTACTTTTAAACATACGTGTCCAGTAAAATGGCCCTTACGTGTAGAGACAAACACAAATACATCTCCAATACAGTATTTGGACAGGCCTAAAATTTCATTTCAGGCCTACAATATGACTCTATACATGCACCCCAAGCTCTTTGGAATATATCTGCACCTTACATGTCCGGTTATTCAAGCTCCTTTGGTGATCATTGTAGAATAATGTGGGCCAGGAACCCAAAAAAAATTATACCAATATATTGATATTTAGAGCGACAAATATCTTGGAATTAAAACAATAATATATCGAATGTTTTAGAGTCGTCGTTGAGAAAAACTTCCCACAAATTAGTGGGGATTTGTGCATGGCATTGTATATTAATTTTGGTTCAGCATTAATGGTTGTGTGTTTGCCTAAATTTTCCTTGGTCTATCATTCTCTGAGAACTGTCACATCAATTGATCGAGTTGCTACAGTTTATCTTGACTTATTATGAGAGCTCCTTTCAAGAAGGCTTTGTATGTTTGAAGCTTGAGCACCGAGGTGTCTAGTTAACATTTTTAGAAGAGGACTTGGTAAATTTTACTCAAAGCAAGTATGTTATTTCTTGCACATCCATTAAATTGTTATGGTTTGTGTTTTCCCTGGATTTGGTTAATCTATAATAAATAATCTGCTATCACTCCATGCCTACAAGGTAATGAGAAATGATAATAGAGTTTTGTCTCACCTCAAATCTGGCTGTTCTAGTAAGTTTAAAACAATTTATTCTTATTACCTTGAAAGTTCTCTATTTTTTTAAGCTTTTACATTTAACTCTATGCTTTCAAAGTTCTCCTCATTCTCCATGCAGTTTCTCCTACAAAATGAGGAGCCATAGAAGCTCCCCTTCCTGTCATTGACTGTCATATGGTTGGGATCTTACATGGTCACCATACTAGACAAGAATGCAAAGGGTTTGTTGGTGTTCCTGAATCACGCTCTCCTCCTAGCTAGAGGAATACAAGAAAGGAAGCAATATATATTAATGAAGATCCAATTAGAAGATGGTGGGAACTTTACATGGCCAATGATGAAAATTTCAGGCTGAACTATGACATTCATGCACATTGAGTGCCATCATGATCTGGATGTTCAAGACAGTCTTAAAGATAAGGTTTTAAACTAGTAAGCTTTATCTCAGCTTTTTCTTGATATGTTTGACAAGAAAATTAGTGATGATTATTACATGATGATGAGAAATTTGCAGCAAAGTATGCAAGAATTTGTTGGTAGTTTAAGCACAAATAATAGAAAAAGAAATGCTCCAACAACAATTATATTTTTTTGTAATTTATGTTTGACAACATACTTTCAAAAATAGAAACTGAGGATATTAGCCTACTACCAAGCGGTATATTCCTCTTCCTTCTGGTGATGGTAGGCCTTCTATTGCTATGTTTACTGGTGATACCTCATGCCTCTCCACACTTTGTACCACTATGTACAACTCATGTATTCCCTCATCATCAAAGTACACCTCAATCAAATGTGCTTGCCTCTTTCCCTATAGGTAATGCCCTTGCCTAATCAAATGTGTTTGCCTCTTTTGATATAATGCCCCTACGTAAAAACATAAAGCTCCAAATAAAATAATCATTAAACTACAAACTCAATCATTGGGGGGTGCGAGGGAAGAGTAAAGTCCTTTAAAATAATATAGCCTTTAAATTTGAAAAGTTGTTTGTGGTTTCATTAAGGAGTAGTTAAAGTCAACTAAATGGAATTAAATTAAAGCTTACGCCTATCAAAGAGCAAGGGGCATTATGAAGAGCCATGTCTATGAAGAAAAGAATATATTTAAAAGGGAGGAGGAATCATTGAATATATTTTTATTTTTGTTTATTACTCTTTGTGGTGTGGATCAAGAATGAAAGGCCTCAAGGTTTGTGGTGTGGACGGAAGGATTCAAGTTTGTGATGTGGATCAATAATGAAAGGTTTCAAGGTTTGAAATTAGAGGGCAAAAACCCTTGATTTAAGTAGATTTGAAGAATATTCATTGACATTTTAGTGAAGATAGATTGAGAATTCAATGACATTTTATTGAAGATAGATCACTATAGATTTGAGATAATTAACAATAGATATAAAGGATAAGTCCCATCTTTTTTGAAATATATTCTAAATATTATATTTTAGATAGATTGGCAATTCAATGACATTTTAGTGAATAGATCAATGTAGATTTGAAATAATTAACAATAGATGTAAATGATACATCTCATCTTTTTATATATTCTAAATATTATATTTTAATTAAATAAATTGTTGAAATTGCAATTTTTAAAGTTGAAACCATATTTATAATCAATTGTGTTGTAATCCTGAGTTAGATTTTATTACATTTAAGGAAAAATAGGAAAAATTTGAAGGGGACATTGCAAATGGTATTAGAGTTGGATCTTGTTAGCTTGTGAGTTTTTCCTCTTAATCAATAGTGATAGAGTAAAAAAAAATTATCAAAGAGAACTTTAAAAAAATCAACATCAATTTTCTAAGGACAAAGTGATAGAAACTCCTTTGGAATATGCAAATGAATTTGATAAAAGATTTGACCTTATGTTAGATTTGATGAGGCAAATGTTACATAGGATGAGTAATGCAAAAAATCTCAATAATCAAAATAGTGAGGAAACTTCTAATAGTAACAATATTAGGCCAAAAAGTCACATTCAAAGAGCAAAGAACAAAGGTGGGGCTATTGATAGACCTCTTCGTCTTACTTTCACTCAAAAGGAGAAGTTTCTATTGGAGAAGCAAAAAAATCAATACAAAATGATATCACTGCCTTCTATGAAGAATATAGAAATCTCCCTATAGGGTTTCAAGTAATGTCTCTCACGATTTACATGAATATGAAGAAAGGTAGAAATAGATTGAGAATTGAATCTAGACTTGAACCAAGATAGAATGATCATTAGGGAGCTTTGGGTAAGTAACATTATCTACATTTGATGGATATACTTTCATTCAAAAGGAGAAGTTTATGCTGGAGAAACACAAAACTCTCCAAAATTCAATACAAAATTATATCATTACCTTTTATGAAGAATATAGAAGTCTCCTTATAGGGTTTCAAGAAGCAATGTGTCTCACGATTTACATGAATATGAAGAGAGGTAGAAATAGATTGAGAATTGAACCTAGACCCTAACCAAGATAGAATGATCATCAGCAAGCTTTGGGTAAGTAACATTATCTACAAATGAATTCTCCAAAATTCAATACATAATGATATCATTGCCCTTTATGAAGAATATAGAAATCTCCTTATAGGATTTCAAGAAGCAATGTGTCTCACGATTTACATGAATATGAAGAGAGGTAGAAATAGATTGAGAATTGAACCTAGACCCTAACCAAGATAGAATGATCATAAACAAGGTTAGGGTAAGTAACATTATCTACAGATGAATTCTCCAAAATTTAATAAAAAATTATATCATTGCCTTTTATGAAGAATATAGAAATCTCCTTATAGGGTTTCAAGAAGCAATGTGTCTCATGATTTACATGAATATGAAGAGAGGCAGAAATAGATTGAGAATTGAACCTAGACCCTAACCAAAATAGAATGATCATCAGCAAGCTTTGGGTAAGTAACATTATCTACAGATAAATTCTCCAATATTCAATACAAGATGATATCATTTCCTTTTATGAAGAATATAGAAATATGCTTATAGCGTTTCAAGAAACAATGTGTCTCACGATTTACATGAATATGAAGAGAGGCAGAAATAGATTGAGAATTGAACCTAGACTCTAACCAAGATAGAATGATCATCAACAAGTTTTGGGTGAGCAACATTATCTATGGATGGATCTAATAAATGTACTGCCTATGTGTGGATGCAAAAGTTTTAGAGAGTTAGCTAAGTTAAAACAAGAAGGAACAATGGAGAAATATGTAGAAGAATTCCAAAGATTAGTCGTAATAGTGTTTGATGTCATGGAAAGATCAATTGTCCTTTTTATTGAAGGGGTAATTGGACCCCTTGGGGGTTTGATTAAGGCATTTGATCCATTGATCCTTCATGTGGCTATTAAAAGAGCCTTGAATTTAGAAACATCAATGGCCAAGAATAAGTTGTTTGATAAAACCCCTCCTATAGAGTCAAATATGAAACCTTTTCAAAAATATTTCTCTCAACAAAAAGACTACCACCAAAGAACAATTTTGATGAAGTAACCAAAAATGAATACCACTAAAACAAATTATATTTTTCTTGTAGAAAACTATGAGAACTTGGACACCATTGTTTGGGAAAAGGTCAAATACATTACATAGAAGTAATTCTTGATGAGGATTCAAAGAACCATAATCAAAAATTGAAGAATGTGAACTTGAATTAGAAATAAAAGAGAAAGGTGAGCATCTAGGGGTTACACTTGGGTGCTCCTAAATATCATCCTTTCAAAGTATGAGGAGTTTTGTAGGGGCATAAAGTTATAGCTCTAACTGATAGTGGAGCAACACAACTTCATAGATGAAGGGTTAGTTGTTAGGAAAGGATTACAAACAAAAAAATTTAATGGATGCAAGGTCATAATGGTTGACGGTTTTACTGGTCCATGTACCAAGAGAACTCAGCAATTGGAGACCACCTTTGGTAGACAAAAGTTAAAGCTATTGACTCCACCTCTATTTTATATAAATTGAAGAGGCTACCAAAAACAAGTATTGAAAATTAATTGTATTGGTTGGATTTGGAGTTCCAAATCACCTTGTGCTCGTTGGTAGTGGAATCTTAAAGAATTTCAGCAAGGCCCACCATACTTTTACTTTTACCACATGTATAGTATACCAAAAGATGTATGGACAAACCATATCCTTATTTTTGTATTATGTTGAACTAAAATTTGTGGATTTAAAGTACCTTTCAGTTTCAACTAGAGAACATGGCTACATGCATAACCTTCCTATGAATAATTATTTACAAATCTTACCTTTACCACCCATGACAATTGAAGGGACATTTCCTAAAACACAAATTCATTACAAAACTAAGCTTAATTGCATAAACATAGTGGTAAAAACTATTTTATTGTGTGATAGACTTGGGGCTATAGTCAAGCATTCTAATGGAAAACCCTACATTAAATATCAAGGTATGGTACTTTTACATTATAAAAAAATCAAGCTTGATATGGGTTGGTCCATATACACTAGCTCCACTAGAGCCTCACAAAATAGTACTTCTCATGCCAATGTTCCAATGATAAAGAAATAGAGAGTGACTTTCAACTGGTCATTCCATACCGACAATCCCAAGATGACATGATCTTAACTAAAGCAATGCAAAATGATTCAAATAATCATGCCCACTCATGCTACTCTATACCTTCATTTGTACAAGTGGAAAGCAAGGAGAACTTTTCAATTAACATTTTCCAACTATTGGTGCCTTAGAATGAATAGCATCTGCATGGTCGAAAGCATTCATTCCCTACGTGTATCAATGAAACGCCAGGATTTAGTAGTATAAGTCCACAATTTTTTTAGATGGTAGAGGTTGGTTGCTTATGTTGTGTGTAGGTAGTGACGCCTGTGCCAATGGTTAAGGTTGTGGATCCATTGGACAATAGAGATGATCCTAGAAAAAATAATATTCAAGTGCTGACTGTGGACGATCATGAGATATGGTTCATGGAATTTATTAAATACCACAACCCTCTTAACAAATGAGATACTCTCTTCCAATGCTACATAATGACATGGGCCATAGGGATACAAGACAATCATCATTCACTTAAAGACACAGCAATTAAACTTCCACAACTCTTCGGCGTACCCATTGCACACCAAGGTACGATTGCTAGTTAAATACAAGATAGATCGAGATATCAAATTTAGGACCTATAATTTAATTTGTTGTCAACCCACGTTGACCTGATAAAATAAACAATTTCATAGGTGTATTGCTCTCACAAGCTATCAAGTCTAACACTCATCTCATTTTAAACGGCCCCTCCAAATGTTTTACCTCGGCTTTTTGCCATTTCCATATATTCACCCACACACGCTGTGATTTTCTCCACCATCTCCTCTTGCTCACTGAAACAGTAGAGGAATAATATGTTATAGAAACCGAGCTCCAGCCCAATAAAAACAAAATAAAATAAAACTTAAAACATATTTTACCCATCACTAATAAAGCCTTTCAGAAGTGAAACCCTGTCGAGCGCACTTCTCCATTTCTGAAGCGTTAGACTGTCGAATTTTCCAGCCTGCTTATGCTTTCGGAAAGCTTTCGCGTACACTCCTTTGTTGTCCTCCATTCGAACCTCAGAAGGCCGAATTTGCCAAAACACGGGCACAATTGGAGCCCCGGTTTGAATCATCAAATCTAGCTCATCCAAACACCACTCGGATTCTGCATAGTTGGGAGAGAGGATTGCAACATGAACCGAAGCAGTAAATATTGCGCAAGTTATAGCTTGGGGTATGGATTGCCCCACTCGAAGACAACTTTTGTCCAAAAACACTTGGAATCCTCTATTCTGAAGATTAAAATATACTGAACTTGCTAGAGACCGTTTTGTGTCCTTTCCCCGGTGATTAATGAAAATTTCATATGCAGTAATGGGAACACGATAATGGAAGGAGGGATTGACACGAGATAGCGGGGGAGGAGAATAGGAAGGAATAATATTTCCCATAGCTGTGTTTATTATTGCAGCATAGCTGTGATTATTATTGCCTGTATAAATAGATCAAAGAATGGGAAGAAATAATATTTCCCATGGTAGAAAATGTTCTTGTTAATATCTAGCTTATACTTGTCGTCCCGTTTAACAGTCAAACTTGGATTGTGGAATTTGGTCAATATTTTTATTCTATTAGCTAAAATTAACTGTTTGACTATTAAAATGATATTTAAGAATACAATTAATAAGTCGGTTAGCCTTTGTTTTAGAAGAGGAGAGACAAATAATCTTCCCTTTTTTTTAATCACTAAATCGTATCTTATCTCTCTTATTGACATGAGATGGTGGGGTTCAAGAAAGGGAAGATTGTCGGAGAACAAGAAAAATTTAGCTGAATTAGAAGAGACAAACACGCGATGCACATTTTTATTAGAACGAAGAAGTTCTAACAACTTGTGAAATCGATGGCTGCTAGTTTCCAGTTCCCATGCATCAACATGGATTACGTCTTGTCCCCACACACTGTTATTTTAGCTGTAAAATATAATTAAAATTCTAGGAAGACTGTATCATTGAAAGGTAAGAATTAAGTAAACTGTAAAAATTTCTATATAATTATTCTTATATATTTTTAGCCTATATATTTTTCTTAAAATATCTAGGTTTTACTATTTGAAAGGCAACTTCAAATAGATGACCATCATAAAAAATTGCTTGACCCTCAACTGCTCTCCATATTTCACTTTTAAACCATATTATTTACTTTTAATCATTGAATTGGAAGATATATAAGAATGTCCATAGGATATTTCAGTTGGTTCTCCCACTTTGTTACAATATCTATTCTTAAAACTCAATTTTGACCAATAAAAATAAAATAAATATTTATGTTTTTTTTGTGTAGATGAGGTGTAAAATTATTTTAATTGTTTGACTATTGAACTAGATAATATTTAAGAAGAGCGATTAAATACAACACCTTACTTTCATTTTTATGCCATCCTCTGTAGAAACCATGAGCTTGCATACAGTAGCAAAAAGAAATGGTTGGGCTTATCCAACACACTCTAAGTGTTGATTGTTCAACGTGGCAATCTGGGGCTTTTTAACTCTTGTTTATTCTCACTCTATCATTTTGTTTCCCATCATACTTCAACAATGATAAAACTACCACAGTAAAGTTTAATTTTTTGAAACTTTTTCTCCTACCCAATTAACCATTAGTCACCCAATTCTCACACATAACTCAAACTCACATTGGGGAACTTTTGTGGATACCTACAAAATATTTGATTACAGCGTATAGAAGATGTTATGTCCTTATGAGGCAGCCACATTGTTTAACCATATGCAACAAACAGGGCTCCAACTTGATCTATTTACATTTGCCAGTGTACTCCAAGCCTATGCAAAAATGGGAGCTTTGGAAAAGGGTATAGACATTCATCAAAGCATAAAGTATAAAGGAAGTTTTTAGATGTTGTAGTTGCAACCACTCTGGTGGACATGTATGCAAAATGTGGAAGCATAGACAAGGCACACAAATTGTTTGACAAAATACCTCAAAGAAATGTGGTCTCATGGAATTCCACGATCACAGGATATGAACATAATGGATTTCTTGACAAAGCTTTAGAAACTTTCAAGCAAATGAAATTAGTAGTTATAAAGCGAGCATCATCCCTACCTATGCTAAAGTGGGAGCTTTGGAACAAGGTATGGACATCCATCAAAGCATAATTGGACGGGGATTTTTGTTAGATATTATAGTTGGAAATGTTTTGGTACACATGTATGAAAAATGTGGAAGCATACACAAGGAATGTGAAATATTTGACAAAATGCCTCAAAGAAATGCGGTCTCATGGAATGAGATGATTGCAAGATATGCACAAAATGGATTTTGCAAGGATGCTCTCAAAATGTTTGAATTAATGAAGCACTTTGGAACATATCCTAACATTATAATATTTGCTTGTGTTCTATGTCCATGCAGCTATTCATGTTTAGTGCATGAAGGTTGTATATGCTTCAATCACATGAGTAACCCTTAATACATTACACAATATAATTGATCATTATGTGTGCATGGTTGACCTTCTTGCCCATGTTGTGTATCTTAGGACACCCTAAGCATTATCATTAATATGCTAGTTAAACCTATGGTGGTTGTATGGATGTGTTTTCTTTGTGCCTACAGATAACATATGGATATACACTTAGGAGTATTTATAATGACGTTGCATTTTTATTTGGATCCTAAAATTGTAGTGACTTATGTTCTTCTCTAAAACATCTATGTAGAAGAAGGCAAGTCATGTGAGGTCCAAATGCTAAGGAGATTGATAAAAGATAAAGCAATTAAAAAGATCCCTAGATGTAGTTGGACTTAATGCCATTAAATGGTATGTACTTTTTGTGTAGGAGACAAATCGCATCCACAAGTTACACAAGATATCTATATAAAGTTGGAGAAAATATCTTGGGAGATGAAGGCAATAGGATATTTTCCAGATTCAAGACATTTACTTAGTGATGTGGAAAAGGAGGAAAAGGGATTACTTCTCTACTACCATAGTGAAAGTTGGTAATTGCTTTTTGTTTGTTAGACATGCCCCCTAGAACAACTACTAGATTTGTTAAGAATCTTTGAGTATGTTTTGATTGCCACACTACAACAAAATTTATCTTGAATATTGTTGCAAGAGAAATTGTTGTGAGAGATATGAATTGTTTCCTTCATTTTAAATAGGCAAAATGTTTTCTAGTGGAGATTATTTGTGATGCTAAATGAAGTGATATAAAAACTAGGCTCGTACTATAATAATGTGCACCATGTCAAACATGTACTAATAATGAACTAAGGAGTAAGGTTTTATTTTCAATTTCTAGAAACTATTTTGGGTTTTGTTTTTGTTTTACATAATTGGCAATCTAGACTATGATGTTGGCTTTGTAAAATTAGATGCATAGAGTGCAATGGAGATCACTACTTATATACATTGTTGGAGTATATGTCAAAGACCTATTTTATGATAACATGGACATTTAGGGTAAGTGCATGGATTTGTGGGACCAAAAAGTTGCCACATGACTTTTTGGTCCCATGCAGAGGAAAACGCAGGCACGTTGTAATGCGCTGGCATTTTTTCTGCTTAAAAGCAAAAAAAAAACACTCATTTAATACAAATTTCAAATATGAAATTTAATTAGTAACCCCCAATCTTAAAATGGACTCCCTCTCAATCTACACCAACCCCTTTCAACCAATGGAATTCATATCTATTAATCAAATAACTTAAGAATTTAAGAAGGAAAAAGGTTTATAAATTGAAATAAGGTTTTAATAAACTATTTTCATTTGATATGATAAATATTTCTAGAATTTTCTAAATCTAAAGATTATTAGATCCTACAGCTTATTAGATTATTTTGATGCATAGTTTATGCAAATTTTGTCTCACTTGTAATTAGATGTATATTTTCTCATATTGAAACCTTTTTAGCTTGTAATCAAATTTTAAAAAATCATATCACTATAACATTTTTAACATGGGTACAGGAAAATCATACTACTCAAAATTATTGAAATATGGTGAGCACAAACACAGATAGTTACACCATTATTGCACAGCAATATTAAAACATAAAATTATATATTATTGTCTTCGGATCATTTTACAATGCAGTACATTAGCTTTTTAAAGCCTTGATATTCCCGTATATAACTTCTTACGAGAAAGTAACTTCCAAAAACCTAACCAACTAATTATTTACTTATATTTATTTAACAATGTAATACTAGTATTATGCAACATTCCCCCCCTTATTACATTGTTCCTACAATAGTACCAATGGACCCCCCCTGAATGCTAAAAAACTCAACAAAGCTGATTACATAATATGAATACATATTTATAGAAGATCTTTCCCAAAGAACAAATCCTGAACCAAGCAAGGCTCCATCATGCTGTCTCGTCTACCCTCGGAAATGCGTAGCTTCGAGCTATGTTCTTGAGCTCTTTAGTCCCAAGCTCTTAAATCACAGAGTCTTGAATTATTCGACAATGGCCCCTAAGAGATACGACAGATCTCTGCCATGTTGTCTAGTGACCGCGAAAGGGTATAATTCAAGATCATATACTCTTTGAAGCTCGCTGGACAACAATCCATATTGAGCTCAACACCAAACCCCAAACCTGTCTCCAAAACAAAATCTTCATAAAACATACATTCTTCAAATCTGTCAGCTCTGTCAGCATCAACAAAGAAAAACAACCAAAACCAAAAATGCTTCTCATGCAAAGCATCATCTCAAAGCGAGAAGCTAACTTGAGATGATGGTAAATCCTCCATCCTCCGACGCCGCCTACCTCCAATTTGATATCCTTAAACTCTATCCATTTGCTTTAGACTTTTCAATAGCACAAGCATGTAAGTCTCTCAAATTTCTATCAATGATAGCATGGATGGCATCGGAACCACAAACATAATGTGTGTCTATTTTCAAATGTTAAAACCTTATCTTACCACAAAAATTAAATTTACCTCCAAATTAATCTTTTTAAATACTTCCCCTTATTTCTCCCAATCCCTCAAAAGTAAATATTTTAAATACCTTTTCCTTAATACTTATGTCTCCCTTTTAAAAACTTTTCTCCAAAATAAATTGTAAATTTCTTCCTTAAATTTTTTTTTAACTTTCTTCAAACAAAATTGTTTTACTCTAGTTTCTCCAAAATAGCTTCTGTGCTTAGGCATCAATTTGTGGCCTCTATGCAAAAAAAAAAACACCTACTCCATATTGTTATCCAAAATTTTATTTTCTCACATAAAATGTTTGACCAAAAAAAATAACAATGTAAGATATGCCTTCTCTGAAAACCCTTACATAGTGCAGAAAACAAACCTTCTACACAAATTTTAGAATTTCTTGTCTCTCTGCAACCACCAAGTTTATTCCAGCACTCATAGTCTCCACAACAACTAAAATGAAGGGCAAGAAACTCTTTCTATGGATCAAACAAACAATTATCCTCCAATAATAGCACCAGCAACCATTCTCATGTGCTTAAATAGATTTTCCATGAAGAGATTTCCTTGTTGTATTCGGTGTACACCTGGTTTTCCATCTTTGAGTGCAACTTTAATATCAAACAGCTTGCATCTCGTCATAGCAAACAATTTCCATATCAATTACTTCTAAAAGATTACTTAATGCAGATTGAATGTAAAGGATGCAATTTCAGCACAGCAATGTTTTAAAAACTTTACACCATCGTCTCCTCACAGTAAAGAAAAACCATGAAAACCCTAAGTATCAAACAACAATACTCTCTCAACATCAGCAAATTTATTTGGACAACAACAAATTTGTTTGGACAGTGAGACTGAGAATGATATATGCCTCCATTTGAAATCTTAGATGCCTTTGATGTAGATTTTAACTTCCATTGGCTCTCCTCCAAACAAGCTTTCAACCTTCCATTTTAGAATGCACAGGCTCAACCAAATACTTGCTCTGATACCATATTGAAATATGGTGAGCACAAACATAGATAGTTACACCATTATTGCACAGCAATATTAAAACATAAAATTATATATTATTATCTTCGGATCATTTTACAATACAGTACATTGGCTTTTTAAAGCCTTGATATTCCCGTATATAACTTCTTACGGGAAAGTAACTTCCCAAAACCTAACCAACTAATTATTTACTTATATTTATTTAACAATGTAATACTAGTATTATGCAACAAAAATAAGAATGGGTTGTATTAGGAAGATGAAAATCATGCTTATTTCTAGTATATGTTGGGGTGGGGGGTTGGGTTCATATAGACAAGAATTAACATTTTGATCTACTAATGCTTTGCAATAAAAATAGGCAAGAATTAACATTTTTGCAAGTGAAGGGTTTTTATTATTTTATTGGGTAAAGAGTAAGCTTTGGGGAGCATTTCCATTATGGTATGAATTTTTTCTAATAATTTTGGGTTACCAGTGATATTACACTCCACTTAAATATCATCCATTTCAATGGTCAATCAGTCAATAGCAATTTTACATCTCATTCACAACAAAAAGTGGTAAAAACTTATGATCAAAATTAACCTTTGACTGTTGAAGTGGATGATATTTAAGAATAGCAAATTCTTTTATAAGGGACAAATTTGAGCTCTCCTCATGCGTTTGGAATATAACAACTTACAGTCAAAAATCTCTAAAACCCGAAATAACAAACTATTTGAACAATCTTACAAGCTATAACAAACTATTCGAAGGGATATATCATGAAATCTGCCCTTACAAACTATGACAAACTACTTGAATAGACATATATTATGAGATCCTGCTCTTACACGCTATGACAAACTATTTGAAGGGATATATTATGAGATCCTGCTCTTACAAGCAATGACAAACTATTTGAAGGGATATACTATGAGATCCTGCCCTTACAAGCTATGACAAACTATCTGAACGATATATATTATGAGATCCTGCCCTTACAAGCTATGAAGTCTAAAAGCCTTCTCATTTTAAGCGGCCCCTCCAAATGCTTTGGCTACCATTTTGCCGTCTCGATATTTTTAGCTACACACACTGTGATTTTCTCCAGCATCTCGCCTTGTTCCCAGAAAGCAGTAAACGAATATACATTAGAAACCAGCCCAATATCAAAGAAAGAGCCACCCTAAAATAAAGTATATTACCCTTCATAAATAAAGCCTTCCAAGAGTGAAGCCAAGCGCAGAGCTTTTCTCCATTTCTCAAGAATTTGAGTATCGAATTTTCCAGCCTGCTTATGCTTCTCGAAAGCTCTGGCCTACACTCCATTGTCGTCCTCCATTCGAACCTCAGAGGGTCGAATTTCCCAAAATACGGGGACAATTGGAGCTCCTGTCCTGAGCATCAAATGGAGCTCTTCCAAACACCACTCGGACTCTGCATAGTTAGGAGAGAAAATTCCAACATGAACTAAAGCTCTGCGTATTGCTTGCCTGATTACCCCAGGTACATATTCCCCTCCTCGTAGAGATTTTTGGTCCAAAAATACTTTGAATCCTTTATTCTGGAGATTATGATACATGAGACTCGCTACAAATTGCTTTGTGTCTTTTCCCCTGTGATTAATAAAAACATCATATGCAGCTCCGGGAACGGGATAATTGTAGGAAGGAATGGCGTGAGATAGCGGGGGTGAAGAATGATAACTAAAAAGAGTATTTTCCATAGAAATAATTGATCTTAGTAGTGGCATACTCGTGATTCCTATGATATAAACAGAAATGGAGGCCCTAGGAAAAAAATAGCTTAAAAACTTTTTGGATGGAATGGAATTATTTTGATATACACATTGTGAAATTGATGACTCTAGTATAAATAGAAATGGAGCCCCGTGTTGTGGCGGAGGAGCGCCAGAAATTCCCTAGAAGTTGTGCAAATATCCTCTGGAGGAAGAACTTAAATGTATTGGCAGTGGAAATCTTGCCGACAAACAAGTTGAATGCATTGCAGGGCAGTCGAGAGCATTGGAGGTCTGTAAAAGAAATCAACACAGTTACAGGTCGAAAACACGGAAAAACAGTCTACAATGTGCCAGCTGTTTACCGTGGGCGTCCTGTGGATGGTGTGCATGCACTCCAAGCTTTCTTGATTGAATCTGCGCCTTTCATGTTTGGAGATTTGTGCAACAAGAGAATAACTGAGATGAGACAATAAATGCTGGCTCTGCAAAGAAGGTTAGTATAGTATTTATGAGAGTACCTATCATCAAGATCTTACTGACTCCAAATATTGATACAAAATTAATTTACAACTGCATTTTTCAAGATTTGTATTGTTGTACAGTATAAAAAAAGAGAAAGGGGATGATGATGTGATTTGTTGCAGAAATGAATCAACAAGATTAGCATAATATTTGATTTATAATTGACTCTTACAACAATACAAGGAGTAGGGTATGTATACCTCATAGTGAAAATACACTTAGTACCTCATTTAATACTAGTGAAAGTACATATAATCTCATATACTACAAATCATTTATAAACTAGATCACCTATCTTATAAAGGCAAAACATCATCTAATTTAACAGTCAAAGATCAATTTTGATCAATAAAAATAAGACATATATATTACATGGTGTTGAATAGATTATAGAGGAAAGACCCAATAGGTGAGATAGTTCCAATGACTCAGATAGTATATGTACATTTAAAGCCCAATATTTTTAAAAATTCAGTACTAGTAGTTGTGGGCAGTGTCTATGCAGCATACAAAATGCACCAAATGCATTTTGTATTTCATTCAAAGCTTTCAAAAATCTGAGGAAAATCTTGAACTACTAGCACGCCATGATAAGAAAAGAGGGCAAGACCACTTCAAAGAACTTAGTATGCTGATTCCCCAAATTTTCAACAAATTTGAATTTGAAATACAAAATGCATTTGTTGCATTTTGTATGCTGCATAAACGCTGCCGTAGTTGTGACTTTAAGGTTGTTAGTGTTACTATAAGTACTAATAATTGAATGAAATGTGTCCTTTAGATTTAAAAAGCAACCAATCATGTGATGCCACATCAGCCTACCAACAAAACATGACTTAATGCACACCTATTGGTTTGCTCTTCTTTTTGGGAACTATTTGACACCTCAACAAAAAACATGTAGATGTGGTATCATATTTGATGATGTGGCCCTGAAACCTTAGTGTAAGTAGGAGCATTGCCAAGTAAGCTACTGTAAAATTTTTGGAGTGATTCAAAATTACCACTTATGATTTTATGAGGCCTGAAGTTAGAGTGCACCACTAGTGGGTCCTCTCCCCTAAACTATTTAAAAAATTTCCATTTCTATTTCCAAAGATGAAATATGAACTAATGAGTTAGTTTCCAAGAAGAAATGAGAAGAAATCATCCTGTCGTAACCTTATCAGCAGGCAGGTTACCGGCAAAAAAATTTGCGGTACTCCAACGTCTAACAGGTTTGACGACACTTTCGGCTAGTTAGAAACATATTTTAATCGTGAATCGTGATTATTCAACGTTCCTCTATTTTTAATTAATTATGTTGAAACAGAGCTACTTCCGTACTCAAAAAAGTCTTTTTTGTCGTTTCTCCCGGACCCCAGCAGCCGCCCATCCTTTATTTGTACTTCCTCTCATACCTAACTTGATATAAGTGGTCAAAGAATAAATTGAGAATGTGCATATTTATGTCAACTATGTATTAAATATTCCAACATTCCCCATTGGCAACCAATAGGCAATTCCTTGCTACTCGTGGTTTTGGCTTCAAAGCCCTAATTATTAGGGGTCCCAACTATGGAGGATTCCCCTAATGAAATTAGTCTATAAACTAGGAGGACCTCACAAAATTTTACCAATAATGGATCTAACTATGCTAAGACCTATTTATCACTCTTAATCAAATATTCCACCATTTACAATGGTTTTCAATGCTCAAAGACATGTGTGACCAAATATGGTAGAGATTTAAACACTTTAAAATACAATAAAATATATAAACAAGCATAAAATCTCACTATCTGAGAACTAAGATCTCATTATATAACAACTAAGATCTCCTCACATAACAACTAGATCTCCTTGCACAAAAACTAGACCTTTATCCAAATTTTTGGATAAAAAATATACTACTTACCTACCTGACCTTCTAGCACATTGGTTTCATTGGGAAGTTTTATAATGAAATGACACTTTTTCACTTCATAATTCTTGGTTAATAACAAATGCAAATTGACCTTAGAAAATAGAATTGAGTTTAGGGAATGTTCTAAGGTAGCTTTAATGTCTTCATTCACCATGAATTAGATAGCTAAATAGGAAATATTAACAATGTTCAAAGACTTAGCATTGAATAATCTTAATTTAAGTAGCTTGTTGTTAATATGTTTCATTGTTATCTTCTCAAAAGAAGGATTAACAAGAGAAACAAGTTTAGTAACTATTCTTGGATCAAATTTATTGTTTGATCATGGTTATAAAAGGAGTTTTAATGAATGTTTAACTTGAAATGGTAATCACAATTGTTAAAGTAAATAATGATAATGTCCTGATGCAACAACACATATATTTGAATATAATGCCAACTTAAAGAACTAAAGGTCATGCTTGCAAATAACCTTTGTTTTAACCTAATATTGCTACAAGGATTATTCAAAACAATATGTGTGATGATAAATTAATTTATTTTTATTTAGTGCAACCAATTGATATGCAATTTGATAAATATATTTATGCCTCTATTTGTATCATTGTGACCCGTTGGCTCTCTATCTGTGATGATTTTATTCCTTTCATCATATTCTTGGTCCATGTTTACTAATGTACTCATTTATTTCTACAAAGAATAATTCAAGTAAGCCTCATTGTCAATCTCCTAGCCTCTGTGTGAACTCTCCATTCTTATTGACTTGTTGAACTCCTAGTTTGTGCTAATGATGACCTAGTTCTAATGGCCTAAGTCCTTCTATTTTCCCTATGTTCCTTCATTTAATCATTCACTAACTTGTCAAGTAGGTGATTACTATTCACTTAAGTGCACTTTTTATATCTATGTGGTAACTAGCTACTAGGACTCTTTTATTTTTACACTAACC
Source organism: Cunninghamia lanceolata (assembly GCA_027924645.1). Classification (NCBI taxonomy): domain Eukaryota; kingdom Viridiplantae; phylum Streptophyta; class Pinopsida; order Cupressales; family Cupressaceae; genus Cunninghamia; species Cunninghamia lanceolata. The sequence continues at coordinate 134,813 of BSBN01000374.1, read as the reverse complement.
ATATGCAGTTGCACATGGTTCTACTTTCCTAACAAAAAGCCCAAGTCAACAATACATATCACTTCCAACCTGGAGGTTGTTATTAGGAGGAAGCATAGGTGGTATTTGGGTAAGTGCAAGAAGATGGGGGGCCAAAAAGGGGTCTTAAGTGGCCACTTTTTTCTGAAATCAAGAAATACTGACTTTGGATGAGAAATTGAGCATAGTTACACTCAAAATTTTAAGATGCAACAAAAACAATGTTCGTAGTGCTCCAAGTCTACTTTTTAAAGTACTATTTTTTTAAAATGGTATAGATTAAGGGGTTCAAAAGAGGGAGCCACATAAATTGGTGTTGTTTCTGTCAAAAAACATAACATAGCGTGTTTTGTGGCTCCCTCAAAAGGTTAACTTTTTTTTGGTATTTTTAAAATCATTTCATTGAGAAATTAGCTAACAGCATGTAGTTTATACCCAATTTTTGTGATAATTTTTAAAGAATATTTGATTTTTTACTAATTTTCAAAGTGGACACATCCTAAAAAATAGAATTTTGGTCATGCTACCCCTGTAAATTTTGAAAACTAATTAAAAAAAAAATTTTAATATGTGTAGAATGGAGTCTAGTTTTTAAAAATGTAATTTATTTGAAATTTCAATGAACAGTTAATTTATAATAAAAAAGACCAAACACTCGTTTTTGACCAAAAACGGATACACGAACTAAAGAAATTAAAGATGAAAGGCTTAACATTGTAAAAATGTGAAAAAAATTACATCGTTAAATAGCTAAGAGAAAGCCTAACATTACCTAGGTGTTTGATTTGTTCGACCTTGAAACACGTGCAAATATGAGGGTTAGCACAAATAAAATTATGTGAAATTTTGTAGAAATATGCAAAAACACGTCTTTGGACATTGGGAACGCACTCCAAGCCTTTGGGTTGGAAATCCAAACCAAATCCCAAACCTAAGGCTTGGGATTCCCAAAGAAAAATATGACACACTCGCGTTCTAACGCGCTTGCTATGTTATGCTTTTTTTTTTCATTTTTGCAGGTTTGCCTGATGTTTACCTAGTTCAACATAACACGAGCACATTATAACATGCTTGCGTTATGTCTTGCTTGGAAGGATTTATATTGAAGGTTCCTAAGTATGTTTGATGTATGTATTTATGTATGCTTGTATGTATGTATGTATGGTTGTATGTATTTATGTACATGTATCCATGCTTGTATGTATGTATATATATATGCATGTTTGTATGTAATGTATGTACATGTATGTATGTATGTAAGGGTTTTGGGCTAGGGTATATAAGGACCTGAGCCCGTATAGTTTTTAGGGTTCAAGGTTGATTTTTTTGGGTTTAGGGTTAACTATAGGAACCTTGAGGTTTGAGGGATTAGGGCTTAAGTAATAGGTAGAGGGTAGAGGGTTGAGGGTTGAGGGTTACAATTGAGGGTTAATATTCAACTTGTTGAGTGTATATGATTAAATGTGTAAGGCATGGGGATTAGGGTTTAGGATATTGGGTTTAGGGTTTATGATATGGATTGAGGGTATATAAGGCATAGGGTGACTTGGGTTGAGAGTGTATGGTTTTGGTTTAGTTTAAGTATAGGGTTGAGGCACAATATTCAGGGTTTAGGGTATAAGGGTGAGGTTATAGGGTATAGGGATGAGGGTTTGTGGGTGTAGGCTTCAAGGTTTGAGGTATAGGGTTGAGGATTGAGGGACTAGGGTTTAAGTATATGGTTGAGGGTATAGGGTTGAGAGTTTATAGTTCAGGGATAATGTTCAAGGTTGAGAGAGATGGAGAGGAAGGGAAATATCTAGAGAGTCGTGAGAGATATACAATTGAGAGACCTACAACCTAGGGAGAGAGGGGTGAGAGAGATAGGGGTGAGGCAGATAGGGGAGGAGAGGGGTGGATAAGGGTTTAGGGTTTAAGTGTCAAGAGTTTAGGGTTTAAGGGTTGAGGATTAAAGGGTTGAGGTATTAAGGGTTTAAAGGTTGAGGGATTAGGGTTTAGGGTTGAGGGATTGGGTTTTAAGGTATAGTGTCGAGGGTTGAGGGTTTAGGATTTAAGGTTTAAGGGTTGAGGGTTAAGGCTTTAGGGATAAGGTAAAGGGTTTAAGGTATAGTGTCGAGGGTTAAGTGTTTGGGGATAGGGTTTAGGATTTAACGTATAAGGGTTGAGGCTTTAGGGATAGGGTTTAGGGTTTAGGGATAAGGAATTAGGGTTTAGGGTTGAGGGATAAGGATTTAAGGTATAGTGTTTAAGGTTGAAGGTTTAGGGATAGGGATTAGGATTTAAGGTTTAAGGGTTGAGGGTTGAGGCTTTAGGGATATCATATAGGGTTTAGGGATAAGGGATTAGGGTTGAGGGTTGAGGGATTAGGGTTTAAGGTTGATGGATTAGGGTTTAAGGTTGAGGGTTGAGGGTTGAGGGTTTAGGAATAGGGTTTAGGGTTGAGGGATTAGGGTTTAAGGTATAGTGTCAAGAGGGTTGAGGTTTTAGGGATAGGGTTTAGGGTTTAGGGTTTAGGGTTGATGGATTAGGGTTTAGGGTTGACGGATTAGGGTTTAACGTTGAGGGTTGAGGGTTGAGGGTTTAGGGTTTAGGGATAGGATTGAGGGTTGAGGAATTAGGGTTAAGGTAGAGTTTTGAGGGTAGAGGAATTAGGGATAGGGTTTAGGGTTGAGGGATTAGGGTTTAAGTTATAGTGTTGAGGGTTTAGGGATAGGGTTTCAGGTTTAGAGTTGACGGATTAAGGTTTAGGGTTGGGGGATTAGGGTTTAAGGTTGAGGGTTGAGGGTTGAGGGTTTAGGCATAGGGTTTAGAGTTAAGGATTAGGGTTTAGGGATAAGGGATTAGGATTTAAGGTATAGTGTCGAGGGTTGAGGGTTTATGAATAGGAATAGTGTTTAGGGTTTAGGGTTGAGGGATTAAGGTTTAGGGTTGAGGAATTAAGGTTTAAGATTGAGGGTTGAGGGTTGAGGGATAGGGTTTAGAGTTTAGGGATAACGGATTAGGGTTTAGGACATTGAGGGATTAGGGTTTAGGGTTGAGGCTTTATGGATAGTGTTTAGGGTTGAGGGATTAGGGTTGAGGGTTGAGGGATTAGGGTCAAGGTATAGGGTTGAGGGTTGAGGGTTTGGGGATAGGGTTTAGGGTTGAGGGTTGAGGGATAGGCTTGAGGTTTGAAGGATTAGGGTTAAGGTAGAGTGTCGAGGGTAGAGGGATTAGGGATAGGGTTTAGGGTTGAAGGTTTAAGGATTAAGGATTGAGGCTTTAGGGCTGAGGGTTAAGGGATTAGCATTTAAGATATAGTGTCGAGGGTCGAGGGTTTAGGGATAGGTTTTAGGGTTTAAGGTTTAAGGGTTGAGGGTTGAGGGATAGGTTTTAGGGTTTAGGGATAAGAGATTAGAGTTTAAGGTATAATGTTGAGGGTTGAGGGTTTAGCAATAAGGGATAGTGTTTAGGGTTTAAGGTTGAAGGATTAGGCTTTAGGGTTTAAGGATAAGGGATTAGGGTTTAGGGTTGAGTGATTAGGGTTGAGCGTTGATGGATTAGGGTTAAGGTAGAGTGTCAATGGTAGATGGATTAGGGATAGGGTTTAGGGTTGAAGGTTTAAGGATTGAGGGTTGAGGCTTTAGGGCTAAGGGTTAATGGATTAAGGTTTAAGATATAGTGTCGAGGGTTGAGGCCTTAGGGATAGGTTTTAGGGTTTAAGGTTTAAGGGTTGAGGGTTGAGGGATAGGGTTTAGGGTTTAGGGATAAGGTATTAGGGTTTAAGGTATAGTGTTGAGGGTTGAGGGTTTAGGAATAAGGGATAGCATTTAGGGTTTAGGGTTGAGGGATTAGGCTTTAGGGTTTAGGGATAAGGGATTAGGGTTTAGGGTTGAGGGTCAAGGGATTAGGGTTAAGGTAGAGTGTCGAGGGTAGAGGGATTAGCGATAGGGTTTAGGGTTGAAGGTTTAAGGATTGAGGGTTAAGGCTTTAGGGCTAAGGGTTAAGGGATTAGGGTTTAAGATATAGTGTCGAGGCACTAGTAGAATTTTAGCAAATAAATGACTAGGTGACTAAAAATTTTAGTCACAACAACTAAAAATGACTAAATTCTACTAATGTTTTGTAACACAACTATAAACGACTAAATAAATAACTAATTTGATCATCAGGTAAAAAATGCAACAAGATAATTAGTCACACAAATAAAAGTAACTAAATAATTAGTCACATGATTTGGTAATTTCCCTCTTCCCTACCATTTAAAAATTTCATTACAATTAAAAGTAATACCACGTAAAACATTTCCCACCTATGCAATTGATTCAAGAGTCAAAACCAGTCGATCTCATATCAATTGACCCCTCCCTGATCCAGTGGTCTCTCTGCCCGTATGTAACGGTTCAATCAGAAGCAGAGGCAGTTTCAGGTGTGGATCGATGGCGGGACCATGCATCCAACATGAGCACCCGTAGCAATGGCAGGGGTGGGAGTAGCAAGAGGAGCAAGGGTAGCTGGAGCACTTGCACTTTCTTCTCTAGATTCTACAAAATCACACATGAGTTATTTATTCCTTTCATCTTCTCTTCAATTTATAATATCTTTTTTTGTTTGTGTTTTGGCTTTTCCCTGTAGTTGTTTGCATTCTGTGCTCTTTTATTTCCTCTCGCGAGAGGATTTGCATATTTTGCATTAAAGAGTAGAGGTATCACCATTATGTTAGAAAACATTTACAAGAGGAAAAAACATTGCACTAAATTTTAAGTGTATGAAAGATTTCTACCCGTTCAAACAATTATTTTGGATTTCTGAAGCTTAAACTGTGTTATTATATGAATTATTGTGTGTTTGTTACATATTTTAATGAATGAAATGATCCTTAATATATTCCAGAATAGTGTATGGGATGGCAAAGCTAGAGTTGTATCTGATGTAACATTCGAGTGGACAAAGAGATAAATCTAAGGACTGAAATTGAAGGAATTTAGATTCCTCTTAGAGGGTGGACTTTCTATTTTGAGCATTTCTCTTTTTCCCATTTAGCTCTAGATTGTTATGATGCCCTATGGCCCTGCAGGTTCTGATTCTTGACCTTGCTTCTCTATCTCCACTCTTTTTTAAATCTAAAGTACTTATCTTCTATCTTCAGTGCACCCTTATGCCATTTACATGCAACTTAACTTATCCTTTCATGCACCCAAACACTTGTTTCTGCTACACTTGTAATTATGCACTCATTGCTGAAGTGAGTGTCTTTATGACCTTTTTGTCACTTATTTGTCAAATAGGAAATCTTTTCCTTCATTTCTACCACTAAAAGATTTCTAGGTGCCTATTTTATGTTTTTATGCCATTAATCAGACTGCTATTACATGATAAGCACTTACTTACCTTGCTTTTCAGACTAAACTAAGTTTTTATCACTGTCAAGGGTGCCTTATGGTCAGTTATGTCACTTATCTACATACTTATCAGTCCAGGAACACCTCCCTCATAGGTTTATCACTTAAAATGAAAGTAGGCACCTATTTTGATCACCTGCCACTTACAACACAAACCCAGGCATCGATTTAGGTTACCCTTGCCACTTGAAATTGATCCTAGGCACTCTTTTTGTGATGTCTTATAACTTAAGTATTTATCTTGCCTCTCAAGTGCTTCTTTGACTTGCTCAAGACACTTAAAAACTCACATTTCAAAGCTAGGCATGCCTAATGCTCACCCTTCACTTAATACCTATCAATGATGACTAAAGCACACTTTTTACTTGGTTTGCTACTTAAAATTGGTTTTAGGCACTTATTTGACTTATGTTTTGTCACTTAAGATGGTTGTTTTCACTGCTGAAGTGCCTGATTTAGGCATCTTCAACACTTAATAGATTGATATTCCTCCCATACACACCAATCTGTTGTTACTGTCACGTACTAGGACCCCAAGAGTACTTTTCTATGGTTCTTCTCACTCAAACTCATGTTTCTAACCTCGTAGGTGCACTTTTGAGCAGCCTTTCCCACTTACATGGCATCCCACTTCTCCTAGGAGCTCTGGCATTCCTTGTCCTCACTAGTTTATTAAACCTTGTCTCCTAGGCATGCTTTTTAGCTACATTCATCACTTAACACTTAGTTTAGGCACCTGCTTTAGTCATCTTCACCACTTAAGACATTTATGAAATGTCTAAGCACCATTTTGATGCATCTCTTGTTGCAAGTATGGGTTAAACCGGTGTTGTCATTGATGTCAACATACTCATGTTTCATTAATGAGAAGGATTGGGTGAGCTGTTTGCTGAGGATATTGAGAAAATTAGTCTCAATCAGGAACAGTGAAGAACAGTGATGATAACAAGGTAAAAGTCCAAGATAGGTTGAGGATCAGAGGATGTGGTTTAAAGGGTTTGTAGATATAAGTCTTGAGATGCTCCAGTCAAGTTTTTAGGGATCCGCATGAAGATCTGAAGAAGTTATGGTCACTCAAGTAGAACCATTTCCAACAAGTGCTCAGTGGTGACAGAGTGAAATAGATAGGTCCGGTAAGGTCCGGTAATGCATTATCCCACTCTGCAAATTTGAGGAAGTGTTTAAGATGTCCTTGTAAAGTGTCAAGTAGATCGGTTTGTGGTTTGAAGGTCCGGAAGAACCTATTCCTTTGTGACAGTGATAACAGACTATGTTCTTGAGGTTCCGGATGTAGGAGAGAAGGATTTCAGTACGTAGAGGGAGTGCAGATGTTCCTGGTGATTCAGGAAAGCTTGTGAAGGTCCTTGGATCATGTTCAGTTCATGTTGATGGTCCGCATTAGAATTGAAGCCCGGAATTGAAGAAATACTTCCGGATGAAGGTGTTCTTTCTATGACTGGCCGACCAGATGAATTATACACCTTGCGAATGTTCTTGTGGTTGCTTGCTGACTTAGATGTTTGTTCCTAAGTTGATGTTGTGTATAAATAAAGGTTTGCGAAGTCATTTCAAGTGGGAATTTGTGGAGATGAGTGTGTGGTAGTGAGGAGAAGAGCGAAAGGAAGAGCAGAAGGATTTGGGCTTTAATGGAACTGATTCAAGTATGGTGACGATGCTATTTACCAGTTCAAGTATGTAATACTCATTTATTGTAGACAGTGTGTCTCTTGTAGGTAGTGTGTCTCTTGTAAGCAGTGAGCCTCTTGTGAGCAGTGTGCTTGGGCAGTGAGCCCTAATTGGCATGTGCCATCTTATTCTTTCTATTCTTCTAACAGAGAATAATATCTTGGGTTAGTCACCCCGTGGTTTTTCCCTTAACCAGGTTTTCCACGTCAAAATCTTGGTGTCTCATGTGTAGATGTGTTTTCTGCTCTTGATTAATTACATTAAGTTTTCATGATTGATTTATTGTTAATGCAAAGTGAATGCAAGTGTTGAAACAAGAAAAGTTTTGGACAACTGATTCACCCCCCCTCAGTTGTCTACCCTAAATCTAACAATTGGTATCAGAGCCAAGTTCCTCTGAAAGGAGCTTAACCACTTGAGGAGATCCAGGATGTCGTCCTACAAGAAGGATAGTCCGAAGTTTGATGGAACTAACTTTGCTCTTTGGAAAGGTCGCATGGAATGTCACTTGCAGTGCATGGGATTTGCATACTGGTCCATGGTGACAAAGGCTTATGTACCTCCACAGGGTGGTCCGACAACCCTAAATGAAATCACAGATGCTGAAAATAATCTGCGGACCAGAGAGGCTCTTTTAAGCGCATTATCTGACTCAGAACTCTCTAATGTTATTCATCTACCAACTGCCTTTGAGATTTGGAAGAAATTGGAAATTTTGCATGAAGGAGACCAGTTTGTTAAATGTGCAAGATTACTGAGTCTAAAAGGGAAATTTGAAAGAATGAAAATGAGAAATGATGAAAATATTACCTCTTTTATGCCAAGAGTGAATGAGCTAGTTTGTGGAATCAAAAATGCAAGTGGAACCCTGAGTGAAGATGAGATAGTTGGCAAAGTTCTCAGATCCCTTCCTAAGTCTTATAAAATCAAAGCTTTTGCAATCAAAGAATTGAGAGCTCACACAACAGTCACAAGGGATCAATTGGTTGGTAAGCTAGCTGCTTTTGAAATGGCCGAGTTTGGAGATGATCCTCCAAAGACTGAATTTGCATTCAAATCAAGTGCCTTGGTAAAAGGAAAAGAAAGGTTTGATCTGGGAGAAAACTCTTTAAGGAAATCATCATAGTATGAAAATGCAAGAAAAGACTTAGAAGAAGAAGAAGCTGAAACTGCTCATCTTGAAGCTCTTATTGCAAAAAGACTACCAAGAGGATCTGGTAAGTATGAAGGGAAATTACCTTTTAAGTGTTTCAACTGCAATAAAATTGGTCATTTTGCTTCAAGATGTCTGGAAAGATTCTCAAGACCAAACCCTAACAGACCAAAGTTTTAAAAGAACTATTACTATGTTCATGAAGAAGATGATAATGAAGGAGTAACAGATGATGAATCAGAGACAGGAAATAAATATGGTAATGAATGGGTGTTTATTGCCATCAAAGAAGAGGAACAAATATCCTCTGTATCTGTCAATCATGAAGTTGAAGAAAAAGCTCTGGCTGCTCAAGTTGAAGCAAAGGATGATTGGGTCATTGATAGTGGATGCTCTCACCATATGACAGGTGACAAAAATAAGTTCTTAAATTTGGAAAAGTATGAAGGAGGAATTGTAAAGTTTGGAGATAATTCTGTTGGCAGAATCAGAGGTAGAGGAACTATTTCTCTTGATGGAAAGAACAAAACTGGTAATGTACTGTATGTTGAAGGATTAAAGCACAATCTTCTCAGTGTTGGACAACTAGTAGACAAAGGCTATGATCTCAGATTCAGAAATAGAAAATGCAAGATCTTTGAAAGTTCCGGAACAGAGATTGCATTCGGTACGCAAATAAAAGGTAACATCTTTCACTTGGCTGGTACTGGTAAAAGTTGTTTATTTGTTCAAGTTGATCAGAGTTGGTTATGGCATAGAAGAATGTGTCATGTGAACTTTGATAATATCATCAAGATAAGCAATACTCAGGCTGTAAGAGACCTTCCAAAATTGGTAAAACCTACAAATAGCTTGTGCAAAGAATGTTAGTTGGGAAAACAAAATAGAATCTCTTTCAAAAGCAAGGAACAATCTTCTATAAGATTATTAGACTTGGTTCATACTGACTTATGTGGTCCGGCAAGAATCAGGAGTGTGCAAGGTGATAGATACTTCATGTTGCTAATTGATGACTATTCCCGGATGACGTGGGTAACCTTTCTAAAAGAGAAGTCAGAAGCTCTTGAGAAATTCAAAATATTCAAGGCTATGGTGGAAAATGAGACCGGATTAAAATTAAAGTGTCTGAGGTCTGATAGAGGTGGAGAATTCACATCCGGTGAGTTCATAAACTTTTGTGAGAAACATGGAATAAAGAGACAGTTGTCTGCCCCTAGAACTCCACAGCAGACTGGAGTTGTTGAGAGAAAGAACCGGACCATCCAAGAAGCATCCAGGACCATGATAATGGAAGCAAATGTTCCTCAGATCTATTGGAGAGAAGTTGTCAGCACTGCAGTCTACACTCTCAATCGAGTTCAAATCAGAAACTATACCGGTAAGACTCCTTATGAACTTTGGTTTGGCATTACTCCCACTGTGAGATACTTCAGAGTTTTTGGTAGCAGATGTTACATTAAAAGGGATGAAGATATAGGAAAGTTTGATGCTAGAAGTGATGAAGGAATATTCTTGGGTTATTCTACTCAAAGCAAAGCATACCGGTGTTACAACAAGAGACTGAGAAAGATTGTAAAAAGTATAAATGTGAAGGTTGATGAAGAAATTGAAAGACCCTCAAGAATTCTTGAACATGATGAAGATGATCAGAATGGTGTTCAGATTCAAGGTATCCAAGTCTCTTCTGAGAAACAAAATCAAGTTAATCCGGTAAGACAGGAAGAAGAGATAAGTCTCAATGAGACTGATCAAGAGTTAGAAGTGCAAGAGACTCCCAAAATTCCAAGGTATGTAACTCTAAACCACTCTAAAGATCAGATCATAGGTGACAAAAGCAAAGGGGTGCAAACAAGGAGGAGGATTGCTCAAAATTTAGATGAGTATTGTCTAATTTCAAAGATTGAACCTAAGACAGTAAATGAAGCCTGCAATGATGAAAACTGGACTAAGGCAATGAAGGAAGAACTGATGCAAATTGAGAAGAATCACACTTGGGAGCTTGTTCCCAGACCAAGAAACAAAAATGTGATTGGAACCAAATGGGTCTTCCGAAACAAATTGAATGAAGCTGGTGAAGTAATCAGAAACAAGGCCAGATTAGTTTGCAAAGGTTACTCTCAAATAGAAGGAGTTGATTTTGAAGAAACTTTTGCTCCGGTGGCAAGAATTGAAGCAGTCAGAGTATTTCTTGCATTTGCTACCTTCAAGGATTTCAAGGTGTATCAAACGGATGTCAAATTTGCCTTCCTAAATGGTAATTTAGAAGAAGTGTATATTGAGCAACCGGATGGATTTCAATTGTCTGATCATAGTGACATGGTCTGTAAATTAAAAAAGGCTCTGTATGGACTGAAGCAAGCCCCAAGAGCCTGGTATGAAAGATTGGATAAGCATCTCCTAAAGATTGGTTTCAATAAAGGTATTGTTGACAGTAATTTGTATTTTAAAATTGATCATGAAAACCTCTTGATTGTTGAAGTATTTGTTGATGATATCATCTTTGGAGGAAGAGACAGTATGTGTAAAACTTTTGCAAATCAAATTAAAAGTGAGTTTGAGATGTCAATGCTTGGTGAAATAAATTTCTTCTCGGGTCTGCAAATTACTCAGACAATGAAAGGAATATTCATTTCTCACTCAAAATATGTGAAAGAATTGTTGAGGAAATTTGGAATGGAAGACTCAAAGCAAATGAACACTCCAATGGCAACCGGATGCAAGTTGAGAAAAGATGATGACTCTCCCAAGGTTGATCAGATAAAATATAGGTCAATGATTGGAGGACTATTGTATCTCACTCAAACTAGACCAGATATTATGCAGGCTGTTGGTCTTGTTGCTAGATTCCAAGCTGATCCTAGAGAATCTCATATTATGGCAATCAAGAGGATTTTTAGATATCTAAAGGGGACAGTTGAGTATGGTCTATGGTATCCTAGAGATCATGATTTCTCTCTTCATACATTTACAGATGCAGATTGGGTAGGAGATGTGGATGACCGGAAGAGTACCAGTGGTGGAGCATTCTTTTTGGGAAAAAGATTAGTTTCTTGGCTAATCAAGAAACAAGAGGCAATATCTTTGTCTACAACTGAAGCAGAATACATTGCAGCAGCAGGTAGTTGCACTCAAATCTTATGGATGAAGCAGATGTTGAGAGACATTAAAGTAGAATATGAGGAACCTATCACAATTTTCTGTGATAATTCAAGTGCAATAAATATTTCTAAGAATCCGGTGTTGCATTCTAAGACCAAGCACATATCTATCAAGTTTTACTTTCTGAGAGAGCAAGTGAACAAGGATGAAGTCAGATTGGAGTATGTGCCCTCCAAGGATCAGATTGCAGATATCTTTACTAAACCTCTTCCCAAGGACTCTTTTGAGTATCTCTGGGAGAAGTTAGGGGTTATTGCCCCTCCGGTGATGAACTAGGATGCACTAATGTGCATCAGTCCAGTGGATATCACAGTCATATCTTGTGGTCTGGATTGGTGTTGAAGAGCTGCTACTCAGGGGAAGCAGTAGGTGTGATTATAAAGTTGCAAGTTTGGGCCCTTTGCCATTGATGTCAAAGGGGGAGAGAAGACATGTGAAAAACAAGTGGTTGATGATCAAAGGGGGAGCAGTACAAGAAGAGAAGACATATGAATAGTTGTTGTTGATAGGGGGAGCTATGACAGTAAGGAGAAGTTCTTGTCTTGATGGTTTTTCACATAATGTGTTGCCATCAATGACAAAGGGGGAGATTGTTGCAAGTATGGGTTAAATCGGTGTTGTCATTGATGTCAACATACTCATGTTGTATTAATGAGAAGGATTGGGTGAGCTGTGTGTTGAGGATATTGAGAAAATTAGTCTCAATCAGGAACAGTGATGATAACAAGGTAAAAGTCCAAGATAGGTTGAGGATCAGAGGATGCGGTTTAAAGGGTTTGTAGATATAAGTCTTGAGATGCTCCAGTCAAGTTTTTAGGGATCCGCATGAAGATCTGAAGAAGTTATGGTCGCTCAAGTAGAACCAGTTCTGACAAGTGCTCAGTGGTGACAAAGTGAGACAGATAGGTCCGGTAAGGTCCGGTAATGCATTATCCAACTCTGCAGATTTGAGGAAGTGTTTAAGACGTCCTTGTGAAGTGTCAAGTAGATCAGTTTGTGTTTGAAGGTCCGAAAGAACCTATTCCTTTGTGACAGTGATAACAGACTGTGGTCTTGAGGTTCCAGATGTAGGAGAGAAGGATTTCAGTATGTAGAGGAAGTGCGGATGTTCCTGGTGATTCAGGAAAGCTTGTGAAGGTCCTTGGATCATTTTTAGTTCGTGTTGATGGTCCGCATTAGAATTGAAGTCCAGAATTGAAGAAATACTTCCGGATGAAGGTGTTCTTTCTGTGACTGGCCGACCGGATGAATTATACACCTTGTGAATGTTCTTGTGGTTGCTTGCCAACTTAGATGTTTGTTCCTAAGTTGATGTCGTGTATAAATAAAGGTTTGTGAAGTCATTTCAAGTGGGAATTTGTGGAGATGAGTGTGTGGTAGCGAGGAGAAGAGCGAAAGGAAGAGCAGAAGGATTTGGGCTTTAATGGAACTGGTTCAAGCATGGTGACGATGCTATTTACCAGTTCAAGTATGTAATACTCATTTATTGTAGACAGTGTGTCTCTTGTAGGCAGTGAGCCTCTTGTGAGCAGTGTGCTCGGGCAGTGAGCCCTAATTGGCATGTGCCATTTTATTCTTTCTATTCTTATAATAGAGAATAATATCTTGGGTTAGTCACCCCGTGGTTTTTCCCTTTTTCCACGTCAAAATCTTGGTGTCTCATGTGTAGATGTGTTTTCTGCTCTTGATTAATTACATTAAGTTTTCATGATTGATTTATTGTTAATGCAAAGTGAATGCAAGTGTTGAAACAAGAAAAGTTTTGGACAACTAATTCACCCCCCCTTTCAGTTGTCTGCCCTAAATCTAACATCTTTGTCACCTAATCTCTATCCAGGAAACCCCTTTTGATGTTTCTACTAGAAAAAAGGCCATCATATTACTCCTAGATATGCATTGCAGTCTGATCTACCACTTAAACACCTAACTTGATTAGCCTAGGCGCCTATTTTATGTCCTTTTGTTACTTAAATTGTCCATCACTCTACCCTAGAATGTTGCTCAGTAGATGAATGAGAAAGGAATGACAAGTTAATCATATAAATACATGACCATTGCTTTGTTTTTCTTCCTAGTGTTACCCTTATAAAAGCAAGTCATCCCTCATGACACTAGTACAAAAAGAGGAATATATTATTCAAAAAACTACTAAAAACTACTTATAAATAATCAAACATGGTCACGTGACCATTAGTAGTTTATTGCCAGTCATTTATAACATGACCAAATTGATGACTAAACCATTTTTAGTCATTTATTGGTTGTTTTGATTGATCGATTTGGTAGTATATTTAGTTGTTGATTTAGTCATTGATTGTTGTAACCTGGTCACTTATTTAGTCATTTATTTTTCACTGATATATTTAGTCATTAATTTAGTCATTGATTGTTGTTAACTGGTCACTTATTTAGTCATTTTTATTCATTGATTGACCTTTGACTGTTGAAGTGGATGATATTTAAGAATAGCAAATTCTTTTATAAGGGACAAATTTGAGCTCTCCTCAAGAGTTCAGAATGTAACAACTTACAGTCGAAAATCTCTGAAACCTAAAATAACAAACTATTTGAACAATCTTACAAGCTATGACAAACTATTCGAAGGGATATATCATCAAATCTTGCCCTTACAAACTATGAAAAACTATTTGAATTGATATATATTATGAGATCCTGCTCTTACACACTATGACAAAGTATTTGAAGGGATATATTGTGAGATCCTGCTCTTACAAGCTATGACAAACTATTTGAAGGGATATCCTATGGGATCCTGCCCTTACAAGATATGACAAACTATTTGAATAGATATATTATATGAGATCCCGCCCTTACAAGCTATGAAGTCTAAAAGCCTTCTCATTTTAAGCGGCCCCTCCAAATGCTTTGGCTACCATTTTGTCGTCTCGATATTTTTAGCAACACACATTGCGATTTTCTCCAGCATCTCGCCTTGGTCCCAGAAAGCAGTAAACGAATATACATTAGAAACCAGCCCAATTTCAAAGAAAGACCCACCCTAAAAAAAAGTATATTACCCTTCATAAATAAAGCCTTCCAAGAGTGAAACCAAGCGCAGAGCTTTTCTCCATTTCTCAAGCGTTTGAGTATTGAATTTTCTAGCCTGCTTATGCTTCTCGAAAGCTCTAGCGTACACTCCATTGTCGTCCTCCATTCGAACCTCAGAGGGTCAAATGTCCCAAAATATGGGGACAATTGGAGCTCGCGTCCTGAGCATCAAATGGAGCTCTTCCAAACACCACTCGGACTCTGCATAATTAGGAGAGAAAATTCCAACATGAACTGGAGCTCTCTGTATTGCTTCCCTGATTACCCCAGGTACATATTCCCCTCCTCCTAGAGATTTTTGGTCCAAAAATACTTTGAATCCTTTATTCTAGAGATTATGATACATGAGACTCCCTACAAATTGCTCTGTGTCTTTTCCCCTGTGATTAATAAAAATGTCATATGCAGCTCCGGGAATGGGACAATTGTAGGAAGGAATGGCATGAGATAGCAGGGGTGAAGAATGATAACTAAATAGAGTATTTGCCATGGAAATAATTGATCTTACTAGTGGTATACTCGTGATTCCTGTGATATAAACAGAAATGGAGGCCCTAGGAAAAAATAGCTTAAAAACTTTTTGGATGGAATGGAATTATTTTGATATACACATTGTGAAATTGATGACTCTAATATAAATAGAAATGGAGCCCCGTGTTGTGGGGGAGGAGCGCCGAAAATTCCCTGGAAGTTGTGTAAATATCCTGTGGAGGAATAACTTAAACATATCGGCAATCGAAATCTTGTCGACAAATAAGTTGAATGCACTGCAGGGCATTTGAGAGCATTGGAGGTCTGTAAAAGAAATCAACACAGTTACAGGTCAAAAACACAGAAAAACAGTCTACAATGTGCCAGCTGTTTACCGTGGGCGTCCTATGGATGGTGTGCATGCACTCCAAGCTTTCTTGATTGAATCCGCGCCTTTCACATTTGGAAATTTGTGCAACAAGAGAATAATTGAGATGAGACAATAAATGCTAGCTCTGCAAAGAAGGTTAGTATCGTATTTATGAGAGTAACTATCATCAGGATCTTATTGATTCCAAATATTGATACAAAATTAATTTACAACTGCATTTTTCAAGATTTGTATTGTTGTACAGTATAAAAAAAGAGAAAGGGGATGATGATGTGATTTGTTGCAGAAATGAATCAACAAGATTAACATAATATTTGATTTATAATTGAATCTTACAACAATACAAGGGGTAGGGTATGTATACCTCATAGTGAAAATACACTTAGTACCTCATTTAATACTAGTGAAAGTACATATAATCTCATATACTACAAATCATTTATAAACTAGATCACCTACCTAATAAAGGCAAAACATCATCTAATTTAACAGTCAAAGATCAATTTTGATCAATAAAAATAAGACAGATATATTACATGGTGTTGAATAGATTATAGGGGAAAGACCCAATAGGTGAGATAGTTCCAATGACTCAAATAGTATATGTACATTTAAAGCCCAATATTTTTAAAAATTCAGTACTAGTAGTTGTGGGCAGTGTCTATGCAGCATACAAAATGCACCAAATGCATTTTGTATTTCATTCAAAGCTTTCAAAAATCTGAGGAAAATCTTGAACTGCTAGCACGCCATGATAAGAAAAGAGGGCAAGACCACTTCAAAGAACTTAGTATGTTGATTCCCCAAATTTTCAACAAATTTGAATTTGAAATACAAAATGCATTTGGTGCATTTTGTATGCTGCATAGACGCTGCCGTAGTTGTGACTTAAGGTTGTTAGTGTTACTATAAGTACTAATAATTGAATGAAATGTGTCCTTTAGATTTAAAAAGCAACCAATCATGTGATGCCACATCAGCCTACCAACAAAACATGACTTAATGCACACCTATTGGTTCGCCCTTCTTTTTGGGAACTACTTGACACCTCAACAAAAAACATGCAGATGTGGTATCATATTTGATGATGTAGCCCTGAAACCTTAGTTGTAAGTAGGAGCATTGCCAAGTAAGCTACTGTAAAAATTTTGGAGTGATTCAAAATTACCACTTATGATTTTGTGAGGCCTGAAGTTAGAGTGCACCACTATTGGGTCCTCTCCCCTAAACTATTTAAAAAAATTCCATTTCTATTTCCAAAGATGAAATATGTACTAATGAGTTAGTTTTCAAGAAGAAATGAGAAGAATTCATCCTGTCGTAACCTTATCAGCAGGCAGGTAACCGGCAAAAAAATTTGCGGTACTCCAACGTCTAACAGGTTTGACGACACTTTAGGCTAGTTAGAAACATATTTTAATCGTGAATCGTGATCATTCAACGTTCCTCTATTTTTAATTAATTATGTTGAAATATAGCTACTTCCGTACTCAAAAAAGTCTTCATTGTCGTTTCTCCCGGACCCCAGCAGCCGTCCATCCTTTATTTGTTGACTCTCCCCCAACCTCCTTATCTTCACTTTCGATTGTGGAATGATTTGACAGAACAAGATTTATTAATTAATTTATTTTTTTATCAATTACATTTTGATTGTTTTTTAGTTTTTAGTTTTATCTATTAGAGAAAGATTAATATTGTGATGTTAAAAAAACTATATACATTTGTTTATGAAAAGTTTTAGAATGGGTATTTGTTATATTATGTTTTATTATAGAATATATTGTTGTTTACGAAAAGTTTTAGAATTGGTATTTGTTATATTATGTTTTATTAATAGAATATATTGTTATTATTGTTTAAAATATAAAAATATTAATAGTCTATTTGTTATGTTTTCTATTATATAATTAGTTGTTTTAATTTAATTTTATCATTAATATATAAAAATATGTAAAACTACTTCTCATCTCATAATAAAAATATAAGTAATGGTGGTCAAAATCTAACTCCACATCAATGGGCCCTTCGTCTAATGCTGAAGTTGAATGGTTTTGAATGAGCCTATGAAGGATCACGCCTTGTTGAATGCAAGGCCGTAACACTATAAGGGATGAGGTCGGGATCGTACCCTTAACAATATATGTTTTCAACTTCTCATATTTAAAATCGTGATTTTTAACAAGTGATTTCTTCTAATCCAAGTTATGAAAACCATGCTTATTGCTAGTATATGTTGGGGGGATTGAGTTCATATAGCCAAGAATTAACATTTTGATCTACTAATGCTTTGCAATGAAAATAGGAAAGAATTAACATTTTTGCAAGTGATAAGGGTTTTATTCATTTTTCATAAAGAGTTTGGGGAGCATTTCCATTATGATATGATATTCTTCTAATATTTTTTGGGTTCTCATAATTATCTATAATTTTGTTTGCAATTTTTTAACCCATAGGACCCAAAAAAAAATTCCTTCAACTCCTACTTATTAAAAAAATATAAGCTAATCTTGATCTTACAAAAAAAAATCATAAACATTTACATAAGAGAAACAATATGGGTTGGAATCACAACTAAGAAATGAATAGAACCCATGTGGAATTTTATGTGGTGACAAGCATGTCTTTAGGAGTAATGAGTTGAAATATCATCAAACCATAATAGTAGAATACCAAAGCATGAGGTGATAGAATGCACTCACATTGCATTAGATTTGTGTTGTCAAATTAATATAATCTTAGAAAATGTAGCTAAACAGAAGAATAGAAAAAAACTCATTTTCCTAGTTAGTCCTCCCACAAACTCAAGCACGTTGGCATGTATTATTATTTGTACTTCCTCTCATACCCAACTTGATATAAGTGGGACCAAAGAATAAATTGAGAATGTTCATATTTATGTCAACTATGTATTGAATATTCCAACATTGCCCATTGACAACCAATAGGAATTCCTTGCTACTTGTGGTTTTGGCTTCAAACCCCTAATTACTAGGGGTCCCAACTATGGAGGATTCCCCTAATGAAATTGGTCTATAAACTAGGAGGACATCACACAATTTTACCAATAATGGATCTAACTATGGTAAGACCTATTTATCACTCTTAATCAAACATTCCACCATTTACAATGGATTTCAAAGCTCAAAGACATGTGACTAAACATGGCAGAGATTTAAACACTTAAAAATACAATAAAATATATAAACAAGCATAAAATCTCACTATCTGAGAACTAAGATCTCATTATGTAACAACTAAGATCTCCTCATGTATAACAACTAGATCTCCTTGCACAAAAACTAGACCTTTATCCAAATTTTTGGATAAAAAATATACTACTTACCTACCTAACCTTCTAGCACATTGGTTTCATTGGGAAATTTTAGAATGAAATGACACTTTTTCATTTCATAATTCTTGGTTAATAACAAATGCAAATTGACCTTAAAGAAAATAGCATTGAGTTTAGGGAATGTTCTAAGGTATCTTTAATGTCTTCATTCACCATGAATTAGATAGCTTAACAAGGAAAATATTCACAATGTTCAAAGACTTAGCATTGAATAATCTTAATTAAAGTAGCTTGTTGTTATTATGTTTCATTGTTATCTTCTGAAAAGAAGGATTAACAAGAGAAACAAGTTTAGTAACTATTCTTGGATCAAAATTATTGTTTGATCATGGTTATAAAAGGAGTTGTAATGAATGTTTAACTTGAAATGGTAATCACAATTGTTAAAATAAATAATGATAATGTCCTAATGCAACAACACATATGGGTAAGTGCAAGAAGATGGGGGGCCAAAAAGGGGTCTTAAGTGGCCACTTTTTTTCTGAAATCAGGAAATACTGGCCTTGGATGAGAAATTGAGCATAGTTACACTCAAAATTTGGAGATGCAACTAAAACAATGTTCGTAGTGCTCCGAGTCTACTTTCTAAACTACTATTTTTTAAGAAAAATGGCACAGATTAAGGGGTTCAAAAGAGGGAGCCACAGAAATTGGTGTTGTTTCTGTCAAAAAAACATAACATAGCATGTTTTGTGGCTCCCTCAAAAGGTCAACTTTTTTTTGGTATTTTTAAAATCACTTCAGTGAGAAATTAGCTAATATCATGCAGTGTATGCCCAATTTTTCTGATAATTTTTTGATGAATATTTAATTTTTTACTAATTTTCAAAGTGGACACATCCTAAAAAATAGAATTTTGGCCATGCTACCCCTATAAATTTTGAAAAGTAATTGAAAATTATTTTTTTCTTTTTTTAATATTTGTAGAATGGAGTCTAGTTTCTAAATATGTAATTTTTTTGAAATTTCAATGAATAGTTAATTTACAATGAAAAAAAGACCAAACAGTGGTTTTTGCCCAAAAACAGACACAAACAAAAGAAATTAAAGATGAAAGGATTAACATTGTTAAAATGTGAAAAAAATCACATCGTCAAATAGCTAAGAGAAAGCCTAACATTACCTAGGTGTTTGATTTTTTCGACATTGAAACACGTGCAAATCTGAGGGTTAGCAAGAACGAAATTATGTGAAATCTTGAAGAATCTGGAAAAACACGTCTGTCACTGTTCAAAAGGCACTCCAAGCCTTTGGGTTGGAAATCCAAAGCAAATCCCAAGCCCAAGGCTTGGGATTGATTTTTCCTTTTCCGCAAGTCTGTTGTTTGTCATGTTTGACATAACGCGAGTGCGTTATAACGCGCTCGCTTTATGTTCCCCTTAATTTTTTTTTATCTTCAAGGCTATTAATCATGTATGTATGTATGTATGCCTATATGTATGTATGTATCTATGTATGCCTATATGTATGTATGTATCTATGTATCTATGTATGCCTATATGTATGTATGTATGTATCTATGTATGCCAATATGTATGTATGTATCTATGTATGCCTATATGTATGTATGTATAGTGTCGAGGGCAGAGGAGGGTAGAGATGGGAGTGAGCCAGATAGGGGAGGAGATGGGTGGATAAGGATTGAGTGATTAAGGTTTAAGGTTGAGGGTTGAGCGTTTAGGGATACGATTTAGAGTTTAGGGATAAGGGATTAGAGTTTAGGACCTTGAGGGATTAGGGTTTAGGGTTGAGGCTTTAGGGATAGCGTTTAGGGTTAAGGGTCAAGGGATTAGGTTTAAGGTAGAGTGTTGAGGGTAGAGGGATTAGGGATTAGGGTTTAGGGTTGAGGCTTTAGGGATAGCGTTTAGGGTTAAGGGTCGAGGGATTAGGTTTAAGGTAGAGTGTCGAGGGTAGAGGGATTAGGGATAGGGTTTAGGGTTGAAGGTTTAATGATTTAGGGTTGAGGATTTAGGGATGAGGGTTAAGGGATTAGGGTTTAAGATATAGTGTCGAGTGTCGAGCGTGTAGGGATAGGTTTTAGGGTTCAAGTTTTAACGGTTAAAGGTTGAGGGATCAGAGTTAAGGGTTGAAGGATTAGGGTTTAACGTTGAGGGTTGAGTACATTGAGGTTCGAGGGTTAAGGATTTCGAGATAGGGTTGAGGGTCGAGGGATTAGGGTTAAGGGATAGGGTTGGAGAGTTTAGAGATAAGGGATTAGGGTTTAAGGTATAGTATCGAGCCTGTTGAGGGTCTAGGAATAGGGATAGTGTTTAGGGTTTAGGGATGAGGGGTTAGAGTTGAGGGATGATGGATGACGGATTAGGGTTGAGGGATTAGGGTTTAGGGATAAGGTTTAGGGTTAGGGTTGAGGGATTAGGGTTTAAGGTATAGTGTTGAGGGTATAGGGATAGGGTTTAGGGTTGAGGGATTAGAGTGAAGGGTTGAGGGATTAGGATTTGACGTTGAGGGTTGAGGGTTTAGGGTTTAGGGATAGGGTTGAGGGTCGAGGGATCAGAGTTAAGGGTTGAGGGTTGAGGGTTGAGGTTCGAGGGTCAAGGGTTTAGGGATAGGGTTGAGGGTCGAGGGATTAGGGTTAAAGTAGAGTGTGGAGGGTGTAAGGATTAGGGATAGGGTTGGAGGGTTTAGGGATTAGGGATTAGGGTTTAAGGTATAGTATCAAGTCTGTTGAGGGTTTAGGAATAGGGATAGCATTTACGGATTAGGGATGAGGGATTAGAGTTAAGGGATGACAGATTAGGGTTGGGGGTTGAGGGATTAGGGTTTAGGGATAAGGTTTGGGGTTGAGGGTTGAGGGATTAGGGTTTAAGGTATAGTGTTGAGGGTTGAGAGTTTAGGGTTGACGGATTAGGGTTTAGGGTTGACGGATTAGCATTTAATGTCAAGGTTAGGGTTAGAGTGTCGAGGGTAGAGGGATTAGGGATAGGGTTTAGGGTTGAAGGTTTAATGATTGAGGGTTGAGGCTTTAGGGATGAGTGTTTAAGGCTTAAGATATAGTGTCAAGTGTTGAGGGTGTAGGGATAGGGTTTAAGTTTTAAGGGTTAAGGGTTGAGGGATAGGGATTAGGGTTTAAGGTATAGTGTTGAGGGTTGATGGTTTAGGGATAGGGTTTAGGTTTGAGGGATTAGGGTTTAGGGTTGATGAATTAGGGTTTAATGTTGAGGGTTGAGGGTTGAGGGATAGGGTTAATGGTCAAGGGATTAGGGTTAAATAAGAGTGTCGAGTGTAGAGGGATTAGGGATTAAGGTATAGTATCGAGCTCGTTGAGGGTCTAGGAATAGGGATAGAATTTAGGGTTTACAGATGAGGGATTAGAGTTAAGAGATGACGGATTAGGATTGAGGGTTGAGGGATTAGGGTTTAGGGATAAGGTTTAGGGTTTAGGGTTGAGGGATTAGGGTTTAAGGTATAGTGTTGAGGGTTTAGGGATAGGGTTTAGGGTTGAGGGATTAGAGTGAAGGGTTGAGGGATTAGGATTTGACGTTGAGGGTTGAGGGTTTAGGGTTTAGGGATAGGTTTGAGGATTGAGGGATCAGAGTTAAGGGTTGAGGGATTAGGGTTTGAGATTGAGGGTTGAGGGTTGAGGTTCGAGGGTCAAGGGTTTAGGGATAGGGTTGAGGGTCGAGGGATTAGGGTTAAAGTAGAGTGTGGAGGGTATAAGGATTAGGGATAGGGTTGGAGGGTTTAGGGATAAGGGATTAGGGTTTAAGGTATAGTATCAAGTCTGTTGAGGGTTTAGGAATAGGGATAGCATTTAGGGTTTAGGGATGAGGGATTAGAGTTGAGGGATGACGGATTAGGGTTGAGGGTTGAGGGATTAGGGTTTAGGGATAAGGTTTAGGGTTGAGGGTTGAGGGATTAGGGTTTAAGGTATAGTGTTAAGGGTTTAGGGATTGGGTTTAAGGTTGAGGGATTAGAGCGAAGGGTTGAGGGATTAGGATTTGACATTGAGAGTTGAGGGTTGAGGGTTTAGGGTTTAGGGTTTAGGGATAGGGTTGAGGGATTAGGGTTTGACGTTGAGGGTTGATGATTGAGGTTCAAGGGTCAAGGGTTTAGGGATAGGGTTGAGGGTCGAGGGATTAGGGTTAAAGTAGAGTGTGGAGGGTATAAGGATTAGGGATAGGGTTAGAGGGTTTAGGGATAAGGGATTAGGGTTTAAGGTATAATATCGAGTCTGTTGAGGGTTTAGGAATAGGGATAGCATTTAGGGTTTAGGGATGAGGGATTAGAGTTGAGGGATGATGGATTAGGGTTGAGGGTTGAGGGATTAAGGTTTAAGGTATAGTGTTGATGGTTTCTTTTGTCAAATGTAGATTTATGGGTTCAATTATATTGATTGCCTCTCCAGTTTTGGGGTGTGGATATTTTGGAATCAATCAGGAAGTCTTCAGGAGACTTTGTGGAAGTGGATTGGAAATCGCTTGACAGAACCCCTGCTATTTATGCTTAGATAAGGATTTGTCACAAACTAGAACTTCTGCTTCCAAAGAAGATCTGTCTTTCTTCCTCGATGGGCATTTTCTATCAAGAATTTGATTATGAGGGCTTGCCCCTTCATTGTTATGCCTATCATATGGCGGAGCATCTGGCAAGCTCTTGTAGGAAATAGGAAAAGTTCTCCCTCAAAAACCTTGTGGTCATTCAAGTATGAAGGGGAAGGTTTGGAAAGAGATGTGATCAATGCAAAGGATGTGATCAATCTATAGCAGGACAAAACGTGAGCACGTTATAATGCGCTCACATTTTGTCTTGCTATTGAAACGGTAAAAAAGTGTTGACCTCGTGATCCAGGCCCACATGCTCTATTTTCTTACTAATTCTACGCGTGCTCCGACAAAAAAGAAGTGCTTTCATGTTGTTGGGAAGTTCACATGCACATTTGACACATTGTACCACTTTACATGATCTTTCCACCACCTTTTCTGCTTTGCCAACTTGAGAAAGAGGAAATAACATAGTTTTCACACCAAGTTTGATATATATCTATTGAAATTTCAATATTTGTAGTGTTGCAATGTTAATTATGATTCAATTTTAGGAATTTAACATTATAGATTGGTTAATAGTATTGTTGTTAGTATTTATATTTGAGTGTTATTCAAGTTAACATTGAAAAGGAAGCAAGTGGTGAAAAAACTCAAATTGTTGAGGAGTTTGATGCAAGAAGAAAAAAACACTACATAATTAGGTACTCTCTCCATTCAAATCTTTATTTTTTAGGTATGTCAAGTCTTTACATGCATGTTCTTTACATTTTCCTTATTTCGGATTGAATTACTTTATCATGCTTTATCATACATGTTTAAAATAGACACATTCCCAATCAAGAAAGTAGCCTACAATCTCATATGATGACATGTATATTTTCTACACTTGGGCTCTTTAATAATTATGTGTAATAAACTAACCTTAACATACCATGACGTCAAACTATACAAGAATAAATCCTTACAACATAATAAAAATACAATCCCACTATTATCTTGTATTCATTTCTTAAGAACTAATATTGGTCTCTTTATCATGCTACAGACAAATTCTCCATCATGCCGAGGAAATGATCAAGAATTAAACCAACACAAGAAGAGATAGAAGCTAAGAATGCAAAGAAAGTAGTGGCTATGAGGGAACTTCGTGAGAAGAGGAAATTGGACATGATAAATGAAGACATACCAATTGAAGAGGAACCGCAACCACCACAGAGAGATATGGTATTGGCAGCACAAAGAGAACGAATGCAAAAACTTTGTGGTACGAGAGATTTGAATACCATAGTTGGAGACATGTCCTCTACCACAAGTCAACTTGTAGGGACACCATCTACCACATCTCAAGTTGAGAGTACATCATCACTCACATGTGATGAAGGAGGTACGCCATCGTTCCCACCTCAACCTCAAGGTATCTCATCTATTCCATTTTTGATCGAAGGTATGCCATCTAACCCATCTCATTTAAATATTGATGAAATTCCTAATGTTGAGATGAATTTACCTAACTTAACACCACCTAGAATTTTGCATAGAAAGCCAAAGTATTTGATTGATATTGATGAGAATATTTTGTAGCCAATGGAAGGTAAGATTCCAAAATGCACTTGTAGAAGATATGCTAATAAGATTTGGAGATTGTTCTTTGAAAAGTTAAATGAGACTGCAAGAAGTCAACTATTTATTGAAATGATGCGAAGTATAAAGCATAGGTCTATCATGAAGATTTTTGGGTTGAGAACATCAGAGGCTTCAAGTGAAAAATCTATTGTTAAGAATCTAATGAGTGCATATGAGAGTGTGGGTAACACCTCATGCACAAAAGATAGTAATGCAACACGGCATGTGATTACATCGACTATAGTAAGTAGTCAAATGAAGAAAGCTCGTCTCATTAGAAAGACGAGTCAACAATTGAGAATTAATAGGAAAACTTTATCAAGAGCCATAGGAAGACACCAAAGAATTGAGGACACTAATGCCAATGAATTATGGGCGTTCTTGGGGAGACTACCATGAAAAGATAAACCAATTGTTGAAGCATTGAGATCACTAATTGAAGACTTTTGGAAGAATTACACAAGGGTATCTCCAAATCAAAGGGATGCGGTAAGAAGGAGAATTGGTAGTCAGAACCATGAGCCATATCTAAAGCATTTTTTGGATGAGACTCAAACATAGTTTTATGGTAAATTTTGAGAGAAGTATCCTCAAATTAAAATTTGTCAAAGATATTTTGAAATGCTAAAACCTTTCTATGTTAAGATAAATCACACATGCACTACTTGTTGTAGATTACATATTGAATTTTCTAACCATTTTGATGCTTATATGTCTCTATGTTTAGATATGCATACTAACAATGATTTGCAGGGTTGTGCCATATGTGCCCCACCAACATCTTCAAGAGACTTCATATCAAGAATTTTATGTGAAAGAGAGGAAGGTCAAATATTCTACAAGAAATTATGCTTGGATGGCACATGTCATCGTTGCGGTGGCTTGCAACATTTGCCAATATGTGAACATATGGAAAGAACACATGCAGTTGGAAACAAACTAGTAGAGTTTGGCAAGTATAAAACAATGGCATACAATACAAAAGATGGTAAAGAAGCAAAGAGGTGTGAATTGGTTATTGAAAAGATTCCAGTGTATCAGTTTATGCCTATATTTCGTGATAGCATAGTGTATGAGTATGCAAGACATGCCCATAGAGCTCGATGGTTGGACTTGCAATTCAAGTTATGCAAGGACACATTTCTGGTTGGTAGCATTGTTTCAGTCATCGACTTTGTAGAGAACTATAGTCTACAGCTAAAACGTGAGGTGCAATCACAATATTACAACTCCACACAGGTTTCCATATTTGTGTACATTGCATTCATTCATGCGAATGATAGTACATAGGATGACAGGAAGATCATAAAGGAGGATAATTTCTATATTAGTGATGATCGCACGCATTCTATGAAGTTCGTGCAAGGTTGCTTTCAGGTGTTCTACAATGATTTGGCTAGAAGGGGCATATCATTCAGTCAGCATATCATATGGTCGGATAACTGTGCGTCACAATTCAAGAACTCACAGAATTTCTATTGGCTGAGTAGGAGGCATAATTTTATAGGTATTCAGCATATGTGGAACTTTTGTGAGGCCTAGCATGGAAAGGGGGAGCATGATGGTGCAGGAGCATGTATCAAAAGAGCCATAGCATGAGAAGAGTTAAAGTATAAAGACAATGCAAAGTTGAAAGATGCAAAATTGATTGTCAAGTGGTGTAATGCTTCCATGGGTCTAGGTAATGAAGGTAAGTCTTTAGTTCGTAGATTTTTTTGGTTGATAGATGATACTAACATTGCACCATATGAGGACTATTGTACACTGACAGGATCAAATGAGATGCACTCTTTCAAAAGCTCAATTGCAAGTTCATGGAGTATCCATACATGAAAGATGTCATGCTTTTGTTCTTCCTGTACAATTCAAGTCTGGGATGAGTGCGAGTCAAAGGAGTGGGTTAACGAATGGTAGTTAAGTTATCTTAGCCCACTTGACACGTATCGACCCCCGACAGCACTGGAACTGACACAAATGGAATCATCAGTTGACTTTGACCACATATCAAATTTAGTTCAACCAGGTAATATAGGGCATGTATATGCATCTAATTTCATCTAGTTCAACCAGGTAATGTCATCTTACTTTGTAGTGTTTTTGTAATGTTGACTAATTTCATCTAATTTGCTACACATATCAATGTAGGGCACGTATATGCAGTTATTGCAGATGAAGATAATGAAGAGGGAGCATATTATTACTTATGTCATTGTGTTGAGGCCCAAAATAAATTGGAGGCCCCTGTTACGGATGGAGAAAACATCGAATACCCTACAGGCTCAGTGGTTATTATTGGAACATGGCTTAGAAGGTACCCACATAAGAGTGTTAATATTTGGCTATATCAGGACTTTGACATGCATCGGAAGATTCTTCATTACTCGAACCTTGTCGTGGCATCCAATGTTTATTTGATAAAGTATCAGGGTAGACCTTTGAACAAAATCTTGTGGAAGGTGCGTGAGTCTGACCATGAAGCAATACTTGACACAATAAAGAGTAGAGTAGACCCAGATGGTTCATTGGATTAATTTGTAAGTATTCACATTGATTTTGTAAAGTCATTTTACATTGAGTTGTAAGTATGCACATTAATTTGTAAGGTTTGTCTTTTTTTATTTCCTCCTGTATTTTTACACATATACACATTTTTACATCATCATGTTATGCATTTTTGGTGTCCTGCTCCTGATGCGACCAAACTCATAACTCACCCTATTTCCTCTAGACACCATTTGATGATCTCTCCAACACTCTGGATCCAGGGTGCCCAATCATGATGATGACCTATATACCATTCTCCCAAGGTGCTCATAATGAATGAAAAGAAGATCAAGGGCGCCCAAGCTTAATAGACTTATTTCTTTCAATCTTGATGATCCAAACTCTTGCAAAATGACATCCACTTTCATGACTTTAGATCTTCCTTCACATACAAGGCACCAAATCAAGGTTTGAACCATTAAAGTCTCTTGATATTAGGCGCTCATGATGATGAAACTTAGAGCTTTTTCCTTTCCTATGCACTCATCTAAGATGTTTGAATGATAAGGAGTGCCTCGACCTCTATAATGTACATTGGGCACCAAAATCAAGATGATTTTAAGTCACTTTGAGTCATTTGGGGTCAGTTTGAGTCTTTGAGTCATGTTGCAAAAAAGTGTCAATGTTGTCAAGTTGCACAAAGCAACTTTTGCATTTTTGGTGTCCTGATCGTGATGCAACCAAACTAATTGTTCCAACATGTCTGGATGGGTACATTTACTCTAGGCATGGTCTTTTTTTTCACCCAAACATGTCGAAATAGTCTGAGGTACATTCTACTGATGATATCCCTGAAGAGTCCAAAGTGCAAAAAGGCAGCAATCTTTGACGAGATGTTACTCGAAAACCGTGTCACTTAGAAATATTATGTCTAAGGCAACGCGATCATGTAGAGTGCCTCTACAATAACCTCTCTTAGTTTTTATATCTCTGAGGCATTTACCCGTGGTGAAATATTTTCTGCTACCCCAAAAATCGTCAGAAGGAGGCAGTGTAAAGTTGCAAAGAGGTGTAACTTTCATCCTGCTCCTGATGCGACCAAAATGACTATTCTAACGCATCCAGATGGGTACATTTACACTAGGAATGGTCCTATTTTTCACCCAAATATGTCGAAACAGTCCGAGCTACATTGTACCGACGATATCCCTAAAGAGTCCAAAGTGCAAAAAGGCAGCAATCTTTGACGAGATGTTACTCAAAAACTGTGTCACTTAAAAACATTCCATCTGAGGCAACATGATCATGTAGAGTGCCTCTACAATACTCTCTCTTAGTTTTTTATATCTTTGAGACATTTACTCATGGTGAAAGGTTTTCTGCTACCCCAAAAATCGTCAGAAGGAGGTAGTGTAAAGTTGCAAAGGGGTGTAACTTTCATCCTGCTCCTGGTGCAACCAAGCTGACTATTCCAACACATCCGAATGGGTACATTTACGCTAGGCATGGTCCTATTTTTCACCCAAACATGTCGAAACAGTCCGAGCTACATTGTACCGATGATATCCCTAAAGAGTCCAAAGTGCAAAAAGGCAGCAATCTTTGACGAGATGTTACTCAAAAACCGTGTCACTTAGAAATATTCTGTCTAAGGCAACGCGATCACATAGAGTGCCTCTACAATAACCTCTCTTAGTTTTTTATATCTCTGAGACATTTACCCGAGGTGAAAGGTTTTCTGCTGCCCTAAAAATCATCAGAAGGAGGCAGTGTAAAGTTGCAAAGGGGTGTAACTTTCATCCTGCTCCTGATGCAACCAAACTAACTATTCCAACGCATCCGGATGGGTACATTTACGCTAGGCATGGTCCTATTTTTCACCCAAACATGTCGAAACAGTCCGAGCTACATTATACCGACGATATCGCTAAAGAGTCCAAAGTGCAAAAAGGTAGCAATCTTTGACGAGATGTTACTTGAAAACTGTGTCACTTAGAAACATTCCGTCTAAGAAAATGCAATCACATAGAGTGCCTCTACAATAACCGCTCTCAGTTTTTTATATCTCTAAGACATTTACCCGTGGTGAAAGGTTTTCTGCTGCCCCAAAAATCGTCAGAAGGAGGCAGTGTAAAGTTGCAAAGGGGTGTAACTTTCATCCTGCTCCTGACGCAACCAAACTGACTGTTCCAACGCATCCAGATGGGTACATTTACGCTAGGCATGGTCCTTTTTTTCACCCAAACATGTCGAAACAGTCTGAGCTACATTGTACCGACGATATCCCTAAAGAGTCCAAAGTGCAAAAAGGCACCAATCTTTGACGAGATGTTACTCAAAAACTGTGTGACTTAGAAACATTCTGTCTGAGGCAACACAATCACGTAGAGTGCCTCTACAATAACCTCTCTCAGTTTTTTATATTTCTGAGACATTTGCCCGTGGTGAAAGGTTTTTCGCCGCCCCAAAAATCATCAGAAGGAGGCAGTGTATTAAGTCAAGATGAAAGCCTATTCACTCTAGGCACCAATCTCAAGTTGCACAATCATGAATGGGCGCCTAGAGCAATCAGGCGCTACATCATGGTTCCAGGACCTTGAAATGGCGCCCAAGCATGTAGGAGGAATTTTCAAGGAGCAGAATGTTTTTGAAACTCTAAGGAACTAGTCCAAAGACTCTATGGCGCCATCTTGATACCATTGAGTAAACCTTGGAACTCAAACATATTGAAACAAGGTCTAGGAAGCTAGGCGTCATCTCTTGCCAGTTTAACCTCTCAGATGCGCCAACAATGGAAAGACTCTTAATGAGCACCTAAGTTTGAATTGATCTTGTGATTGAAATTTTGGTGATGTATTGGTGCAAGATGATCTTTAGTTGAAGTAATCTAAGTTCCAGGAAGGGTTTAGAAGTTATCAACCTCTTCACTAAGTTAGGTGCACTTTACAAGCTTTCTTACCCAAGAGTTGCACCTCATTAAGACAAGGTGCATCTTAACCTCCAAGACTTTTCCAAAGAAGCGCTTTAGTTTATTAACACCTTTGGACCTTGTTTTGCATTCTGAAATAGAAGGTGCACTTTGGAGGCATTTCTAACCCAGATTGACACCTAGGTATAGTCATCTCTCTGGAACATTACAATGTGTTTTAAAATTAAAGAGGACATTTCATAAGTTGGGGAATTGATCACTGAAGACCTTGGAGTGTTTGAATTACTCTAAGCAAGAAGGCGCATTTCCATGGAGTAGCATACTCTAGATAGTGCCTAATGCCATCAAGGCACAATTCCACCCTCACTTTGGTGCCTATCATCAAGAAGGGGCATTGGGCATTCCTTGAACAGTTCTGAGCGTTTGAAGTTTGTGAAATCACCAAGGAATGTTGGGCGCCATGTGTATCCTCAACAAGCTTGAGTTTGCGCCTAGCCAAGTTGGCGCTTATTCATGTTTTAACTTCCCTCTTGAAGCGCCTAACTTGGGAAAAAGTTATCTTGTTGTTAGTCAAGTGTTTCATGTGTTTTGGAGACTCCAAAAGACTTCCTCTTGCTAGGCGCTCTTCTTGGCAACTACAACCTTCAACTGGCACCTAGATCCTGAAGAAAAACACTTGCAAGTGTGGGCGTCCTTTCCTTGTGATGGAGCATCAAACTAGCGCCTAGAAATCATAATGCATGAAGTGAGCACCTAGGATCCTATTGGTCCAATAGGTGGTTTTGGGATCCGTGTCAAGTCACTCCAATACGAGACTCTAAGTCCCTTGCCTACCGGTAGGACATAATACCATCGGCACACTCAAAAACTCTTCTGCCGACACACCGATCTCACCAATGACAACCTTCGGACCACACCCGTTGGTGAGACTCCAAACATTGGTGAACTCTAATCTTGTTGGGCTGATACACCAATGGATTTTGACTGTCGGTGTGACCCCCTTCATTGGTGAATCTCTCAACTACTCTTCCGATGCGCCGATGGGATTATCTTCCGATACACCAATGTCTCCGACTTTGAACCACACTCGTCGGTAAGACAGACCACTATCGGTGAAGCCTAACCAAGGTCTGCCGATACGACCAACTCATGATGTCAATACAAGGTTCTTTTGAAGGCAAAGGGTGCCTAGGCTTATGGGGCTCAATTTGATGTATTTATTGAAATCTCAAGGTGAATTGATGCTTATTGAAAATGCCACTTAGTCCTTCATTTGCATTCTAGGCGCCATTTTGTATTGACTTATATACTCCTCCTCATGCTAGGGTGCCATAATGAAGTGGTTTAGACAATAGGTGCGCTTCACTTACTAGAGGCTTGTTCTCCTTCCACCTTAGGCACACTTTTATGGTGGAACATGTGTCAATGGGCGCCTTGTCTTAAATGAATGCTCTCTCTAAGTTGGGCACCCTTTTGAGGCTTTATGAGTTGCAAATTGCCCCTTAACCCTTCATGCTTGTTGCTCAATGTTTGAATGTTTAAGAGAGTCTCCTTTAGTCACTCATCTTAATGACTTTTTCTCAAGGCGCAATCATCCTAATTACTTGGATATTCATCATAGTGTGTCAGGATATCAGGCTACTAGACTTAGTTATTTTCAGGATCTCAAACATAAAGAATAACATGATGATTCATTTTTTTGTATTGCATATAGTGGACATTCTATGCTACTCATAAAAAATATTAATATTTTCTGTTTAACATGATGATTCATTTTTTTTTAAATACAACTTTTATATTTTAGTTCCAAAATGAGGTTTAGGTGATACTTGAATAACAATAGCTAGCTTATTGGATCATCAAACATCCTATGTAATACAATTGGACTTTAAATAATTGAAGTAGCCATCTATAAATATCCATTCAAACGTGGATTTATAATGCAAGTATGGATTCCATCAATAAAAAAGATTTGTATTAACCAAATATCCATATAGGTATACATCAATATCTGTCGATATAAGTATAACATATATACAAAATAGCCATATAGGCTTACAAGAATGCCATATAGGCATACAATGTCAACTATATACAATACAAAATATATGTCCACAAATGCCATATAGGCATACAACAAAGGAACACAATAAAAATTCATTCCCGTCTGGCTGGTGAAGAGAATAGATCACGGGCGGCCTTTGATCTTCTAGGGGATGGAGACGCGCATGTGGGTGGTCTACTACGAACCCGAGGGCTGCTCCTCCTATTTAGTTCTTCCTGCATCTTTACCTATTACAATAAAAAGTATAGACATTAATATATAGAAATTACATGTTATAAAAAAATGAAACATTTAACAAAATAATCACTTACCGCTAACATATAATATGTCTCCTCACTTGCCTCAGTAGCAGGAATAGGCCCTAGTGATGTCATGTCCTATAGAAACCATCCAAATTAAACTTCAAATCAATAATCTTTTGATTTTTTAAAAATAGACAACTATAACAATGAATGTAAATTGAAATTTACTAATCTACCTCATACCCCTGTCAATGCCATGGAGCTATGAATTGTAGAGGCCACACCCTGCTCCATTGTCCTATGAACATGGGGAGGTGTCTTCACAGCCTGCATCATCTGGGAATAAAACAACATTATTCAATTACAAAAACTATAATAGTGATACAAATCATGGCTCCTAACATACACACAAGTTCATCTAAACATGGAAGTATGCACAATAAAGCACACAAATCACATACAAAAATCTAGTAAGTAAAATTCATTCATTAAACTATTTATTTTACTACCTCTGTAAAGCTTTGAAGTCCACCACCGCTGGCAGGTGTTGCCGTGAAATCTACAGTATTAACCTATTCAACATCAAAAATTAGATATTAGAATACCATTCATATAACGATGCTATTCACATGTAATATTTATAATTGTTTACTAGTTACATACCCCGACAGTAGATGATCTAGTGTAAAATGCAGGTGGAGAACCACTGAAAACTGCATCGACGCTATGACCCTGAAATTTCATTAAAATCATCAATTTAAATTAGTTAATCTTGCATTTCAAAAATAAAATTTAATAAATTAAATTCAATAAACTTGCTAATATTTACCTGAGTATCAAGGCTGAAAGTCTCATTCAGGAGGGTATCTGTCATCACCATCTGCTCAGCTGCAGATGTAGCCTGTACACTTGCGTCCTGACTGTCCATGGGGTCATAACCACAAGCTGACCCGCAAGCCTGACAAGTATGGGTGGGACCCTACTCCTCGCACTATCTCCCAACCCACTCTGTGTTGCAGGACCGGCATGCTCTATGATGCTCTGGGTCAAGGCACTAATGGACTGAAGTGTATCAACCTCAACACTCTCCTTCACAATGGAAGGGATAGAAACATGCTCGTGGGCTGGTCTGCTGATTACTCATCTCACTACCCACTGTGGGTCAAGACGTGCCCCTGGTCTATCTTGTGCTGACCCCCCACCTCTACCCTGGAAGTCCCGCATATCAAAATAGTTTGGTACTTTATTGAGGACAAACTCGCAGTAGAGTTTTCTCAAAAAGTATTGCGGGACCTCATTATTATTGCATGGAGGATGGTCAAAAACCATCCACCACCTCTACCCAAAATTGTCCCTTATCACTTGGTTGTTGTACCAATGGATAGGGAACCTCTTGCATGTAATGGGTGGAGGTTGATTTGTTTGTGGGTTTGTGAAAATGGAACACAAGTCTAATTTTGTGATTTATAATTTTTTCACATCTTGGTATGATAGCTTGTCTGCATAATAATCTCTAAACTCTCTCCTCTTATCCATCCAACTAGCTATTTGCTTGCTAATTGAATCTACATTTGATAACATAGATTCAAGAGATTCAGCAAGCATGGACCTATGCAAGGTTGAAGTGGAAGGATCTTTCAACCTTGCAATTATATCTTCAATTTCTTTTTTGTTGTTTTCAATTTGCCCCATTATATTTTCTTGTGTTCCAGGGGCATGGCGAGGAATGGATGGAGGAGGTTGTTGTTCTGCAGGTATTTCCTCCTTAGGATTTTGTGGATTTTGAGGAGGAGGAGGAGGAGGAGGTGCATTAACATTTCCTGACAATTAACGAAATATACATCAAAAATCAACTAAAACCTACCTATTTAGAAATAAATTCAAACAAAAAAATAAATATAACTCACTCCTTTGGCGTGCTCGACGTCGTGGCAGCATTTTGGCGATAAATTGATAAGATTTTTGTGTTGAATGGAGTTTTGCAAAATGCGAGCGCGCTTTCTAGGGTCTGCAGGCCGCGGGCATAGAGGAGAAGAAGAAATGAAATGAGATTAGAAACCCTTTTTTTTATTTATAGACAGTCATAATGCTAGCACGTTATAATGCGCTCGCGTTATGATTTAATTTTTTTTGAAATTAATTTGGCCACTTTTTGGCCCCCCATCTTTTTGCACTTACCCATATATTTGAATATAATGCCAACTTAAAGAACTAAAGGTCATGCTTGCAAATCACCTTTGTTTAACCTAATATTACTACAAGGATTATTCAAAACAGTATTTGTGATGATAAATTAATATTTTTATTTAGTGCAACCAATTGATATCCAATTTGATAAATATAATTTATGCATCTATTTGTATCATTTTGACCCTTTGGCCCTCTATCTGTGATGATTTTATTCCTTGCATTGAATATTCTTGGTCTATGTTTACTAATGTACTCATTTAATTCTACAAAGAACAATTCAAGTAAGCCTCATTGTCAATCTCCTAGCCTCTGTGTGAACTCTCCATTCTTATTGACTTGTTGAACTCCTAGTTTGTGCTAATGGCAACCTAGTTCTAATGGCCTAAGTCCTATTTTCCCTATGTTCCTTCATTTAATCATTCACTAAATTGTTGTAGGTAATTACTATTCACTTAAGTGAAATTTTTATATCTATGTGGTAACTAGCTACTAGGACTCTTTTATTTTTACACTAACCATGTGTAGTTGCACATGGTTCTACTTTCCTAACAAAGAGCCCAAGTCACCAATACATATGTCTTCTAACCTGGAGGTTGTTATTAGAAGGAAGCATAGGTGGCATTTGTCAATTAAGATTGTCAAAGTAAGTGGAAAGTTGTATAGGAAAACATGGACCAATATAGGGCCACATGTCACAAGCTCATAGGTTTGGACTAAACAAACACAAAATTATTCCTTGAAGGCTTATGTCACACCTCATTTTTAAACTAACATATTTATTTTATTTATTTTTGAGAAGACAGATAGTTAGTCAGAGAAAATAATATGATTAAAGTATAATGATAGAAACTGCATTTGCTTTATATTAGTTTATATGCAAAGAATAATTGTTTATGACCTTATTATTTTACACATGGTTAAAAGATCTAATGGACTAATTGCCATCGTGCAACTAAGTAGATGCAGGAACAATTTTTTTCCTTCAAGATGAGGAGAGAGAGTATCACCATGGAGAGGATGCTAGATTGTGTGAATGTACAATGATCCTTATGCCATCTGGAAACCCACACACACACACATATACTTATTAGAGGATAAGTCAGTTTTGGATTAAGTCTTAATCTCTGTCTCTAGTTATCTTAGAAATACTTTTCAAGTATTGAGATCATTTTGTTCTTGTCAATGTTTGTCGTTGTCAAGTCGATGGTTAAATCTTCTTTGTCAATAGATAGCAACGTAGTATTTGTCTTTGAATGCCATTTCGACAGAGAAATCAACTAAACGAGTTTATAATTTGTCATTGAGGTTTTAATAGTCGACTTTGCAAGAATTCTTAGTTGATAATTGTGCTCACATTGAATAATCATAATTAAGTATTTGACAATATGCATTAGTGACATCTATACAATAGGTGTACTATTGTTTATTTTATATATTATTATTATCTTTTATTTAAGCCTAGTTCTAGTTAAAGAATGTTGTCTAGTGAGAGGTAAAAATATTTTTATTTCACCCTAGGCATTCTTCCTAGATGCTTGGGGAGTGGGGGACGGAGTAGTAGCTCCATACTTTCCACTTATTTCTACATGTGAAGACCCGCGGGGGAGTGGAGAGAAATTAGTGGTGAAGCATCTACTATTCAAGCCATAACTTGGCATGAGCGAGAGAAATGTGAAGAGGAATCTTCTATCATTTTTAGGAGGCTCGAAAGCATAGAGGGCAGAGGAGGAAAGGATAGGAGCATAGTTTTATTGGGAGCAAGTGAAGCATTGGTGAGCCTACTACCTGTTACATTAAACAGGTAAGCCTATTGTATCTTATAAAATAAGTCGAATACATTGCTTCATGTTCATTGATAACTGTAAGTAAGATGTGTATGGAGTTATTGTTTAACTATTGATTGGCATGAAGGTTATCAAGGATCTAAATGATAGTTAAACTTGTCATTGTTTAACCTTGACATAAGATTATCTCTATATCTTTATACTGAATGACGATAATCGAAAGAGTTATGATAACTCTATAGGATATGTTTATCCCATGTCAAATATAGTGATTGTTGTTGAATGACTATACATTTTGATGCTTCTAGTTAAGAGTGTCGTGTTTATATATATCTTAGACAAATTTTGTTCTCTACTGATAACCATACACAAGAGAATCGATGGTGTAACAGTCAAAAGATTGTAACTAAGTCGATGGTAATGATATTTAACGTAGGTTTTGTATGTAGTACAACCTTCATATGACTATGCTAAAGATGGAGGCCAACTATGTTAAACATTGGTCAACTATGAAAGATAAAGGCCAACTATGATAAGTTGAGGTTGACTGTGTTAAATATTTGCTGACAATGAAAGATAAAGGCCGACTGTGATAAGTCTAGGCTGACTATGTTAAGTATGGGCCGATTGCTAAATGAACCATGTTTTTTTTAAAGACTCAATATGGGTTGATGGTAGGTGTATTGAGAGACCTATGAGAAGGTCGTTTATTAAACATGGTATTCTACTCATAGCAATAGCTAACCAAGAAGGTAGAGAGTTTATTGGTAAGCTTGAAAGCTAGTAAATGGGTCTATGTCATTGTGTAGGAACACTTGACATTACACTGCTACTTCTAAGTATAAATGAAGTATAAGTTGTTTAAATTAGATGATTTTCTAGAGTTATCTTAAACTATCTTAATCCTAGTTTTGTAGAGGAATATTATTATTGCACAATCCTAGTGTATGAATAGCCACAAGATTGTCGAGAGATATACTCACTATGGCAATGAGGGGTCAAGGTTTAGACTATTTGTTAATTTGGAATTCTCTTTTGATATTCATGAGGAAGTGAATTTAGTACGTAATTTATGAAGTTATTGTTTATCTTCAACAAATTTTGAGTCGATTATATATTCCTAGACCATGATAGAAAGAGTCTTTAGTCGTTAATCCATATGACTTAAATGTCAAAATCTTGTAAATTATGAATCATGATAGACCTGAATACAGATGAGCATGGAAATAGGTAGACAAGCCATTGAGTAGATGACATGACATCATAGACCTGTGATTGCAAGGATACAAAGACAGACTCAATGTATGTTGTTGTTAAGTAGGGAAAGGGAAATGGATACAAAGTATGTGAGTACACTAGATCAAACCCTCCTTTCACTATAACATTCAAGGACAAAATCAAGTTGAGTCACTACAAGATGGAAGAGGACTCAGCTATTGATTTTGTACTCTTGTTTGTAGAGGAAACATGTGATTCAACCAAGCCTTTATCAAACCCTAGGCCAATCAATGCACTAAACCTTAGAATTATGATAATTAGTCTATAATGGAGAAACATTAATAGTAAGCCATGATCTGAAAGTACCAGGGTGATCAATTGGATGTCCAAACCTGTCCCTCAGAAGCTAAAATGTTGGAAGACTCTAGGACTAGCACCTGAGTTTGGAAAGTCCTGATATCTAAAAGCTTAAAACTGGAAAAATGTCATAAATGATGCCCTGATGCTGAATCTAGGGTTTGTTTTTCCTACTGGACACTAGGGCTAGCACCCAAGTCTACTACAGTGGAATTTCTAAACTTTGTTTCTAGATCTTGAATCTTTATCCCTTAAGCAATGTCCTTGTACCTTCACTTCTACAATTCCCACACCTATAACCTGCACACAAGAAGAAAAAGGGTTTGGGGGTTGTGGTGTTTAGGGATTTACCTTAGTCAAATTATGGGTTAGCATTCAAGATTTCCCAACATCATTGTTAGAGAGAACGTATCCTTGCAAGACAAAGGCTAAAGATAATCCAAATGATGATGAAATGATTCAAACACAATGATAATGTCACCTTGGAGGTGAAGCCCTTAGGAGGATAAAGATTATTCAACTCATAAGGATGTTGATAATGATTCTAAATCTGCAACAAACACAATACTAACACAAATCTATAACAATAACACAATGAATGCCTTGAATTCTCCTTTTCTCAATATTATAACCTTTCTATCTTCAACTTGTTACAAAATGAATTAAAAGACTTGTTTATATATGCTATCATGTTAAACTTTTAACAATTAATTGAACTTGAGCCAACAAGGGAGGACCCATTTAAAAGTCCTATGCTGACATACATTTAATTTTACCTTGACCAATCAAGGTGAACTTGGGTGCAGGCACCCAAGTCCCAAGGTGCCTTTTTGGTCGGGACCTAAGCATTAAATGGCCCCTAGTTCCCATTTGACATGGGTTTTGGGGGATTTCTCATCAGAATGAATAATTTTTCTTGTAGAGCATAAACACAGGGACCTAGGAGCTAAACTAGGAGGTAAAAAGGCATGCGTCCACTTTTACTCCATAACATTTAGCCCCCACTTTAATGTGTGTGTGATCCTATGGTTCAACACGTGCATTAAAGTATGGTCAAAGAATATCAAAACACATCAAAGACTAGAATGAATACATACCCTAAGCTTAAAGGACTATTTCTAGCCCCCCAAACTTAGGCAAACATAAGAAGATACTTAATAGTCACATAAGACACAGTGAATATAGTAAGGAAGCACACAATACATGGAGAAGACAATAAAAGCACACAATACACAGAAAAGACATGAACGTAGTCACGCAATACATGAAGAGCAGACATGATTAAGTCATTGCTAACTATAGTAAAAAAAACACATAGTGTGGGGGGCTCATCGCCACATGACTTAAGACCACATAAAAAACACATAGTGTGGGGGGCTCATCGCCACATGACTTTAGACCACACAAAAAACACACAAGACACATACAGCATGGGGGGCTCATTGCCACATGACTTTAGACCATGCCACAAGCACACAAAACACGCAAGGAAGACACATAAAACACATAGAAGACACATAGATTACACGAGCACCAATAGTATGTCATCGACACACTATGCATCTTATACATGGTAAACACGGGCATTAAGAAGGAGCTCGTCGCTGTACTCCACTATCTAAAACACACCTTGAACACACCTGACGGTTGAGCTATGCTACCACAACTGCCAAAGACACGCTTAAGGGTGAATGACTTAAGATCCAACCCCGCCTCATGATGAGGACTTTATTTAGAAGGATGTGCACTAGCTCAAGACATACACCATCCCACCTTGTGATGAGGGCTTTTACTTAAAAGGATGCGCACTAGCTCAAGAGATATGCCATCCCACCTTGCGATGAAGGCTTTGTTTAAAAAGGGTGTGCACTAGGTCAAGAGAAACACCATCATGCCTTCTACAGAAGGGCTTTGCTCAAAAGGATGCACACTAGCTCAAGAGATATGCCATCCCACCTCGTGATGAGGGCTTACAAACACACTTTTTTAGTGTAAAAGCAATCAAGCAGATACCATTATATATGCCCCCACCTTAAGGTGGTTGATCCCACTTGCCAGTATCAAGCACATTAAGGTAAGGTGAAAACACGCAAGGGAACTAGAGCTTTTTCAAAGCCCATGCCCCAAAGTGACATGTGCCATGATCATCGAATGTTCCCACAAACACATCAATATCATTTGCTAAGATAATCAACAAGATATAATCTTTGGTTAGAAAATCTTATTCTAAGTTAATAACCAAATTAATTCATGAAAGCTATGTAGAAACCATATCACATGAGAGACCAAGGCTATACTTGTGGGTTCGGATCTGAGTATAGCCGTGAGGTTATATTGCAGGTATCTCAAAACTAAGTGTAGCTACAAGGTGAGATACAAAACAATCCAAAGTGTGTTGAAGTAGATTTAGAGTATTGCAAAGGTTTGTTACAACAAATATCACAACACAAACCACAACACAGAGTGATTCTACTAGTCAAGCATCGGATACATATATCAACCCCATCTTCATATATGGACCAGGTCTATTTTTGCTTTCTTTCTGAAGGGACACATGATCCTTATCAATATTTTTTTTTTCATCCGCTAACTAGTAGAGGCACTAAAGAAGTTAAACAATAAAATGAGAGAGTCCAGAAAAGAGTGACTTGGGTTTACAACATGGGAAGATGCCCCCAGTACATCCTCCACAATGTTATGCTCCCAAAGCACAACACACAACAATAAAATAGAGTAGAGGAATAAAATAATAGAGAAACAAATAGAAGAATGGTCACAACAGAGGTAGTGTCCTTGTATCCTTGACCTTACAAGAATATCAAGGGTCATCCAAAGAGACCTAAACAACATGTAACACAACATTGGGGAGCACAACACAACACATATAATTATATTTATCTAAGATGAAGCCAAACTTGTGAGCATCTTAGAGAGGTGCTCCATCAAGTATGGTAAATTGTGTAAGAAGTTCATACCTGATTGATGCTTATTTCCAGAAAGGCTATGCAGTGCTTATTCTCAAGACCTTGTATGTTTGAAACCTTTTGTTGCTTACGGGGAGGGGAATCATTGCCATTTCCCACTAATGAGTTTTGAATTGTTCTTTTCCTTCCTTTTGATTTCTTATTCTGCTTTGCATGATGAATGGGCCTTTCACAATGAAATGGGATATTTCTCATCATCATCACTTCTTGTTTCATGTGATTACAGATAGCTTGTTCCAATTGTGTATCTTGTGCATGTTGGTTATCTCCCAATCCATAAAGGGATAATGGAGGAGGAACCTCAACATAGATACCTTTTCCTCGTGGGTGAGGTAAATCTTCATTTGTCATCTTATCCACTTATAACATACCCACTATGTCATCATAGTCAAGATAGTCATCTTCAATCTCCAATGGAGTTTGTTCCACCATATTATTGTCGCTATGCTTAGGGAAAGGATCAGTGAATATTTGTAAATTTTGATTCAAAGGTGCTACCGACTTATTTCCATTGTTGTTCACACCAATAACTTGTATCATATTAGAATCAATGAGGTCTTGAATTTCATGTTTAAGATGCATACATCTTTTTGTATCATGTCTCGATGAGCAGTGATAGTGACAATAAGCATTAGCATTGAATGAAGGCCCTTGTGGCCTACTACTATCGAAAGGACAAGCAAGAGGAATCTTCAAAGGAATGTTGTTCATTGCTTGAGTCATTATCGAATGGAGTGAATCTAATAATGGAGTAAATTGTCTTTGTTCCTATTTGAATTGAAATGGTGCTTGAGGAGGCTTTATAATAGAAGACACTTATGAGTGAAAATTATTTGAATGTTGCCCATTGATCTTGATGAAATTCTTGTTATTATTCTTGAATGTATTTTGAGATGAGCCAGCTGCGGATTGTCCAACAGGAGCCAATGAGGTATGATTCTCATACTAACTAGCTAAAAGTTGGTAATCTCAAAGAGCTGTGCATAAGTGTTGAAAACAATTGTACTTCATCAACAATATTTTGTCGTGTATGTTCAGTTGTAGATTCATAATGAATACTTTCTAAAGATCCTCATCTTTAATCAAATATTGTATTTGTGAGATGAGACCTTGATATCGACCAATGAATTCTATTAATTTCTCCTTCAAACCTTGTTTACAATGAACCAAATCAATCAAGGAGACAGTGGATCCAATGTTTTCTTGAAAATGTTGCAAGGATTGATCAACTAGCTGCGGGAAGGAATTTATTAAATTAGGAGGTAGAGACTAAAACCATTCCAAAGCAATATCTTTGAGAGATCAAGGAAAGAGTTTTGCTAGAAATGCCTCATCAAAGAAGAAATCACTACACATCATTGTGAATGATGCCACATGAGTATTAGGATCACCTTTACCACCATACTTTTCAAAGTGAGGAGTCTCAAATTTATCAGGCATTGGAGTTCTTAGAATGGCATAGGACTTGAAGGAATGCAAGCATGATATGTTGGCAAAGCAGGTTGAGAGGAAGCATTAGTCAGGTTTGTCACTTTCTATTATAAAGAATGCATACTCTACAAAAGTTGATTTAAGAGAGTATCATTGGATGAAGAGGTAGTTTATGGATTTGAGATAGGTGCATTAGATTCGACACTTGTTAAATTGAGAGGTGGTTGGTAATAAGTGGAGGTGATGGGTGGTTGAGATTAGGTATGCATTGGTATGGATACATGAGGTGCAGAGTTTTAATAATTAGATCCAACAGCTTTGTATTCCAGTAGGTGTCCCCATAGTAGTGGTAGGATTACTACAAGCATGTGGCTTTGTGGTGATAATTGATGATGTAAAAGTGGATAGTTAAGTAGTCGGTATGGGTGCCAAGACTGGTGAGCTTACATACCTCAGTGGTGACACATTTTTAATGTTATTTGTGCTGCTAATCGTATAGATAATGTTATGATCCACTATATGGGCTAATCCACAGAGCATGTCAACACCTTATTGTCCTTCTTGTAACAATCCTATTATTTCTTTAATAATAGGTACCCCTTCTTGAGATAGATGTGCTTGTTCTACAATTTGTTGAAATTTAGCTAGTTGTTTATCCAATTTCTTAAGATTTTCATCAGGCACATGTACATATTTATTACCCATTTCTTCAAAAAGAGGAATTATTGATTCTTCCAAGTTATCATTTAAGATGTCATATAGAGGTGTTGATTCACCCTTTGTAATGTGGATCTATAATGGATTTTCCAATGTTTGCACACCGTTGCTATCAATAGCATTAGAACCCATTACTCTACAAATTCTCCTTACAAAGATGTTTCTAGTAGGGCTGCGGGTTATACAACTCATGTAAATTCCAATAACACTCAATGCACTAACCACTAGTACAATCAACAAGATTAAGGTAGTTATGTTTGTTGAAATACACAATATGTAATTGTAAAATTTGAAATCTAAATGCAAGAACAAACCACGAAGCAATTCTACAGCTCAAAATTAGATTTGAATGAGTGTTAAAGAGAGTAGAAAAATCTGAAATAATATTTTGACTACAAACCCTAGCTTTTGCAAAAACTAGGTTATATGAAAAATGCCAATTTTTAACAAAACCCTAGAAAATGAGATTTATAAATGTACGGTGTGAGATCATGAAATGCTTAATTGTTATAATTTGTCTTAGATCTGTTGTATAAATAAGATTTTCAAATGTTTCCAATGATAATGCAATGAGAATAATGCAAAACTATGCTTTTATGCAAGCCTAGAATGCTTATTTTTTCAATTTTTTCAAATGTATGCAAATTTT
Organism: Cunninghamia lanceolata; assembly: GCA_027924645.1. Classification (NCBI taxonomy): domain Eukaryota; kingdom Viridiplantae; phylum Streptophyta; class Pinopsida; order Cupressales; family Cupressaceae; genus Cunninghamia; species Cunninghamia lanceolata. The sequence continues at coordinate 90,955 of BSBN01000374.1, read as the reverse complement.
TCAATGAATAATGATAAGTATGATATTAATTAATGTTAGATCTTATTTCAACACTCAGAAAGATGCATATTCTTTAAAACATGGGTTCACCAAATGTTAAGTAGGGAAAAGAGAGATGGATACAAAGCATGTGAGTACACTAGATCAAACCCTCCTTTCACTATAACATTCAAGAAAAAAGTAGAGCCATGTCACTACAAGATGGAAGAGGACTTAGCTACTAATTTTGTACTCTTGTTTGTAGAGGAAAGATGTGATTCAACCAAGCCTTTATCAAACCCTAGGCCAATCAATGCACTAAACCCTAGAATTATGAAAATCATCTTATAACAAAGAAACTGTAACAATAAGTCAGGATCTGAAAGTACAAGGGTGATCAGTGAGATGTCCAAACTTGTCCCTTAGAAGCTAAAATGTTGGAAGACTTCGAGGCTAGCACCTAAGTCTAGAAGGTCCCGATATCTGAAAGCTCAAAATTGGAAAAATGTCATAAATGATGCCCTAATGTTGAATCTAGGGTTTGTTTTATCTGTTGGACACTGGGGCTAGCACTTAAGTCTACTACAATGGAATTTCCAAACTTTGTTTTTAGATCTTGAATCTTTATCCCTTAAGAAACCTCCTTGTACCTTCACTTCTACAATTCCCATACCTATAACATGCACATAAGAAGAAAAGGGGTTTGGGGGTTGTGGTGTTTAGGGATTTGCCTCAGTCAAATCCCACATTAGCATTCAAACTTTCCCAACACCTTTGTTAGAGAGAGAGCATGTCCTTGCAGGACAGAGGCTAAAGATAATCCAAATGATGATGAAATGATTCAAACACAATGATAATGTCACCTTGGAGGTGAAGCCCTTAGGAGGATGAAGATTCTTCAACTCATAAGGATGTTGATGATGATTCCAAATCTGCAACAAACACAATACTAACACAAATCTGCAATAATAACACAATGAATGCCTTGAATGCTCTTTTGCTCAATATGATAACCTTGCTATCATCAACTTGTTACATAATGAATTCAAATACTTGTTTATATATGCTATCCCGTTAAACTTTCACAAATTAATTGAAAGAGTCGCCAAGGGAGGCCCCATTTAAAAGTCCTATGCTAACATACATTTAACTTTACCCCAACCAATTTGGGTGGACTTGGGCATGGGTGCCCAAGTCCCGAGGTGACTTTTTGGTTGGGACCTAAGCATTAAATGGGCCCCTAGTTCCCATTTGACATGGGTTTCAAAGAATTTCTCATCGAGATGAATAGTTTTACTTGTAGAGTGTAAACACGGTGACTTGAGAGCTAAACTAGGAGGTAAAAAGGCATGTGTCCACTTTTTACTCCATAACAGTTGCATAAGTCACCTAAGCTCTCACCCTATACTTATCTAGTTGTCTAGAAGATAAGGGAATATCGTAAGTCTTTAAGACTAATGTTGTATAAACAAGTCATAGAGTGTTTTCATGTATATATGTTATAAACTGAATTATAAGAATGTTGTCTCCAAGTCAAGAAAAGAGTGAGTGAACATATGACTTTATTTATATGAAACTTTGGCCAAATTAATGCAAAAGTCGCTGCTTGAATTGTCAATTCACTATGTACCAGATAACTTAACATTCAGAGTGGGTGATACATAGCTGGAGCTAGACAAGAGTTGTAAGCCTGGTTGTCATTAGCTAGGACACATCACTAGTTCTCATATGGCATAAAGAATCAGTTGAATCTCATTATCTATTACCCTTGTGAAGGGAAGGGCCACTTCTAGTAGGAAGGTGTGCAGGGCACCGCCAATTTGTGGTTGGAGGAAAAGCACCAGGGTGATGCTCTCTCTCTCTCTCTCTCTCTCTCTCTCTCTCTCTCTCTCTCTCTCTCTCTCTCTCTCTCTCTCCTGTAATTGACTATCAAAGACTTATGAACAAGAAAATATTACTTTTTTTTTTAAATGGAATTAATAAATTGTAAGTCATAAGAATGTGACCATTTGATATATGTGAAATTTTCTAGTTGCATGTGAAGTGACCATCTTTTGAAATTATATATATTGTACTTGGAAATTGTAATGTGATATCTTTGATTTTATTTATTAAAAAAAAGGAAAATGAGATTTTTTCTTTATTTATGTTTAAGGACATTTAATATTCCAGTTGGGATGTTACACACGTTATCAGAGCTACCAGGTTCAACACTTGGACCCTGGTTCTCATTGTGAGGTTTCACAAGATTGGCAAGATATGATAATGATAAAATATTTGTTCTTGTGCTAGAATGGCAGGAAAGATAAGAACAAGAAAGCGAGCCAAGAAAACAAAATTTAGTGACATACCTAAGATGACTATTAAGAAAGAGCCATCTCTTGAGCCAATGAAAGAAACAAAGAGCTATACAAATGAAGTTTGCTCACTAATTTTGAAACACTAGCTGATGTACTCAAACATATTCACCTAGAAAGGAGGAAACAGATTGAGGAGGCGAAGATGTTGCCAACCCCTACTATTGCTAAGATTAGTAAACCATTCACTCATCGTGACATCCCTTTTGGGTGTGGTCAGGGTGCACTTATTATGGGTAAAGACCTGTATTGATGGAGTACTCATGAGTACATCCACCCACTAAGTTTGTGTTACTCGATTCTAACAAAGAGGAGGAACCCGAGGAAATTCCTCTGTCAGGAAGTGATATATAGACATTTATTATACATGAAAAACAGAAAAGTTTTGTATTTGAATAAGGATGTAAAAAATCTAGAAAGTGAATAAAGTAAAGTTTTGGCTTTTAGAATAAGCAAATGTTTATGTGATGAATCTCTGAGTTTCTATATTTATGAACTTGCAATTTTATGGTAGAGTATCAAAAAGTTACATGTTAAATTGATAAATTTCTATGCAAATGATTAGGTGTGGTAATTGATGGACCCTTCTTAAATTGAGGAAGAAGAGTCAAGTATAAGTGAGGACATAATGTCCTTAGCTTCATTTTGTATCAGTCCTTTGAGCTCAATTTATGTCTTTTATGCTAGAAAAATATTTTTCAAGACTAATATGATGGATTTAATGATAAATTGGAAATCATCATAGCATCACATGTCTTTTGCTTGGCAGGTTTGTTTCAAACGCGATGGTGCGATAGGTGATTCACTATCGCAGGAGTGCTTGGTGAGAAGATGTGAAGGGATATTCTTTGCACTAGTGCAATGATATGTTCAGTGGTTGGTGGGTCCCATCCCAAGGAGAGTGAAGTTGGTGCTCAGTACGTGAGTGCAGAGGAAGTAGTGTGGGTCCCTTAAGGCCTACAATGGTGCGATAAGGTGACATGTGGCTTCGGCATGTGTGAAACATGATTTATTGGCATTTTCTGATTGGTCAATGATTTGGATTGGTTTTGGTGCATTTCTTATCATTGATTTCATTTTAATCTGTTCTAAATCAATGAGTGAAATTCAAACTCTAGATAATAAACATGAAATCTAAAGGGTAATCATAGTATGGCAGATTTGGCCTAAATTCTTGAAACTATCAGTTTCCTCTTGAGTATGCAAGAAGATGATTTGATAGTAGACACAATTCTCAAGAAATTGTTGATGCTCAGTTAGATTTTGATATATGAAATTCACCTTTATTGTCCGTGTGAAGAAGCATTTCTAGACAGATAGCAAATTCACACCTTCATTTCATGCTTGAAAGGACTGTGAATGAATTCACAACAATGAACTCAAATGTGTGGATAGCTGGAATGAAATAAATTGAAGGCAGTCTCTCACACAAGGAACCTCTTCTCATTGCTATAAATAAGGGTGTTTTCATTAATCATTCACATAATCAGCTACCATGAGTACTGTGTAAGCTTTATCTTTTGTTTCCCGAAGAGGAATGCCTTTGTTTTCTTGGTTGTGGATTTGTTCTTTCTAAATTAAGGAAAGAAGTACATACTTCTTGGAGGATGGGGGGAATTGGAAAGAGTAGGAATTTTTGTCTGTAACAGTTTAGCTAATTTCCATGAAATATAGCAGAATTAAATTATTCTCGAGAGGAACTGGATGGACCATGCACACCATTTTTTGTTTCTAGGGATCATAGCGTGCCAAAGGGGCCCTATTCACCAATTCAAAGAAGTCATGGCCTCTCCAGTGATCGAGTTTTGAAGGTGTAAGGATTTGACTTGTCTTCCCAATAGTCTTTCATACAAGCTTGAGCAGTAGATGGAAAGTGGGTGGCTATTTTTAACTTTGAAGGAGAATCTTTAGTCAGTTAGAAATTTCTAGAATCTAGAATTGGTTGAAAGAGAGTGCCCGTCAATCAAAGCTATGATGTAGTTTCCTAGGTGCAAATATTAAATGCATTGTAACTAAAAATTGTACTATGAAAGTTGTAAACCGACATAAGTAGTCTATTTATAGGCTCTTAAGTGTCATAATAGGGGAGAGAGATCCACACCTAAGAAACAAAGTGATCAAATGGATATAGAAATTTTATTTTCTGGTCTATGGGTTTAAGGTATCCACATATTGGGGAATAAGTTTATGTAGTAGATTAGGTACATTGTTGAAGATTGCAAACCAAAAGACTCGCCTGCATTTGTGCAAATTTCTATATGGCAATGTTCAATTCAGATTGCGTAATATGAATAACACTACATGTGTGTGTTTTTTGCAATTGTCTCCTTGAATTTGTGCATTTCTTTTGTGAATGAATGAATCAAGGGTTTTGGATTTCACCTATACACATTTTTTGTATCAAATGTTTCTATTTTTGCCTTCTAATTAAGGATTGGACTAAACATGCTTTAAAAAAAACATATGAAGTGATGTATTGCATTAGGGATTTTTTGAAGAAGAATTATAGGAGATACCATTTCTTAGGTATCATTTCAAGCCACTAATATAAGCACACCCTTTGAATTTGAAGTTCTGTTCTTATAGAGGAAACATTTTCAATAGGGATTTTGACTCTGTTACCCATATAAAGGCACTGATCAAGAGATTTGCTAGCCCAGGGATCTAGGAAGAATAATGATTATAAGAGTAAATAACTTTATGTTCATTTTCAGTATGTTGTAATTTACAGTATCTTTGTGCATGTTCTCACAGTAAAACATATAAGATAGTCGAATAATTTTGCCAGTCTGGGAGTTATCTTGAAAATCTTGGTGTATACATGAGAACATTCTACCTAGTACTAAAAATCTAGACATATTGGTTGTGAATAAGGGAATACCCCCTAGGTGCAACAGAACCTGAAGTGCAGGGGAGATAAGTGTGAATGGTTTCCCACCTTTTAAAAAAAATCTCCCACTCTGTTGGCCGAGTCTCTTCTTGAAATTTGAGCATAAGAAGTGGAAAACCTTTAGAATTCAATGCATGTAGATTTGAGAACCAGTAGTAATGTTATGGAACATTCTTGAAACCAACCAGGACAGAACCCAGATGGCCCAGATCCTGAGAATGATCCCATGGTAAAATTAAATTTTAAAATTTTGTCAGTTTTAAATGAAACAAAAGAAAAATTGGAAACCCTGGAACAAGAAGTTAAAGGGGGAGAAACCAATTAAGAACACCACTCTGAAGGAAAAGAAGAATCTAGTTTTCATGGTGAACCAATAGTAAATAATCTAGACTCACTACATCAAAATGAGGCAAAAAAGTGTCTTACCAGCGAGCTAGCCCAAGATATGAAGAAAGTTATAGCTCCTAAGTTCTATGAACGGTGTGTGGAGATGCAACTGAGGCTTGGATGATAGAGATGGAAAAATATTTTAAGATAAGAAATTTTTCTGAGATCATCAAAGCTGTATGTGGTGCATACTAGTTAGCAGGAGAAGCATTGATGTGGTGGATGAACAAGAAAATGGAATTAGGATTGAGTTCCTTGAGTCTAACTTGGGATCAATTTGTGGTCATATTCAAGAAAAGGTTGTTTCCCCAACTTTACTTTAACCAGAAATTAATAGAATACCAAAACCTGCATCAAGGAGATATGAGTATGACCGAATATTGGGAAAAATTTACCAGATTAATAAAGTATGTGCCACAATATCAGAAGGATGAGAGATTTAGAATAAGGAAGTTTATTATGGGCTTGAATGCTTAGATTGGCAGAGAAGTGGATGTCCATGGACCCACAACCATGGATCAAGTCTTTGAGAAAGTCATCGAACAAGAGCAAAAGCTCAAATCTATCTCTATGTATTGAGAAAGATCTCAAAAGAAATTTAACTGGAATCATCCTTTGACATCCTTCAAAAAGAGAAACAGGAATTAGGAATCCAGAGAGAGGAACCATGGTAAAAGTTCTAGATTTAACATAAATGAGTCCAGGGATCGAAACAAGGATTTTTATCCTAAAAAGAATGATGATAATTCCAACTGATCTTCAAGAAAGAGAGGTCCTCCTAGAGGGTGTTTCACGTGTGGAGGACATCATTATGCTAACCACTATCCCATGAAGAGTCAAGGGAATTCTTATGGAGGAAAATCTTTACCTTCACAACAAATAACTTTTCAGCAAATGATTCATGTTGCTCTAGATAGTCGTCAAGCTAAGTATTAGGTTACTCCTATTGAAACCATAGGTACTCTATTTGGAACCCTAATTTCTATTCTTATAGATACATGAGCAACTGAAAATTTTATGAACCCTGGAATATTTTATAAAATGTCTAGGAAAGTTGGTTTCATGGATAATTCTTGTACAATAGAGTTTGCAAACCAATCAAGAGCTTGGGTAGAGCAATATTTGTTTGAAGCCAAATTAACCCTACCTACATTTTCCACAGAGGTCAATCTATATGTAGCACCTCTAGGATCTTATGATGTCATTTTAGGGATGAGATGGTTATCAAAACATAGGGAAAAAGTTGATTATCTTTCCAAATCATTAGAATGCCTAGACGACAATGGAAATGTTGTCCTTATCCAAGGTTTTTAGTGAGAAATGAAAATAAGTCAAATTTCCATGATGCAATTGAAAAGAGAAAAATAAAAAGGATGCTAGATGTTTGTAGTTAAAATGGAAGAGGTGAAAGATGAAGAGGAGAAGGGACTTAAGGAAAATTCTTTTGAAGCGTACCCTTATCTCCATGATTTTTGGGATGTGTTTCTAGAAGATCTTCGAGGTTTGCCCCTAAAAAGATTTTTATTTTTCAATAGATATTTTACTCGTTCTAAACTAGTGTCCAAAGCACCTTATTAGATGACTACTACTAATTTGATGGAGCTAAAGGCTCAACTCCAGGAATTGTTGAAAAAAGGACTGCTTAGACCAAGTGTGTTACCTTGGGGAGTGCCAATGATCTTCGTTAAGAAGAAAGATGACACTCTATGCCTTTGTATAGATTATCGTATGCTTAATAAAGCAACGATTAAGAACAAGTATCCTCTATCGCGCATAGATGATCCCTTTGACCAAATGTGTGCAACAGCTATATTTTCAAAGATTAACCTTAGGTTAAGTTATCATCAGTTGAGGATGAAAGAAGAAGACATTCACAAGATAGCCTCTCGAACAAGGTATGGATATTATGAGTTCATAGTCTTACCTTTTGGTTTGACCAATTCTCCAGCAACATTCATGAATTTGATAAATAGTGTTTTTAGAGAATGTCTAGACAATTTTTTTCTGGTGTTTTAGATGATATTTTAATCTACTCTCATAATAAGGAGGAACATTTAATCATAACTTACAGATAGTTTTGCAATGACTCAGGGAGCACAAACTTTATGGAAAGCTATCCAAATGTACCTTCTTTCAAAATGAGGTGCAATACTTGGGCCATATCATATCAGCTAAAGGAATTGTTGTAGATCCTTCGAAGGTAAAGGCTATTTTGGAATGGCCTACACCTAAAAATGTGCATGAAGTGCATAGTTTTATGCGATTAGCAGGGTATTATAGGGAGTTCATTTTGAACTTTTAGACTAGAATTGCCCATCCTATTACTTCCTTGCATAGTAAAGGAAAGAGATTTGAATGGTCTGGCAAGTGTGAAGAAGATTTCAATATTCTAAAATGGAAACTGACTTCAGAACCAATTCTTAAAGTGCCATACCCAGAGCGTTATTTTGTTAATGTGACCAACGCTTCAGGAGAAGGGTTAGGTGGAGTGCTCATGCAAGAAGACCAAGTTGTGGCCTATGATTACAAGAAGTGGTGACAATATGAGAAGAATTATGCCCCACATGATTTTGAATTAGCAACAATTATGCATGCTCTCCAAGTATGGAGGCATTATTTGTTGGGAAAACAATTTGAACCAAAATCTAACAATCAAGGTTTGAAGTACATCTTCATGCAACCTAACCTTAACACCCAAAAAAGAAGATAGTTAGAGCTCATCTTTGATTATGATTTTGAGATTAACTACATTAAGGGTAAATAAAATTGAGTGGCTAATGCCTCAAGAGTCGAAGAAGGCACATAATGGCAATAGTGTCAGTGCACTTTGATTTTAGAGCTCAAGTATTGAAGAACTTGACTGGTGATGAATATTATAAGAAAATTTTGAAATCTCTAATAGAAAATCCTCAGGATACGAGGTATGATAGATTTTATTTAGAACCTAATGGGTTATTGAGATTCAATAATTGAATTTATGTTTCAAATAAGGGAGACTTAAGAACTGTGTGGAAAGAGGTGCATTCTGCACCATATTCAGGTCATCTTGGAGTGACAAAGTTGTTAGCTGATGTGAAACCCTTGTATTTTTGGAAGGGAATGAATAATGATGTTGCAAGATTTGTAGTAGGATGTCTTGAGTGTCAATGAGTTAAGACTGAACACCAGCACCCAACAGGACTTTTGTAGCCTCATGATATTCCTGAATGGATATGGCAGGTGATCAGTATGGATTTTGTCCAAGGATTGCCTATGTCAAGCTATAAGCATGATGCTATTTTGGTAATAGTGGATAAAATTTCTAAGGTAGCTCATTTTATACCTGGTAATCTTACAGATGGAGCACCCATCTTACCTAAGAAATTCATGCAAGAAGTTTTCAGATTGCATGGAAGTCTAGAAAAGATAATTTTAGATAGAGATGCTCGGTTAACTTCATGATTTTGGCAAACCTTGTTCTCGGATTTGGGAACACAACTGAATATAAGCCTAGCCTGTCATCCATAAATGGATGGACAAACTAAGAGAGTTAATCAAATATTGGAGGATTTGTTGAGAATGTATTGCATGGATTAGCAGTATAAGTGGGAAGAGTATCTTCCACTAGTTGAATTTGCATATAATAACTCTTAGCATTCTACAATTAAGATGGCTCCCTTCGAAGCATTGTATGGAAGTGTCAAACTCCTATAAGATGGGATAAATTAGAAGATGGGATTTGCCTTGGGCTAGAAATGCATTTAGAGATGGAAGAGCAAGTGAATCTGATCAGGAAAAGATTGGCAAAAGAAAATTATAGATAGAAAAGCTATGTTGATGCCAAGTGAATACCCAGATAATTTTTCAGTAAGAGATAAAGTTCTCTTAAGAGTCATGTTACATCCCTAATTTTGGCTTTACTTTACTTTTACTTTTTACTTGGACATAAGTAAATTCATTATGATATTTAGATAAATGACAAAGAAAAATATAGATTATATTAAATGTCATTTATTGAAATCATAGGAATGATTATGTCAATATCAATTTAATAATTATTTTATGAGATTTGATTTATTAGTTGAATTGATTAAATAATGATGCACTGATCACATGTATTGTTTGATGACAAGTGAAACAAGATTACATGCTATCAAATGACTCTCAGATAAGAGAGAGAGTATCTTTCTAGGAGAGAGATATAGACCTTGGGATATGAATGGTTTATTTGCCAAACTGAGTTAAAAGTGTTTAACAAAAATGTGAACCAATGTGTCTTAAGAGGTAACATTAGTTTGTCAGTTCACTTTTGAACCTAATCGACAGGTAGTCGATATTGTTTTACAATCATTCTTAGTCATATTAAGTCGTCTTAGTGTTTAAATACGTTAATGACGTCGTTAAGTTTATTTATGACTATTTACGTTTAACGTAAATATTACAATGTTATTGTCTTAAAAAGGTGGTCATATTATTACTAAGTCTTTTGAAGTGTTTTAACCCATTCGTAACGTTAAAACTTTATCATCGAGTTAAGATGACCTGTTTTGTTGACGAATCGTGATGAGGAGACTAGCTCAACTCAATCACGTTATCCGTAACTTTCATTTTAAGTATTATTCTCTTATTGATTAAATCATGAAATCAAATAGAGTTAATGTTATATAAATGATATTTGATTTGATCAAATTATATATATAAACGAATGAGTCGAATGAGGAAATACCTCATGATCTAATAGTATGATTTAAGTTGAGTAGTTAAAGGCATCTTTTGAGGAATGCTTTAAATGATAAAAGCATGATGGATCGAACTTACTCATTAAGAGTAACTGATTGCTTAGGTTAGTTTTTATAAGTTGGTGACCTCGTATAGAAGAGTGGCGGATGACTCCACCACCATCACTGATCTCTAAAAATGATGTAAGCTATGCTATGTAATAAACCGTTTGTGTCAACTTTAATACTATCGTTGTGACTTATTTATCTGAGTCGATGGTAAAGGTGAGTCTTAGTATATCTTAGAGTGTCGTTTAGCCTATTAAGGGCTGATGCTAACTCAGGTATTGTATTCAGTTTTGAATAATCACAGTGAGTCGTTAATACATCTATCTTTAACCGATAGGAAGACTCTTCTATTGTTCAGTTTATTATAAACAAATTTTCTTGGAAACAGTTAAAGTCTTCTATCAACTAGAAAACCAGTTGCACAGTGAGAAGAGTAATCTTTAGGATTAAGTTGACTATTCTTATCATAGGTGAAATATGTATTGAATTCTTATGAGAATACTGTAGAGGGATTTCATTAGTAAAACTCTCCATTCAAGAGTAATATGGATTAGAGTATTTAGTGAAGTCAATGGTATTGAAACCAATCATGTTTTCTTTTCTGTACTTTGTCTAAATGGTATCTTATCCAAGAAACATAGATTCATGGAGAGCAATGGTGACTATGAGGTATCCTTTGAAACGACAGAATAACTATTGATAGTTAGTTGAAAAGGATATTGAGTCAAAGTTCTTCTCTTATCTAACTAGAACCATGATGAGTTTGGTCGATAGTAAACCAATTTGCAAGAATAAACCAAGTCTCTATGGTATAAACTTGTATAAAGCATATAAGGGTTTAAGTATGTAGTAATGAGCATTGGCTTCATGTATAGTTGAATTGAAAAGGTAATCATATTCTTATTGAGTAGATGATAATACCTTAGCAAGATTTATACTAAACCTAGTTATGGTTGGGTTAAACCAAAGGTCTTTTCTAATCTTTTATGAAGAATGATAAAGTAGAAATATTATAGTACTCAATGGTTGTTTTAAAAACCCTAGAGTCAGTTTGGACCAAATGAGGGTTAATGTCATTTAGACTTAACTATGTCTAAATAGACTATTATCAGGTCATGATGATTAAACCAATTATGTATAGTTAGTCAGAATGAATAACTGCATGAATATGACATTATCCAAGTCGAGTAGGGGTGGGTGAACATAACGACTACATTCATATGAACATTATTTATAGTTGAAAGCTTTGGCCAAAGTAATGCATTTGTTTTCTGCATGCATTGTCAGTTCACTGTATTCTGAATACTCAACATATCAAAAATCATACTTAGCTAGAGGGTATCTAGGGTTGTATGATTTATAGAGTTGAGTAGAATACAACACTATGTACTCGAAAAAGGAAAATAACCACTAGTCACCTATGGTCTATATCCCTCGTGAAGGGTAGGGCCACTTCCTATGTGGAAGATGTGTGGGAGACCGCCGGTCTGTGGATGGAGGTAAATCCCTGGAAAGATGCTCTCTCTCCAAGCAGGAAACATGCCAGGACTTGTGATAAAGATGTCAGATATTCAGAGGTAGTAAATATTCCAAAGTTTTTATATTGTAATTGATTTACTTTTGTAAACAATTGTATTTATGATGAACAATATAAGTTATTGTATTTGTATGAGAAATCTTGTAATTGAAGTTACTTGATTATATGTTGAATAAAAGAAAAAATTTCTCTATCTCATTTTGTTTTACCTTGTTAAAATTACTTCATGGTAAATGTTTTGATTTTACTATGTCTTTAGAAACTAGATGTTACATATTGTATCAGAGCTACCAGGTTCAACACTAGGGCTTATGAGACCACTATGCTTGTCTGTAGTCAACATTAAGTGGTTAGCTAATGTTTGCAAAATCTATGTGCCAAGATGGTACGCTTTAAGAAGACAACAAGAAAATCTGTAAGTTCAAGCCAACGTTTCCTTAAAGCTAAAAGAGAACATGAGGCCATTATTAAAACCTTTGAGGGAACCAATGATGAGAGTGATATTTGGTTGAGTGACAGTGAAACTCTGGCAACTGCCTTAACTCGAACGCCATGAGTGAGAAGGGAAGATAAAGAAAGAGTTAAGATCACTGCTAAAACCATATAGTATATGTTAGATGAGTAAACAACTATGGTTAGGCGAGGTCCACACATTCCGTCAACTGTTGAGATCATAGAAGTTAGGTTTGATAGTGAGTCAGAAGGTTATATACCTCAAGATTATGTATCTAAAAATGAGTCTGATGGATATACTCCTATGGATCATGACTTTTGAAGTCATTTCTTGTAAAAAAAAGAGAGAAAAGGAAACTCTTTACTTTTGAAAAAGAAATTATAAATGAAAGAGTTGTTTTTGTGCCAAATTATTGTCTAAATTGAGTTTTATGTTTAGATTTAATGAGCTACATTATAATCTTGAACTAATGGACAACTCAATATTCTTAGGTGTGAGAAATCGATAAACATGGTGCGGACAAGAACTAACCAAGGAGAAAGTGAAGAGGGAAACCACCTGCTGGATAATAAGATGGACCAAATCATAACCATGCTTGAGGAAACCAAGAAAAGATTGGGTGATTTGGAAAAGAAGGTGGATGATAAAGGGAATACTGAGGGAGGAGGTGAAAACTCTCATGGTGAAAGCGGAGAAAATCATGAAGATCAGAGTAAAAGTACTGAAACTCATAAAGAAGCAAGGGATAGATTGACCTTGGAGCTTTCAAAGGATATGAAGAAGGTTGTTCCACCAAAATTTGATGGGACAGAAACTGGAGATGTTGCAGAAGCTTGGTTGACAGAGATGGAAAAATACTTCGAGATAAGAAATTACTCGGAGGTGACCAAGGTAGTATGGGGAGCATTCCAACTAGAAGAAGAAGCATCCACTTGGTGGATGAATAAAAAGATGGAATTGAATTTAAGCTCTCTAAGAGTAACTTGGGATGAGTTCATGGAACTCTTTCGCAAGAGGTGGTTACCACGACTTTACTTTGATTAGAAACTTACTGATTTTTAGAATCTTCGACAAGGAGATATGATAGTGGTAGAATATGGGGAAAAATTCACTCAACTCCTGAAATATGTTCCACAATATCAAAGTCATGAGAGATCCTGGATCAGGAAATTCATCATGGGCTTAAATGCTCAAATAGGTGGTGAAGTGGATGTTCATTTCCCTATCACAATGGATCAAGTGTATGAGAAGGCGATTAAGCAAGAGCAAAAGCTGAAATCCATCTCTACTTATCGTGAAAGAAGCCGTAAGAGATTTAATGGAACTCCTAACAATCAACCCTACAAGAAAAGATATGAAAAGAATCATGATAACAAGAGAAAAGATAAAGGACCTTAGAAGAACAAAGGTGGATCAGGCGATGAGAAGAAATATGGCAATTATAAAAGAAATGAGGATAACAGTGGAAAGACTTTAGATAAGAAAGGACCCATTGGAGGATGATTTACTTGTGGGGGTGACCACTATGCAAATCGTTGCCCTAACAAGAGTCTAAATGGTCAACAAAGAGATACTACACTACCTACTCAACAAGAAGCATTCCAGCAAAGGATTCATGCATCTCTTGACAATCATCAAGCTGAATATCAAATCACACCCATTGAGATGACATGTACTTTGTTTGAAGTCCCTATATCTATTTTGATTGATACATGAGCCACTAAAAACTTTGTTTCTCCTAGAATTTTGAATAAATTTTCTAGAAAAGCTGGTTACATGTCTAAACCTTGGTCAGTAGAATATGCTAACCAATCTAAGGCTCAGGTAGAGCAATGTTTGTTTGAAGCCAAAGTTGACCTTCCTATTTTCTCAACTAAAGTAAATTATCTGTATGTAGCTCCCTTAGGTTCTTATGATGTGATCCTTGGGATGAATTGGTTATGGAAACATAGAGCTAAGGTTGAATGTTTTTCAAAAATAGTTGAATGCTTAGATGACTTGGGAAATTTGACCCAATTCCAAGGGATTCAAAGAGAAGTTAAAATCAGGACTATCTCTACTAAGCAATTAATAAGGGCTAGAATGAAAGGTTGTCAGCTATTTGCAGTTAAGATGGAACAAGTGGAAGAAGGGGTAGGAAACCCTAGTTTATCTTTTGGGGAAAAGTATCCTTTTCTTTAGGAATTTCAAGATGTGTTTCCAGAAGAACTTATGGGATTGCCTCCCAAGAGGGTGCTTGACTTTGCTATTGATATTAAACCAGGATCTAAGCCTATATCAAAAGCACCCTATCATATGACAACAACTGAGTTAATGGAATTGAAAGCACAATTACAAGAATTGTTGGCTAAATGTTTGATTAGACCCAGTGTTTCACCTTGGGGTGCCCCGGTTATTTTTGTTAAGAAGAAGGATGGAACCCTTCGTTTGTGTATAGATTATTGTATGCTTAACAAAGAAACGGTAAAGAATAAATACCCTTTGCCACGTATTGATGATATTTTTGATCAGATGAGGGAAGCTGCCATGTTTTCAAAGATTGATTTGCGATCAGGATATCATCAGTTAAGACTGAAGGATGAAGATATTCATAAGACAACTTTTAGAACTAGATATGGACACTATGAGTTCACAGTGTTTCCATTTGGTTTAACAAATGCTCCTGCTGCATTTATGAATCTCATGAATAGTATATTCAGGGATTGTTTGGATAAGTTTGTTCTACTCATTTATTCTAGGAATGAGGAAGAACATCATCAGCACTTGCAATTAGTTCTGTAAAGGTTAATAGAACATAAGTTATTTGGGAAGCTAACTAAATGCACATTCTGATGGAGAGTGATTGTCATTGATGTCAAAAAGGTCTTGCAGGTTTGCATTGTGTTGGTTTTGATAGGAATTGTTCATGTTCATATTCATGGTTTAAATTGATTAGGATATCTTTAAGGTTGTCTCAGAATGGATTCTCATGTATATTAGTTCATATTTGATCTTGTTTATGAAAGAATCTTGGGTTGATATTAGTGAACATCAGAAAGTCACCATTCAAGAGGAAAATGCAAGAGGTTGATGCAAGTTGAGGTTATGCTTTAAATGATAAGATTTTGTGTTCATATGTGTGTTCATCAGGAGTTGTGTGAAGTTGTTGACAAGAGCAGGAGTTGTGTCATCATGAGCTTATGACATCATATCAAATCCTTGTTTGAAGTGGGTCATTATCATCAGAGATATAAGATCATCATCATCACATACATTATTGATTGATAAAGTGTGATAAGGTTACTTACTTGGTTCCCTGATTTTCATGGTATTGATATTTGAAATAATTGTCAGGAGTTTGTTTCAGATATTTCATCATCAAGAGTTTGGCATCACAAGTTTGGGATGTTTCAAGTTTTTAAGAAAAGGTTCTTGTGTTGAGATAAGATAATATGATATGAAATTCATCAAGTCTCAGGTCACTATTTGAGAAAGAGTCACCTTGGTTATACTTCATTCATAATGATCATGTTTTTAGAATCTTAAGATGTCATGCTTCAGAGAAGTAAGTGCAAAGAGTTGTTATGCTTCATCTTCAAAGGACAAACTTGACAATGTCACTGTGGCTATGTGGCTATGTATGACTATGCACATTTGATTAATATTATATGGATATAAGGATAAGGTGGTTTTTATTCCTTAATAAATTATATACATTGTCATCATAAAGGATGACAGGTTGCAGTATAGAGTTGACTAATGACAATGTGCTAAGCTATGAAAGTTTCTGAAGTGTTTTGACTTTCCTAAATTCTAACACATTATCTATTTTTCTACCTGTCATATAACATATTACACCTTTATCTATTCTTTCAGTGACTTGTTATTACAAGTCATATCACTTATGTTGACCTTTTCGAGGGGTTCGGGGTCATGTATATGACCGGGCAACTAATGATGTTTACCGATGATTCAAAGTTCCTTTATAAAGTTTGAGCGCCAAAAAGAACAATCAACGGTTCCTTTTAAAACTATTCAAGGCGCAAATTAAAAGATCCATGGTCGGTGTTCAAAATAAGATCTCCTCTATGCTTGTTAACTTTAACACTCGAATGGCCATCATCTACAGTTAAGATGTTTGAGAAAAGGTTATTTTTAGCATGTTTGGTGGAAGATTTTTTTCTGACTATTTTTGAGGGATCTTCTTCTATTTTTTAAGAGTTCTCCTAAAGTGTTAAAAGCAATAGGAGCTTTTATTTCTTTTTATAAAAAAATAAGAAAGCTTCCTTAAAAGCATTTTTTTTAGAAGGTTTTCTAAGGAATTTATATGTAAGGAAAAGTGAAGAGGGCAGATTGGAATGAATTTTTCTTATAGAAGATTGATGAGTATTATTCATAAATTCATAAAGAGAGCTCTTTATTGAAGATGATTTTTAATGAGAGAGTTTCCTATTTTTTGAAGCAGATTAAGATTTCATAGAAGTTGAAAAGTTCTTTTATGCAGAGAATTTTTGAAGAGGATCTAAAGATATTATTATTGAAGATTATTTTTGCAGAGAAGTTCAAGAGTTTTTGAAATGTGTTTTTTACAGAGAAGTTCAAGAATTTTAAAAGTTGATATTTTCTTATAGAGCTCTGATTGATTTTATTGAAGATTTGTCTTATGAGAAAATATGGATAAGAGATTGAAGATTTATTTATTGTTTTATTTGCAATCAGAGATTGTTTGTTTTTGCAGGATATGAAGAGTCATTTTGCAGGTTGTTGAATATTGAAAAAGTTTTAAGGAAGAAGGAATTTCAATGATCTTGCCAATCATGTTGCAGAGAAGAAAATATATATGTATATATGATTTTATTTTTACAGAGATTGAAGGGTTTTGTACAAAGAGGATAATGAAAATTTGGTTGAAGAAATTTGCAGATTGAAGGGTTTTGTGAATTAGAAAGGGCAGTTGTATTTTATTTTGATAGAAATGGAACATACAGAAGATGAAAGGTGAAAAGACATTCAACTTGTATAAAAATGTTTTTCAGGTGCATTGATGTGGAACTAGTAAGACAGAGATGAAATATACAGAGAATGTAGAGTTGTTGAGTGTATCCGGATGTAGGATTGATTTTGAGCAGAATGGACATTTGACAGACACATGAGAGAGAAGAAATGTTTTGTATTGAAATAGAGAAACCCTCTGAATTTTTATTTTTAGTTTGTTCTGTATTAGGGGTTAGTGCTCCTTGAAGCTGGTGCTTCTAAACAGTTTGCCAGTGAGGCCTTGTATTTGCCAGTGAGGCTTATAGGTCAGTGTGACCTTAACATTTGTTAGTGAGACACATATTGTAGCTAGTGAGGCATGTTTTATCAGTCAAGCCAGTGAGGTAGTTTTGGAGTGGTTTTTCTACCCTGAAGGGTTTTCCACTCATGCATATCTTGTGTTATGATTCATATTGATCTTCCTTGTGTGTGTTTAATTTACTTATGAAGTTTTATTCTCTTTCTGCATTCATAGTCATGTGCATATGTATTTGACAAATCAAAGGTATCTTTCACTCCTTGTGCTCTGAAAGTTAAAGTTTGTAAAAAGATTCAAAAATTCACACAACACTGATTCACCCCCCTCTCAGTGTTGTCCTTAACTCCTACAATTGGTATCAGAGCCAGTTTCCCTTCTGCAGCTTAGTCAGCTTGGGTACGTCCTATGTGTGGAGTTCAATGGGTAAGTGTAGAAGAAATAAGAACATGAGAAATGTTAAGATTCTTTCTGGTCAAAAGACACAAAAAAAATCATCCATATCAAATCCAGATTTTGATAAAAAGTTAGTTGATAAAGTTGTTCTCCAAGTTGAATATGATATTGTCTTAGAAGAAAATTTTTCAGATGTTCCTCAGTTTGATGGTTCAAATTTTTTAGTTTGGTATGTTAGAATGCAAGTGTATTTATCCTTCTTAGGATATGATGTTTTAATGTCAGTTGAGAATTGTAATTCTGCAAATAACAAAGAAGCTCTTGAATGTAATGATATTGCAAAGAAGGCTATATTATCTGCTCTGTCTAATGATGTTATTTGTAAAGTTATGGATTGTGTTACAGCTCAGGATATGTGGAGGAGATTGAAAAGAATTTACCAAGGTAATGATAAAGAAGAGGACACTCTGGTGTGTCAAGAAAGTGGCAATGAAAGGCAATCACATGAAGAAGTTGAGACCCAATCAAATTCAGAAGATGATGATGATCAGGATTATGATGAACAAGACTGTGAGATTGATCTGGAAGGAGAGCTCATATATGCTCTAACTGAACTCAAGAATTATAAGAAGGAGAACAAGAAATTAATGTTGCAATTGCAGCAAGAAAGAGTTTTAAAAGACAAAGCTCTTACAGATCTTGAAGATGCTAGAAACCTGATTGTAGACTTGAAGAATCAAGCAAGTGAATCAAACAAATTGATTGTCAGTTTGAAATCAGAAATTGAAGAAGCTAAGAGGATAGCTGATGTCTCAATATCTAACCTTGAAGTTGCAAGGATTGAGAATCTAAAACTAGAGAGTGATATTATCAATCTGAGAAAAGAGTATGATGGTCTCAAAGCTTTATCTAAGAAGTATAAGGAGTTTGAAGAAAGCACAAGCAAGCTACATAAGATGCTTGATAAACAAAAACTATTTGGAGACACTACTAGACTTCGTTTTGAAGAAGGAGAATGTTCAAAAGCTAGAGAGACTCCCAGAAAGAAGATTGATTTGAATGTTACCACTGAAAACAAAATACATAATCAAAGCAGAAGAAATTTCAGAAAAAGTGCTCCTGTTAGACAAGCATACATGTACAGGTATACCTATTCATTTAATGGTTATTGTTATACTTGTAATCAATTTGGACACAAATCAATTAATTGCAGAAGGAATACTAACATTATTTGTTACAAGTGCAATCATGTTGGACATATACAAAGAAATTGTAAAAGGTATGATTCCGCATGGAAGTCTAACATAAGTTCTCAAAGGTACTATCAGTCTTTTGATTATGATATAGTTTGTTATAATTGCAATTCTCCTGGTCACAAAGCATTTAGTTGCAGAAAAGCATCATCTAATTTGATAGGTTGGAAATGGAAAGAAATAGAAAAGGTTTGGAGAAAGAAAGCACCTGTGAAAACTTGGAAGCAGAAAGAAAGTAAAGAGAAGTTAGAATCTAAGCTTGTGCATCTTGCACAAGTCATTTCATCTGTTGCATAACATAGCATGAAGTAAGGGGGAGGTATCAAATGTTCTATCAGTTAACCCCAAGAGGTTTCAAGAAGGAGATCATTTGATATAATGATCTTGTCTGTCTTGCCGTACTTTGAAATAGTTGATAATGATGTTGCTAACAGTGTTTCAGGTGTTCTTTGGTCTATTATACTTTCAAGATATTGAAAAGATGTTTCAGGAGTTCAAATGCACAAATTGTTTGACAAATGATCTTGATCATGTTAATGATTACAAAGGTTGTATTGACATGATATTGCAATTCAAAGTTGGCTGATTTGCATCACAGAGTCAAAAGGCACTAATTCTTGTTGATTGCAGTATGTTTCAAATGTGGTCATGTATGTATCAGTTTTGACAGTGTGTTGTAAATAGTTGTGCTGAAACAATAGGATAGTCTTCATTTTTCAGATGGTTTTCATTCTTTTCATGTCAAAAAGGATGTGCAAGAATAGATTGGTTGCAGAATGAATGTTCATTTAAGAAGTGATCATTGGTGTAATTTGACATGTTCTTTGTTGGTTTTCTTCGTTAATATGGTTCAGGAATGTAGTGCAAATTATGTTTTCAGAGTTTAAGTTCATCAAAGGAGCTGGTATTTAAGTGCAAAATTATGCCAAGTTTTCATCATCATATTTGTATCAAGAAGTGGTATTATGTTGAGGTTGACATACATGTTTCTTTCTAGCAGGATAGTGCTTCTGGTGTAACAGTGATGTTTGTCCTTGTAAATGATTGACAATGGTATTTATGAGCAGTGTTTTGTTTGTAAACCTTAACACATGGGAGATCTTGGAGATTTGTTATTTCAGGTCAAAAAGTGTTGGTTCAGGAGTTTGTTAAAGGAAGTAATCAAGGATCTCATTGCTGTCAGTGCTTCATCTTCATCTACATATTTGGTTTGATGATTTGGTTGGTGTGCCTTACATGATGTTTCTTCTAGGTCATATGCTTCATGGTTTCTTATTACTCACAAGTTGAAAAGTTGTGCAGTATGTAGATGTGTAAGAACAGAGCTATGTATAAGAACAGAGCTTTCAGAATAACAGCAAATTGTAAATAAGATTAGTGCCTTAAATTTTCAGAGGCTAGTGGTATCAAAGGTTGGGTAAGTGATTTTTCAATTTCTTGGGTGGTATGAAAGATAACAAGGTTAGTGATAGTGTTTGTGATCCAAGAAATGTGTAAACAGTTGATTGATATCTTTCTCATGATTTATATGAGTTATTTTTCTCAGGGGGAGTTAATCAGAGGATTGAGTTGTCACTATCATGGGAAATTTGAAAAGAGATATGTTTTCTTCATCCTCATATTGGTATTTCTTGTTAGGACTGTTGCCAGTGACATTTATAAGTAGTGATTTGTTTGTGGATTTCAACACAGGAGGAGCAAATTGTTTTTGAGTCTTTGTCATCAGATGTCAAAAAGGGGGAGAACGAAAAATTGCTTCAGGTGGTTTTGCCATCAATGACAAAGGGGGAGATTGATGGAGAGTGATTGTCATTGATGTCAAAAAGGTCTTGCAGGTTTGCATTGTGTTGGTTTTGATAGGAATTGTTCATGTTCATATTCATGGTTTAAATTGATCAGGATATCTTTAAGGTTGTCTCAGAATGGATTCTCATGTATATTAGTTCATATTTGATCTTGTTTATGAAAGAATCTTGGGTTGATATTAGTGAACATCAGAAAGTCACCATTCAAGAGGAAAATGCAAGAGGTTGATGCAAGTTGAGGTTATGCTTTAAATGATAAGATTTTGTGTTCATATGTGTGTTCATCAGGAGTTGTGTGAAGTTGTTGACAAGAGCAGGAGTTGTGTCATCATGAGCTTATGACATCATATCAAATCCTTGTTTGAAGTGGGTCATTATCATCAGAGATATAAGATCATCATCATCACATACATTATTGATTGATAAAGTGTGATAAGGTTACTTACTTGGTTCCCTAATTTTCATGGTATTGATATTTGAAATAATTGTCAAGAGTTTGTTTCAGATATTTCATCATCAAGATTTTGGCATCACAAGTTTGGGATGTTTCAAGTTTTTAAGAAAGGGTTCTTGTGTTGAGATAAGATAATATGATATGAAATTCATCAAGTCTCAAGTCACTGTTTGAGAAAGAGTCACCTTGGTTATACTTCATTCATAATGATCATGTTTTTAGAATCTTAATATGTCATGCTTCAGAGAAGTAAGTGCAAAGAGTTGTTATGCTTCATCTTCAAAGGACAAACTTGATAATGTCACTGTGGCTATGTGGCTATGTATGACTATGCACATTTGATTGATATTATATGGATATAAGGATAAGGTGGTTTTTATTCCTTAAGAAATTATATACATTGTCATCATAAAGGATGACAGGTTGCAGTATAGAGTTGACTAATGACAATGTGCTAAGCTATGAAAGTTTCTGAAGTGTTTTGAATTTCCTAAATTCTAACACATTATCTCTTTTTCTACCTATCATATAACATATTACACCTTTATCTATTCTTTCGGTGACTTGTTATTACAAGTCATATCACTTATGTTGACCTTTTCGAGGGGTTCGAGGTCATGTATATGACCAGGCAACTAATGATGTTTACCGATGATTCAAAGTTCCTTTATAAAGTTTGAGCGCCAAAAAGAACAATCAACGGTTCCTTTAAAACTATTCAAGGCGCGAATTAAAAGATCCATGGTCGGTGTTCAAAATAAGACCACCTCTATGCTTGTTAACTTTAACACTCGAATGGCCGTCATCTGCAGTTAAGATGTTTGAGAAAAGGTTATTTTTAGCATGTTTGGTGGAAGACTTTTTTCTGACTATTTTTGAGGGATCTTCTTCTATTTTTTAAGAGTTCTCCCGAAGTGTTAAAAGCAATAGGAGCTTTTATTTCTTTTTATAAAAAAATAAGAAAGCTTCCTTAAAAGCATTTTTTTTAGAAGGTTTTCTAAGGAATTTATATGTAAGGAAAAGTGAAGAGGGCAGATTGGAATGAATTTTTCTTACAGAAGATTGATGAGTATTATTCATAAATTCATAAAGAGAGCTCTTTATTGAAGATGATTTTTAATGAGAGAGTTTCCTATTTTTTGAAGCAGATTAAGATTTCATAGAAGTTGAAAAGTTCTTTTATGCAGAGAATTTTTGAAGAGGATCTGAAGATATTATTATTGAAGATTGTTTTTGCAGAGAAGTTCAAGAGTTTTTGAAATGTGTTTTTTACAGAAAAGTTCAAGAATTTTGAAAAGATGATATTTTCTTATAGAGCTCTGATTGATTTTATTGAAGATTTGTCTTATGAGAAAATATGGATAAGAGATTGAAGATTTATTTATTGTTTTATTTGCAATCAGAGACTGTTTGTTTTTGCAAGATATGAAGAGTCATTTTGCAGGTTGTTGAATATTGAAAAAGTTTTAAGGAAGAAGGAATTTCAATGATCTTGCCAATCATGTTGCAGAGAAGAAAATATATATGTATATATGATTTTATTTTTACAGAGATTGAAGGGTTTTGTACAAAGAGGATAATGAAAATTTGGTTGAAGAAATTTGCAGATTGAAGGGTTTTGTGAATTAGAAAGGGCAGTTGTATTTTATTTTGATAGAAATGGAACATACAGAAGATGAAAGGTGAAAAGACATTCAACTTGTATAAAAATGTTTTTCAGGTGCATTGATGTGGGACTAGTAAGACAAAGATGAAATATACAGAAAATGCAGAGTTGTTGAGTGTATCCGGATGTAGGATTGATTTTGAGCAGAATGGACATTTGACAGACACATGAGAGAGAAGAAATGTTTTGTATTGAAACAAAGAAACCCTCTGAATTTTTATTTTTAGTTTGTTTTGTATTAGGGGTTGGTGCTCCTTGAAGCTGGTGCTTCTAAATAGTTTGCCAGTGAGGCCTTGTATTTGCCAGTGAGGCTTATAGGTCAGTGTGACCTTAACATTTGTCAGTGAGACACATATTGTAGCCAATGAGGCATGTTTTATCAGTCAAGCCAGTGAGGCAGTTTTGGAGTGGTTTTTCTACCCTGATGGGTTTTCCACTCGTGCATATCTTGTGTTATGATTCATATTGATCTTCCTTGTGTGTGTTTAATTTACTTATGAAGTTTTATTCTCTTTCTGCATTCACAGTCATGTGCATATGTATTTGACAAATCAAAGGTATCTTTCACTCCTTGTGCTCTGAAAGTTAAAGTTTGTAAAGTTTGTAAAAAGATTCAAAAATTCACACAACACTGGTTCACCCCCCCTCTCAGTGTTGTCCTTAACTCCTACAGATTCTTCCAGAAAGAGATTCAATATCTAGGGCATGTCATATCAGCTAATGGAATATCTAATGATCCTGCAAAAATCACAACTATTCTGGATTGACCTGTACCAACAAATGTACATGAGGTGTGAAGTTTCATGGGCCTAGCAGGCTATTATAGAAAGTTTGTCCTAAATTTCTCCTGTATTTCTAGTCCTATCACTTCCATGCAGAGGAAAGGAAAGAGATTCGAATGAACAGACAAATGTCAGGAAGCATTTGAACTCTTAAAAGAAAAGTTAAGTTCAGCTCCAATTTTAAAAGTTCCTGACCCTGAAGGACAATTTGAGGTAATCACAAATGCCTCGGGAGAAGGATTAGGAGGAGTTCTTATGCAAGAGGGAAGAGTCATAGCATATGAATCAAGGAAATTGAAATCTTATGAGAAAAATTATGCACCGCATGATCTGGAATTGGTAGCAGTAATTCATGCCTTGCAAATGTGGAGACATTATTTGTTGGGAAAGACTTTTATACTAAAATCAGACCATCAAAGTCTTAAGTATATTTTCTCTCAACTACATTTAAATGCACGACAAAGGAGGTGGTTAGAATTGATATCTGACTATGACTTTGAGATAAACTAAATCAAAGGAAAAGAGAATAGAGCAGCTGATGCTTTTAGTCGTCAAAGACATATAGCTTCTATTATTTCTATTCGTGGAGATTTTAAGGATTTGGTATTGCAAAATTTATTAGGTGATGAGTTTTATAAATAGGTTATGTAGGCTCTGAAAGATAATCCTAAAGATCCAAGATATGATGGTTTTCTGTTTGAGTCAGATGGATTAATGAGCTATAAAGATAGAATTTATGTACCTGATTCAGCAGGATTAAGGGACTTGGTATGGAAAGAAGTTCATACAGCCCCGTATTCTAGACATCTAGGAGTAACTAAACTTCTAGCGGATGTTAAACCTCTTTATTTCTGGAAAGGAATGAAGAATGATGTTGCAAGATTTGTAGCAAGTTGTTTAGAATGCCAAAGGGTAAAAGCAGAGCATCATCACTCCACAGGATTGTTATATTTGCATGATGTACCAAAGTGGAAATGGCAAGTTATTAGCATGGATTTTGTTCAAGGACTTCCTATGTCAAGGAATCGACATGATACCATTTTGGTGGTAGTTGATAAACTCACAAAGGTAGCACATTTTATACCAGGGAATTTAACTAATGGAGCACCTGTATTAGCTCATAAATTTGTGCAAGAGGTGTTTAGATTGCATGGATTCCCTGAAAAGATTATCTCGAATAGAGATGTGCATGTAATGTCAAGGTTTTGGCAAACTTTGTTTTCTACACTAGGGACTAAACTCAATGTGAGTACATCTTACCATCCTGAAACCGATGGGAAAACTAAGAGAGTTAACCAAGTCTTGGAAGATTTGTTACGTAGGTATTGTATGGATTAGCAATATAAGTGGGAAGAATACTTACCACTTGTGGAATTTGCTTACAATAATTCCTATCATTCTGCGATTAAGATGGCACCATTCGAAGCATTGTATGGAAGAAGATGTCAAACTCCTATAAGTTGGGATAAGCTAGAGGATAGGATTAGCATTGGGCCAGAAATGCTAGCTGAAATGGAAGAGAAAGTTAGGCTGATCAGAAAAAGATTGGTAGAAGCCAATGACAGGCAAAAGAGCTATGCGGATGCAAAACGTGTTCCAAGGCAATTCTTCATAGGAGAAAAAGTTCTTTTGAGGGTTAAACCTCATAAAAGTTCTATTAATTTTGGGAAATCTTCTAAATTGGCCCCTCAATACATGGGACCCTTTGAAGTGCTTGAAGTAGTCAATCCAGTTGCCTATAAGATCGCTCTACCACTAG
The DNA here is from genome assembly GCA_027924645.1 of Cunninghamia lanceolata. Classification (NCBI taxonomy): domain Eukaryota; kingdom Viridiplantae; phylum Streptophyta; class Pinopsida; order Cupressales; family Cupressaceae; genus Cunninghamia; species Cunninghamia lanceolata. The sequence continues at coordinate 65,201 of BSBN01000374.1, read as the reverse complement.
TCTTATCTAGAATGCACAATGTTTTTCATGTGTCTTATTTGAAGAAATATATTGTAGGTAATAATCATATTTTGACTTGGAATTCTTTACAGATGCAAGACCCAGGGGTGGTCATGATCAAGCCACTCAAAGTGTTAGAAACGTGCAAGCTCCACTTGCGTAACAGAGAAGTCTTGCAATGCAAGGTCCAATGGGACCAGTATGCTGAGGAAAATGCTACATGGGAAGATTACCCTGAATTTTATCAAAATTTTCCTCAATTATTTTTTAATGTTACCAATTGAAAACAATGAACTTGCTTTTTAGATACTTTTAATACCTTATATCATCGAGGATGGTGAATCTTTAGGGGAAGGATATGTTACATCCCCAATTTTGGCTTTGCTTTACTGTTACTTTTTACTTGGACATAAGTAAATTCATTATGATATTTAGATAAAAAAATATGGATTATATTGAATGTAATTTATTGAAATTATAGGAATGCTTATGTTAATATCGATTTAATAATTGTTTTATGAGATTTGATTTATTAGTTGAATTAATTAAATAATGATGCACTGATCACATGTATTGTTTGATAACAAGCGAAACAAGATTACAGGTTATCAGATGACTCTCAGAGAAGAGAGAGAGCATCTTTCCAGGAGAGAGATATAGACTTTGGGATACGAATGGTTTATTTGCCAAACCGAGTTAAAAGTGTTTAACGAAAATGTGAACCAATGTGTATTAAGAGGTAAGATTATTTTTTCAGTTCACTTTTGAACCTAATCGACAAGTAGTCGATATTGTTTTAAAATCATTCTTAGTCATATTAAGTCATCTTAGTGTTTAAATACGTTAATGACGTCGTTAAGTTGATTTACGACTATTTACGTTTAACGTAAATATTACAACGTTATTGTCTTAAAAAGGTGGTCATATTATTACTAAATCTTTTGAAGTGTTTTAACCCATTCTTAACATTAAAACTTTATCATCGAGTTAAGATGACTTGTTTTGTTGACGGATCGTGATGAGGAGACTAGCTCAACTCAATCACGTTTTTCATAACTTTCATTTTAAGTATTATTCTCTTATTGATTAAATCATGAAATCAAATAGAGTTAATGTTATATAAATAATATTTGATTTGATCAAATTATATATATAAATGAATGAGTCGAATGAGGAAATACCTCATGATATAATAGTATGGTTTAAGTTGAGCAATCAAAGGCATCTTTTGAGGAATGCTTTAAATGATAAAAGCATGATGGATCGAACTTACTCATTAAGAGTAACTGATTGCTTAGGTTAGTTTTTATAAGTTGGCGACCTCATATAGAAGAGTGACGAATGACTCCACCACCATCGCTGATCTCTGAAAATGATATATCCATCATTAACATTTGTCAATGATCTGACATTTTTAGCTAAGTTGAAGTCGAACCGTTGGTCTTTACCATTTGTTTTGTTATGAGTTTTGATAACTATTTTGGAGTGGGAGCGAATAGATAGGACGACTCTTTATGAGTCTATTGGGAGCTCTTAAAAGCCACAGCTTGGTTGGTCGATAGAGATATCGGGTAAGTGTTTTAAGTTTTGTAGAGAGAGGGAGGTTTGGATAGAAGGTAGGAGAGAGTTCGTGGTGGGCAGTGAGGAAGTTGGTAAAGTTAAGCATAGTGTGGTCATCGGGGACGAACCCAGTAGCTTTTCACTGGTCCATATACTCAGTAAGCTAACACTATCAAGTAGACATTCTTGTATGTTATTTTATAAGACAGAGATAAACATATTGTATATTTGTTATGAGCAATCGTTAACTAAGTTTGGTTATCCTACCAGTGTTAAATGTAAGCTATGTTATGTAATAAACTGTTTGTGTCAACTTTAATACTATCGTTGTGACTTATTTGTCTGAGTCGATGGTAAAGGTGAGTCTTAGTATATCTGAGAGTGTCGTTTAGCCTATTAAGGGCCAATGCTAACTCAGGTATTGTATTCAGTTTTGAATAATCACAGTGAATCGTTAACACATCTATCTTTAACTAATAGGAAGACTCTTCTATTGTTCAGTTTATTATAAACAAATTTTCTTGGAAATAGTTATAGTCTTCTATCAACTAGAAAACCAGTTGCATAGTGAGAAGAGTAATCTTCAGGATTAAGTTGACTATTCTTATCATAGGTGAAATATGTATTGAATTCTTATGAGAATACTATAGAGGGATTTCATTAGTAAAACTCTCCATTCAAGAGTAATATGGATTAGAGTATTTAGTGAAGTCAAGGGTATTGAAACCAATCATGTTTTATTTTCTGTGCTTTGTCTAAATGGTATCTTATCCAAGAAACATAGATTCATGGAGAGCAATGGCGATTATGAGGTATCCTTTGAAACGACAGAATAACTATTGATAGTTAGTTGAATAGGATATTGAGTCAAAGTTCTTCTCTTATCTAACTAGAACCATGATGAGTTCAGTCAATAGTAAACCAATTTGCAGGAATAAACCAAGTCTCTATGGTATAAACTTGTATAAAGCATATAAGGGTTTAAGTATGTAGTAATGAGCATTGGCTTCATGTATAGTTGAATTGAAAAGGTACTCATATTCTTATTGAGTAGAGGATAATACCTTAGCAAGATTTATAGTAAACCTAGTTATGGTTGGGTTAAACCAAAGGTCTTTTCTAATATTTTATGAGGAATGATAAAGTAGAAATATTATAGTACTCAATGGTTGTTTTAAAAACCCTAGAGTCAATTTGGACCAAATGAGGGTTAATGTCATTTAGACTTAACTATGTCTAAATAGACTATTATCAGGTCATGATGATTAAACCAATTATGTATAGTTAGTCAGAATGAATAACTACATGAATATGACATTATCCAAGTCGAGTAGGGGTGGGTGAACACAACGACTACATTCATATGAACGTTAGGGTATGTGCAGGATCATGATGGGCCAAACTATACCTCTAAGTGGCAATGAAAATACAAAAAATCAGACTTAATCAAGTTCATGTGAAAATTTGAATGGATTATCTACACAATTTGAAAAAGATGTAAGAACAAAATTTGTAGAGAATTGAATCTAGTTTATGAGATACTAATTTTTTTTTTAAACTAAATTTACTTAGTGAAAAATGAACGTTTCAATGAACAGCTATTAAATTTTTCAGAAAAAAACAAAAAGTGGGTGTTTGTCCAGCCAACCTAACTATGAGAAAAAAGAAATTTTAACTTTCAAAATAAATAGAGGACTCATGCCCGAATGTGACGCATATTTTTTTGAAATTTTTTTCCAATAAAATAATTAGTTGTGATTTTTTTACTGTGACTTTTTTTAAAAACTAAAGAGTAATTATCCAACCAACCTAACTCGATAAAAAAATTTGAAATTCAAAAAAAAAAATTTAACCTGTAGCCAACGGAGCATAGAGTGTGACGCATCTTTCGAATCTGAAAAAGGTGAAACGGTTTGAAATTTATTGATGTTTTTCAATCAGTGTATGCATTAGGATTTCAGACACACACTATATAGAAAATTATTAATAATTATTTAACATAATGATAATCAAGAAAAACTTATATTTTTAGAAAGATAACAATTTCCTCTATAAACCCTTTTCATTTTATCAAATTTGCATTAAAAAAAAGTCGTCAGCACGAAGGGTGAAGTTCGAAGAAGAGAGTGAAACCTGTAAAAATGTTAGAATTGAAGGAAAGTCAACTATGACAGCCCCAAGCCTACATACAAGGCAAAAGTGAAGCAAAACGGATATCTGTTTTTCTTTGGTAAAATACCATTTTTCCTTTTTTATGTTTTACAAAACGGTTATCTCTCTCTCTCTCTCAAGGTGATCTATCGATATCCCGCAATGGTCATAAGAATTCATCTTTAGCTTTGTGTAAAATGCTAAAAAGGTGGTCTATCGATATCCCACCATATTCTTATGACCATTGCATCTAATTTCATCTATGATCGAAAAGGCTTGTCTATTTTCTAAGTTTTGTAAAGAGAATTGATAACAAAATTGTAATGTCCATTTTTAGATTCATTTTCTGCATTTCCTATAATCATGGTAATCTATGAAATCACATTTTTTTTACGCATTCTATCAAATAGTTAGCAATGTCTTGTCTATGTTTCCATAGTTTTTATAAATATTTACTATAAAGTTACCAAATATAATATTTGATAAGAATCCCCCTATCATTATTCTTTTGATGGATGCCCATGTACCATTCCTTTGGTGTAAGTAAATAAGATAGTAGAAAAGATCATGGATTTTGGCTATATACGAGTCAACTACATTTGTTTAAAGATTTTTTTAACTTTTTCAACAAATTTCATTATGTTATGCATTGTAATGTTGGCACTTTGTAAGTTCTTTTTTGAAATGTATGTAAACATAAGAAAAGTCTACACATAATAGTTGGTCTTTTGGTAAATGAACGTTGTGGAACTTTATGAGGCATGGGGATGTTGAACTTCACTGCAATTTACAAGTTTGTGGATGAGTGCATTAGGATTTTGCATTGATGATGCATAATTATTTTCAAAACCTTCATTTATATACTTACGAGATTTTGGGAAGTGGAGTCATGTTTTCCATCTACAACTTTGCAAAGGTTCCACTTTTCCACCAAATAGATTAACATTACTTTTAATCATGTAAGACTTTGGGAATGTTAAGACAAAATTAAGTTGGCGAAAGTGCAACTTGACTCTCTCTCTCTCTCTCTCTCTCTCTCTCTCTCTCTCTCTCTCTCTCTCTCTCTCTCTCTCTCTCTCTCTCTCTCTCTCTCTCCATGCACATACCCATTAGGTAGGCTATTTTTCATATGGTGGTCATATCCTTTAAGTCCAATCACCTCCAAACTTCACAAATAGATATAGAGCATAATTCTAAGCATCTTTCATAAAGACCACTTCTCTACATAGGTACAACTAATACCACTTTTTCATTGTTTTCCACATTTAATACTTATTCTTTTCCATTTTCCAAGTCCTACATGTGTCCAAGTTGTATTGTTTGTCAAGTTTTTAGTCTAATTGTTAGTCCTAGCTCTCATGGATATTAAAATGTTAGTATAGTTAGATTTATCCTTAGGTAACATTAATTTACACATTGTTGCACAAACAACCACACTCAAAAATAACCTTACCTAATTAAGGTTAACCTTTAAGGTTCTTTCATTTGGTGAGCCTAACAGATCCAACTAGTTCAATCTTCTTATAGTCCATACTTAGCCTTCCAAGAGAGTTCATGCCATGTTAACTTTGCATTATGTCCTTACTTTCCTCTTGCTGGTTGTAGTACTCTCTTTTTTTCTAATCCTATCCCTGTATCATACTATTGTTGTTGACCTTTCTTTCCATCTTCATCACCATAGTCCTAGTTATCCTATTTTGAGCCTACCATTTATCCTTAGCCATGTCTTGTACTTCTTCTATTCATGTCAATTTTAATGACCTCCAAATTTTCTATAAATTATTCTCCACCAAACCCTGGACCCTCACCCAATTCCTTACTTTCCTAAGAAAAGCCCTTCCCCAAACATCATTTGATCATGTGGCTCCTTCCATCACTAGACAGGTGCCCCTTCTTTCTATTATTCATCCAATACAATCCTAATGTCATAGCTCACATTCCCACACCTACATTCATAGACTCCATTCCCCATATTGACACCATCATTGATAATCATTTTAAGGAGTCTCCCTTGAATAATCATTAAACCATGGATTATCACATATCCCCATCTTACACTTTCCTCACCTTTGAACCCTTAGAAGATGACATTTAGCTATCCCCACCGTTACCAATCACACTTTCTAGCAATCCCACATAAGACACCTTACCCATCACTTCACCTAGGTCATCACTAATTAAATCACCTCATTACTCCATTCAACCATACCCATACCACCCCTTTCTCACTCCACAACTTGTATTAACGCATGATTCACCCCATGAAATGCTACAGTTACCACAATTTCAATTCACTATACCATCATTCTTCATATTATCTTATGAATCACCATCCTTTCTTCCCATTCCTTGAGACATCATACCATGACACACGCCAATGAAAACAATTAAAAAACCAATGAAAAGAATTTTAAAAAAACCATTTTTAGAGTTTCAAGAAATGGATATCCGTTTTGGGAATATTCCAGAAATAGATATCCGTTTTGGGAATATTCCATAAATGGATATCCGTTTCCTGAAACCATAAAAATGGTTTTTTAAACCACAAAATGAATATTTTTAACATGCCTATGAAAGTCAAAGTTAGCCAATTCACAAATTTGGCTAAGTAAAGACGTGATTTTTTTTTTCCATTGCCACTGTTTGGCCCGTGATGATCCTGCACATACCCATTATTTATAGTTGAAAACTTTGGCCAAAGTAATGCATTTGTTTTCTGCATGCATTGTCAGTTCACTGTATTCGGAATACTCAACATATCAGAAATCATACTTAGCTAGAGGGTATCTAGGGTTGTATGATTGATAGAGTTGAGTAGAATACAACACTATGTACTCAGAAAAGGAAAATAACCACTGGTCACCTATGGTCTATATCCCTCGTGAAGGGTAGGGCCACTTCCTATGTGGAAGATGTGTGGGAGACCATTGGTCTATGGATGGAGGTAAATCCCTGGAAAGATGCTCTCTCTCCAAGCAGGAAACATGCCAGGACTTGTGATAAAGATGTCGGATATTCAAAGGCAGTAAATATTCCAAATTTTTTATATTGTAATTGATTTACTTTTGTAAACAATTGTATTTATGATGAACAATATAGGTTATTGTATTTCTATGAGAAATTTTGTAATTGAAGTTACTTGATTATATGTTGAATAAAAGAAAAAAATTTCTCTATCTCATTTTCTTTTACTTTGTTAAAATTACTTCATGGTAAATTTTTCGATTTTACTATGTCTTTAGAAACTGGATGTTACAAGTCAAACCACATAAGAGCCCAATTAGGCTTGGAAAGCCTTCCAAAGTAGCCCCTAGATATGTTGGACCTTTTGAAGTCCTATAAGTGGTTATTCCAGTTGCTTACATGATAGCTCTACCACCAGCTCTTGCTAGAATGCATGATGCTTTCCATGTGTCATATTTGAAGAAATATATCAGGATCTAATCATATACTTGATTGTAATTCTCTCCAAGTACAGGATCCAGGGGTGGTCATGATTGAGCCTCTTAAAGTGCTCAAGGTATGCAAGCTTTGCCTACGTAACAGAAAGGTTACCAAGTGCAAGGTCTAGTGGGACTAGTATTGGGAGGAAAACGCTACCTGGGAGGATTACAATGATATCTATCAAAATTTCCACATCTTTTTTATAAACATGATGTAAAAGAACATATTTGATATATTTATTTTGTTTGGACATAATAATTGAGGACGATGACCTCTAAAGGGGAGATATGTCACACCCCATTTCTAAACTAACATATTTATTTTCTTTATTTTTGAGAAGACAGATAGTTAGTCCGAGAAAATATTATGATTAAAGTAATGATAGAAAATGCATTTTCTTTATATTAGTTTATATGCAAAGAATAATTGTTTATGACATTATTACTTAACATGTGGTTAAAAAATGTAATGGACTAACTACCGTCGTGCAACTGAGGTGGATGTAGGAACAATGAATTTTTTTCCTCCAAGATGGGGAGAGAGAGTATCACCATGGAGAGGATGCTAGATTGTGTGAATACAACGATCCTTATGCCATCTGGAAACACATACACACACACATATACTTATTGGAGGATAAGTTAGTTTTGAATTAAGTCTTAATCCTTATGTCTCTGGTTATCTTAGAAATACTTTTCAAGTATTGAGATCATTTTATTCTTTTCAATTTTTATCAATGTAAAGTTGATCGCTAAATCTTCTTTGTCGACAAATAGTAATGTAGTATTTGTCTTTGAATGCCAATTTGATGTGAGAAATCAACTAAACAAGTTTATATTTTGTCGTTGAGGTTTTAGTCAACTTTGCGAGAATCCTTCATCGATAATTGTGCTCATGAATAAGCATAATTAAGTATTCGACAATATGCATTAGTGACATCTATACAATAGGTGTACTATTGTTTATTTTATATATTATTATCTTTTATTTAAGCCTAGTTCTGATTAAAGAATGTTGTCTAGTGAGAGGTAAAAGTCTTTTTATTTCACCCTAGGCGTTCTTCCTAGATGCTTGGGGAGTGGGGGAAGGAGAATTAGCTTCATACTTTCCACTTATTTCTGCATGTGAAGAGCCATGGGGGAGTGGAGAGAAATTGGTGGTGAAGCATTTACTATTCAGCCCATAACTTGGCACAAGCGGGAGAAATGTGAAGAGGAATCTTTTATCATTTTTTAGGAGGCTCAAAAGCATAGAGGGTAGAGGAGGAAAGGATAGGAGCATAGGTTTATTGGGAGGAAGTGAAGCTTCAGTGAGCCTACCACATGTTACATTGAACAAGTAATCCTATTGTATCTTATATTAAAATAAATGAAATACATTGCTTCATGTTTGTTAATAACTATAAGTAATATGTGTATGGAGTTATTGTTTAACTATCGATTGGCATGTGAAGGTTATTAGGGATCTAAATGACAGTTAAACTTGTCGTTGTTTAACCTTGAAAAAGGAATATCTTTCTATCTTTATACTAAATGACGATAATCAAAAGAGTTATGATAACTCTATAGGATATATGTTTCTCCCATGTTGAATAGCAATTGTTGTTGAATGACTATACATTTTGATGTTTCCGGTTAAGAGTGTCATGTTTATATATATCTTAGAAAAATGTCATTCTCTACTGATAACCATACGCAGAAGAATCGGTGGTCTAATAGTCAAAAGACTATGTAACCGAGCTAATGGCAATGATATTTAATGTAGGTTTTGTATGTAGTACTGTAACCTCCATATGACTATGTTAAAGATGGAGGCCAATTGTGTTAAACATTAGCTGACTATGAAAGATAAAGGCCAACTGTGATAAGTCTAGGCTAACTATGTTAAATATTGGCTGACTATGAAAGATAAAGATTGGCTGTGATAAGTCTAGGCCGACTGTGATAAGTCTAGGCTGACTGTGTTAAGTCTAGGCTGACTGTGTTAAGTATGGGCCAAATTGCTAAATGAACCATGCTTTTGTTTTAAAGACCAAATATGGGCTGATGACAAGTATAATAGGAGACCTATGAGAAGGTTGTTTATTAAACATAGTATTCTACTCATGTAGCAATAACTAACCAAGAAGGTAGAGAGTTTATTGGTAAGATCAAAAGCTAGTAAATGAGTCTATGTCATTGTGTAGGAACACTTGACATTAGACTACTACTTTTAAGTATAAATGAAGAAGTATAAGTTGTTTTTAGATGCTTTTCTAGAGTTATCTTAAACTATCTTAATCCTAGTTTTGTAGAGGAATATTCCTTTTTCCTAATCCTAGGCTAAGAATAGCCATGAGATTGTCGAGAGATATACTCACTATGGAAATGAGAGGTCAAGATTTAGACTAGTTGTTAATTTAGAATTCTCTTTTGATATTTATGAGGAAGTGACTTTAGTACATAAGTTATGAAGTTATTGTTTATCTTCGACAGATTTTGAGTCCACTATATATTCCTAGACTAAGATATAAAGAATCTTTAGTCATTAATCCATATGACTTAAATGTCAAAATCTTGTAAATTATGATAGGGGAATACAGATGAGCACGAAAATAGGTAGACAATCATTAAGTAGATGACAGGACATCATAGACCTGTGATTGCAAGGATGTAAAGAGGGAATCAATGTATGTTGCGTAACTCACCTAAGCTCTCACCCTATACTTATCTAGTTGTCTAGAAGATAAGGGAATATCGTATGTCTTTAAGACTAATGTTGTATAAACAAGTCAAAGAGTGTTTTCATGTATATATTTTACAAACCAAATTATAAGAATGTTGTCTCCAAGTCAAGAATTTAAGAGTGAGTGAACATATGACTTTATTTATATGAAACTTTGGCCAAATTAATGCAAAAGTCATTGCTTGCATTGTCAGTTCACTGTGTACCAGATAGCTAAACAGTTAGAGTGGTTGATACCTAGCTAAAGCTAGACTAGAGTTGTAAGCCCGATTGTCATTAGGTAGGACACATCAAGTTACTAGTTCTTAGATGGCATAAAGAATTAGTTGATTCTCATTATCTATTACCCTCATGAAGAGAAGGGACACTTCCATTATGAAGGTGTATGGGGGACCGTCAGTTTGTGGTTGGAGGAAAAGCACCAGGGTGATGCTCCCTCTCTCTCTCCTATAGTTGACTGTCGAAGACTTGTGAACAAGAAAAACATTACTTATTCTAAAAATGAAATTGATAAATTGTAAGTCGTAAGAAATGTGACCATGTGATATATGTGAAATTTGCTAGTCCTATGTGAAGTGACCATCTTTTGAAATTATATATATTGTACTTGTAAATTGCAATGTAATATCTTTGATTTTAGTTATTTATTAAAAAAAAGTAAATGAGATTTTTACTTTATTTATGTTTAAGGATATTTAATATTCTGATTGGGATGTTATAGCTTAAGAACCATCAATCTTTGATGACATGTTCCAATCCTATGTACTAAGTCAACAAAATGGAAAAAGGTAAGGGAAGCTATCTTAAGTCTTTTTGTTTTTCTCCTCACCATTATTTTTATGTCAATTAATACACATTGTCAAATCTAGCTGTAGTTTAACTACAAAGTGGCAGAGCTAAAAGTATGTGTGTGGTTGTCTATAGGACACTTGGGTTGGTGTTTTTTTTTCATTGGTCAAAAGGCAAGTACATGGGTACCTTGTGGGCTTGCATCATAAAGAACTAGTGAGAATTTGTCAATTGGTCCAATGACTTGAGTTTGGTGGGCCTATTTTATTTATTCAATAATTTTTCAAGTAAAGTCTACATTGTGGCTTTGGAGCTACATATTCAATTCACATTCACATGGGGAAAATGATAAAAGGTAGTTGCATACAAATTTGGGTTGATTCTTAAATAACTAGTAGATCAAACAACTTGAGTTGATTGGCACATGATAAATGACTAGGGGGAAATAAGAAAAGATGAGTATGCCACTTTCAATGAACACTCAGCTTGATGTGTTGTGACCCCATTGGTTGGAGGGTGAGTGTGTGGATGACTCACAAAGGTCTATATGACAAAAAATGTATAATGTTTCCATGTGCCACAAAATGATAAATGGTGGTCGACCCACTCAGTTTACTTAGAAATTAACTAAGTACACATTAAGCCACTTAATGATGTTAAATGATGTAGATGTGATCATTTCTTAAGCACCTCAATGAACTAGCACATGAATGATCTCCCTAATTTACTTTTGACGACTGATCATTTATCTAGTGATTATGGGATTTAGATGCTGAGAGGGATTTAGATCTTAGTGTGGAGGAGGCAGAAGCATTTATAAGAAGGATGAATGTAAGGAAAAATATCCTTTATGATGAGCCTCTAGATCCACTAGTTATGAGAAATGATAATCCTTATTGGTGTAGAGATAAACCTATCTTTGCAAATGATCAAGAGTATGACTAATGTGAAGAACCCAAGGAAGATCGGCCCAAGGTACAGATAGACCAGTCAAATGATGATGAAAACCTTGGCCAAGGGGATTACCTCATATGCATAATGCAGAAATTTGATTATATAAATCATCTTGTGCGTAATAAAGCTAATACACTTCTAAGTAGCCATGTTGTTGAGTTGACGAGGGTTGATCAAGTGCCATGTGTTCAAGAGTTTGATGAGTATACAATTGATGACGGAGCTGTCCAATCTTGTGAAGATCATGACTTAAGCTTTGATAGGGATATTTTATATCTAGAGCTGAATTTTCTCTCTAAAATACCAAAGTACATGATAAAATTAGCAAGCTACAAAAATTAAATGAGTAAAAGTATGATACAACTTAGATTGGAGGAGTGGTTGAACATGAACCTTTTCAGCTAAGAGTGCTAGAGGATTGCCTCTTATGTACAAAGAAAAATTTAGACCATGTCTACCTACTTGTGCCTGATGATAATGAGACACTTCTAAATGGACTTGTTGTTGATTTAAAGAAGATTGGTGAACTTCTATGTTATCATGATCTCCAAAATTTAGTTCACATGGCCTATGTCCCTGATTTATTACAGCTTGATTTCTCTAACCTGGGGTTGAAGTATGATTTCAATAAGTTAGAATAGGTACATATTAATGTTCTCCCTGAACATATTACATATGAAGGCATTGAGTTTGATATGAAACTAATGAATGAGGATAGCATTTTTTATAGTCCTATTATGGAGTAAAAAGTGGACACATGCCTTTTTACCTCCTTGTTTAGCTCCTAGGTCCCCGTGATTACATCATACATCTTAAATATTCATCCCGGTGCAAAATCCCCTGAAACAAATGCAAATTGGGAAATAGGGGCCCATATTATGCCTTACCCAAGACCAAAAAGGTGCCTTGGGACTTGGACGCCCATGCCCAAGTCCTCCCTAATTAGTCGAGGAAAATTTCAATGTATGTCGGCATAGGACCTCTAAAAGGGTTTCTCCTTATCGACTCTTTTGATTAATTTCATGAATGTTAGTAGTAAAGCTTATATAAGTACGTTTTTGAATTCATTTGTGACATAGATGCACATAGCAAGCTTATGATCTTGGAGCAAAGAGCATCCAAAGAATTCATTGTGTTTCTAGAGCAAATTTGTGTTTGTATTGTGTGCGTTATTACAGATTTGGAATCATCATCCATCTCCTTATGAATTGAAAGATCTTGATTCTCCTAAGGGCTTCACCTCTGAGGTTACAGGTACGATATCCAAAAAGGTGAAGGTACAAGAAGATGGAGTAAGGGAAAGGGTTTCGAGATCTGACAACATTTCAGAAATATTCCTCTGCGGAAGACTTGGACGCCCGTGAAATAGTCTTCCAGCCTAAACAAACATCAAACCCAACATCAAGACATTCTCTATGACATTTCTCCACTTTTTAGTTTCTAAAGATTCCATCCTTCTAGACTTGGGCACCCGTGAAATAGTCCTCTAACTTTCCAACTTTCAAGACATAGGTTATGATATCTCTTTGATCACTCTTGTGAAATTGGTTTCTGAATATCTATTGTTCATCTTCTATTATAATCAGATCTCTGCAAATCTAGGGTTTTGTGCATCAGTTGACCTAGGGTTTGATAAAAGACCTAATTAAATATGATATTTCCATAGCACTCTTGAGCACAAGATCTATAGCTGAGTCCACCTCTATTTGGTAGTGATTTGGCTTGGTCTTGTCCTTGAATGTTATTGTGGAAGAGGGTTTGATTTAGTGTGCACGTTAGACTTCATCATTCATCTTTTCCATACGTAACATATCCTATCCAATAGATTACAAATGCTTCCATTTCCTAGTTCATCTTGATAAACTTATGATAGTGCATAGCTATTGTTGATACAAAGTATATTACAATGAAAATAGACATGATATATCTAACAAATGCAGTCTATGTGTATCACATCATGAGTTATCCCATTTGGTATTGGATTGCACAATCTAAATAGGCTTGAAAATTTTTAACAATGGCAGATTCAAAAGTGTGATGAAAGCCATCAATGCAGATGTTAATATACAAGCAGGCTATGACAGTGTTGTCAGATCAGGTTTAAGGCAGTCTTTAGAGAATAAGGTTTTCGACATAGGGAAATATTGGTTTTATATTTTTTATGGCCTATAGCCACCAAAGAATGTTTGGAAATTATGAATTCAGAGCATGGTTGGCTAAACAGTTTTAGAGTATTTATGTTGGCACCTTGGTCTACACCCCAAAGATTTTTCTAAGATCTCACTATGTCTGCAAGGGGCGTACATCCCTAAACAAGAGCCACTATTGGCACTTGTTTTTGTGCCTTTTTTCTAAGTAGAATGAGCTTATTTTAGTGGAGAAAACTCCATTTTTAAGCCTTGAGATAGTAAGCTGGCCTGAAACTTCTAGCTTTCAAATCTTTCAATATAGAGCTTTTATTTAAAATTCATTTGGTAGAAGCTCTTGATAATGCATAAACTCTTAGTTCTGATTTTGTGGCAATCGGATAAGATTTGAGCCCGAATTTAATATTCCAACATTTATGGGTGGGTCTATTTAACATGGTCAAAACGGTAAAAATTTTCAATACTAGCAATTGATGAATCTCGATAACTCATTAATAGTCTCGAGTTTCAGTCTTAACCCTATCCAACAAGTTTGGTGGTCATGACAAATTTTTTATTAAACTACCTACGGATTGGTCCCTGTTGCAAAGGAATTCCCAAAAATTCATCGATTAATCAATTCTAGCAAATTCACAATTGTTCTTAGAAATTATCAATGCTCCTCACAAATTTTTATGGCCTCTCAATGTAGTTTGTGCTCATGGTGAATTTTTCCTCATTTTCATTGGAAAGACTTTAATTGTTGGTTTTAAAATTTTTAAATGGGAACATTTTAAAACAATTATCTATTATTTTAATTTGAAAGGGAGTTAATATTATTGTTCATTTAATATTATTCTAAAACCCCATAATCATTTTTAACTTTAAAAAATCATTTTTGAAAATGTTTCGGGTGAGGTACTTCAATCACACATCACAACCTCTGGAATATTCCCAAGCAAAGCATGTGAAATTCTTTTCTTCTATGATGGTTATAGAAGTGAAAGAAATTTGATAGTGTTTTAAACACTTTGAGAGGGGCATCCAAATTTCAATGTTTTTCTTCACGAGAGTGCTTAGTTTTCGAAGTGAATGCATTTTTATAATGTTTAAACCTCTTGCGAAGATGGCCAGCTCAGGATTTCCTTCTTCCATATCAATTTAAATGTAAAATGCACGTGCTCATTGCATCAGCGCAAACTCTAAATATCTATACATCTAAGTTTGCGATGTGAAGGAGGGTGGTGTTGGAATAGAATGCTGACACGTTGAGGTCAACCCCTGACACATTTTTAACATTATGGGGTATAGGCAAGCTTTATAATGCCCTACAGTAGTTTTAAACGCACGGGAATGGAGAAAAATAACCCAACCATGTTTTGAAATACTCAAGCATCTGCAAAAATGCCATCCCATAGTTTTAAATGCCCTAGCACTATTTTAAAATGCCATCCCATAGTTTTAAATGCCCCATCACTATTTTAAAATGTCATCCCATAGTTTTACACACCCGAGCATCTTTAAAACCACCCAGGCAAGTTTTTAAACACCCAGACAATTTCTTCCATGCACAGTAATGAGTAAAATGCCCTGCAGGTGTAAAATGTGCATACAACTATTAAAGCCATTTTTGAAGGTTGCGATGGACCAATGGTCCAAACTATTGCAAAGTTTTAAAAAAAATTATTTAAACTCCATTTGTCTGGTCCATCGCACATCGCAAAGTTGGGAGAATATTTGAAAGTAAACTTTGCAGGATGCTTTTCTCATGCGATGGAAATTTAAATGAATGATATTCACTTTTACGAGGTTTTAATATTTTATTGAAGGGGAGGTGTTGATTTATGATTATTTTTATAAGCTAAGTTGGAGAAGATTGTACACCACTTAGGAAGGGAAAAGTAATTAAATAAATGAGAGGAGTTTGTTGTAGAATGGGACGCCATTTTTGGGAGGTTGCAGGCCAACTAAAATGTCGATTTATAATATGAAATGAAACATGTCATTACCTACAACAAATAATAGCAAATGTGCATAAATCTGCTTCAAGATGAAGTGGTTGGTTTATGATTTGTGTGCATCAAGCTAAGATGGAATTAGAGTGGAGATGGAGCTGCCATTATTGTTATTATGTATAGTTGTGCAACAATGGTAAATTAAATTAGTGATAAAAATGGGTGTGGGTTGTTTTAGATGCTTCTGATTGACTTTTCTATCTTCCGTACCCAAGCTCCATGCGGTTTAGATGTCATTTTTAACCTGTAGGGGGAGGGAAGGTATCATTTCAGTTTTATTCTTCATGGCTATGAATGGGGATGAGTCTTTTCTTCTTCAACCAAGCAAAATAAATGCAACATATGAAGGTAGAATATGGGGACCAAACAATGCATGCAAACTGTTTGACTAAATGTTTGCTATTATGTATTTCCTGTAGGTGGAGATTCATCAAAGTTTTAAAATAAATATATTTTCATAGAATGATAAAACTCATCTAAAGTGCCTAGTTATCTACTATGAGGAGATTTCAACTTCTGGATGTATGTGTCCTTGCAGAGTATCAAAAAGGAAGAAGAATGAATGTGAGTGTGGGCAAAAATGTGAAGACAAATGGGTGCATAAAAACTGTTTAATGAAATGTCTAGTTGATTGCAAGGAGAAATAATGAAGTTCTGAGGGGCAAAATGCTTCAATAAAATTAAGTTTCCACTTGTCAGTTATTGGATAGAGGCTTGGGGGTTAATTTTTTCACCCACCAAGAGAAATTGGAGCTTAAAAATCACTTTTACAATAGGGTGAAAAATTTGGACGTGAATGCATGAAATTTAGAGAAAATAAATTTGTAGTTGCCAAATGGGGACAAAATGTAAGAAGGGGTTCAAATATCCTATGGAATATTCCTTTTACCCATTCAATTACAAAATCAGGGGGCTTAGCTAGTGCCATGTGTCATTTCTAGATTTAATCTAGGTTGCTTCATTTGTTATAAATGTAAATCTCTGAAATTTGCAAAGGATCGGTCCCTGCATATACTTTGAGGTAAGGTTTGGAGTGTTGGAGTTAACTTGGGTATGCTTTTAGGATGAAATGCATTTGAATATTTGATAAATGTGTGAACAAGTCTATTTGTGAGAAAATTTATGTGATGGCTTTGTAAATCTTTCAATAAATCAATATAAGACCACACTTCTATTGTCATCTTTACATTGTGTATCCATGGCTATTTGAATGTTTCAGGGAGCTCAAGGAGTTCCTGAGTTTAGATTTGATATTCTCTATATCAGGTCTTTGTTAGTCTGTATTCAAGGAATGTATTAAAAGTGTTATGCTTAGATAATTAAGTAAGCACACTTTTATGATTGATATATGGGTCATTTGGATTTGTTATGGATAAGTAAGAATGGTTGTATTTTTAAGAATATGAGGGAAATTAAGGGTCTAATGTTTTGCAAGACAAAAACCTAGTCAATTAGGCTCAGTTAAATATTCTAATTTATTTCTCATCATGGGTTTTGGTTCAGGTATGACTATGTTGCTGTAAGATTAGGCACTAATCTAGCAGTTGAAACTAAAAATGCACACCTCTTAAAATGAAAATCATCTTGGTTGTGTTTTTAAGTTATGTGTAAATTATTTGCCCTTCCATTATACACAAAGTCCGGTATTATAAGTCTTGTCAAATTCTATGTGAACTTGCAGCTGGTGTAGAGCTTTAGAAGACCCATACATACTATATTTTCTAGGTTAATGGTGTAGTGAGAAACTATAAATGAGTGCATCTAAAAGGAATATGAACCAGCTTATCATATAGTAACACATCATTTAACCTAGTTGCCTTAATTAGAGATCTTCCTTTTCTATTTATTTTCATCTTTCAGAGATCTCTGGGAACACCCTCCCGAGCTTGGCAAGACTCAAAGTGTGCAGAGGAGGTTTATCCACCCTCATGTTCGTTGACTTTTCCTTTCACTTGATTTGACCATATGTTTCTTCTCTCTGTCTAGATTAATTTGATCCTTGTGTCTAGATAGTGTAGGAAATTCCTTAGAATTGAGGGATCGCAAGAAAAAGAACCAACATGATCATTTGAGATAACAAGCATAGTTTTTCCCCAAAAGCAATTAGCAAAACTCCAACACTTCTTATTATTTTCTATTCTTTTTTTGCCATAAATTAAGTTAGATATAGATGAAGAATGGAAAGATTTAGATGAAAGGATTATTTTTCTTTTATATGCACTTCCATGCAGAAAGAACAAAGTAGGTCATTGAAATGTCTAGCAATGATAATTAAAGAGGAGGATACAGATGATTCCTTAATGAGTTAATACTTCTAATCCAATATATAAACATCTTTGTTAATGTGAGACATTCATGGCATAAAGCATATAATAGGAAATGTAACCTCTAATTAGTTTGAACAAAATTCTTAGTCATTTCCCACCCTTAAATATTTATTTAGTTTATTATTTGCTCTATGTGTGTGGATGATATTAAGTAAAAAAATAATGTCCAAGGTGTTTGTGATTTCTAGTTGGGAGGTCCATCATGGATGACATTGTTGGGAAGGAGAGACTCCATTATTGCAAGTCTAAGTGCTACAAACACTAGCATTATACCTCCCACTCTTAACCTTTGACCACTCATCCCATTTTCCATACGATATTTACATCCAAGGCATTCCCTCAATGAAGCGGACGACTTGGGGCAGAGGAACGATGGTCCACATTGCCTAAGATGCGTGCAAGATTATTCAAGCGTCTTCTGTCGTTTGATTTCATCGTCGCTGGCTTTTCCTATCACCATCACCACATTTTCCTCGCTATTCTTAAATATCATCCATTTCAACAGTCAAAGATCAATTTTGGCCAATAAAAATAGGACAAGTATTTACCATTTTTTGTTGTGAATGAGGTGTAAAATTTCTATTGATTGCTTACCATGTTGAAATGGATGATATTTAAGTAGAGTGTTTTCCTCCTTCCTCACCTTCGCTCTCCATTTCCTTACATTTTTTGCTTGAAAATTTCCCCCGCTGTCAAAAAATCAGATCTTAATTGCAAGCCAAAGCATCATTCATTTTTTACTATGGTGTTTACACCTTAACTATAGGTCAAAATGTTTTATCCTCAGGGTGCAAGATAAGACCTATCACTAAGTTGCAACTGTAGGAGTACTTTGAATGTGGTATTTACTTTTTCATTATTTTAATATAGTTTTTGGCTTTTTGCATAGTAGTTTTGATTTTTTTTTTAAACATAGTATAGATTTAACATGAGGTAGTTTTTATTAGCTTTTAACATACTTAAACCTAATTTTTAATTAGTTTTCTTAGGTATAGTTTTTAAAATAGTTTTTAATTTAGTTTCTAATATTTAGATAGTTAATATTTTTTTTTTTAAAGTTTAGTTTAACATCTTTTAACATAGTTTTAAATACTAACTTAGTTTTAGTTTTAATTTTAGTATAATTTTTAATATAGTTTTAATTTTAGCATAATTCTTAATATAGTTTTAATTTAGTTTTTAAATTTAAACTTACTTTTTACTATAGTTTTAAATATTAATATATGTTTAGTTTTAATTTTAACATAATTTTTAATATAGTTTTAATCTTTACATTTATCTTTAAATTTATTTGAAATTTGAAGATTAGGTTGTTGATTTTTAGTGTGTTAAAGAAGAATTGGGAGCGAGATTTTGTGAAATCCATCTTGAAAATAAGTTAAATTTATGTGAAAGTCTATTTGATTTTTGTAAAGTCTATTAAATTACATTATATTAAATTTTCTTAAGTTAATTTAAATAATGTTATATTAATATATGTATATTAATTTATATGTAATCTATATTACATAAAATATAGTATATAATAATAATAAATATAATTATAATATAGATTTTAAGTATAAAATAAATATATATTTACATAATAAATGTATTTAATTAAAATATACTTTATAATATAATATAATATTTTTAATATTTAATAATTTACATTATAAAAAATGAAATACAAAATAATAAATATAGTTTTAATATAGATTTTCAATTATAAAATACATTACATAATATATTATAAAATGATATATTTTATTTTGTTTTATTTCATGTATATTTTCTTGTGATTCCTTTTTATACAATATTATAAAATAATATTATATATCATATAAAATATATTATAACATTGTATATTTAATTATATATTTATTATTTATATTTATTTATAACTTATTTATATTTGTTTTTTATATATAATATCTAATATAATTATATTTATTGTTATATAGTATATTTAATATAATGACAATTATCTAATATATTTTTAAAATAATATTATATTATAAATAGTATATTTATATTTAATATTTAATTGCAATTTAATTATATTTATTTTATATATAATATCTATTATAATAGTATATACTATAAATTATTTAATATATTCTTAAAATAATAATATATTGTAACATCGTATATTTATATTAAATGTTATATATTTAATGTTTCAAAATATTTAATATTTATTATATATTAATTATATATAAATTTTTTTGGATACATCAAAATGGCACTAAGGGGGTCATACCTAAAACCACTTAAAAAAAGACTGAGAAATAATTAGTTGAAAACTAAGCACAACAAAATTGGCATATAGCCATGACGCAAACTCATTGTCCA
This sequence comes from Cunninghamia lanceolata, assembly GCA_027924645.1. NCBI lineage: Eukaryota > Viridiplantae > Streptophyta > Pinopsida > Cupressales > Cupressaceae > Cunninghamia > Cunninghamia lanceolata. Next base: position 44,777 of record BSBN01000374.1, on the reverse strand, counting down.
ACATTAGTCTTCCACCACAACTAGTTCCATCCCTTCAATTCTACTGGCTTCTTCTTCCACTGCTATTATTGTCAGTGCCACTAGCAGTACCAAAGGTGATTCTATTACCCTCTTGTTAAATCCATATATCTCCTTCAGCATGGTTACAAAGCCACTTACTTCTAGCATTCTCACCTCTTTGTCTTCACCCACACTCCACACCAGAAAAGGAATCCACGGGCAATTGTAGTGAGTTGTCAATGTTGGCCAGACCCCATTAGTTGGGTTCAGGCCTAGCCTTGACACCGCCCATTCCAGCATCGACTCCATCCCTATTCATCATCATGCTTTCACCATCTTCTACATTAGCCATTTTACCACCCAACGCTCCTCACAATCATAAAGAAGCCATGCCATCGCCATCGCTACTATGTCGCTGTTGACCCGAAACTTATTGTTTGCCAACAAGAAATGGGAGCTCAATATTGAAGACCAATCTGAGTTGTTGCTCAGATACCTTGCCTCTAAAGGCCATCTACCTCTCCTTTGCCTCCAACACTATCATCATTTCCATCTTCTTTTATGCAAACCTTGAGCTTTCCTGCTCGATATAAGGGCTCCTCACCACCATTTCTCCCTGCCATGATGCCTCTGCGAAGCATTTACTTTGTTGTCTTTTCAAACTACTAACTCCATCCTATGAGCATGCGAGGGATTCAATCAATCTGCATAATCTACCAATGCAGATTCAAATCCTCTATCGATGGTTTGTTTAGACAACCTATCAACCTCTACATTTCCTTCCCTATACACATGGGAAACTTTGAAATCCTCTAGGGAGTTAATACCTTCCCAAATTTGCCTTATGACCCCTTGAATTTTCCAATTAGGAGTTTCTTTCTTTCAAATAGCATTGACGATGATTAGGGAATCTCCCTCTAAGTGTAATCTATGATGGTCCTTCCTCCTACACAAATCAACCCCCAACCAAGCTACTTGTGCCTATGCTTCATTATTAGATCCAAAGGGAAGTGGTCTAGCCTCCTCTACCAAAATTGTGCCCCTATCATCATGCATTATGCACCCTACTCCTAAGGGGCCTGAATTTCCTTTTGCAGCCCCATCAAAGTTTGCTTTTACCCACCTTCATCCATTGGTCTCCATTTTACATCTTTTCTCATATTTACTAAAGGCTCAACCCTAGGGTGCCCATAAACGGGGAATTATATATATAATTTATATTTACTTATATTTATAATTAAATATTATATTCTATATAATACAAATTATTAAATACATATATAACATTATATATTTATAATAAAATACTATTTAAATTAATTTATAACAAATCTAATAGCTTAATTAGCTTTCTCAATTGTGTCTCAAAATTCTAACATGGTCACCCAAAGCTCACATGTTCCTAGCATTCTTGCTCCAAGCTCTTTATGTCCTTGGTAATCTTCTTGCTCCCTGAACTTCCTTGCTTTACCACTTTGCATCCAATGCCTTTCCCATGCCTTCACTTCAATGATCCAGCAAAGGGACTCAAAGATAGTTCTCCTAGGCTATGTAGGCTTTCATCGTGTTGAAAGAGAAGATTTGTGTGGTCTATGTGTTTGTGTTTGTAGATTTGAGCATCCATTCTCTCATGGAATGAAGAGCATCTTCCTCTCGTTAGACCTTCACTATAAGGTGACATTACATTGTGTTTTCATCATCATTTCCTTTGGTTTTTGCCTCTGCCTCACAAGGGCATGCACTCTCTATCTGACAACGGTGTTCAGAGACTTAAGTGTCCTCTGGGGCTTAACTAAGGCAAGCCTCTAAACACCACAACCCCCTCCCAAAGTTTTCATGGTTGCAGGTTATAGGTTGAGGAACTGGACAAAGTGAAAGTTGTAGGAAGACATCTTAGAGTGTCAGAATTGTAGAACAGGAAGAAAATCTACCTCCTGGACTTGGGTACCCATTCATTAGCCCTTGAAGTTCTATGATGGGAAAATCTTTGGTACAGCAGATACAGGTTACAGACCTTGTTTCCAGATCCCAACAAAAAGTAGGGCCTTAGACTTGGGTGCCCACTCCCGTGTCCCCGACTTTTCCACCTCGGAACCCCAAAAATATAGGTACTTTGTGATTTGACATTTTAAATCCCTCTGCAATAGTTTTTTCTATAATTCATTTGTTTACTGTCGTATTTGTGAAATTAGGGTTTTAATGGTTAATTAAGCATAGGAGAAGGAAAATTGATAATTAAACACCCTAATCCGAGCTTCCCTATGTCTCACAGCAAACTAGGGTATGATAGTGCATTGCCACTCAACCCTAAGGTCTTTGAATGTAAAGGGTGAAAGGAGGATTCAAACATCTAACAAATAAAACATTAAACAATCCCAATTTTACCCTAAACATTTTGGTGAACCCATGTTTTTGAACTTAATTGCAACTTGTTGAGTGTTTGTCTTTAGGTTTGGATTGATTTCATTCATTCATATAGTTATTCATCTTATTGCATTGAGAAAATTACAAAAAAAATAAAAATTTTGAAAAATTCAAAAAAATTGCATTGTTAGGGTTACTAATTTGCATCAATTCTTTCTAATTTTCCCTAATTTATTATTTTTACATCATATATGATATAAAATATAGAAAAATACAAAAATTCAATAATTTGCATTACATTTTCATCATTTAATTGCTAGGGTTTAATAGAAATTTTGACAATTTTCATATCACCTAGTAATTCCAAAGTCTAGGGTTAGTAGGCAAAATCTTCTTTTAGATTTTTCTACTGATTTTAGAAGCTCAGTCAAATTATAATTTTTCTATATTCTTGCATTTTATTGTAAATTTGCATTTAGATTTAAAATATTTGTATTTTTACATAGAAAATTTCAACAAAAAACTAGCAATTTTCATGCATTTTCATTAGATTTGCATTGGCATCTTGCATATGAAATATTGGAATTCATTTTTAGATCTCATAGCATTTCATTTTCATCATAAATCAGACCTCAAAACATTCATATAGTATCTTGTGTCAAGATCTCAAACCTAGGGCTTGAAAAACCTTGATTTTCACTAGATTTGGCCTTATCGACTCTCTAAACTTGCACCATAGGTGTGTTGTGAAGGGTATTTTTGAACCAATTGGTTTTATCAAGGTAATTATTTTCTTCCCCTCCTAAAAATCTTCACAACACCTTTTGATTGGCCTCTTGCATTGAAAATTTGGTGAAAAACTACACATTTTTGCTATTTTTGCCCTAGGGTTTGGCCTAGTTTGCATTCCAAGTGTGTTGTGACAAATTTTATGGATTGAGGTGACTTATATCCTTGCTTTTATTTTCTTCACCTCCTAAAATTCATTACAACATCCCTTTTGCTAGGTCTTGGAGTTGAAAAACTGTGAAAAATAGCCTATTTTTGCTATATTTTCACTAGGCTTTGACATTAAGTGGCACTAAAAGCATGTTGTGTTGGGTATTTTTACATTAATTGGATGTTATAACTGATATAATTTGTTTTCCATCATCATTTTCCTCACAACACCCTTTGTTATCCTCTTTTGCATTGAGTTTTGGTGAAAAAAGTGCCTATTTTGACATATTTTCACTATATTTTGACTTGGCATTATCTTGGATTTACCTCAAGAGTGTGTTGTGAAGGATCTTATTGATGTTTTGGACTGATATCAGACATATAATTTTCTTCCCTTAACTAAAATCCTTACAACACCCTTTGCTTTTACTCATTTGCATTGACAAAGTACAAAAATCAAGCATTTTAAGGTCATTTTTTTGCATATAGTTTTGCACTTGTCTTTGACATACTTTTGGAGAAACTTTTAAATCTGATTTGCATTTATTTAAGCATATAAACATGGCATCTAATCACAACAACAATAATAGGTTCCCTCCTAGACCTTACATGAAAAGAAAGGCCCCTGAACCTGAAATTGTGTTTATGCCTCATGATAGAACAATTGGAGACTCTGAAGGACCTCTTTATATCACTGTGAAAATAATTGGAAACCCTGTGGATGGAACTCTTATTTATCCTAATTTCATGACTAATGTTGCCATTGAAGAGTTCCTCTTTTCACATCAATTAGTGCAAGGTTATTATGACCCCTCGAACATGATGATTAAGACACATACGGGAGCCTTTGAAAAACCTTTGGGTAAGATATCATTGTTGGTAACTGTATTTGAAAAACATGTTGAACAATGGTTTGATGTTACCCCCACTTCTAATACCTTTGAAATCAAACTTGGAATCCCTTGGTTAAAGGCTATGAAAGCTGTCCCTTCAACTATCTATAAATGTGTAAAATTTCCTTGGAACAGACAAGTGCATGTCATTCCTCAAAATACATACAAGCCTTTAAGTACACAATAGCAATTTACATTGGATTACTTTTGGAACAAAACCAACAACAAACTGGAGCTACGAACAGACTTTACATTTTTTGAGCTATAAAAACTACAAAGCAAAACTTTTACATCCGGTACCTAGTCCTTCTATACAAGAAATGACAAAAGATAAACAACCTACATGTGAAGAGAATCTTAGACCAAAAGGACAAGGTCCTTATGCTGAGGTTCCTCCCCCAAAATCCTTACAAGGATCAGGAGGTCATTGTCAACAACAAAATCTTCCACCGCGACAAATGAAGTTTGATCCCAGTGCTTCATCTTCTAAATTGCACAAACTTATGAAAGAGGATAGCCCTATCTTACAAGAGATAAGTGGTAAAAGAAAATGAAATAGAAAAGCAACAGAAAGAAGAAGAAGACAAGCTTATGCTATAAACCTTGCCTCTCAACAAGAAAACATGATCCTAACAATGAACAACATGATGAGCAAGACATGAATTTGGCTATGGTACCTTATGTCCCACTTTCCTCTAACATTAGGGAGTGGGAGGATGATGATGATGTGCTTGATGATATCTGCTAGCCCGGCAGTCCCTACAGGTAAGTATCTCTAACTCTTTATCTCTCTCGTGATGTGTTTCCCCCGTGATGTGTTATGTGTTGTTTAGGCCTCCTGGGATGACCCCTGATTCTCTCATAAGATCCAGGATACCAAGAGACTGCCTCTATTGTGACCTTCTTCTATTTGTATCATCATTCTTCTATATTGCCTCTCTCTGATTTCATCGTTGTGTGTTGTGTCTTATAGACATAGCGTTGTAGTTGATGACTTGGGGGTACCCTCCTACATGACTGTCCCTAAGACACTTGTTTCTTCTCTCTGATTTATTGTTTCCCTTCCTCTAGTGTTTCTACCTAGCGAACTGATGACAAACAACATTTATACTAATGCGGACCTAGTGTCCCTTTCGATAACAATCAAAAAATGGACTTAGTTCCTCATATGACGATGGGGTTGTAATAAATTATTTGACGCTTGGCTAGTAGAAGCACTCATACTTTCTGCGTAATGATTTTTGATGGTATACTATCTCATTTACAAACCTTAACGATACTGCTGCTCTATGCACCTTTGTTTGTCTTTGAATCTAGCCTTGGTGGTACTCGATTCGGATAGCTTCATGATATAGCCCCATGGTTATCCTTGAACTCTGAATTCATTGTATAACCTTGGCTCTTTGTGTGGTTAATAATATGCATTGATGTTGTTGTTTATCATGATTTTGTAGACACTAACATGTTTCTTGCAGGGATGTGTTTGTGGGAACATTTGGCGATCGTAAAGTACATGTCACCTCTGGGGGGCATGGGCTTTGCGAGAGCTTGTGTTCCCTTGTGTGTTTTCTTCCTACCTTAACGTGCTTAATATCGATATCACCTTAAGGTGGGGGCATATATAAGGTAAGATGTCTGTTGTAGATGTTAGCAATGTGTTTGTCCTTAGGTGCAGTTTAAAGACTTGTGCGATGAGTACATCCTACACTCTGAGTTTGTTTGCAACCAATCAATCAATCAATCATGTAAGCCCTTTGCAAAGGTGGGATATCGTGTATATCCTTTTCTATCTTAAGCCCTCTACGGAAGCGGGGATGGTGTACTTCTCGAAGCATATTACATCATGCTGTCATTTTCAAAAGTCCTCTGCGGAGGTAGGGAGTGCTTCTGTGACTAACTCAACCTTTAAGCATGTCTTCAGTGATTGTTGTGGTGAAGCCCAATCGTCGGTGTGTGCCTATAATGTGCCTGAGATGGTGATGAACTTAAAAATAGGAAGACTCCATCGCTTGTCTACCATATTTTATCCATGTCTTCAAGTGTGTGTTTGGTGTGCTTGCTTTGTGTAGCATGTCTGTTGCCCCATATGCAGTTTAAAGACTAGCACAATGAGTGCTTCCTGCATTTTCGGAGGTTTTGCATGTCTTGCGTGTGTGTTACCCCATATATGCAGTTTAAAGACCAGCGAATAAGTGCTTCCTACATTATGGGAGGTTTGTTACCTTCCTGTACTTGCATCTGCATTTCATATATATGAGAAAAAGAAAAGAAAAGAAATCATGCCTGTCTTCGATGCATTAATGTGTCTTCTATACATTTTTTGTCTTCTCTGTGTTTTGCGTTCTTGTTACTGTCTTCTATGTGATTGGCGTGTCTTCTTCGTTCTTGGCATGTTAGCTGTGTTTGTGACCATACTTTAATACATGTATTGGCCTTACATTTATACATACATTAAAGTGGGGGATAAATGTAACGTCAGAAAATGTCCCCTTAGGGGCTTTTCCCTTATAAGGTTTAGCTCCTAGGTCTTTAGTGTGCATTTAGGACATCTTACTTCATAATTTGGCATCTCGATGGAATGAACCCTATGTATCATGGCAAATGGGGCCTAGGGGGACCCCTTGAGCTTAACCCTGCCCAAAATAGGGGTGGAGGACTTGGGCGCCCGCGCCCTAGTCCTGCTCTATTTTGGGTCAGGCCCAAATTTTAAGTGTCGGTTTATGACCGTTATTTGGTCCCTAGGCCAACATGGTAAGTTTGAATTTACAAAATCTTGGAGGGAGTGTTTATAGTTGCATATAAAAGCATGATTAGGCATTCATTTAAAAACTAGATTGCAATTAGATTTCAACTAGATGATTACTAGCACACTATTGTGTTCTCAAAGTGATTCAAGGCTTTCATTATGTTGCAAGAGTAGATTTGTGCGGTTTATGTGTTTGTGTTTACAGATTTGAGCATCCATTCTCTCATGGAATGAAGAGCATCTTCCTTCCATGAGACCTTCACTACAAGGTGACATTACATTATGTTTTCATCATCATTTCCTTTAGTTTTTGCCTCTGCCTCACAAGGGCATGCCCTCTCTATCTGACAACGGTGTTTAGAGACTTAAGTGTCCTTCAAGGATTGACTGAGGCAAGCCTCTAAACACCACAACCCCCTCCCAAAGTTTTCATGGTTGCAGGTTACAGGTTGAGGAGCTGGACAAAGTGAAGTTGCAGGAAGACATCTTAGAGTGACAGAATTGTAGGACAGGAAGAAAATCTGCCCCGTGGACTTGGGCGCCCGCTCATTAATCCTCAAAGTTCTATGACGGGAAAAACTCTGGTACAAAAGATACAGGTTGCAGACCATGTTTCCAGATCTCAAAAAAAAGCAGGGCCTTGGACTTGGGTGCCCGCTCCTGTGTCCCTGACTTTTCTACCTCAAAACCCTGAAAATAGGTACTCTGTGATTTGACATTTTACATCCCTCTACAAGAGCTTTTTCTATAATTCATCTGTTTACTATCATATTTGCAAAATTAGGGTTTTAATGGTTAATTGAGCATAGGAGAAGGAAAATTGATAATTAAACACCCTAATCTGACCTTCCCTACATTTCATAGAAACCTAGGGTATGATAGTGCATTGCCACTCGACCCTAAGGTCCTTGAATGTAAAGGGTGAAAGGAGGATTCAAACATCTAACAACTAAAACATTAAACAATCCCAATTTTACCCTAAGCATCAATAATTTGTAATCTATACATATCATGTATATACTAAACAAATAATACTTCTTCCAATTTACAATTTGTCAAGACACAAATAAACTAGAATTAAGCATGCTAAAAACTATTCAAACATTTCATCTTAGTACAAAACAACGTCTCATTTCTACCATCACAAAATCATATTAGTATCAAGATCAAACATACATTGTGCTCATGTAGGGTTGTGACCTAGCATATTTTTTTTTACATTACAATAGAACTCATATCCATAACTTCTACACACATAATTCTTGTAGAGCAACAATAATATCTACCTTTGAATTTTTTGGTTTGTGGAGTTAACTATTGAAATTTGTTGAAGTGAATTAAATTTGATCAGATATCAGATAATATTCTATTAAGGATATTACCGAGAGAGATAAAGAGAAATGGACAGATAGAGAGGGAGACAGAGAGAGAGGGGGGGGGGAGATAGAGAGACATGTATAAAGATAGAGAGATAGAGAGAGGAGATAAAGACATATATAAAGATAGAAAGAAAGAGAGAGGATATAGAGATTTAGACTGAGAAGGACACTATTGTAGTTAACAATCCATTTCAAATTCAACATGATGTTAAACCTATCAAATGTTTCTTCATTTCAATCATTTCAAAGTCAATTTTCTTTTTAATCCCTAGTAGATTGAATTCTACATATCTCCAAGTTCCAATTGTGCTAATTACAGTACCATTAGCAAGAGCAATTTACAAGGTGTGTCATAGAGCACCAATCTTCCAAACTCTCTTGGGAATAATGCTGACATATGCTCCTTGCTTAATTAGCACATTCTTAAAATATTTATTGTTTACCTAAAGTTTTATCATGATTGGCTTCTTTTTCCATCTTATTGGGGTTTCTCCCACCTTTCTAACTTGTGGCTTTAAGTTAGTGATTTTTTCTTTATTCCAATATTTTGAGAGTTGTTTAAGTTTTTCTATAAGATTTTCTTCTTCTACAAAGTTAGCCAATTCTTTCAAAAGTTGGGCCTCTTTTTCTAATAAGCAAACCTTATGATAATCCTATATTTTCTTTTTTTCTACAATAAACTTTGTAATATCTTTAGTTATGAGGTTATGCTTTAACTTCATAGGAAAATAGTCATCTTCTTCTTCTTTTGACTTGTTAATCAACGACTTTCCTTTTGCGGTATAAGCCCCACCTCTAGTTACTACTGCAACTTTATTTTTCTTTCCATATTTATTACTAGATTTTCTTTTCAACTCTTCATTTCTCTCCAAATATACCTTTTCTAACTATTCTTCTATGAATGACAACATGGTCCCTGCTTCATCCTCATTTAATCAAATTCTCATACATCTTCAATCTCCTTGAGAATTTTATGTATGCACCCTCATTATGACTTTAGCTCCTCTTATTGCATTAAAGGTCCTAACAATTCTTTGCTTTTTGTCTAAAGTGGAGTATTCTTAAAGTATTTTTGATTCCTTGAACAAGCGAATAGATCATGAGTAAGGTCACTGCAAAATACACAATTTTTCATTATCTGTTATTGGCACTCATCTGTGTAATGGCCCATCTAGACACATCTATAATAGGTTGTACCCTCCCTCCTTCTTTGACCACAGCCTCTTTCTTTGTCATGTCTTGCTATGTAATTATTATAATAGCCTTTGTTATCTTTTGGAGGGTGACTTGTAGAAGGTTTCTCATTCATGACCTACGATGGTGTCTATTGTGTCGCATGGATATTGATTGATTCTTCCATGTTGGTTGCTTGTAGTAATGGGTGTAGAATGCTCTTTCTTCTAGCCCTTTATTCCTTGTCATTCATTTATGCATATGCTCATTGGCTTTGCACCTACACCATGGTTCATGTTCATCATCTTCCCTTAATCTAAAAAGAAGAGATGGGAAATCATCAGTTGCATGTTCATCCCATTCTCCACATATCCCATAGTACACACTTTTTAACCTTCTAGGGGATGGTTGCAATTCCACTCTAAGTGTTGCATCTATTTTCTCACCCTTCATCATAGGGCATTTGTTTCTTAGGTGACCTTCTTTTGAGCAATAGGTGCACCATATATTCTTTCTAAATGATTGGGTGATGACTCCAAGTTTTCTCACCTTTTGCTAGTATATCTTGCTTTATTTTTAATCGCTCCAATTCCAACCTTGATATTTCTAGTTCTTTGTTTTCCACCTCTTTATTTTTCCTCCTCCAAGGTTGGGCTTCTACCATGCAAGCCAATTCTATTGCACCTAAATAGGTTTCAAAGATCTTATCATCTAGTGTCATTCTAAACTTTGGTATTAAGCCAGATACAAACCATTCAATTCTCTACTTTTTAGTAAGAGGTTCTTCCATATTTCTCACTACTTTGAACAAGTTTTTGGTCCTACTCTTTAATTGTTTCTCTTTCTTCTTGCATCATTTCTCTCATTTTACTAATGATTTTAGAGGGAACCTCAAGAGATTCAAAATTAAATAGGAATTCATCCTTTATGTCATGTTATTCCTTATCATCTTGAGGGAACTTCTTCATATACCATTTAAGAGCATCGTTTCTCAATGTCCCTACAAAATCATAAAGTTTAGCCTAGTTACTCTATGTCCCATTCCCTCTCCAAGCACATTCCAAGACAACTATGTGTTCAAATGCTTCAGTGGTATCCTTGCCGAAGATAGGTACTTTCATAGTGTGTTCCATATTAGAGCTATGTTCTTCAGATCCATTGGTACTAGACAAGGTTTCTCCCTTGTAAACTTCTCTTTTAATTTTGAATGTGTTTCTTCTCTTTGACTAGTTTCTTATTGTAGTCTCTTTGCCTTACTAATTTCTTGTTTCTTCCTTCCTTTATCTCTTGCATATCAATTTCAAAGAAATCACTGAACTCAATATCTCTATACAATCATTTATAAAATCTTCTTATTATTTTTCTCTTGTTCAGTTTGAATCACTATATATAACGAAATCTCCACTTGTCTTAACCAGCACAGGAGATGACAGGATTCACCTCTTCATGTGATAGTATCAATTTAGGAAATAATTTTCTATTAGTGTAACGCTATTTTTGCACTCCAATAAGAGCTTCTATCCATCGCAACTATGAAGGGACCTTGCGCAAGACTCTCAAATGTGTAAAACTAGCAACAGAACAAATATTATGATATAATAAAACATTATCTAAGAAGGAAAGTTGATAGGAGTCTAATTCATAGTTTGGAAGCATGGCACACATTCATTCAAAATTATTTGCAATATGAAATAGTGTGTGGCCAGCACTAAGCAGCTATTGCATAAGTAATTTCTCAGCCCTCGTATAAATAATAAAACACCTCCAAACCATTGTGTGGCCATTGAAAGCTAAGCATAAGACAGAGGAAAATGAGGCACATTCCGCAGTTATACACTATTGTGTAGCCATAGATTATGGCGCTCTCATCAAATCTTGTGCTGGCAAAGAATGAACACAACCATAATATAAAGTGTGCAATCAATTGAAGAGGTGCACAACTCTCTAAAATCCCACGTAGCCATTTATCATTGCACAAACTTCAAATTCAAAAGAAAATCAATGTAGCTATAGTAAATCACTGTGTAACCATGTCGACATATTACGCAAAGCATAAAATCATTGTGCATTTCTCAGCCCTCGTATAAATAATAAAACACCTCCAAACCATTGTGTGGCCATTGAAAGCTAAGCATAAGACAGAGCAGAATGAGGCACACCCCGCAGTTATACACTATTGTGTAGCCATAGATTATGGCGCTCTCATCAAATCTTGTGCTAGCAAAGAATGAACACAACCATAATAGAAAGTGTGCAAAATTGAAGAGGTGCACAACTCTCTAAAATCCCACGTAGCCATTTATCATTGCACAAACTTCAAATTCAAAAGAAAAAGAAAATCAATGTAGCTATAGTAAATCACTGTGTAACCATGTCAACATATTACGCAAAGCATAAAATCATTGTGCACAGCTGTACCAAGTGTATCTACAAAGAGATCATACACAGCCATGATGAGAGATGGTGTGTCCCCTTAATACAGTGGACAACCAAACCAAATCAGAAGCATGGAGCAAGGGTGCAAAATTGACATTTGACTATTGAAGTATGATGTTTAAGATAACGTTCCAAAACATAACACATCATCTCTCAAACTACAGTTTGAAAGTCATATAAAACAATGTACAAATCCTTATACAGTCAAACGCAACCAACAAAACTAATAGCGCAGCATTTGAGGCCTCATGTAAACAGCCGGCACGTTGTTGGCTTTATAAAAAGTTTCGACCCCTTGACATCATGCCGGCTATATAAAAAGTTTTGACCCCTTGCTGTAAACGTATCAACTTTACCGACTGTGCTCCACATGCGCATATGAATAATATTGACTTCTGAGTCAAAATTACAACACACCAGCTAGATAAGCTCTTCCAGCATTTGAGGGGATGTACAAGGTTGCTAAATAATTTGGCATGCAGCTAAAACATGATTTCCTATCGTGATAAAAAGAACCTATTAATCGCTTAGAGGGAGATCGAGGGATTGTGAGGATGGCATAAAATTCCATAAGGAAATAGCATTATATCAGCCCCTCTTTAACTACAATATAGAGGAGGAAAGAATGATAGGTGGAGTAGAAAATCATGGTGCAACCATGAAGCTTGAATGTATGCAAAGTATCAAAATCAAAGGTGCTGCTATAAGCAAACCAAACTCTAGCTCAAGGCACCCAAAAGCTCCAATGTAATTATGAGTTGCATGATCAAACAAAGGAACAGAGGAAGTGAGATTAAAAGAACAATCCTATGGTCTGCGCTCATTATTCATATTTTCAAATGTACTCTCTCTAAAAAGATGTGCCATTGGTTTCTTTTCATCCAACTCAGCATTTTTCCTCCGACTCAGCATTAAATTGACCAATGAGGCACCGTTTAAACATTATCAGAAGTGCCATGCCAAAAGAAATGTGCCATTGGTTATATCAGATGATGCGGCCATGTGGGCCCCAATTAAAAGAAGCGGGCGCCCGGGGCATGTGGTTTTTAAAAGAGTGAAGATATTTATTTTAAAACCATTTTTCTTTTAATAATCTCACGAATATAAAGCAATAAGATAAAAGCTATAGAATAGAAAGATACAAGCGAATAAAACAAAAGCTCACAAAATGTGAAGAAAGAATAGCGAACACAAAATGGTGCCTTCCATGCACCAAAATACAAAGGTTTTTTGGCATGTCAAATGAGGATTATTTTTTAATTTTATTCAATCTATCCCTTCCTATTTTCTATATACGGATGTAATTGTTCATTCAAAATGGGGAATTCTTTTGCTAGGGAAGTCTTGCCATTTTTGGCACTCAAGCCTGTCAAGGCAAAGCATTTTGTAATCATTTGAGCTTATCAATAGCAATGCCACAACTATATATTTGGCCTTTTGCATTATTTGTTGATTTATTTTAGTAAATGAAATGAAATATTTTGTAATGTGCTCTTTTAGTTTTTCCAATAGATTTTGTAGACACTTAAAATTGTCCACTCTTCACCTCATCCCTAAACATCCCTAATTCATCCCTATTCATCCCTAAACATCTCTAAACCATTCCTAAACATCCTTAAACTGCATTTACTTCACAATTAACTGAATAAACACATTTGTACAGTTAATTGATCAATTCCCCTTCAAACCATGATTTTACAATATTTTATTGTCAAAATCACTATTCACTACTCATCTATACCTACATTGGTACATGCATCAGTACTTATCCCTAACCTAAATGATTTATTAATCATTTATGTCATTCCTCTATAGTCCAAACATTAGATAAATTTATATGTATCTATATCCCCTTTTCCCCATCCATGAATTAAATGAATAACATATTTATTTAATTCTCCTATTTTTTACACTTTTGATTAGGTGACCTAAAATTAATTAATTAACCTAATCTCCTACTTGCACATTCCATTATTCTAACCTAACCCTAGTCAAATCCTCCCCATTCTCCCAAATGTACAAAGGCATGGCCTTTTGTACAAACCCACATGGACCTCTTACAAAGGCATGGTCAAGTCCTTTGTACATTAGGGTCCTTTTGTTCCTTCTTGTCCTCCTTCAATCCCATCCCTTCACTTTATCCAACTTGCTTGCCCACCCTTGATTTCCTCTCAATCCAAGGACATCCCTTCCCATCCAACCAATGCTTGCCACTTGGAATGTGCTCATGCATCCAAACCTCTAAACAAACTTCATCCATTGATCTTTCAATCCAATCCTAGCCCTCCAATCCTCATCCAAAAAATCTATAAATTGAGCCTCATCCCAAGCATTTTTAAGACTCCATGAATTGCAAAGTTATGCTACTATTTTGAGCAGCCACCTACATCAAATCATCAAAAGAGCACATCCACTTAAGCAAGGTTTGCATTTCAGGTGAATTAGATAGTTTCATTTCATGTTTATATGTTTTCCTTTATGCTCAATCCAAGGTGTATTTGAAGGTGAATGAAGTAGGCTAATATCATTTTATTTTATTTCCTTATGTTCATTTTCACATGCATACATTTGGAACACCCAATCAGACCCCCTAGGGTCCTAATCTAATATCATTTTCTTGTTTAGAGTTTGTTTTGCAGTTGCAGGTTTTGTTTTGGTGGATGCATCCCAGATCGGCAGAGGCATTCTGATTTTCAACAGATGTGTCTGAAGTCTTGCAAGTGTCTTTTAAATGCTTTTCCTTAACATTTTAAGTGATTTTTCTCTTAGATTTTTTACAGGGCATTGATATAACAGGGTGTTGTGCTGCTTAAATTACTCTAACCTTGCAAATTTTCACATCTAACGTTGTTTTTTACATATTTTAACCCCTTATCCCATTTCAGTGGATCCATCCTGAATCGATAGATTCGCTCTGAGTTTCGGTGGTTATATTAGAAGTTGATCAACTTAACATCTATGCTTTGAAAAGTCATTTTTGCCACAATTTATGAAATGTTTGCTCTCTATTTTTTTTCAAAAATCAATCTTGCAGGGGGATATGTTGTCAAAATCTCATCTTAAATAGTTCTAAATCATTTTTCATCTAACCAAAATCTATTTTATGTTCAGATATTGTGAATTGGTGGTTCTATTCCAAATTAGTGGATTCGTCCTGTGTTTTAGTGGATCCATCTCAGGTATAATTTTGTGTGCTTTTCATATTTTACCAAATCCATTTATAAACCAATGGATTAATTTTGTGTTTGAGCAGATATGTTTTGTCATCAATTTTTTGCACTTCTTTCATATTTCATCTTATCAAAAAATTTGCCTCGGGGGCTATGCCATCGAATCCCCATTAGCAGGGGATTGCATCCATCCCCCCACACCCCCTAATGTTGGGTTGGCTCTCCAAATCTGCCTCGCACAACGGGGCCAAAATTTTTATTGTTGTCTCAATGCTAACAATCATTTTCTTTGATCACATTGTCATCTAACATCATTTTGTGCATCTTATGTTGGTCCAAGACAAAATATTAACTACTAATCTTATGGTTTTGTAGCACGCTTGTTGAAGGATATATCTATTTTTCTATAAGAACATTTCTTTTTAGGGTTAAAAAGAACATTGCTTGATTTGTTTGGGATCAATCAAGGTGTATACTCTCCCCTTGCACTTCATATGATCTTGGGGATAAAATCTTTGATTTGATCTAATCTTGTTATCTTTGTTCATCCCAAGAAGGCTAGTGTGTGTGCTCTCTCCCCGTGTCATTTGGCAATCTTGGAGATCAAAAGCACCTAGTTTTTCTTTCATCTAAGGGGGGATGCCTTGGATTTCATCACCAAGGGGACAACCTCAACCCTTATGTTCTAGTGGGGTATACAAACTTGGGAGAAAATCAAAAGACTCTCCCATTGGGGGACATTTGTCATTTGGGCAAAGCTTGAAAGAACTTTATACCTTGCCAAGCAAAGGAGGAGAGTGGGTTACCCTCTCACACCACGCCATTAGACATACCCATCATTTCATACACATAGGCCTCATGCACCTTGTGTGTATCGAGGATATCCCCTAGAAGCCCATTCATCCTAGCTAAGACCGTCGACCGATCTTTTAGTGTAATGCAAGATTCAACAACAAGCCTGAAGATACTCACCATGCACCTCCTTGAGTAGAAATAGAATTTCCTTGGGTAAGGTGTCAAATCCTGTGTGCCACTTAATCCCTAGTTATTCACTCTTGAAAAGATAATCCTAGTTAGGTAGAAATATTGATGAGATGTTAAGCATGGGCCTACACTAAGAGTCACTCCCACTTGAATAATCTAGGGTGTAATGTGATTGGTGTGTATTCATCATCAAAACTCATGCACTCCCTTTAATCCAAAATCCCCATCCTTTGCAAGTTTGTGCATGAATGTGTGAATTTTTATCTTGCAAAGTTGCCTAAGGTCAAGCACCTAGTCATCCTTAATCACCTCTTAATCACTCATCCTAATCCAAATCCAAATCATCCATCTTCCTAATCCAAATAATCCAAATCTAATTTCCTCTTAATCCACATTATCATAATCCAATTTCTTCCCAATCCACCTTATCTTAATCCATTTTCCTCCTAATCACTCATCTAATTATCATAATCATCCTGATCATCTACCTATATCATCCTAATCCATCCCTAATCCAATCAATTAGGACCCTAATCCCAATCAAATTTCCTAATCTAATCAAGGTCCTAATCCTATAATATCCTAAGCCATCTTATCCACTCCCTAATCATCATCATTATCCTAATCTAATCCCATCATTAGAGCTTATTTAATCCCCACCTTGATCTTAGACATATCCATCATCATCCTAAATCATTTCCTAATCCAATCCACAATCAATCATCCAATATCCATTATCTTTTTAATCCATATCCTAATCCTCTTTCCATCATCCTAATCATATCACTTTTATCCTAACCCAATTCTTCATCACCATCTCAATCATTATCCATTTTTTCTAATCCCAAATCACTTCATCCACTTATCATAGTCTAATCAGCTCATCTTATCCTCCCTAATCATCTCATCGATTAATCGCTCAATCATAATCCAATTATTAAGCTTAATCATTGATCCATTACCCCTCTTAATCCACATCATAATTATTTTTCTTATCCAATCATAATCCCTATCATCCATGATCCATCCTTTATTCCTCTATCCATTCCTAATTATCAAAATCCAATCCCAATCATTAATCCAAAACCATCATTTGCAAATCAAATTTTGGTTAAGGACTTAATCTCTTTCAACCCTCTCCAAATTCCAATCATAATCCATCCAATTTAATCTAAATCTTAATCATTTTCCTCCAAATTGACATCTAAACCATAATCCAAGGGTTTCATACCCCCTCCTCATCAAATCCAATCCAATCCAATCCAATCATCCAAGGGTCATTGGCCTAATCCAAAATCAATCCCAATTAATCCAAACCCAAATCCACGATCAAGTGTCATATATTGCTGACCTTGATTAATCAAATCAAGTCAATCCATCCTAGTATCAAGTGTCATATATCATTGACCTTGATCAACCCAAATCAAATCCTAGTTAATCCAAATCGTTCCAAGCTCCCCTCTAATCTAAAATTAGCAAGCTTATGATCTTGGAGCAAAGAGCATCCAAAGAATTCATTGTGTTTCTAGAGCAAATTTGTGTTTGTATTGTGTGCGTTATTACAGATTTGGAATCATCATCCATCTCCTTATGAATTGAAATATCTTGATTCTCTTAAGGGCTTCACCTCTAAGGTTACAGGTACGATATCCAGAAAGCTGAAGGTACAAGAAGATGGAGTAAGGGAAAGGGTTTCGAGATCTGACAACATTTCAGAAATATTCCTCTGCGGAAGACTTGGACGCCTGTGAAATAGTCTTCCAGCCTAAACAAACATCAAACCCAACATCAGGACATTCTCTATGACATTTCTCCACTTTTTAATTTCTAAAGATTCCATCCTTCTAGACTTGGGCACCCGTAAAATAGTCCTCTAACTTTCCAACTTTCAAGACATAGGTTATGATATCTCTTTGATCACTCTTGTGAAATTGGTTTCTGAATATCTGTTGTTCATCTTCTGTTATAATCAGATCTTTGCAAATCTAGGGTTTTGTGCATCAGTTGACCTAGGGTTTGATAAAAGACCTGATTAAATATGATATTTCCATAGCACTCTTGAGCACAAGATCTATAGTTGAGTCCACCTACATTTGGTAGTGATTTGGCTTGGTCTTGTCCTTGAATGTTATTGTGGAAGAGGGTTTGATTTAGTGTGCACGTTAGACTTCATCATTCATCTTTTCCATACGTAACATATCCTATCCAATAGATTACAAATGCTTCCATTTCCTGGTTCATCTTGATAAACTTATGATAGTGCATAGCTATTGTTGATACAAAGTATATTACAATGAAAATAGACATGATATATCTAACAAATGCAGCCTATGTGTATCACATCATGAGTTATCCCATTTGGTATTGGATTACACAATCTAAACAGGCTTGAAAATTTTTAACAATGGCAAATTCAAAAGTGTGATGAAAGCCATCAATGCAGATGTTAATATACAAGCAGGCTATGACAGTGTTGTCGGATCAGGTTTAAGGCAGTCTTTAGAGAATAAGGTTTTCGACATAGGGAAATATTGGTTTTATATTTTTTATGGCCTATAGCCACCAAAGAATGTTTGGAAATTATGAATTCAGAGCATGGTTGGCTGAACAGTTTTAGAGTATTTATGTTGGCACCTTGGTCTACACCCCAAAGATTTTTCTAAGATCTCACTATGTCTGAAAGGGGCATAAATCCCTGAACAAGAGCCACTATTGGCACTTGTTTTTGTGCCTTTTTTCTAAGTAGAATGAGCTTATTTTAGTGGAGAAAACTCCATTTTTAAGCCTTGAGATAGTAAGCTGGCCTGAAACTTCTAGCATTCAAATCTTTCAATATAGAGCTTTTATTTAAAATTCATTTGGTAGAAGCTCTTGATAATGCATAAACTCTTAGTTCTGATTTTGTGGCAATCGGATAAGATTTGAGCCCGAATTTAATATTCCAACATTTATGGGTGGGTCTATTTAACATGGTCAAAATGGTAAAAATTTTCAATACTAGCAATTGATGAATCTCGATAACTCATTAATAGTCTCCAGTTTCAGTCTTAACCCTATCCAACAAGTTTGGTGGTCATGACAAATTTTTTATTAAACTACCTACGGATTGGTCCCTGTTCCAAAGGAATTCCCAAAAATTCATTGATTAATCAATTCTAGCAAATTCACAATTGTTCTTAGAAATTATCAATGCTCCTCACAAATTTTTATGGCCTCTCAATGCAGCGTGTGCTCGTGGTGAATTTTTCGTCATTTTCACTTGAACGATTTTAATTGTTGATTTTAAAATTTTTAAATGAGAACATTTTAAAACAATTATCTATTGTTTTAATTTGTAAGGGGTTTAATATTATTGTTCATTTAATATTATTCTAAAACCCCATAATCATTTTTAACACGAGAAACTTTAAAAAATCATTTTTGAAAATGTTTCGGGTGAGGTATTTCAATCACACATCACAACCTCTAGAATATTCCCAAGAAAAGCATGTGAAATTCTTTTCTTCTATGATGGTTATAGAAGTGAAAGAAATTTATTAATGTTTTGAACACTTTGAGAGGGGCATCCAAATTTCAATGTTTTTCTTCACGAGAGTGTTTAGTTTTCAAAGTGAATGCATTTTTATAATGTTTAAACCTCTTGCGAAGATGTCCAGCTCAGGATTTCCTTCTTCCATATCAATTTAAATGTAAAATGCACGTGCTCATTGCATCAACGCAAATTCTAAATATCTATAACATCTAAGTCGGCGATGTTTTTTTTTAAGTGTTTGTTTATTTAAATAGATAAATTGTATTTTCATATTAAAAAAAAAAATTGATGTGAAAGAGGGTGGTGGTGTTGGAATAGAATGCTGACACGTCAACCCCTGACACATTTTTAACATTATGAGGTGTAGGCAAGCTTTATAATGCCCTACAGTAGTTTTAAACGCACGGGAATGGAGAAAAATAACCCAACCATGTTTTGAAATACTCAAGCATCTGCAAAAATGTCATCCCATAGTTTTAAATGCCCTAGCACTATTTTAAAATGCCATCCCATAGTTTTAAATGTCCCATCACTATTTTAAAATGTCATCCCATAGTTTTACACACCCGAGCATTTTTAAAACCACCCATGCAAGTTTTTAAACACCCAGACAATTTCTTCCATGCACAGTAATGAGTAAAATGCCCTGCAGGTGTAAAATGTGCATACAACTATTAAAGCCATTTTTTAAGGTTGCGATGGACCAATGGTCCAAACTAACTTTGCAAAGTTTTTAAAAAAAATTATTTAAACTCCATTTGTCTGGTCCATCGCACATCGCAAAGTTGGGAGAATATTTGAAAGTAAACTTTGCAGGATGCTTTTCTCATGCGATGGAAATTTAAATGAATGATATTCACTTTTACGAGGTTTTAATATTTTATTGAAGGGGAGGTGTTGATTTATGATTATTTTTATAAGCTAAGTTGGAGAAGATTGTACACCACTTAGGAAGGGAAAAGTAATTAAATAAATGAGAGGAGTTTGTTGTAGAATGGGACGCCATTTTTGGGAGGTTGCAGGCCAACTAAAATGTAGATTTATAATATGAAATGAAACATGTCATTACCTACAACAAATAATAGCAAATGTGCATAAATCTGCTTCAAGATGAAGTGGTTGGTTTATGATTTGTGTGCATCAAGCTAAGATGGAATTAGAGTGGAGATGGAGCTGCCATTATTGTTATTATGTATAGTTGTGCAACAATGGTAAATTAAATTAGTGATAAAAATGGGTGTGGGTTGTTTTAGATGCTTCTAATTGACTTTTTCTATCCTCCACACCCAAGCTCCATGGGGTTTAGATGTCATTTTTATCCTGCAGGAGGAAGGAAGCCATCATTTCAGTTTTATTCTTCATGGTTATGAATGGGGATGAGTTATTTCTTCTCCAACCAAGCAAAGTAAATGCAACATATGAAGTTAGAATATAGGGACCAAAAAAATGCATGCAAACTGTTTGACAAAATGTTTGCTATTTGTATTTCCTGTAGGTGGAGATTCATCAAAGTTTTAAAATAAATATATTTTCATAGAATGATAAAACTCATCTGCAGTGCCTAGTTATCTACTATGAGGAGCTTTCAACTTCTGTATGTATGTGTCCTTGCAGAGGATCAAAAAGGAAGAAGAATGAATGTGAGTGTGGGCAAAAATGTGAAGACAAATGGGTGCATAAAAACTGTTTAATGAAATGTCTAGTTGATTGCAAGGAGAAATAATGAAGTTCTGAGGGGCAAAATGCTTCAATAAAATTAAGTTTCCACTTGTCAGTTATTGGATAGAGGCTTGGGGGTTAATTTTTTCACCCACCAAGAGAAATTGGAGCTTAAAAATCACTTTTACAATAGGGTGAAAAATTTGGACGTGAATGCATAAAATTTAGAGAAAATAAATTTGTAGTTGCCAAATGGGGACAAAATGGAAGAAGGGGATCAAATATCCTATGGAATATTCCTTTTACCCATTCAATTACAAAATCAGGGGGCTTAGCTAGTGCCATGTGTCATTTCTAGATTTAATCTAGGTTGCTTCATTTGTTATAAATGTAAATCTCTAAAATTTGCAAAGGATTGGTCCCTGCATGTACTTTGAGGTAAGGTTTGGAGTGTTGGAGTTAACTTGGGTATGCTTTTAGGATGAAATGCATTTGAATATTTGATAAATGTGTGAACAAGTCTATTTGTGAGAAAATTTATGTGATGGCTTTGTAAATCTTTCAATAAATCAATATAAGACCACACTTCTATTGTCATCTTTACATTGTGTATCCATGGCTATTTGAATGTTTCAGGGAGCTCAAGGAGTTCCTGAGTTTAGATTTGATATTCTCTATATCAGGTCTTTATTAGTCTGTATTCAAGGAATGTATTAAAAGTGTTATGCTTAGATAATTAAGTAAGTCCACTTTTATGATTGATATATGGGTCATTTGGATTTGTTATGGATAACTAAGAATGGGTGTATTTTTTAGAATAGGAGGGAAATTAAGGGTCTAATGTTTTGCAAGGCAAAAACCTAGTCAATTAGGCTCAGTTAAATATTGTGATTTATTTCTCATCATGGGTTTTGGTTTAGGTATGACTCTGTTGCTGTAAGATTAGGCACTAGTCTAGCAGTTGAAACTAAAAATGCACACCTCTTAAAATGAAAATCATCTTGGTTGTGTTTTTAAGTTGTGTAAATTATTTGCCCTTCCATTATGCACAAAGTCCAGTATTATAAGTCTTGTCAAATTCTATGTGAACTTGCAGCTTGTGTAGAGGTTTAGAAGACCCATACATACTATATTTTCTAGGTTAATGGTGTACTGAGAAACTATAAATGAGTGCATCTAATAGGAATATGAACCAGCTTATCATGTAGTAACACATCATTTAACGTATTTGCCTTAATTAGAGATCTTCCTTTTCTATTTATTTTCTTCATCTTTCAAAGATCTCTAGGAACACCCTCCCGAGCTTGGCAAGACTCAAAGTGTGCAGAGGAGGTTTATCCACCCTCCTGTCCGTTGACTTTTCCTATCCCTTGATTTGACCATATGTTTCTTCTCTTTATCTAGATTAATTTGGTCCTTGTGTCTAGATAGTGTAGCAAATTCCTTAGAATTGAGGGATCGCAAGAAAAAGAACCAACATGATCATTTGAGATAACAAGCATAGTTTTTCCCCAAAAGCAATTAGCAAAACTCCAACACTTCTTATTATTTTCTATTCTTTTTTTGCCATAAATTAAGTTAGATATAGATGAAGAATGGAAAGATTTAGATGAAAGGATTATTTTTCTTTTATATGCACTTCCATGCAGAAAGAACAAAGTAGGTCATTGAAATGTCTAGCAATGATAATTAAAGAGGAGGATAATGATTTAATATTTCTAATCCAATATATAAACATCTTTGTTAATGTCAGACATTCATGGCATAAAGCATATAATAGGAAATGTAACCTCTAATTAGTTTGAACAAAATTCTTAGTCATTTCCCACCCTTAAATATTTATTTAGTTTATTATTTGCTCTATGTGTGTGGATGATGTTAAGTAAAAAAATAATGTCCAAGGTGTTTGTGATTTCTAGTTGGGAGGTCCATCATGGATGACATCGTTGGGAAGGAGAGACTCCATTATTGCAAGTCTAAGTGCTACAAACACTAGCATTATACCTCCCACTCTTAACCTTTGACCACTCATCCCATTTTCCATACGATATTTACATCCAAGGCATTCCCTCAATGAAGCAGACGACTTGGGGCGGAGGATCGATGGTCCACATTGCCTAAGATGCGTGCAAGATTATTCAAGCATATTCTGTCATTTGATTTCATCGTCGCTGGCTTTTCCTATCGTCGTCACCATGTTTTCCTTGCTATTCTTAAATATCATTCATTTCAACAGTCAAAGATCAATTTTGGCCAATAAAAATAGGACAAGTATTTACCATTTTTTGTTGTGAATGAGGTGTAAAATTTCTATTAATTGCTTACCATGTTGAAATGGATGATATTTAAGTAGAGTGTTTTGCTCCTTCCTCACCTTCGCTCTCCATTTCCTTGCATTTTTTGCTTGAAAATTTCCCCCATTCACTATCAAAAAAATCAGATCTTAACTACAGGGCAAAGCATCATTCATTTTTTACTATGGTGTTTACACCTTAACTATAGGTCAAAATGTTTTATCCTCAGGGTGCAAGATAAGACCTACCACTAAGTTGCAACCGTAGGAGTACTTTGAATGTGGTATTTACTTTTTCATTATTTTAATATGGTTTTTGATTTTTTGCATAGTAGTTTTGATTTCTTTTTTTAAACATAGTTTAGATTTAACATGAGGTAGTTTTTATTAGCTTTTAACATACCTTAAACCTAATTTTTAATTAGTTTTCTTAGGTATAGTTTTTAATAAAGTTTCTAATATTTAGATAGTTAATATTGTTTTTTTTAATGTTTAGTTTAACATCTTTTAACATAGTTTTAAATACTAACTTAGTTTTAGTTTAAATTTTAGCATAATTCTTAATATAGTGTTAATTTAGTTTTTAAATTTAAACTTAGTTTTTACTATAGTTTTAAATATTAATATAGGTTTAGTTTTAATTTTAACATAATTTTTAATATAGTTTTAATCTTTACATTTATCTTTAAATTTATTTGAAATTTGAAGATTAGGTTGTTGATTTTCAGTGTGTTAAAGAAGAATTGGAAGCAAGATTTTGTGAAATTCATCTTGAACATAAGTTAAATTTATGTGAAAGTCTATTTAATTTTTGTAAAGTCTATTGAATTACATTATATTAGATTTTCTTCAGTTAATATAAATAATATTATATTAATATATGTATATTAATTTATATGTAATCTATATTACATAAAATATAGTATATAATAATAATAAATATAATTATAATATAGATTTTAAGTATAAAATAAATATATATTTACATAATAAATGTATTTAATTAAAATATACTTTATAATATAATATTATATTTTTTATATTTAATAAGTTCCATTATAAAAAATGAAATACAAAATAATAAATATAGTTTTAATATAGATTTTCAATTATAAAATACATTACATAATATATTATAAAATGATATATTCTATTTTGTTTTATTTCATGTATATTTTCTTGTGATTCTTTTTTATACAATATTATAAAATAGTATTATATATCATATAAAATATATTATAACATTGTATATTTAATTATATATTTATTATTTATATTTATTTATAACTTATTTATATTTGTTTTTTATATATAATATCTAATATAATTATATTTATTGTTATATAGTATATTTAATATAATGACAATTATCTAATATATTTTTAAAATAATATTATATTATAAATAGTATATTTATATTCAATATTTAATTGCAATTTAATTATATTTATTTTATATATAATATCTATTATAATAGTATATACTATAAATTATTTAATATATTCTTAAAATAATAATATATTGTAACATCGTATATTTATAATAAATGTTATATATTTAATGTTTCAAAATATTTATTATTTATTATATATTAATTATATATAATTTTTTTGGATACATCAAAATGGCACTAAGGGGGTCATACCTGAAACCACTTACAAAAAAGACTGAGAAACAATTAGTTGAAAACTAAGCACAACAAAATTGGCATATAGCCATGACGCAAACTCGTTGTCCAACATCAGTCTTCCACTACAACTAGTTCCATCCCTTCAATTCTATTGGCTTCTTCTTCCACTGTTGTTGTTGTCGGTGCCACTAGCAGCACCAAAGGTGATTCTACCACCCTCATGTTAAATCCATATATCTCCTTCAGCATGGTTACAAAGCCTCTTACTTCCAACATTCTCACCTCTTTGTCTTCACCCACACTCCACACCAGAAAAGGAATCCATGGGCAATTGTAGTGAGTTGTCAACGCTGGCCAAACCCCATTAGTTGGGTTCAGGCCCAGCCTTGCACCACCCATTCCAACATCAACTCAATCCCTATTCACCATCATCCTTTCACCATCTTCTACATTAGCCATTTTACCACCCAACACTCCTCACGATCCTAAAGAAGCCATGTCATCGCCATTGCTACTATGTCGCTATTGACCCAAAACTTATTGTTTGCCAACAAGAAATGGGAGCTCAATAATCCTTCCACTACCTCCAAGGCTTCGTCATCACTAATATTGAAGACCAATCTGAGTCATTGGTCGGATACCTTGCCTCTAAAGGCCATCTACCTCTCCTTTGCCTCCAACACTATCATCATTTCTATCTTCTTCTATGCAAACCTTGAGCTTTCCTGCTCGATATAAGGGCTCCTCACCACCATTTATGCCCGCCATGATGCCTCTACCAAGCATTTACTTTGTTGTCTTTTCAAACTACTAACTCCATCCTATGAGCGTACAAGGGATTCAATCAATCTACATAATCTGCCAATGTAGATTCAAATCCTCTATCGATGGCTTGTTTGGACAGCATATCAACCTCTACATTTCCTTCCCTATACACATGGGAAACTTTGAAATCCTCTAGGGAGTTAATGCCTTCCCAAATTTGCCTTATGACCCCTTGAATTTTCCAATTAGGAGTTTCTTTCTTTTAAATAACATTGATGATGATTAGGGAATCTCCCTCTAAGTGTAATCTGTGATGGTCCTTCCTCCTACACAAATCAACCCCAACCAAGCTACTTGTGCCTCTTCTTTGCTATTAGTTCCAAAGGGAAGTGGTCTAGCCTCCTCTACCAAAATTGTGCCCCTATCATCACACATTATGCACCCTCCTCCTGAGGGGCCCGAATTTCCTTTTACAGCCCCATCAAAGTTTGCTTTTACCCAACCTTCGTCCGGTGGTCTCCATTTTACATCTTTTCTCATATTTACTAAAGGCTCAACCCTAGGGCGCCCATAAATGGGGAATTATATATATAATTTATATTATACTTATATTTATAATTAAATATTATATTCTATATAATATAAATTATTAAATACATATGTAACATTATATATTTTTAATAAAATACTATTTAAATTAATTTATAACAAATCTAATAGCTTAATTAACTTTCTCAATTTGTCTCAAAATTCTAACATGGTCACCCAAAGCTCACATGTTCCCAGCATCCTTGCTCCAAGCTCTTTATGTCCTCAGTAATCTTATTGCTCCCTGAACTTCCTTGCTTTA
The DNA here is from genome assembly GCA_027924645.1 of Cunninghamia lanceolata. Classification (NCBI taxonomy): domain Eukaryota; kingdom Viridiplantae; phylum Streptophyta; class Pinopsida; order Cupressales; family Cupressaceae; genus Cunninghamia; species Cunninghamia lanceolata. The sequence goes on along the minus strand of BSBN01000374.1, from coordinate 17,964 downwards.
CCACTTTGCATCCAATGCCTTTCCCATGCCTTCACTTCAATGATCCAGCAAAGGGACTCAAAGATAGTTCTCCTAGGCTATCTAAGATAATCCTCCTTTGAATCATATCTGAACCAGCCAAGAAGATTGATGAAATAGATAGAGAGAGGGATACAAAGAGATAGAGAGAGAGAAAGATAAAGATCAAAATAAAGAGAGATAGAGATATAGAGAGATAAAGAGGGAGAGAGAAAGAAATAGAGATGGTAAGAGAGATAGAGAAAGAAGATAGAAAGAGAGAAGGGGAGATAGAGAGACATATATCTATAAACAATTGAAAAAGGTGAGATTGTTCATAGGGGGCCCTACATTGAATACAACATGTCATTTGATTAAGGATTTGACAATTGACTTTTAAGATGTCTTTGGCTAACCCATTGCATATATTGAATTTCAACAACAAATGTGTTGGCTCTTCTTTCCATTTTGTAAATAGGGCCTCTTAAATGTGACACACATATGCAACTCTTTTGTTCTTGTACATGTAACATATGATGCATGAATTTTTAAAAAATAAAACAAAATAAATAAAATGTGGCATATGTAATAAAGATGCACCTTCTCTTCAAATGAACCAATTAGATCTACTTTCATGGCCATTACTTTCTTGAGATTTAGTTTTATATCAATTGTAATGTCAAAAAATGTCCCCTTGGGGGCTTTTCCCTCATAAGGTTTAGCTCCTGGATCTTTAGTGTGAATTTAGGACATCTTACTTCATAATTTGGCATCCCAATGAAATGAACCCTAGGTATCATGGCAAATGGGGCCTAGGGGGACCCCTTGAGCTTAACCCTACCCAAAATAGGGGGAAGGACTTGGAGGCCCGCACCCTAGTCCTGCCCTATTTTGGGTCAGGCCTAAAATTTAAGTGTCAATTTATGACTGTTATTTAGTCCTTAGGCCGACATAGTAAGTTTGAATTTACAAAATCTTGGTGGGAGTGTTTGTAGTTGCATAAAAAAGCATGATTAGGCATTCATTTAAAAACTAGATTGCAATTAGATTTCAGCTGGATGATTACTAGCAAGCTATTGTGTTCTCAAAGTGATTCAAGGCTTTCATTGTGTTGCAAGAGCAGATTTGTGTGGTTTATGTGTTTGTGTTTGTAGATTTGAGCATCAATTCTCTCATGGAATGAAGAGCATCTTCCTCTCGTGAGACCTTCACTACAAGGTGACATTACATTGTGTTTTCATCATCATTTCCTTTGGTTTTTGCATCTGCCTCACAAGGGCACACACTCTCTATCTAACAACGGTGTTCAGAGACTTGAGTGTCCTCTAGGGCTTAACTGAGGCAAGCCTCTAAACACCACAACCCCCTCCCAAAGTTTTCATGGTTACAGGTTACAGGTTGAGGAGCTAGACAAAGTGAAGTTGTAGGAAGACATCTTAGAGTGTCAGAATTGTAGAACAGGAAGAAAAAATGTCCCCTGGACTTGGGCACCCATTCATTAGTCCTCAAAGTTTCGTGATAGGAAAATCTCTAGTACAGCAGATACAAGTTGCAGACCTTGTTTCCAGATCTCAACAAAAAATAGGGCCTTGGACTTGGGCGCCCGCTTCTGTGTCCCTGACTTTTTTGCCTTGGAACCTCGAAAATAGGTACTCTGTGATTTGACATTTTACATCAATCTGCAAGAGTTTTTTCTGTAATTCATTTGTTTACTGTCGTATTTGTAAAATTAGGGTTTTAATGGTTAATTGAGCATAGAAGAAGAAAAATTAACAATTAAACACCCTAATCTAACCTTCCCTACATCTCACAGTGACCTAGGGTATGATAGTACATTGCCACTCGACCCTAAGGTCTTTGAATGTAAAGAGTGAAAGGAGGATTCAAACATCTAACAACTAAAACATTAAACAATCCCAATTTTACAATAAACATTTTAGTGAACCCATGTTTTTGGACTTAATTGCAACTTTTTGAGTGTTTTTCTTCAGATTTGGATTGATTTCATTCATTCATATAGTTATTCATCTTATTGCATTGAGAAAATTACAAAAAAAATTGAAATTTTTAAAAAATTCAAAAAAATTGCATTGTTAGGGTTACTAATTTGCATCAATTCTTTCTAATTTTCCCTAATTTATGATTTTTACATCATATCTCATATAAAATACAGAAAAATAAAAAAATTGAATAATTTGCATTACATTTTCATCATTTAATTGCTAGGGTTTTGTAGAAATTTTGACAATTTTCATATAACCTAGTAATTCCAAAATCTAGGGTAGTAGGAAAAATCTTCTTTTAGATTTTTCTACTGATTTTAGAAGCTCATTCAAATTATAATTTTTCCATATTCTTGCATTTTAGTGTAAATTTGCATTTAGATTTAAAATATTTGCATTTTTGCATAGAAAATTTCAACAAAAAACTAGCAATTTTCATGCATTTTCATTAGATTTGCATTGACATCTTGCATATGAAACCTTGGAATTCATTTTCAGATCTTGGATAATTTTATCTTCATCATAAATCAGACCTCAAAACATTCATATAGCATCTTGTGTCAAGATCTCAAACCTAGGGCTTGAAAAACCTTGATTTTCACTAGATTTGGCCTTATCGACTCTCTAAACTTGCACCATAGGTGTGTTGTGAAGGGTATTTTTTCACCAATTAGTTTTTATCAGGGTAATTATTTTTTTCCCCTCCTAAAAATCTTCACAACACCTTTTGATTGGCCTCTTGCATTGAAAATTTGGTGAAAAACTACACATTTTTGCTATTTTTGCCCTAGGGTTTGGCCTAGTTTGCATTCCAAGTGTGTTGTGACAAATTTTATGGATTGAGATGACTGATATCCTTGCTTTTATTTTTTTTACCTCCTAAAATTAATTACAACATCCATTTTGCTAGGTCTTGGAGTTGAAAAACCGTGAAAAATAGCCTATTTTTGCTATATTTTCACTAGGCTTTGACCTTAAGTGGCACTAAAAGCGTGTTGTGTTGGGTATTTTGACATTAAGTGGATTTTATCACTGATATAATTTTTTTTCCATCATAATTTTCCTCACAACACCCTTTTTTATGCTCTTTTGCATTGAGTTTTAGTGAAAAAAGTGCCTATTTTGACATATTTTCACTATATTTTAACTTGGCATTATCTCGGATTTGCCTCAAGAGTGTGTTGTAAAGGATCTTATTGATGTTTTGGACTTATATCAGACATATAATTTTCTTCCCTTAACTAAAATACTTACAACACCCTTTGCTTTTACTCATTTGCATTGACAAAGTACAAAAATCAAGCATTTTAAGGCCATTTTTTTGCATATAGTTTTGCACTTGTCTTTGACATACTTTTGGAGAAACTTTTAAATCTGATTTACATTGATTTAAGCATATAAACATGGCATCTAATCACAACAACAACAATAGGTTCCCTCCTAGACCTTACATGAAAAGAAAGGCCCCTGAACCTAAAATTGTGTTTATGCCTCATGATAGAACAATTGAAGACTCTAAAGGACCTCTTTATATCACTGTGAAAATAATTGGAAACCCTGTGGATGGAACTCTTATTTATCCTAATTTCATGACTAATGTTTCCATTGAAGAGTTCCTCTTTTCACATCAATTAGTGCAAGGTTCTTATGACCCCTCAAACATGATGATTAAGACACATACGGGAACCTTTGAAAAACCTTTGGGTAAGATATCATTGTTGGTAACTATATTTGAGAAACATGTTGAACAATGGTTTGATGTTACCCCCACTTCTGATGCCTTTGAAATCAAACTTGAAATCCCTTGGTTAAAGGCTATGAAAGTTGTCCCTTCAACTATCTATAAATGTGTAAAATTTCCTTGGAACGGACAAGTGCATGTCATTCCTCAAAATACATACAAGCCTTTAAGTACACAACAACACTTTACATTGGATTACTTTTGGAACAAAACCAACAACAAACCGGAGCTACGAACAGACTTTACATTTTTGAGCTATAAAAACTACAAAGCAAAACTTTTACATCTGGTACCTAGTCCTTCTATACAAGAAATGACAAAAGATAAACAACCTACATGTGAAGTGAATCTTAGACCGAAAGGACAAGGTCCCTATGCTGAGGTTTCTCTTCCAAAATCCTTACAAGGATCAGGAGGTCATTGTCAACAACAAAATGTTCCACCGCGACAAATGAAGTTTGATCCCGATGTTTCATCTTCTAAATTGGACAAACTTATGAAAGAGGATAGCCCTATCTTACTAGAGATAAGTGGTAAAAGAAAATGAAATAGAAAAGCAATAGAAAGAAGAAGAAGAAGACAAGCTTATGCTATAAACCTTGCCTCTCAACAAGAGAACATGATCCTAACAATGAACAACATGATGAGCAAGACATGAATTTGGCTATGGTACCTTATGTCCCACTTTCCTCTAACATTAGGGAGTGGGAGGATGACGATGATGTGCTTGATGATATCTACTAGCCCAACAGTCCCTACAGGTAAGTATCGCTAACTCTTTATCTCTCTTGTGATGTGCTTCCCCCGTGATGTATTATGTGTTGTTTAAGACTCCTGAGATGACCCCTGATTCTCTCGTAAGGTCCAGGATACCAGGAGACCGCCTCTATTGTGACCTTCTTCTATTTGTATCATCATTCTTCTATATTGCCTCTCTCTCTCATTTCATTGTTGTGTGTTGTGTCTTACAGACATAGCGTTGCAGTTGATGACTTAGGGCTACCCTCCTATGTGACTGTCCCTAAGACACTTGTTTCTCCTCTCTGATTTATTGTTTCCCTTCCTCTAGTGTTTCTACCTAGCAAGTGGATGACAAACAACATTTATACTGATGCAGACCTAGTGTCCCTTTTGAGAGCAATCAAAAAATGGACTTAGTTCCTAATATGACGATGGGATTGTAATAAATTATTTGATGCTTGGCTAGTAGAAGCACTCGTGCTTTCTGCGTAATGATTTTTGATAGTAGACTATCTCTTTTACAAACCTTAACGATACTGCTGCTCTATGCACCTCTGTTTGTCTTTGAATCTAGCCTTGGTGGTACTTGATTCGGAGAGATTCGTGATATAGCCCATGGTTATCCTTGAACTCTGGATTCATTGTATAACCTTGGCTCTTTGTGTGGTTAATAATATGCATTGATGTTGTTGTTTATCATGATTTTGTAGACACTAACATGTTTCTTGCAGGGATGTGTTTGTGGGAACATTTGGTGATCGTAAAGTACATGTCACCTCCGGGGGGCATGGGCTTTGCAAGAGCTTGTGTTCCCTTGTGTGTTTTCTTCCTACCTTAACGTGCTTGATATCGATACCTAATATCAACCACCTTAAGGTGGGGGCATATATAAGGTAAGCTATCTATTGTAGATGTTAGCAATGTGTTTGTCCTCAGGTGCAGTTTAAAGACTTGTACGATGAGTACATCCTGCACTCTAAGTTTGTTTGCAACCAATCAATCAATCAATCATGTAAGCCCTCTGCAAAGGCGGGATATCACGTATATCCTTTTCTATCTTAAGCCCTCTACTGAGATAGGGATGGTGTACTTCTCGAAGCATATTGCATCATCCTATCATTTTCAAAAGTCCTCTACAGAGGTAGGGAGTGGTTCTGTGACTAACTCAACCCTTAAGCGTGTCTTCAGTGATTGTTGTGGTGAAGCCCAATTGTCGGTGTGTGCATGTAATGTGCCTGAGATGGTGATGAACTTAAAAATTAGGAACACTCCATCACTTGTCTACCGTATTTTCTCCGTGTCTTCAAGTGTGTGTTTGGCATGCTTGCTATGTGTGGCGTGTCTATTGCCCCATATGTAGTTTAAAGAGTAGCGCAATGAGTGCTTCCTGCATCTTGGGAGGTTTTGTGTGTCTTGCGTGTGTGTTACCCCATATATGTAGTTTAAAGACTAGCACGATGTGTGTTTCCTGCATTATGGGAGGTTTGTCTACTTTCATGTACTTGCATCTACATTTCATATATATGAGAAAAAGAAAAGAAAACATGCATGTCTTCCATGCATTAATGTGTCTTCTATACATTTGTTTTCTTCTCCGTATTTTGTGTGGCTATAACTGTCTTCGTGTTTTGTGCGCCTGTTACTGTCTTCTATGTGATTGGCGTGTATTCTCCGTTCTTGGCATGTTAGTTGTGTTTGTGACCATACTTTAATACATGTATTGGCCTTGCGTTTATACATGCATTAAAGTGGGGACTAAATGTAATGTCAGAAAATGTCCCCTTGGAGGCTTTTCCCTCATAAGGTTTAGCTCCTAGGTCTTTAGTGTGCATTTAGGACATCTTACTTCATAATTTGGCATCCCGATGGAATGAACCCTATGTATCATGGCAAATGGGGCCTAGGGGGACCCCTTGAGCTTAACCCTACCCAAAATAGGGGTGGAGGACTTGGACGCCCGTGCCCTAGTCCTGCCCTATTTTGGGTCAGGCCCAAATTTTAAGTGTCGATTTATGACCGTTATTTGGTCCCTAGGCCGACATGGTAAGTTTAAATTTACAAAATCTTGGTGGGAGTGTTTGTAGTTGCATATATTTAAAGCATTATTAGGCATTCATTTAAAAATTAGATTGCAATTAGATTTCAACTGGATGATTACTAGCAAGCTATTGTGTTCTCAAAGTGATTCAAGACTTTCATTGTGTTGCAAGAGCAGATTTGTGTGGTTTATGTGTTTGTGTTTGCAGATTTGAGCATCCATTCTCTCATAGAATGAAGATCATCTTCCTTCCGTGAGACCTTCACTACAAGGTGACATTACATTGTGTTTTCATCATCATTTCCTTTGGTTTTTGCCTCTGCCTCACAAGGGCACGCACTCTCTATCTGACAATGGTGTTCAGAGACTTAGTGTCCATTAGGGATTGACTGAGGCAAGCCTCTAAACACCATAACCCCCTCCCAAAGTTTTCATGGTTGCAGGCTACAGGTTGAGGAAGAATAGGAAGAAAATCTGCCCCCTAGACTTGGGTGCCCACTCATTAGTCCTCAAAGTTTTGTGATGGGAAAATCTCTGGTACAGTAGATACAAGTTGCAGACCTTGTTTCCAGATCTTGACAAAAAGCAAGGCCTTGGACTTGGGTTCCCACTCCTGTGTCCCTGACTTTTCCACCTCAAAACCCTGAAAAAAGGTACTTTGTGATTTGACATTTTACATCCCTCTGCAAGAGCTTTTCCTGTAATTCATTCGTTTACTATCGTATTTGCAAAATTAGGGTTTTAATGGTTAATTGAGCATAAGAGAAGGAAACTTGACAATTAAACACCCTAATCTGAGCTTCCCTACATCTCATAGAAACCTAGGGTATGATAGTGCATTGCCACTTGACCCTAAGGTCCTTGAATGTAAAGGGTGAAAGGAGGATTCAAACATCTAACAACTAAAACATTAAACAATCCCAATTTTACCCTAAACATCAATAATTTGTAATCTATACATAACATGTATATACTAAACAAATAATACTTCTTCCAATTTATAATTTTTCAAGACACAAATAAACTAGAATTAAGCATGCTAAAAACTATTCAAACATTTCATCTTAGTACAAAACAACGTCTCATTTCTACCATCACAAAATCATATTAGTATCAAGATCAAACATACATTGTGCTCATGTAGGGTTGTGACCTAGCATATTTTTTTATACATTACAATAGCACTCATATCCATAACTTCTACACACATAATTCTTGTAGAACAACAATAATATCTAGCTTTGAATTTTCTGGTTTGTGGAGTTAACTATTGAAATTTGTTGAAGTGAATTAAATTTGATCAGATATCAGATAATATTCTATTAAGGATATTACCGAGAGAGATAAAGAGAAATGGACAAATAGAGAGAGAGAGAGAGAGAGAGAGAGAGAGAGAGAGAGAGAGAGAGAGAGAGAGGAGACAAAGACATATATAAAGATAGAAAGAAAGAGAGAGGATATAGAGATTTAGACTGAGAGGGACACTATTGTAGTTAACAAGCCATTTCAAATTCAACATGATGTTAAACCTATCAAATGTTTTTTCATTTCAATCATTTCAAAGTCAATTTTCTTTTTAATCCCTAGTAGATTAAATTCTACATATCTCCAAGTTCCAATTGTACTAATTCCAGTACCATTAGCAAGAGCAATTTATAAGGTGTGTCATAGAGCACCAATCTTCCAAACTCTCTTAGGAATAATGCTGACATGTGATCCTAGCTCAATTAGCACATTCTTAAAATATTTATTGTTTACCTAAAGTTTTATCATGATTGGCTTCTTTTTCCATCTTATTGGGGTTTCTCCCACCTTTATAAATTGTGCCTTTAAGTTGGTGATTTTGTCTTTATTCCAATATTTTGAGAGTTGTTTAAGTTTTTCTATAATATTTTCGTCTTCTACAAAGTTAGCCAATTCTTTCAAAAGTTGGGCCTCTTTTCCTAATAAGCAAACCTTACGATAATCCTATATTTTCTTTTTTTCTATGATAAACATTGTAATATCTTTAGTTATGAGGTTATGCTTTAACTTCATAGGAAAATAGTCATCTTCTTCTTCTTTTGACTTGTTAGTCAATGACTTTCATTTTGCGGTATAAGCCCCACCTCTAGTTACTACTACAACTTTATTTTTCTTTCCATATTTATTACTAGATTTTATTTTCAAGTCTTCATTTCTCTCCAAATATACATTTTCTAACTATTCTTCTATGAATGACAACAGGGTCCTTGCTTCATCCTCATTTAATCAAATTCTCATACATCTTCAATCTCCTTGAGAATTTTATTTATGCACCCTCATTATGACTTTAGCTCCTCTTATTGCATTAAAGGTCCTAACAATTCTTTGTTTTTTTGTCTAAGGTGGAGTATTCTTAAAGTATTTTTGATTCCTTGAACAAGCGAATAGATCATGAGTAAGGTCACTGCAAAATACACAATTTTTCATTATCTCTTCTTGGCACTCATTTGTCTAATGGCCCATCTAGACACATCTATAATAGGTTGTACCCTCCCTCCTTCTTTGACCACAACCTCTTTCTTTGTCATGTCTTGCTATGTAATTATTATAATAGCCTTTGTTATCTTTTGGAGGGTGACTTGTAGAAGGTTTCTCATTCATGACCTACGATGGTGTATACTGTGTCGCATGGATATTGATTGATTCTTCCATGTTAGTTGCTTGTAGTCATGGGTGTAGAATGCTCTTTCTTCTAGCCCTTTATTCCTTGTCATTCATTTATGCATATGCTCATTGGCTTTGCACCAATAGTTACACCATGGTTCATGTTCATCATCTTCCCTTAATCTAAAAAGAAGAGATGGGAAATCCTCAGTTGCATGTTCATCCCATTCTCCACATATCCCATAGTACACACTTTTTAACCTTCTAAGGGATGGTTGCAATTCCACTCTAAGTGTTGCATCTATTTTCTCACCCTTCATCATAGGGCATTTGTTTCTTAGGTGACCTTCTTTTGAGCAATAGGTGCACCATATATTCTTTCTAAATGATTGGGTGATGACTCCAAGTTTTCTCACCTTTTGCTAGTATAACTTGCTTTATTTTTAATTGCTCCAATTCCAACCTTGATTTTTCTAGTTCTTTGTTTTCCACCTCTTTATTTTTCCTCCTCCAAGGTTGGGCTTCTACCATGCAAGCCAATTCTATTGCACCTAAATAGGTTTCAAAGATCTTATCATCTAGTGTCATTCTAAACTTTGGTATAAAGCCAAATACAAACCATTCAATTCTCTACTTTTTAGTGAGAGGTTCTTCCATATTTCTCACTACTTTGAACAAGTTTTTGGTCCTACTCTTTAATTGTTTCTCTTTCTTCTTGCATCATTTCTCTCATTTTACTAATGATTTTAGAGGGAACCTCAAGAGATTCAAAATTAAATAGGAATTCATCCTTTATGTCATGTTATTCCTTATCATCTTGAGGGAACTTCTTCATATACCATTTAAGAGCATCATTTCTCAATGTCCCTACAAAATCGTAAAGTTTAGCCTAGTTACTTTATATCCCATTCCCTCTCCAAGCACATTCCAAGACAACTATGTGTTCAAATGCTTCAGTGGTATCCTTGCCGAAGATAGGTACTTTCATAGTGTGTTCCATATTAGAGCTATGTTCTTCAGATCCATTGGTACTAGACAAGGTTTCTCCCTTGTAAACTTCTCTTTTAATTTTGAATGTGTGTGTTTCTTCTCTTTGACTAGTTTCTTACTGTAGTCTCTTTGCCTTACTAATTTCTTGTTTCTTCCTTCCTTTATCTCTTGCATATCAATTTCAAAGAAATCACTAAACCCAATATCTCTATACAATCATTTATAAAATCTTCTTATTATTTTTCTCTTGTTCAGTTTGAATCACTATATATAACGAAAACTCCACTTGTCTTAACCAGCACAGGAGATGACAGGATTCACCTCTTCATGTGATAGTTTTAATTTGGGAAATAACTTTCTATTAGTGTAAAGCTATTTTTGCACTCCAATAAGAGCTTCTATCCATCGCAACTATGAAGGGACCGTGCGCAAGACTCTCAAATGTGTAAAACTAGCAACAGAACAAATATTCATGATATAATAAAACATTATCTAAGAAGGAAAGTTGATAGGAGTCTAATGCATAGTTTGGAAGCATGGCACACATTCATTCAAAATTATTTGCAATATGAAATAGTGTGTGGCCAGCACTAAGCAGACATTGCATAAGTAATATCTCAGCCCTCGTATAAATAATAAAACACCTCCAAACCATTGTGTGGCCATTGAAAGCTAAGCATAAGACAGAGGAGAATGAGGCACATTCCGCAGTTATACACTATTGTGTAGCCATAGATTATGGCGCTCTCATCAAATCTTGTGCTGGCAAAGAATGAACACAACCATAAAGAAAGTGTGCAATCAATTGAAGAGGTGCACAACTCTCTAAAATCCCACGTAGCCATTTATCATTGCACAAACTTCAAATTCAAAAGAAAATCAATGTAGCTATAGTAAATCACTGTGTAACCATGTCAACATATTACGCAAAGCATAAAATCATTGTGCACAGCTGTACCAAGTGTATCTACAAAGAGATCATAATCATTGCACAAACTTGAAATTCAAAAGAAAATCAATGTAGCTATAGTAAATCACTGTGTAATCATGTCAACATAATACGCAAAGCATAAAATCATTGTGCACAGCTGTACCAAGTGTATCTACAAAGAGACCATACACAGTCATGATGAGAGATGGTGTGTCCCCTTAATACATTGGACAACCAAATCAAATCAGAAACATGGAGCAAGGGTGCAAAATTGACATTTGACTATTGAAGTATGATGTTTAAGATAACGTTCCAAAACATAACAAATCATCTCTCAAACTACAGTGTGAAAGTCATATAAAACAATGTGCAAATCTTTATACAGTCAAACTCAACCAACAAAACTAATAGCACAGCATTTGAGGCCTCATGCAAACAGCCGGCACGTTGTTGGCTGTATAAAAAGTTTCGAAAAAGTTTCGACCCCTTGACATCGTGCCGGCTATATAAAAAGTTTCAACCCCTTGCTGCAAACATATCGACTTTACCGACTGTGCTCCACATGCACATATGAATAATATTGACTTCTGAGTCAAAATTACAACACACCAGCTAGATAAGCTCTTCCAGCATTTGAGAGGATGTACAAGGTTGCTAAATAATTTGGCATCATATGAGTTGCAGCTAAAACACGGTTTCCTATCGTGATAAAAAGAACCTATTAACTGCTTCGAAGGAGATCAAGGGATTGTAAGGATGGCATAAAATTTCATAAGGAAATAGCATTATATCAGCCCCTCTTTAACTACAATATAGAGGAGGAAAGAATGATAGGTGGAGTAGAAAATCATGGTGCAACCATGAAGCTTGAAGGTATGCAAAGTATCAAAATCAAAGGTGCTGCTATAAGCAAACCAAACTCTAGCTCAAGGCACTGAAAAGCTCCAATGTAATTATGAGTTGCATGATCAAACAAAGGAACAGAGGAAGTGAGATTAAAAGAACAATCCTATGGTCAGCGCTCATTACTCATATTTTCAAATGTACTCTCTAAAAAGATGTGACATTGGTTTCTTTTCATCCAACTCAGCGTTTTTCCTCGGACTCGGCATTAAATTGACCAATGAGGAACTGTTTAAACATTATCAGAAGTGCCATGCCAAAAGAAATGTGCCATTGGTTATATCAGATGATGCGGCCATGTTGCCCCAATTAAAAGAAGCGGGGCCCGGGGCATGTGGTTTTTAAAAGAGTGAAGATATTTATTTTAAAACCATTTTTCTTTTAATAATCTCATGAATATAAAGCAATAAGATAAAAGCTATAGAATAGAAAGATACAAGGGAATAAAACAAAAGAAATGTGCCATTGGTTATATCAGATGATGCGGCCATGTGGGCCCCAATTAAAAGAAGCGGGGGCCCGGGGCATGTGGTTTTTAAAAGAGTGAAGATATTTATTTTAAAACCATTTTTCTTTTAATAATCTCACGAATATAAAGCAATAAGATAAAAGCTATAGAATAGAAAGATACAAGGGAATAAAACAAAAGCTCACAAAATGTGAAGAAAGAATAGCGAACACAAAATGGTACCTTCCATGCACCAAAATGCAAAGGTTTTTTGGCATGTCATATGAGGATTATTTTTTAATTTTATTCAATCTATCCCTTCCTATTTTCTATATACGGATGTAATTGTTCATTCAAAATGGGGAATTCTTTTGCTAGGGAAGCCTTGCCATTTTTGGCACTCAAGCCTGTTAAGGCAAAGCATTTTGTAATCATTTGAGCTTATCAATAACAATGTCACAACTATACATTTGGCCTTTTGCATTAATTGTTGATTTATTTTAGTAAATGAAACGAAATATTTTGTAATGTGCTCTTTTAGTTTTCCAATAGATTTTGTAGACACTTAAAATTGTCCACTCTTCACCTCATCCCTAAACATCCCTAATTCATCCCTATTCATCCCTAAACATCTCTAAACCATTCTAAACATCCTTAAACTTCATTTACTTCACAATTAACTGAATAAACATTTTTGTACAGTTAATTGATCAATTCCCCTTCAAACCATGATTTTACAATATTTTATTGTCAAAATCACTATTCATGTACTATTCACTATTCATCTATACCTACATTGGTACATGCATCGGTACTTATCCCTAACCTAAATGATTTATTAATCATTTATCTCATTCCTCTATAGTCCAAACATTAGATAAATTTATATGTATCTATATCCCCTTTTCCCCATCCATGAATTAAATGAATCACATATTTATTTAATTCTCCTATTTTTTACACTTTTGATTAGGTGACCTAAAATTAATTAATTAACCTAATCTCCTACTTGCACATTCCATTATTCTAACCTAACCCTAGTCAAATCCTCCCCATCCTCCCAAATGTACAAAGGCATGGCCTCTTGTACAAACCCACATGGACCTCTTACAAAGGCATGGTCAAGTCCTTTGTACATGAGGGTCCTTTTGTTCCTTCTTGTCCTCCTTCAATCCCATCCCTTCACTTTATCCAACTTGCTTGCCCACCCTTGATTTCCTCTCAATCCAAGGACATCCCTTCTCATCCAACCAATGATTGCCAGTTGGAATGTGCTCATGCATCCAAACCTATCGACAAACTTCATCCATTGATCTTTCAATCTAATCCTAGCCCTCCAATCCTCATCCAAAAAATCTATAAATTGAGCCTCATCCCAAGCATTTTCAAGACTCCATGAATTGCAAAGTTATGTTGCTATCTTGAGGAGCCACCTACATCAAATCATCAAAGGAGCACATCCACTTAAGCAAGGTTTGCATTTAAGGTGAATTAGATAGTTTCATTTCATGTTTATATGTTTTTCTTTATGCTCAATCCAAGGTGTATTTGAAGGTGAATGAAGTAGGCTAATATCATTTTAGTTTATTTCCTTATGTTCATTTTCACATGCATACATTTGGAACACCCGGTCAGACCCCCTAGTGTCCTAATCTAATATCATTTGCATGTTTAGAGTTTGTTTTGCAGTTGCAAGTTCTATTTTGGTGGATGCATCCCAGATCGACAGAGGCATTCTGATTTTCAACAGATGTGTCTGAAGTCTTGCAAGTGTCTTTTAAATGCTTTTCCTTAACATTTTAAGTGATTTTTCTCTTAGATTTTTGACAAGGCATTGATATAACAGGGTGTTGTGCTGCTTAAATTACTCTAACCTTGCAAATTTTCACATCTAATGTTGTTTTTTTACATATTTTAACCCCTTATCCCATTTCAGTGGATCCATCCTAAATCAACGGATTCGCTCTGAGTTTCAGTGGTTCTATCAGAAGTTGATCAACTTAACATCTATGCTTTGAAAAGTCATTTTTACCACAATTTATGAAATGTTTGCTCTCTATTTTTATCAAAAATCAATCTTGCAGGGGGATATGTTGTCAAAATCTCATCTTAAATAGTCCTAAATCATTTTTCATCTAACCAAAATCTATTTTATGTTCAGATATTGTGAATTGGTGGTTCTATTCCAAATTAGCGGATTCATCCTGTGTTTTAGTGGATCCACTTCAGGTATAATTTTTTGTGCTTTTCATATTTTACTGAATCCATTTATAAACCAACGGATCCATTTGTGTTTGAGAGGATATGTTTTATCATCAATTTTTTGCACTTCTTTCATCTTTCATCTTATCAAAAAATTTGCTTTGGGGGCTACGCCCTCGAATCCCCATTAGCTGGGGTTGCATCCATCCCGCCACACCCCCTAATGTTGGGTTGGCTCTCCAAATCTGCCTCGCACAATGGGGCCAAAATTTTTATTGCTATCTCAATGCTAACAATCATTTTCTTTGATCACTTTGTCATCTAACATCATTTTGTGCATCTTATGTTGGTCTAAGACAAAATATCAACTACTAATCTTATGGTTTTGTAGCACGCTTATTGAAGGATATGTCTATTTTTCTATAAGAATATTTCTTTTTAGGGTTAAAAAGAAAATTACTTTCTTTATTTGGGATCAATCAAGGTGTATACTCTCCCCTTGCACTTCGTATGATCTTGGGGATAAAATCCTTGATTTGATCTAATCTTGTTATCTTTGTTCATCCCAATAAGGCTAGTGTGTGTGCTCTCTCCTCGTGCCATTTGGCAATCTTGGAGATCAAAAGCACCTAGTTTTTCTTTCATCTAAGGGGGGATGCCTTGGATTTCATCACCAAGGGCACAACCTCAACCCTTATGTTCTAGTAGGGTATACAAACTTGGGAGAAAATCAAAAGACTCTCCCATTGGGGGACATTTGTCATTTGGGCAAAGCTTGAAAGAACTTTATACCTTGCCAAGCAAAGGAGGAGAGTGGGTTACCCTCTCACACCACGCCATTAGACATACCTATCATTTCATATACATAGGCCTCATGCACCTTGTGTGTATCGAGGATATCCCCTAGAAGCCCATTCATCCTAGCTAAGACCATTGACCGAGCTTTTAGTGTAATGCAAGGTTCAACAACAAGCCTGAAGATATTCACCATGCACCTCCTTGAGTAGGTATAAAATTTCTTTGGGTAAGGTGTCAAAGCCTGTGTGCCACTTAATCCTTAGTTATTCACTCTTGAAAAGATAATCCTAGTTAGGTAGAAATATTGATGAGATGTTAAGCATGGGCCTACACTAAGAGTCACTCCCACTTGAATAATCTAGGGTGTTAATGTGATTGGTGTGTATTCATCATCAAAACTCATGCACTCCCTTTAATCCAAAATCCCCAACCTTTGCAAGTTTGTGCATGAATGTCTAAATTTTTATCTTGTAAAGTTGCCTACGGTCAAGCACCTAGTCATCCTTGATCACCTCTTAATCACTCATCCTAATCCTAATCCAAATCATCCATCTTCCTAATCCAAATCATCCAAATCTAATTTCCTCTTAATCCACATTATCATAATCTAATTTCTTCCCAATCCACCTTATCTTAATCCATTTTCCTCCTAATCACTCATCTAATTATCATAATCATCCTGATCATCTTCCTATATCATCCTAATCCATCCCTAATCAATCAATTAGGACCCTAATCCCAATCAAATTTCCTAATCTAATCAAGGTCCTAATCCATCCTATCCACTCCCTAATCATCATCATTATCCTAATCTAATCCCATCATTAGAGCTTATTTAATCCCCGCTTTGATCTTAAACATATCCATCATCATCCTAAATTATTTCCTAATCCAATCCACAATCAATCATCCAATATCCATTATCTTTTTAATCCATATCCTAATCCTTTTTCCATCATCCTTATCATATCACTTTTATCCTAACCCAATTCTTCATCACCATCTTAATCATTATCCATTTTTTCTAATCCCAAATCACTTCATCCACTTATCATAGTCTAATTAGCTCATCTTATCCTCCTAATCATCTCATTGATTAATCACTCATAATCATAATCCAATTATTGGTCTTAATCATTGATCCATTACACCTATTAATCCACATCACAATTACTTTTCTTATCCAATCATAATCACTCCATTACTAATAATAATCCCTATCATCCATGACCCATCCTTTATTCCTCTATCCATTCCTAATTATCAAATTTCAATCCCAAACATTAATCCAAAACCATCAGTTGTAAATCAAATTTTGGTTAAGGACTTAACCTCTTTTAACCCTCTCCAAATTCCAATCATAATCCATCCAATTTCATTTAAATATTAATCATTTTCCTCCAAATTGACATCTAAACCATAATCCAAGGGTTTCATACCCCCTCCTCATCAAATCCAATCCAATCCAATCCAATCCAATCCAATCATCCAAGGGTCATTGGCCTAATCCAAAATCAATCCCAATTAATCCAAACCCAAATCCCAATCAAGTGTCATATATTGTTGACCTTGATCAATCAAATCAAGTCAATCCATCCTAGTATCAAGTGTCATATATCATTGACCTTGATCAACCCAAATCAAATCCCAGTTAATCCAAATCATTCCAAGCCCCCCTCTAATCCAAAATCAAAAGAAAAAACATCAAGTTATCCTACGTCACATCATCCTATTTTCTAATCCAATCATGAATCCATCTCCTTTCGATGATGATGAGTCCTTTTGGCCAAGCTAAAATTGAAATCCTTTATGAAATCACAGCAAGAAAGCTTTTCATAAACTATCCTTGCCCATCCATCAGAATGCAAACACCTTATGACAATGTATTATTGGCTATCACAAGCTATGCCCCTACGCCTAATTTCATATCCTATGGTCATCCTTATGCCACCCTTGACAAGGGAAATCCTTTCTATCCACTATATACATCCCAACATTTATTCTTGTATGAAATCCCCATCGCATCCATCTCTTATCCATATCCTTCATCCCCTTATCCCATTTATCCAAATCCACCATCTCCTTACCCATCAACCTCATCATCTACTTCATCATCCAATACACCATCTTGTTCTCCCAGTAAATCTAAACCATCCTTTCTCCAAGGACTCCTCGCTAAGAGTGTCAAGAAAAATCATGAAAACAAAATTGTGGAGTCATGCCACCCCACTCCTCCCCAATCACCTAAATGTGTCATTGATGAGCCCTTCATCCACCTCACACCCATCAAAACCAAATCACACCCTTCCTCCATTCTATCAAAATTCTTATCCAAAATATTTCCCACTTCTCCATCTACCCCATCCAACGAGCCTATTGAAACTACATGCTCCTCCCTCATGGGTAAGTGCATGGAAATGGGTGACCAAAAGGGGGTCAAAAGTGGCCACTTTTCTTTTTAAATAATCAAAATTGACCTTGCATGAGAAATTGCAGATAGCCACGCTCAAAATTAGAAAATGTGATAAGAACAAGTTTTGTAGT